>JAWNLI010000033.1:5823400-7047600 GCA_035042405.1 Drosophila demipolita
GCAGGCGGAATGGGTGCAAAACACACACACACACACACACAGTCAGACAAACATAGACATTTAGGTACACATGTTGTGTATGAGTTGTATATGAGTTGTGTGTGTGTGTGTGTGTATTTTGTTTTGTTGTGGAATGGGTTATTTTGGGGGGGTGGCACACAAACAATTTGTTCGCAAATAACATGAGCTCACCAACAGCTGACAGAACAAACCAAAGAAGCACACACACACACACACACCTACACACGCACACACAGGCAGTGGCAATTGTGTCAAATGAGACTTTCGCTTTTCAACAAATGTGTCCTATCCTAGATATCACATATTTATCAAATATATTTATATATGTATTAAATTTGCCAGTCTTTTTCTGGTGCTGTGACATTTGCGAGCACTCGAAATTTTCATGTGCTTCGAAATATCTTAATGCTATCTTTATGTTATGGTTAACACACATATATATATATATATTAATGTGTGTGTGTTAACCATAGCAAAAGGATATCGTAAGGATATTGCCAAGCACATGAAAATTGTTAGCGGCCGGAAATGGCACTGCAGCAGGAAGAGACTGGCAAATTTAATGTAACTTTTATTGTTAGTTGCTGTGTTGCATAACGCCTATATTTTGACAATTCTTGTGATTTCTCTTAATGTTTTCACAATTTGTGCAGCTGCTCGCATTTCAATCACAATCTGCCGCCGGCTGATTTGCCTTCTTGTTGTCGCAGTTGCAACCATCATTTGTGGTTTCTGGTTGTGGCTCAGTTGGAAGCCGGCATTTTTTGTCATCGGCAAGTGGGAATACTTTGGTCAACATGATCGGCGCCGGAGGTCGATCAGTGCTCGAATAACTTTCCTCCAATTCATCACTTGTACAACTTTCATTGTTATCGTCTTGGCCCGCGTCCTCGTTTGTGGTCATCATCGATGGCGCTGTTGAATCATTCAGGCACGTGGCTTGAACATTTTCCTCGTCAGATGGACTCAAGTCCAAGAGGCAGTTGATCTCCTCCATTTCAATGGGAATCGGTCCGGATTCGGGCAGTGACTGAGTCTCCTCCTTTTTACCACAACGACCAAAGCACACTGAGCACACCTGCGATGCGTTATCCTCTGCCAATGTGGACAACTGCTCAGAGGCTTGGGAAGCTTTGTCGAAACACTGCGGAATCTCCGCACATTGTCCACTCTCCGGCGCTGCAAACTTTGAGACGCTCGTCGGAACACTATTGTCAGTGTAAGCATCCTGATTGCATGCCGCCGAGCAGGAGTTAGCCGGCTGTTTCTTCTCCAAATACGCCTCACTTGTGATGGGGCAATCCTCTAAAGCTCTCTTCATATCCACTTCGGGGGAGTCACAATCACATTTGTCCGCCGATGCATCTGTTGTGGTCAACTCGTTGCCATATCTGGCTAACATTTCGATCAGCACAGCACTCGTCCAGGCATGGCCCAACTGATGTTGGCCATCACTGCCGCCAGAAGTTTCCACAAACACTTCGCAATTGTACTGCAAGAGGGGAATTAGATGATGGAGTTGTAGTTGGAGGATTTAGCTTACCTTCTCGTACATGGCACCCGTCTGAGAAAATGCCTCATAGCTCTTTCTGACCCATCGATCGCGCCAGCGTTTGGCCATTTCGGTGGCCTCCGGTGTGCCCAGATTATTGAGGCCCTCGATCAGCATATACATCATGGGTGGCCACACATTGGGATAGTCCCACTTCTGGCCGGTGTTACTCAATGTGTGCGGCACACCACCCGGATAGCTATCGAGTTTATTTTCCTCAATATAGGCCAGCACAGACTGTGAGATCTTCTCCTTGTCCACAATGGGATAGGCGTGTAGCCAGAGTGGCGACAGATTTGTAACCACAAAATAATCACGCTGTGTCCGATTCTGCAGATCGTAGTCCAGCCAGACGCCTCTCTCCTCGTTCCACAGCACAGCTGTTATTGCGTTGATCATGCCACAGGCAATTTGTCGATATTGTTGGGCTCTTGTCGGGTTCTTGGCCAGCACATTGAACTCCGCCAGAGTTTTGCAATTGCGGAAGAGAATGCAATTGAGATCGACGGGCACAATCCAGGTGGTCTTGATGTTGGCCATGGTGCCCACATTGTTGCCAGACGGCGAGACATACCATCGCGAGCTGAAGTCCTGGCCGGACTCGCAGGCAGCCTTCAGATGGGCAAAGTGTTCGCTTTGTTCCTCATCCGTGGAGAAGTTGGACGCACTGGCCACATCTTCGCGATACGCTTCGGGTCGCGCTCCCGTTGATTTATCCCGATATTGATACATTGTACGTCCCTCGACCTGCACCGCATGATTCTTCAGAAAGTTGTCCATTTCGACTTCGAGCAGTGGCAGCGCTCTGACGGCATATTTAGTATCCTTGGTTATCTCCACGTAGGCCTTAACCATGGCTACCAGCATCGGCGGATGCGAGCGACCCCAATAGTAGATGCGTCCACCTTGTGGCACCGATTTATATTGTTGCACCAGATACAACAGATTATCGATCATGCCACGCGCTGTCTGAAACATGCCGCTGTACAGCAGTCCACGGACAATCCAATAGGTGTCCCAATAGTAGAACTCAATGAAATTGCCGCCGGACACAATCAACGGATTGGGCACATAGACCAGGGAGTAGAGCAATGGACTCGCCCTTACGCAGTTCTTTATGGTGCGTCCGAGCTGCTTCCAGATGCGATTCAAAGCGGTTGCAAATCGTTTCAATTGCGGATCTTGGATATCGGAGAGAAACGCTGGTGCACAGCGCCAATCCGGTGGACTCCAATACTCCATCAATGTGCCCGGCTGATCGAAGTGATTGTCCACAAAGTTCGTCAGATGTTTCGGCGAGGACTCATTCCGCTTCGACGAGCTAAACAATTGAAAGTCGTTGAGGATTCGCTCCGGTGAATATCGACAATTCATGTCCACAAAATATTTGGAGTCCTGAAAGATGGCCGACAACTGCACCGCCCGCAGCAATGGTCCGCAGCAGTAAATGGCTCTAAAGTAGATAAATACCAATTGATACAGTTATAGCCATCAAAGTGGAGCACTTACCCATTGGTACCGGCCAGATGCACCTGGCCACATTCACTGCACTTGCGAGTTGTCATTTCCACCAAATGCGAAGCTGAAATGTGCAAATTAAATTTGAAAAAAAATAATAATAAAAACCAGAAAAGGAATGACAACTAAATTATAATCAACTAATGTTTACATATTTTGTGAGGAGAGTAGAAAACATTTGCATTTGCTACTGTGACTATAAATCAAATGTAAAGCATAACAACATCCATTATATTGACCATTAAAACAAATTTGTCGACATTTGCCATTTGGAGTCAACAATGAATGCCATACCCGCCATAAATCAGCGTAAATAGACAGGAAGCGCCTTAAAATCTGCTACACACAAATGTGCCACTCGCTACTTGGCCATACATTTATTTGAAATTACCATAAATGTTTTGCCCCGCAACTCCCGCAACAACCGCCAACAACCCAAAACCCAACCCCATACCCAAAGAGGCGTTTTTGCCTAAAAGCTATTGGCCTCTCGTCCATTTGTAATTTCCAGACAATTTATCAAACAAGCGAACTGGCGAAGGGCAAACCAAGAACCAAGAACCAAGAAAATACGGCAATCGAAATGGCGCAGAAAATGCGCTTCAAGTGGCCACATGAACCAGAAGCGAAACTCGATTTCAGAACTGATGGCATACAAATTGAACCCACCAACCCACCCAACCCACAAAGTGGACAATTGAAATCAGTAGAAGAACTTCATAAATTTTGCCACCCAAAATGCAAGTTTTGCGTGCCATTGTCGAAACTTACGCAAAAAGTATTCAGCATCGAAATTAGCCATGTTCGGCATTTGAGTAGTCTGCAAAGTTTTTGTTTTAAGCTGGCAAAAAAAATGTGCAATTAAATTTGATTTTAAGTTTAACTTGGCGACTGCGTTGCGTGTGTTGAGGCGGCTCAAAGCATATGCAAGAATGCCATTTGCACAGGGCCAATAAAATGCACTGAATAATTAAGGCAGCTCCTTCAAAAGTGTGTGCAATGCAACCAGGCTCATTTACACTGAGAAAAAAATGGGGGTAAAAACTAACTGATTACATTTTATAAGTACAACCAATTAAATATGCCTTTTAGCACTTCGAAGTTGTGTTCTCGCATAAGTATTCTTTGCGGAAATGAAACTCCTTTGAAAGGCTGATTGGTTTTTTTTTTTTTTGTTTTGAGTGTAGGCTCACTCACAGGATATGATGTTGTTGACACTTGCCTCGAAGCTGTTGCCACGGGAGGGGGCAGCATTGATCAACTTAACGAGCCGAGCAGCAGCGGCTAATTGAGTATTCTGCTCTTAAGTGGCGCCACAGCCAGTTGTACTGTATGCTTGTATGCTTGTGGCAGTTGCAGCCTGTGCCACTGAGGCATGAGGCATGTGGTCAACGGGCGCAAACGCTGACATAAATGAATAAGTTGGCTTAAATTAATTGAAATGAAAAAGCTGAGAGCAGAAAGCATCTCAAGGTGCACTTTAAGCACAATCCAAACTGAAGCAATCAATCAAAATTGCAGCTGCCTTGGATAGCTGAAGCACGTAATGCCAGTCAGTCAGTCAGACAGTCAGTCAGTCAGTCATTCAGTCAGTCATTCAGTCATTCCAGGACGCATGATAAATTGTCAAACGCGTTTGTCGTTTGTCTGCAGCGATTTAAAAACTACTTAAAATGTAAATGTTGTTTCGCCGTTGTCGCTGCTTGTCAGCGGCGTTGGATGGTTTTTCCTTCATTTTGTATCTTATTTGGTTGTTTTTTTTTGTATTTCATTTTTTATGCACACGTCGCAGGGCAGACTGTGAAAATCATGTTGTTGACTTTGAAAAAAATATGTGTAAAAATGCGCTATTGTAAATAACGGCACATAAACACGCAGCCGGAAAGTCTGACACCGACTCTGGAAATGGACTGACTTGACTAAGTGACTGACTGACGGACTGACTGACTGACTGACGGACTGACTGACTGACGGACGACTGTATGAATGAATAACTCCCTGAGAGAGAGTGATGACAGCGCATTGTCAACAATCAGCAGTACAGATTCACACACACACACACATACACATTTGTGCATGTGCCACGCCTTTTTCGTTGTTAACAAATACATCAAATTTGGAGTGTTAAGCTTGCACTTTAAATTCACTCACTAATTGTGTGCCTCAACACTTTATATATATATATATATATATATTTTAATGCTCGAATGTCATCTGTGATATATGTGTCAGCTGTAAAATAGGGAATGATTCCGATGCAGACTGTTGCATATTTAATAAGGTTGCAAGTAACATGGATAACAGCTTAGCAGCTGCTGACTTCTGATCAACCTGTGACTGAAATAGTTTCAAGTCAAATATTAAGAATGGATTTTTGGGTGATTGTTGAGCGTGTGTTGGCAAGTTAATCATTGTATAAACTTTGAAGACTGTGTCTAACAAGTTCCAGTTGAACTAATCGCATCAAGTTTAGGCCAAATTGCACAGCGTGTATGGTCAGCAGAGCTATAAATTCGGCTGTCAAAATACTTGACAATTGATTAATTGAAATTGGCTTTTGGAAAGTTCGCTGATAACACAGTCAGTTGTCGTCGTTGTCGCTAGGGGAAACGGCCTGTCAATCAGCCAAAAACCAAATTGACACACACACACACACAGAACACACACACGTGCACACACATTACGCAGCGTGTGGTCATTTGTTGATGAGCTAAACTAAACTTTGAACAAGAAGACATGTCTGGGCACTCTAAGAGGGAGTCTCGTCAAACAAAGGAGACCAAAAACGTTCAAATTAATCGAGACTAGTTAAACAGTAAAGTTTGCCTCTAACGATATAAGTTGTATGTATATATACATATACATCTATATCTGTATCTGTATATATATATATATATCAGCTACTGATGTTGTTCTTTTGCTCATATCAAGCTGACAACTTAAATTGTTAGTTTGGCCGATAAGCGTCTTCGGCCAGCTTACAAAGGGTGCTCCAACCCCTGACCCCGTCTTACTTGCATGTGTGTGTGAGTGCGTGTGTGCGTGTGTGTGGGCGTGTATAACAATTTTATTTATTTCGCCATTTTTTTATGTGCGGCTGCGGCACACGCGCCACATGCCAGCGACAAACAAATAAATAAAAATCCAGTTTCGGACTGCGAAGCAGCAAAAGTTGCCAGCAAAAGTCTCGACCGGCGGGTCAGCGTGTGTTTTACAAGTCTATTAACTTCAAGCGCTTATCTAATGCTGACAGCAAGTTTTTCACTTTGCCAAAGTTTTTCTTGCCACAAGCACACACACACACACCCGCACACACACACGCCCACACACAGTCAACGCAACTTCCGCTGCTGCTGCTGCTGCTGCTGCGTTTCCGCTGCAGGGGGTGCGACGGGTATGACTCTTTGCTGGGATTAACTTGCCAACTGGCAACTGGCAACAGTTCAAATGTTGTAGCAAATGCCGCACATGTCAATCATTTGTTGCGCCATTTTTCTATTCTCAAGCCAAAACTGAAACTGATGGAGCCAAACGATAGTTGAACTATGCATAATATATATGGCAGCTCATTTCCTTTCAATTTGGTGTTGCTCCGACTTGCCACATTGGGTGTGCCTGATTCACGCCACACTCAAGCTGTGCATGTATCATTTATGTTTTTATGCCCGTAGCTATCTAGATGGCAATAGTCGAGAGCGCTCGACCAGCAGCAACTCCGACAGCAGCTGTAAAATAAATAGTAAATTTTCCTAATTGTAGTTTGCTCAATATGAAAATTGGTTGTTGCTTGGAAAATTCTGTGTTTCTCAACTGATCTTGATGCAACTTCTACAGTCGATTAGTAATATGTCCAGGTCCATATTTGAATAGTTATATCTTTACAATTGCATTTTTTTTACTGCGCCCTTAAATAAAAATCCAACAAATATAAAATTAATAATAATATATATATATATACATACTTGTGGGTTGAAAGCGCGCTTTCTGTGAGAGTGTGTGTGTGTTTCGACGTATCCGCTAAAAAATCCACCTACAGCAGCGATCCACGCGGCGTTCGTTCGTATGTGAAAAATAAGTTTTAACAAAATCTTCTCATGCTGTAAACTCGCCACACATCTTTGGCCCTGAAAACTCACCACTACAACAGCAATAATGCAAAATGAAAAGCGCGGAGAAATTCGTAAAAAAAAAAAATGAAAAGCTGCTCACAAGCAAATTATTTGTATCAACTGACGTTTGTTGCGAGTAGATTTACAGAAATGTCTATGTTACCACTCAGTAACAGCGCTCACAGATCAAAATGACATTTTGTAAATTTAAAAAATGGGAGGTTATTTTACATTGATACGACATGAACAAGAAAACGGACGAACATCCACACAAGTAACAAATATATTTTCTATCTGTTTTTCGCTCTGTTTACAAAGCTGCTTGGCCTCGTTGGCAATGCCTGTGCTGTGCGTATGTACATCATTGTACCAAGGCGAATATTTATGTTGAGCTCTCGCTCACTCCTCGCTTCCGTTATTGCCTGGTTAGTTTCTCGACGCTTCTCGAACGTTTATATTTTCGGGCGTGTACATGTTTAAACACACAGGCGTCCGTCCCCTTTGTGAGATTGTGTGTGTGTGTTTCGGCGTACTCGCTGAACATCCACCTAAATCAGGAATCGTAGCGGCATTAGTTCATATGCGAAAAATAAGTTTTAACAAAATCTTCTCATGTTGTAAACTTACCACCAGCGATAAACCAACACACAAGCGGGGAATTTTTTGCAATTGACACTGCACGAGAAATCCGAAATAAAATAAGAAGCTGCTCACAAGCAGACTATTTTCAATCAACTGAAGTTGGTTGCGATTAGATTAACAGAAATGTCTATGTTACCATAGTAACGGCAGTCACAGATCAAAATGACATTCTGTAAATGTAACACGTGGGAGGTGTTATTCAACATAACCAATATCCAATATAAGCAGAAATGTAAACAAGACGTTAAATTATTGCTTATTGATTATCGATAAGTCGAGCCATTTTGTTATGCGGACAAGAATATAATATTTGGAGTGCAATTATTTTATTTCACTTTTGGGATATATAGATCCTAGATACTTCCCACCTGATTGTATCCTCTTCACGATTCTTGCTCAGCGCAAATACAAAAACTCAAAAAAAAACTTTTTTTTATTGTTTTTTATTTTTATTTTTTTTTGCTTTAATACTAAATGTACGCAATAAAAGTAAATTATATGTAAGTTGTTAATGAATTTTCATTAGTTGTAGGCTTAGTAAAAATTGTAAAATTGATTTCTTCAATTTCTGAATTTTATAGTCGTAAATACTACTACTACGGGACTATCATCGGGGCTAAATAAACAACAGCTTCATTCTCGCTTCTCGATTCTAATGCTCCACTTTGCGTCTGTTTAATTTTAGTTTAGTAATTTTACATTTTATTATTAACTATGTTATTATTATTAACTATAATGTGTTCTATGCATTTGGATAAGGCCAAATCGTTTACTAAACGCATTTTATGTTATTTGCATAATTATATTTCTATATATATATATATATATATGTTTATGTACTATGTATATATGTATATATATTACATGAGTTTTTGTTATCGCGTCATCTCATTTTGGTTATAACTGAAAATGCTCGACAATTCTAATGCTAAAATTTGATATGCTGTATCCAGGATAAAGGATCCATATGAGTACATATGTGGTCTGTTAAAATATATGTTCGTAGTCATACTTATTTGCTTAACTTGTTAAGATGTAGATTTATGTATGTATTAATGGGTATAGATATAGATAGTAAGGAAAACTGTATTTCATTATATATATATAATATATAACAAGCAAATCGGAGGCTGTTTGGACAATTATTGACAATCTACGTTCATTTCGAGCCTAATGTAGAAAAATAAAAATTTGGTTCTCTGTATACATATATATGTATATGGATTAACATATATATAGATATACATATATATATATATGTAGTTTTAATTTATCTATGGAATCAAGGAAACCCTCCGATTTGAGCATCATCCTAATTACTATGGCAGCTATAGACTGTCACTTAACATTATAACTATCGATCATATGGGTCTTAACATACTTATGTAACTGATGCACGCTTGCATTGAATGTAAAATAACATTATTTTCTACATGTACACATAAATGTGTGTGTGTGCATGTGTGTGTGTATGTATGTGTGTATGCATGTGTGTGAACTATTAAGTAGAAAAGTGTTGTTCAACAACTGAATACAAAAGTATTTACATTTAAATTTGACAAAAGAACATCAAGTGAAACATTTGTTTAATGCTCCCAAATTGCTCTCGAATTTTACATAGAAGGCCAGTCAAGGCCCATGTGTCTATTTAGATACATATATTGTTAATAGTTAAGTTAAAAATCAGTTAATGCTATTAAGCGCTATACAATTATTATCGCTTCTGGGGTTTTGTTTGCTTGTCTTAAATATCCCAGGTCTTTGATCTTAATGAGGAATTTAGAGTAAATGAATAATATGTCTAGGTTTCATGCATAAAAGGGCAAAGTATTACAATAGTAACTAAATCCGAGTCTAATTCTCAAATCATTTTCGAAACTTATCGAATGTAACTGAAGATTCACTCAATAATTACATACAAGTTTCTTCGTTTTAATTGTTGTGTTATTTGTATGGCCATTGCTGTTGTCTTTAAATTCAAAGTCATCTCCACTTTTAGAGTGTAGAAACCGGAAGCCAGACCTTGGCAATTATTGTGTGCGAGGGCGATTTAATCGATTTCGCCTTAAAGTGTTAACTGATCAAGAGAAAGCTAAAAGTGATGAAGCCAACTGTAAACTTTCACACTCGATGGCCACAAATACTTATGCTGCAGATAAGGCACGAAAGGATACAACTTGTGCCAAAACTGAAACTGATGGAGCCAAACGATAGTTGAACTATGCATAATATATATGGCAGCTCATTTCCTTTCAATTTGGTGTTGCTCCGACTTGCCACATTGGGTGTGCCTGATTCACGCCACACTCAAGCTGTGCATGTATCATTTATGTTTTTATGCCCGTAGCTATCTAGATGGCAATAGTCGAGAGCGCTCGACCAGCAGCAACTCCGACAGCAGCTGTAAAATAAATAGTAAATTTTCCTAATTGTAGTTTGCTCAATATGAAAATTGGTTGTTGCTTGGAAAATTCTGTTTCTCAACTGATCTTGATGCAACTTCTACAGTCGATTAGTAATATGTCCAGGTCCATATTTGAATAGTTATATCTTTACAATTGCATTTTTTTTACTGCGCCCTTAAATAAAAATCCAACAAATATAAAATTTCTGATTACGGTATTTGATTTAAAAAATATAATTCTTTATTCATCAAAACACGTCTGTTCAGTTTGGTGTACAAAATGTAACTCTGCTTATGCTACTGGTTTAATCAATAATGAAAGCTCGCATTTGCGTCTTATTTTATTATTGAATTTCATCATTGGCTTATGAATGCATTTTGTTTACCGTACGTTTGTTTATGCTAGAATATTCGGTTGGGTTTGATAAATGAAAGCTCGCATTTGCGTAAGGGATCTGCGCGTGGCGTTGGCGTTGTCGCAGTGAGTGTGGACACGAGTGATCTGCATGATCTGGATATGTCACTTCCCCATCCCTTAGAAATTGACGAATATTTATGTTGAGCTCCCGCTCACTCCTCGCTTCCGTTATTGCCTGGTTAGTTTCTCGACGCTTCTCGAACGTTTATATTTTCGGGCGTGTACATGTTTAAACACACAGGCGTCCGTCCCCTTTGTGAGATTGTGTGTGTGTATTTCGGCGTACTCGCTGAACAACCACCTAAATCAGGAATCGTAGCGGCATTAGTTCATATGCGAAAAATAAGTTTTAACAAAATCTTCTCATGTTGTAAACTTACCACCAGCGATAAACCAACACACAAGCGGGGAATTTTTTGCAATTGACACTGCACGAGAAATCCGAAATAAAATAAGAAGCTGCTCACAAGCAGACTATTTTCAATCAACTGAAGTTGGTTGCGATTAGATTAACAGAAATGTCTATGTTACCATAGAAACGGCAGTCACAGATCAAAATGACATTCTGTAAATGTAACACGTGGGAGGTGTTATTCAACATAACCAATATCCAATATAAGCAGAAATGTAAACAAGACGTTAAATTATTGCTTATTGATTATCGATAAGTCGAGCCATTTTGTTATGCGGACAAGAATATAATATTTGGAGTGCAATTATTTTATTTCACTTTTGGGATATATAGATCCTAGATACTTACCACCTGATTGTATCCTCTTCACGATTCTTGCTCAGCGCAAATACAAAAACTCAAAAAAAAACTTTTTTTTATTGTTTTTTATTTTTATTTTTTTTTGCTTTAATACTAAATGTACGCAATAAAAGTAAATTATATGTAAGTTGTTAATGAATTTTCATTAGTTGTAGGCTTAGTAAAAATTGTAAAATTGATTTCTTCAATTTCTGAATTTTATAGTCGTAAATACTACTACTACGGGACTATCATCGGGGCTAAATAAACAACAGCTTCATTCTCGCTTCTCGATTCTAATGCTCCACTTTGCGTCTGTTTAATTTTAGTTTAGTAATTTTACATTTTATTATTAACTATGTTATTATTATTAACTATAATGTGTTCTATGCATTTGGATAAGGCCAAATCGTTTACTAAACGCATTTTATGTTATTTGCATAATTATATTTCTATATATATATAATTGAATGTCTGATTACGGTATTTGATTTAAAAAATATAATTCTTTATTCATCAAAACACGTCTGTTCAGTTTGGTGTACAAAATGTAACTCTGCTTATGCTACTGGTTTAATCAATAATGAAAGCTCGCATTTGCGTCTTATTTTATTATTGAATTTCATCATTGGCTTATGAATGCATTTTGTTTACCGTACGTTTGTTTATGCTAGAATATTCGGTTGGGTTTGATAAATGAAAGCTCGCATTTGCGTAAGGGATCTGCGCGTGGCGTTGGCGTTGTCGCAGTGAGTGTGGACACGAGTGATCTGCATGATCTGGATATGTCACTTCCCCATCCCTTAGAAATTGACGAATATTTATGTTGAGCTCTCGCTCACTCCTCGCTTCCGTTATTGCCTGGTTAGTTTCTCGACGCTTCTCGAACGTTTATATTTTCGGGCGTGTACATGTTTAAACACACAGGCGTCCGTCCCCTTTGTGAGATTGTGTGTGTGTATTTCGGCGTACTCGCTGAACAACCACCTAAATCAGGAATCGTAGCGGCATTAGTTCATATGCGAAAAATAAGTTTTAACAAAATCTTCTCATGTTGTAAACTTACCACCAGCGATAAACCAACACACAAGCGGGGAATTTTTTGCAATTGACACTGCACGAGAAATCCGAAATAATATAAGAAGCTGCTCACAAGCAGACTATTTTCAATCAACTGAAGTTGGTTGCGATTAGATTAACAGAAATGTCTATGTTACCATAGAAACGGCAGTCACAGATCAAAATGACATTCTGTAAATGTAACACGTGGGAGGTGTTATTTAACATAACCAATATCCAATATAAGCAGAAATGTAAACAAGACGTTAAATTATTGCTTATTGATTATCGATAAGTCGAGCCATTTTGTTATGCGGACAAGAATATAATATTTGGAGTGCAATTATTTTATTTCACTTTTGGGATATATAGATCCTAGATACTTACCACCTGATTGTATCCTCTTCACGATTCTTGCTCAGCGCAAATACAAAAACTCAAAAAAAAACTTTTTTTTATTGTTTTTTATTTTTATTTTTTTTTGCTTTAATACTAAATGTACGCAATAAAAGTAAATTATATGTAAGTTGTTAATGAATTTTCATTAGTTGTAGGCTTAGTAAAAATTGTAAAATTGATTCTTCAATTTCTGAATTTTATAGTCGTAAATACTACTACTACGGGACTATCATCGGGGCTAAATAAACAACAGCTTCATTCTCGCATCTCGATTCTAATGCTCCACTTTGCGTCTGTTTAATTTTAGTTTAGTAATTTTACATTTTATTATTAACTATGTTATTATTATTAACTATAATGTGTTCTATGCATTTGGATAAGGCCAAATCGTTTACTAAACGCATTTTATGTTATTTGCATAATTATATTTCTATATATATATATATGTTTATGTACTATGTATATATGTATATATATTACATGAGTTTTTGTTATCGCGTCATCTCATTTTGGTTATAACTGAAAATGCTCGACAATTCTAATGCTAAAATTTGATATGCTGTATCCAGGATAAAGGATCCATATGAGTACATATGTGGTCTGTTAAAATATATGTTCGTAGTCATACTTATTTGCTTAACTTGTTAAGATGTAGATTTATGTATGTATTAATGGGTATAGATATAGATAGTAAGGAAAACTGTATTTCATTATATATATATAATATATAACAAGCAAATCGGAGGCTGTTTGGACAATTATTGACAATCTACGTTCATTTCGAGCCTAATGTAGAAAAATAAAAATTTGGTTCTCTGTATACATATATATGTATATGGATTAACATATATATAGATATACATATATATATATGTAGTTTTAATTTATCTATGGAATCAAGGAAACCCTCCGATTTGAGCATCATCCTAATTACTATGGCAGCTATAGACTGTCACTTAACATTATAACTATCGATCATATGGGTCTTAACATACTTATGTAACTGATGCACGCTTGCATTGAATGTAAAATAACATTATTTTCTACATGTACACATAAATGTGTGTGTGTGCATGTGTGTGTGTATGCATGTGTGTATGCATGTGTGTGAACTATTAAGTAGAAAAGTGTTGTTCAACAACTGAATACAAAAGTATTTACATTTAAATTTGACAAAAGAACATCAAGTGAAACATTTGTTTAATGCTCCCAAATTGCTCTCGAATTTTACATAGAAGGCCAGTCAAGGCCCATGTGTCTATTTAGATACATATATTGTTAATAGTTAAGTTAAAAATCAGTTAATGCTATTAAGCGCTATACAATTATTATCGCTTCTGGGGTTTTGTTTGCTTGTCTTAAATATCCCAGGTCTTTGATCTTAATGAGGAATTTAGAGTAAATGAATAATATGTCTAGGTTTCATGCATAAAAGGGCAAAGTATTACAATAGTAACTAAATCCGAGTCTAATTCTCAAATCATTTTCGAAACTTATCGAATGTAACTGAAGATTCACTCAATAATTACATACAAGTTTCTTCGTTTTAATTGTTGTGTTATTTGTATGGCCATTGCTGTTGTCTTTAAATTCAAAGTCATCTCCACTTTTAGAGTGTAGAAACCGGAAGCCAGACCTTGGCAATTATTGTGTGCGAGGGCGATTTAATCGATTTCGCCTTAAAGTGTTAACTGATCAAGAGAAAGCTAAAAGTGATGAAGCCAACTGTAAACTTTCACACTCGATGGCCACAAATACTTATGCTGCAGATAAGGCACGAAAGGATACAACTTGTGCCAAAACTGAAACTGATGGAGCCAAACGATAGTTGAACTATGCATAATATATATGGCAGCTCACTTCCTTTCAATTTGGTGTTGCTCCGACTTGCCACATTGGGTGTGCCTGATTCACGCCACACTCAAGCTGTGCATGTATCATTTATGTTTTTATGCCCCTAGCTATCTAGATGGCAATAGTCGAGAGCGCTCGACCAGCAGCAACTCCGACAGCAGCTGTAAAATAAATAGTAAATTTTCCTAATTGTAGTTTGCTCAATATGAAAATTGGTTGTTGCTTGGAAAATTCTGTTTCTCAACTGATCTTGATGCAACTTCTACAGTCGATTAGTAATATGTCCAGGTCCATATTTGAATAGTTATATCTTTACAATTGCATTTTTTTTACTGCGCCCTTAAATAAAAATCCAACAAATATAAAATTAATAATAATATATATATATATACATACTTGTGGGTTGAAAGCGCGCTTTCTGTGAGAGTGTGTGTGTGTTTCGACGTATCCGCTAAAAAATCCACCTACAGCAGCGATCCACGCGGCGTTCGTTCCGTATGTGAAAAATAAGTTTTAACAAAATCTTCTCATGCTGTAAACTCGCCACACATCTTTGGCCCTGAAAACTCACCACTACAACAGCAATAATGCAAAATGAAAAGCGCGGAGAAATTCGTAAAAAAAAAAATGAAAAGCTGCTCACAAGCAAATTATTTGTATCAACTGAAGTTTGTTGCGAGTAGATTTACAGAAATGTCTATGTTACCACTCAGTAACAGCGCTCACAGATCAAAATGACATTTTGTAAATTTAAAAAATGGGAGGTTATTTTACATTGATACGACATGAACAAGAAAACGGACGAACATCCACACAAGTAACAAATATATTTTCTATCTGTTTTTCGCTCTGTTTACAAAGCTGCTTGGCCTCGTTGGCAATGCCTGTGCTGTGCGTATGTACATCATTGTACCAAGGCGAATATTTATGTTGAGCTCTCGCTCACTCCTCGCTTCCGTTATTGCCTGGTTAGTTTCTCGACGCTTCTCGAACGTTTATATTTTCGGGCGTGTACATGTTTAAACACACAGGCGTCCGTCCCCTTTGTGAGATTGTGTGTGTGTATTTCGGCGTACTCGCTGAACAACCACCTAAATCAGGAATCGTAGCGGCATTAGTTCATATGCGAAAAATAAGTTTTAACAAAATCTTCTCATGTTGTAAACTTACCACCAGCGATAAACCAACACACAAGCGGGGAATTTTTTGCAATTGACACTGCACGAGAAATCCGAAATAATATAAGAAGCTGCTCACAAGCAGACTATTTTCAATCAACTGAAGTTGGTTGCGATTAGCTTAACAGAAATGTCTATGTTACCATAGTAACGGCAGTCACAGATCAAAATGACATTCTGTAAATGTAACACGTGGGAGGTGTTATTCAACATAACCAATATCCAATATAAGCAGAAATGTAAACAAGACGTTAAATTATTGCTTATTGATTATCGATAAGTCGAGCCATTTTGTTATGCGGACAAGAATATAATATTTGGAGTGCAATTATTTTATTTCACTTTTGGGATATATAGATCCTAGATACTTACCACCTGATTGTATCCTCTTCACGATTCTTGCTCAGCGCAAATACAAAAACTCAAAAAAAAACTTTTTTTTATTGTTTTTTATTTTTATTTTTTTTTGCTTTAATACTAAGTGTACGCAATAAAAGTAAATTATATGTAAGTTGTTAATGAATTTTCATTAGTTGTAGGCTTAGTAAAAATTGTAAAATTGATTTCTTCAATTTCTGAATTTTATAGTCGTAAATACTACTACTACGGGACTATCATCGGGGCTAAATAAACAACAGCTTCATTCTCGCATCTCGATTCTAATGCTCCACTTTGCGTCTGTTTAATTTTAGTTTAGTAATTTTACATTTTATTATTAACTATGTTATTATTATTAACTATAATGTGTTCTATGCATTTGGATAAGGCCAAATCGTTTACTAAACGCATTTTATGTTATTTGCATAATTATATTTCTATATTATTTCACTTTTGGGATATATAGATCCTAGATACTTACCACCTGATTGTATCCTCTTCACGATTCTTGCTCAGCGCAAATACAAAAACTCAAAAAAAAACTTTTTTTTATTGTTTTTTATTTTTTTTCTTTGTTTTGTTTTAATACAAGTGTACGCAATAAAAGTAAATTATATGTAAGTTTTTAATGAATTTTCATTTGTTGTAGGCTTAGTAAAAATTGTAAAATTGATTTCTTCAATTTCTGAATTTTATAGTTTAATTTTAGTTTAGTAATTTTACATTTTATTATTAACTATGTTATTATTATTAACTATAATGTGTTCTATGCATTTGGATAAGGCCAAATCGTTTACTAAACGCATTTTATGTTATTTGCATAATTATATTTCTATATATATATATATATGTTTATGTACTATGTATATATGTATATATATTACATGAGTTTTTGTTATCGCGTCATCTCATTTTGGTTATAACTGAAAATGCTCGACAATTATAATGCTAAAATTTTATATGCTGTATCCAGGATAAAGGATCCATATGAGTACATACGTGGTCTGTTAAAATATATGTTCGTAGTCATACTTATTTGCTTAACTTGTTAAGATGTAGATTTATGTATGTATTAATGGGTATAGATATAGATAGTAAGGAAAACTGTATTTCATTATATATATATAATATATAACAAGCAAATCGGAGGCTGTTTGGACAATTATTGACAATCTACGTTCATTTCGAACCTAATGTAGAAAAATAAAAATTTGGTTCTCTGTATACATATATATGTATATGGATTAACATATATATAGATATACATATATATATATGTAGTTTTAATTTATCTATGGAATCAAGGAAACCCTCCGATTTGAGCATCATCCTAATTACTATGGCAGCTATAGACTGTCACTTAACATTATAACTATCGATCATATGGGTCTTAACATACTTATGTAACTGATGCACGCTTGCATTGAATGTAAAATAACATTATTTTCTACATGTACACATAAATGTGTGTGTGTGCATGTGTGTGTGTATGCATGTGTGTATGCATGTGTGTGAACTATTAAGTAGAAAAGTGTTGTTCAACAACTGAATACAAAAGTATTTACATTTAAATTTGACAAAAGCACATCAAGTGAAACATTTGTTTAATGCTCCCAAATTGCTCTCGAATTTTACATAGAAGGCCAGTCAAGGCCCATGTGTCTATTTAGATACATATATTGTTAATAGTTAAGTTAAAAATCAATTAATGCTATTAAGCGCTATACAATTATTATTGCTTCTGGGGTTTTGTTTGCTTGTCTTAAATATCCCAGGTCTTTGATCTTAATGAGGAATTTAGAGTAAATGAATAATATGTCTAGGTTTCATGCATAAAAGGGCAATGTATTACAATAGTAACTAAATCCGAGTCTAATTCTCAAATCATTTTCGAAACTTATCGAATGTAACTGAAGATTCACTCAATAATTACATACAAGTTTCTTCGTTTTAATTGTTGTGTTATTTGTATGGCCATTGCTGTTGTCTTTAAATTCAAAGTCATCTCCACTTTTAGAGTGTAGAAACCGGAAGCCAGACCTTGGCAATTATTGTGTGCGAGGGCGATTTAATCGATTTCGCCTTAAAGTGTTAACTGATCAAGAGAAAGCTAAAAGTGATGAAGCCAACTGTAAACTTTCACACTCGATGGCCACAAATACTTATGCTGCAGATAAGGCACGAAAGGATACAACTTGTGCCAAAACTGAAACTGATGGAGCCAAACGATAGTTGAACTATGCATAATATATATGGCAGCTCACTTCCTTTCAATTTGGTGTTGCTCCGACTTGCCACATTGGGTGTGCCTGATTCACGCCACACTCAAGCTGTGCATGTATCATTTATGTTTTTATGCCCCTAGCTATCTAGATGGCAATAGTCGAGAGCGCTCGACCAGCAGCAACTCCGACAGCAGCTGTAAAATAAATAGTAAATTTTCCTAATTGTAGTTTGCTCAATATGAAAATTGGTTGTTGCTTGGAAAATTCTGTTTCTCAACTGATCTTGATGCAACTTCTACAGTCGATTAGTAATATGTCCAGGTCCATATTTGAATAGTTATATCTTTACAATTGCATTTTTTTTACTGCACCCTTAAATAAAAATCCAACAAATATAAAATTAATAATATATATATATATATATATACATACTTGTGGGTTGAAAGCGCGCTTTCTGTGAGAGTGTGTGTGTGTTTCGACGTATCCGCTTAAAAAATCCACCTACTGCAGCGATCCACGCGGCGTTCGTTCGTATGTGAAAAATAAGTTTTAACAAAATCTTCTCATGCTGTAAACTCGCCACACATCTTTGGCCCTGAAAACTCACCACTACAACAGCAATAATGCAAAATGAAAAGCGCGGAGAAATAAGCTGCTCACAAGCAAATTATTTGTATCAACTGACGTTTATTGCGAGTAGATTTACAGAAATGTCTATGTTACCACTCAGTAACAGCGCTCACAGATCAAAATGACATTTTGTAAATTTAAAAAATGGGAGGTTATTTTACATTGATACGACATGAACAAGAAAACGGACGAACATCCACACAAGTAACAAATATATTTTCTATCTGTTTTTCGCTCTGTTTACAAAGCTGCTTGGCCTCGTTGGCAATGCCTGTGCTGTGCGTATGTACATCATTGTACCAAGGCGAATATTTATGTTGAGCTCTCGCTCACTCCTCGCTTCCGTTATTGCCTGGTTAGTTTCTCGACGCTTCTCGAACGTTTATATTTTCGGGCGTGTACATGTTTAAACACACAGGCGTCCGTCCCCTTTGTGAGATTGTGTGTGTGTGTTTCGGCGTACTCGCTGAACAACCACCTAAATCAGGAATCGTAGCGGCATTAGTTCATATGCGAAAAATAAGTTTTAACAAAATCTTCTCATGTTGTAAACTTACCACCAGCGATAAACCAACACACAAGCGGGGAATTTTTTGCAATTGACACTGCACGAGAAATCCGAAATAAAATAAGAAGCTGCTCACAAGCAGACTATTTTCAATCAACTGAAGTTGGTTGCGATTAGATTAACAGAAATGTCTATGTTACCATAGAAACGGCAGTCACAGATCAAAATGACATTCTGTAAATGTAACACGTGGGAGGTGTTATTCAACATAACCAATATCCAATATAAGCAGAAATGTAAACAAGACGTTAAATTATTGCTTATTGATTATCGATAAGTCGAGCCGTAGAAACTGTTTGGGGAGAATTTAGTTATGTTATGCGGACAAGAATATAATATTTGGTGTGCAATTATTTTATTTCACTTTTGGGATATATAGAACCTAGATACTTACCACCTGATTGTATCCTCTTCACGATTCTTGCTCAGCGCAAATACAAAAACTCAAAAAAAAACTTTTTTTTATTGTTTTTTATTTTTATTTTTTTTTGCTTTAATACTAAGTGTACGCAATAAAAGTAAATTATATGTAAGTTTTTAATGAATTTTCATTAGTTGTAGGCTTAGTAAAAATTGTAAAATTGATTTCTTCAATTTCTGAATTTTATACGCGTAAATACTACTACTACGGGACTATCATCGGGGCTAAATAAACAACAGCTTCATTCTCGCATCTCGATTCTAATGCTCCACTTTGCGTCTGTTTAATTTTAGTTTAGTAATTTTACATTTTATTATTAACTATGTTATTATTATTAACTATAATGTGTTCTATGCATTTGGATAAGGCCAAATCGTTTACTAAACGCATTTTATGTTATTTGCATAATTATATTTCTATATATATATAATTGAATGTCTGATTACGGTATTTGATTTAAAAAATATAATTCTTTATTCATCAAAACACGTCTGTTCAGTTTGGTGTACAAAATGTAACTCTGCTTATGCTACTGGTTTAATCAATAATGAAAGCTCGCATTTGCGTCTTATTTTATTATTGAATTTCATCATTGGCTTATGAATGCATTTTGTTTACCGTACGTTTGTTTATGCTAGAATATTCGGTTGGGTTTGATAAATGAAAGCTCGCATTTGCGTAAGGGATCTGCGCGTGGCGTTGGCGTTGTCGCAGTGAGTGTGGACACGAGTGATCTGCATGATCTGGATATGTCACTTCCCCATCCCTTAGAAATTGGCTTGTCATCAAGCGTTAAGTGTAGGGTATGTCTCTAAGTCGGCGTGTTTCACGGTTGCTTCGTCTTCATTTTCGATGGTTGGTATTTGAATAGTTATATCTTTACAATTGCATTTTTTTTACTGCGCCCTTAAATAAAAATCCAAAAAATATAAAATTAACAATAATATATATATATATACATACTTGTGGGTTGAAAGCGCGCTTTCTGTGAGAGTGTGTGTGTGTTTCCACACACACCTAAAAATCCACCTACAGCAGCGATCCACGCGGCGTTCGTTCGTATGTGAAAAATAAGTTTTAACAAAATCTTCTCATGCTGTAAACTCGCCACACATCTTTGGCCCTGAAAACTCACCACTACAACAGCAATAATGCAAAATGAAAAGCGCGGAGAAATTCGTAAAAAAAAAAATGAAAAGCTGCTCACAAGCAAATTATTTGTATCAACTGACGTTTATTGCGAGTAGATTTACAGAAATGTCTATGTTACCACTCAGTAACAGCGGTCACAGATCAAAATGACATTTTGTAAATTTAAAAAATGGGAGGTTATTTTACATTGATACGACATGAACAAGAAAACGGACGAACATCCACACAAGTAACAAATATATTTTCTATCTGTTTTTCGCTCTGTTTACAAAGCTGCTTGGCCTCGTTGGCAATGCCTGTGCTGTGCGTATGTACATCATTGTACCAAGGCGAATATTTATGTTGAGCTCTCGCTCACTCCTCGCTTCCGTTATTGCCTGGTTAGTTTCTCGACGCTTCTCGAACGTTTATATTTTCGGGCGTGTACATGTTTAAACACACAGGCGTCCGTCCCCTTTGTGAGATTGTGTGTGTGTGTTTCGGCGTACTCGCTGAACAACCACCTAAATCAGGAATCGTAGCGGCATTAGTTCATATGCGAAAAATAAGTTTTAACAAAATCTTCTCATGTTGTAAACTTACCACCAGCGATAGACCAACACACAAGCGGGGAATTTTTTGCAATTGACACTGCACGAGAAATCCGAAATAATATAAGAAGCTGCTCACAAGCAGACTATTTTCAATCAACTGAAGTTGGTTGCGATTAGATTAACAGAAATGTCTATGTTACCATAGAAACGGCAGTCACAGATCAAAATGACATTCTGTAAATGTAACACGTGGGAGGAGTTATTTAACATAACCAATATCCAATATAAGCAGAAATGTAAACAAGACGTTAAATTATTGCTTATTGATTATCGATAAGTCGAGCCGTAGAAACTGTTTGGGGAGAATTTAGTTATGTTATGCGGACAAGAATATAATATTTGGTGTGCAATTATTTTATTTCACTTTTGGGATATATAGATCCTAGATACTTACCACCTGATTGTATCCTCTTCACGATTCTTGCTCAGCGCAAATACAAAAACTCAAATAAAAACTTTTTTTTATTGTTTTTTATTTTTTTTTTTTGATTTGCTTTAATACTAAGTGTACGCAATAAAAGTAAATTATATGTAAGTTTTTAATGAATTTTCATTAGTTGTAGGCTTAGTAAAAATTGTAAAATTGATTTCTTCAATTTCTGAATTTTATAGTCGTAAATACTACTACTACGGGACTATCATCGGGGCTAAATAAACAACAGCTTCATTCTCGCATCTCGATTCTAATGCTCCACTTTGCGTCTGTTTAATTTTAGTTTAGTAATTTTACATTTTATTATTAACTATGTTATTATTATTAACTATAATGTGTTCTATGCATTTGGATAAGGCCAAATCGTTTACTAAACGCATTTTATGTTATTTGCATAATTATATTTCTATATATATATAATTGAATGTCTGATTACGGTATTTGATTTAAAAAATATAATTCTTTATTCATCAAAACACGTCTGTTCAGTTTGGTGTACAAAATGTAACTCTGCTTATGCTACTGGTTTAATCAATAATGAAAGCTCGCATTTGCGTCTTATTTTATTATTGAATTTCATCATTGGCTTATGAATGCATTTTGTTTACCGTACGTTTGTTTATGCTAGAATATTCGGTTGGGTTTGATAAATGAAAGCTCGCATTTGCGTAAGGGATCTGCGCGTGGCGTTGGCGTTGTCGCAGTGAGTGTGGACACGAGTGATCTGCATGATCTGGATATGTCACTTCCCCATCCCTTAGAAATTGGCTTGTCATCAAGCGTTAAGTGTAGGGTATGTCTCTAAGTCGGCGTTTTTCACGGTTGCTTCGTCTTCATTTTCGATGGTTGGTATTTGAATAGTTATATCTTTACAATTGCATTTTTTTTACTGCGCCCTTAAATAAAAATCCAACAAATATAAAATTAATAA
Source organism: Drosophila demipolita (assembly GCA_035042405.1). Taxonomy (NCBI): domain Eukaryota; kingdom Metazoa; phylum Arthropoda; class Insecta; order Diptera; family Drosophilidae; genus Drosophila; species Drosophila demipolita. The sequence continues at coordinate 5,846,637 of JAWNLI010000033.1, forward strand.
TAATATATATATATATATATATAATTGTGGGTTGAAAGCGCGCTTTCTGTGAGAGTGTGTGTGTTTCGACGTATCCGCTAAAAAATCCACCTACAGCAGCGATCCACGCGGCGTTCGTTCGTATGTGAAAAATAAGTTTTAACAAAATCTTCTCATGCTGTAAACTCGCCACACATCTTTGGCCCTGAAAACTCACCACTACAACAGCAATAATGCAAAATGAAAAGCGCGGAGAAATAAGCTGCTCACAAGCAAATTATTTGTATCAACTGACGTTTATTGCGAGTAGATTTACAGAAATGTCTATGTTACCACTCAGTAACAGCGGTCACAGATCAAAATGACATTTTGTAAATTTAAAAAATGGGAGGTTATTTTACATTGATACGACATGAACAAGAAAACGGACGAACATCCACACAAGTAACAAATATATTTTCTATCTGTTTTTCGCTCTGTTTACAAAGCTGCTTGGCCTCGTTGGCAATGCCTGTGCTGTGCGTATGTACATCATTGTACCAAGGCGAATATTTATGTTGAGCTCTCGCTCACTCCTCGCTTCCGTTATTGCCTGGTTAGTTTCTCGACGCTTCTCGAACGTTTATATTTTCGGGCGTGTACATGTTTAAACACACAGGCGTCCGTCCCCTTTGTGAGATTGTGTGTGTGTGTTTCGGCGTACTCGCTGAACAACCACCTAAATCAGGAATCGTAGCGGCATTAGTTCATATGCGAAAAATAAGTTTTAACAAAATCTTCTCATGTTGTAAACTTACCACCAGCGATGATCCAACACACAAGCGGGGAATTTTTTGCAATTGACACTGCACGAGAAATCCGAAATAAAATAAGAAGCTGCTCACAAGCAGACTATTTTCAATCAACTGAAGTTGGTTGCGATTAGATTAACAGAAATGTCTATGTTACCATAGAAACGGCAGTCACAGATCAAAATGACATTCTGTAAATGTAACACGTGGGAGGTGTTATTCAACATAACCAATATCCAATATAAGCAGAAATGTAAACAAGACGTTAAATTATTGCTTATTGATTATCGATAAGTCGAGCCGTAGAAACTGTTTGGGGAGAATTTAGTTATGTTATGCGGACAAGAATATAATATTTGGTGTGCAATTATTTTATTTCACTTTTGGGATATATAGATCCTAGATACTTACCACCTGATTGTATCCTCTTCACGATTCTTGCTCAGCGCAAATACAAAAACTCAAATAAAAACTTTTTTTTATTGTTTTTTATTTTTTTTTTTTGATTTGCTTTAATACTAAGTGTACGCAATAAAAGTAAATTATATGTAAGTTTTTAATGAATTTTCATTTGTTGTAGGCTTAGTAAAAATTGTAAAATTGATTTCTTCAATTTCTGAATTTTATAGTTTAATTTTAGTTTAGTAATTTTACATTTTATTATTAACTATGTTATTATTATTAACTATAATGTGTTCTATGCATTTGGATAAGGCCAAATCGTTTACTAAACGCATTTTATGTTATTTGCATAATTATATTTCTATATATATATATATATGTTTATGTACTATGTATATATGTATATATATTACATGAGTTTTTGTTATCGCGTCATCTCATTTTGGTTATAACTGAAAATGCTCGACAATTCTAATGCTAAAATTTTATATGCTGTATCCAGGAAAAAGGATCCATATGAGTACATATGTGGTCTGTTAAATATATGTTCGTAGTCATACTTATTTGCATTAATTGTCTTAAATATCCCAGGTCTTTGATCTTAATGAGGAATTTAGAGTAAATGAATAATATGTCTAGGTTTGATGCATAAAAGGGCAAAGTATTACAATAGTAACTAAATCCGAGTCTAATTCTCAAATCATTTTCGAAACTTATCGAATGTAACTGAAGATTCACTCAATAATTACATACAAGTTTCTTCGTTTTAATTGTTGTGTTATTTGTATGGCCATTGCTGTTGTCTTTAAATTCAAAGTCATCTCCACTTTTAGAGTGTAGAAACCGGAAGCCAGACCGTGGCAATTATTGTGTGCGAGGGCGATTTAATCGATTTCGCCTTAAAGTGTTAACTGATCAAGAGAAAGCTAAAAGTGATGAAGCCAACTGTAAACTTTCACACTCGATGGCCACAAATACTTATGCTGCAGATAAGGCACGAAAGGATACAACTTGTGCTGACCACGCACACACACACGCACGCACACACACACACACACACACACACATCAGAGCAGACCAGACCAGACCAGTAATGGGTCAAGTGTAGTTGCAACGAAAGAGAATTTTCGCTTCATTAAGCACAAAACTGTTCCACAACCACAACTCAGAACTTGACCAAGTTTTGCTGTCTGCGCTCTCGAACTAAATAATATTTATGAGCTGACTAAATGTTTGCCATCAGTTAAAGCATCGTTTGAGCCACTTGCAAGTTGCAACTTGCAACGAAGTGAGACGACACTATTTGCCAAGAAGTGCGTTGCACATTATTGTTATTAGTTGCAGGTTGCAGGGCAGCACATAAAAAACTTACAGCACTAAACAGCGGCAAGTTGAGCGTGTTGCACTTGCTTACACTGTTGCATAACCAACAAGCAAGTGGCAAGTACAGCATCAAGCAACGTCATCAGAGCACAATGCTTTGCTGATGCTATCAGTGTGTAATGTTGTTGCTGCTGCTGCTGCCACTGTTGCAGCAACATGTTGTTGATGATAATGCTGTCGTTTGACTATGTTGCCATTGTTGTTAAACAGGAGCAGCAGCAGCAGTGGGGGCATCAACAATAACGTCAGCTTAACTAAATGAAGGTCCAAGTGTCATGGATGCTGCTCAACTTTGACACGACTCCTGCCAGCTGGAGTTGGGTTCGAGGGGGGTGGGGTTGGGGGTATAGGTCCTTGGTCTGTGGCATCCTGGCTGGTGCTTTGTGTGTTGTGATTGCAAGTAAGCAAGCAACTTCTATGTCAATCTATGCTTGTAAAACTTACTTACAAAACTTAAATGTTACCAATAATCGCATGCCAATGGCCAACAACAAACTTTCAAGATGTCAACAGAAATCTATGTTTGTCCAGTTTCCAATTGCCACGAGTTTTATTTTAATTCTATGCATTGGTAATGTTTGAAAAAAAGAGTCTACAATTATTAATCACAGATATTTGTAAAAACAAACGCGACTATTTTAAAAAGCAATTATATTTTGAACCTTTGATTTTATTATATATATTTTTAACTAATTCAAAATATTTCTAAGAAGTGTTTTAAATGAAAACCACATTTTAAAATGCCCTGAAAATACAAATGTTTATTTATAATATGGGCAATAGGAGATGTAATAGTTTTTTTTTACATATTGTAGAAAATAATGTTATTTTACATTCAATGCAACATAAGTTCGTTAAGTCCCATATGATCAATAGTTATAATGTTACTTTGTTTGATTACACAACGCTGGTGGGACTTCCCTGACGAGGGGAAAAGAATTTCGCTCCAACACATATATAAAAACAGTTTCATATAGTTTTTCTACAGTGTTAAAAAATTTTAGAAAGAAAAACCTTCGCTTCAGAAAAATACTTTCTGCTGAGTTACACTTTTCCAAGACTCAAAAACGAGTTATTTTCAGAGTGCAGAAAGTGTCGCTCCACTGCTTATCATGCTTCAAAAATCGTAATTTGATTTCATTTTTAAGTAGTTTCCAAGGAGTTTTCAAATGTCTGTATTTAAGCTCATTAGGAGCCGCAGATGGAAATGGTGCTGCAACAAATTGCAGCAGTCGGTGAATAACACTTAATTTTTCTGTTATTTAAATGCAGTCATGCAACAGGGCGGCAGTTTATAGCCATATGCAAAATGCTGCGCATTTTTGTGTGTCATTGACAACAACGGCAACAGCAACAACAACGAAATATTAACGAGCAATGGAAGCATTGAAATTGACCGCAGAAGGAGCAGCAGCAGCAGCAGCGGCAGCGGCAGCGGCAGCAGTTGCAATGACGATGACGACAAACGGAAGCGGAAACGGCAAATAAACGCACGAGCGCTTACGTGAGTGCTCTTCTCTGCTCTGCTCTGCTCTGCTGTGTTGTGCTTTGACGTCGCAATGCCCCTATGCGTTTTTATTTGCATGCAACGTGCAACGTGGCACATGGAACGCGCAACGGGGCAACGGGCATTTATCTGGCGCTCCAGACTTGCCACGCCTCACCGCCGCACGCTGCAGCCATAACATTGCGGTCGACTGTTACATGTTGCTCTGGGTGTTTGTGTTGGGGGCACCCATTGAAAATGATTAAAAAGGGGTATCATGAAGTTGTGCAGCAAACAGAAGGGGGCATGCATCACTGAAGCCATAAGGCAGAGACACATATGAATTCCTGATCAGAAATGTCCTTTTGGCTGTTCGTCTGTCTATGTTTCCATCTGTGTGAAAAGGCATAGTTTGACTATTGCCATTAATCGATAACTCCAATCGTTTAGTGTATATCGATAAAAATCGTTTATTGAAAAGTAAGCCACAGCATTATATGATATAGTTTTCTTATCATCTAGTCAAATTTATAATTTTTTAATATTTCAACATGTAAACCATTTCCGTTTTATACTACAACACAGACTTTATTACAGGATATCTGCTAGTCGTGATACCTCGTTCAGAGCCTGTTTAATTTTTTTTTTTTTTTTTTTGTTTGTTGTGTCGACACGATGCGGCGCCATCGGTTGCATGCACGGCAAGGATTTCTCTGCTTAATTTGTGGTTTTCCAACCAAGCCGCCAGAAACACATAAGCCGCCCAGCCAAAACTGAGCAGTCCAGCAATTGCAATTGAGGTTGCAGTTGCACGAATATTCCGGGAAACTCTTAAATATGATTATGGCATATGCCATGATACACACACGCACACACACACACACACAGTCGTAGCTTGCCACCTGAGTTGAGGCACAGCTGCACATCTTGGCCTGTTATCTTAGTGAATGGCAGAAAATGGCATGAAAAAATCAACAAATATTTAAGTATATTCCACAAAACTTGATTTAATTGTCGCACATTAAATGTAGCACATGCAACACACACACATACACACAATGGCGCCCATAAGCGGTAGCCATTTGCAATTACGTAGAAAAATGTGACCGCAGTCGGAAACGGAAAGGCAGCAATGCAAAGCACAACAACAACAACAACAACAAATAGCTGCAACAATTGCTAGTAATGCAGTTGCAAATAATAACAAACTATGTGGCAGTGTCCCAGTGAAATGCACCATTTGTAGTTTATTTAAAACATGCCGCAATTAGTGTACATTGTGCACGCGAACAAACGTTGCTGTTGTTATTGCCACATTGTTGCCATGTTGCCACACAACAAAGCTGCAACTGCAGTTGTCACTGAGCTGCTGCTGCCAATAAACGATTCATTTACAAGACCAGAAATTGTGGCCAACTACTTTGAGCCACAATTGCACTGCGATTAACTACGCGTTTTAGCCAAACTAGGCTAGTTAATAAATTAATAAACTAATCGATTTATATTTAAGTCTAACCGGTTTTAACTGTTCTCTTTTAAAGGCTTTATTATAATGAATATTATTATAATGAATATTTTTATAATAAATACTTTTATAATGAATATTTTTATAATGAAAATTTTTATAATGAATATTATTATTATTATTATTTTTATTATTATTATTATTATTATTATTATGAATGAATTATGAGCTCATCAATTATGGCCAACAAAATTAATATTTACTGACATGCTGCTGCAATAAATTGAATTTTAAACTATTTATATAAAAAAAAGTAAATCAACAGTTTAATTAATTAGCATTTGCTTTATAAGAATATAAAATTAGTTTCAAGAATAGTCAAACTTTACTAACCATAAATAGATATATTTATTTTGTGGAAGAGGAAATTAAATTTTATTTCCACATCATCTCTGAGACCATAATATAAAATATATATATATATTCCTGATCAGAATAACTAGTGGAATTCATATTAATAATAATAATAGTGCACAAATTGTTAACAGTCGTAAATAAAAGCGTTAAAACAAGCAGTGGGCGGGTCAACAATTGTTTGCCCCAATCATGCCCCCAAACTGCTCACAATGGAGACAATGTGCCGTCGGTCACAACTAGAAACGGTTTATCAGCATTTGATGTTGTTGTAAATCGAATCGTCTGCATAATGCAGCAGTTGCACGCAGCAGACAGAAGCAGAAAAAAGAGGAGGAGCCAGAGCAGCACAAAGGAGTAGAAAGGAGGACCCAAAGTGATCAGCGCCACACAAAGCAAATAAATAAGCAACCCTGAAAACGAAGCCAAAGGAAAACAACACTGGACTCAGTGGACACGGGACATTGGACGATGTGGACGATGTGGAAAAACTGTGCTTCGCTTCGGGGCGGCATTCAAATTGAATATTGAAAGGAGAAAACTGGACAAACGCTTGAATTATGCATTAATGAAGTGTCTCGCTCGGTTAGCCGAGGCAGGTGAAGAAGGGCTTTATTTTGTCCCAGCAAAACATGACAAGACAATGGACAATGGACGTTGTCGTCGTCGCCGTCAGCGTCATCGTCATCGTCATCGTCATCCTTTGGTTGCCACACCCCCTCAACGCCCACTGGCAACTGCTTATTAATTTTTTATGCGTCTGCTATTTTTATGGCTGACAAGAAAATCGCCTTGCCCAAAACCAATTTTTCGCTGCTGCTGTTTTCTTTTCGATTTGAAAAGTGTTTTATTTGAATAATACTAATATTAAAACTGAGTGTTTCTTTTGCAGTAGACAATTATACTTATCTTAATAAATATTTACCTATATGTTAACTTTACTTCCATTATCAAAACTTACTTTTAACATTTACTATTATTTTCTTATGTCAATTTGTGTAGTCCTCGAAATGTGCCATTTTTGTGACACGAAGATGAACACTGAGCATGCATGTCATGCAAAATTAATTTAAGCTTGTTGTGTGTTCCAAATGGACATGAAATAGTTGTACAACATGTTGCAACATGATGCAACATGACATGAACTAAATGTGCATTTATAATAATGCTTATGTAGTTGCAGTTGTTTAAATCCCAATTGTATGTTCATTTTTAATTTATATAACATGAATTGCAATGACCATTTAATATTTGTTTGCAATTAAATTAGATTGTCCTAAATATATCATAAATAGCACATTTATCATTGCGGCAAGTGTGACCATTGAATAGAGTTATTGGTAGCAGATATAAACACATTTTTAATTCCATTCGTGCCCCCAAACAAAACTAATGAACCACACTCAGATTGGCGTCTGTCGATTATTTGTTACATCAAACAAACAACGAGGTGCACCTGTAAGCGGCCCAAAACAACAATCGAGTTCGGCTCAAATCGGTTTGACAAAAGACGTTAATTACCGGCATTAGTGGCATAAAAGCCACGGCCGCTTATCGGCTCTATAAATTGAGAGTCGACCAAAAATTGTCATGGAAAGTATGCCCAGGCGCGTAAACTGTGGCCGCATAAAACTCATTACATGCCCTCCTACACACACACACACACACGCACACGCACCCACGCACACACACACACCCACACCCAGAGAGAGAGACAGACACAGCCAGTGTGACCACAACATGTTGTAATGCGTGTGTTGCCCAAACCGCCGTTAATCTATCAGCAGCGACCGAGTGGCATGGGAGACAGTGAGTGGGCAAGTGGGGGAGATTGGCTATATTTTGGACTAGAATTGGAGTGCTTTAAATTTGGAGCAGCAAACTGAATGTCAACTGAAGGCTAATCTGTCAGTCAAGGTGCAAGGAGCAAGAAGATGGGGCATGCTGATGTTGATGCCACTTATGGAACCAAGATGCGCCTCGCCGCGCAGCACTCGAATATGAAAATATGGAAGATATATTAATGTGCGTGGATGTGTGAGTGTGTGTGTGTGTGTGAGTAATAATGTGATATATAATAACGATGATGATTATGATTTTAATGTGTCCTGCCTGCAACTTGCCTCACATCCTTCAAGCACAAAGCTAACAAAAATTTCACTGGAGCTTGACGCGTATTCTGCTGCTGAAGCTGCTCCACTTGACAGACGAGGAGACGCCACAAGCATGGAGCAAAAGAAAGACAGAGACAGCGAGAGAGAGAGGTAGAGGAAGAGATGACAAGGCGTCTTATCAACTATGCAGCGCTTTGTCTAAAATGATTCCCTGTGGGGGAGGTAAGGGTGTGTGGCATGCCCCCATTGCTCGCTGCAACCTGTTATTCGCTGGCGTCTTTTGTTGCGCTTAATGAATTTTACGTAAATTTTACGAGCGCTGATTTCTGTCAGAGACGTCAACCCCCTCCACCACCAACTCCCCCTCATCACCTATACTTTACCCAACGCCCCAGCTATTAATCTACACTTTAGCGCAACCCTTGTTCGTTAGTTGCCTCTAAGTGTGTGTGTGTGTGTGTGTGTTTGTGTGTATGTCTCTGCTTATAATGACAAGTTAGCAACAACAACAACAACGAGTACAACAAGTTAGCAAGTTATCCTGGCGGAACGTGACATCCTCACATTTGTTTGCCCTCAACTTATGCAAATATTTTTCCAGTCAAGAAGTTTTTGTTTAATTGCGTATTTTGAGTCGAATTACGCGTGTCATAAAGCGAGTCTATGAAGCTTACCAAGGCAATTAACCTGCTCTTACTCATGTCAGCTATATAAATGTTGGTTGCTGTCATTGACTTTGCTTTGCACAAATTATTCTTAATAAATACTTGGAAACTTTGTTGAATTTTTAAATTGGCGGGTTGTTGCTCATTTCAAATGCTGCACATTGCGCGCCAAAATGTTTTTACATCATTTTAATGCAAAACTATTGTCATTATATTCGAACATATCGATGTTAATGTACAAATGTTAACTTAACAGAGGACCATTTAACATTTCAAAATGTTACTGAGCGGCTTATTTAAAATTGAGTGCACATAACAGAATAGTGGATGAGAGTTAAGCAGACTTAAAAAAGTTCATTTTCTCGACCTTGCGGCTTATTTCCTTACAGATTAAAACCATTCTTGTTTCATATTTTACTTTTTCCATTTCTATGCAATTGCCGGCATAACCATATATCAAATTTCATTATTTTGATACCGTCGAACAGCTGTTAACAGAAGTGAGTGCTTAGCTATCGATATGCAATATAAGTCCTTCAGATGATAAATCGAATCAGTACAGGTGAGTTAGTTCACAACAGAGTCATTTACAAAGAGCGCGTAAAATCCAAATAGTAAGCAGGGCAAACACACGCAAATAATGTCTACAAATATGTTTCAATATTACAGTGTACGATGTGCTAAGCAACCATTGGACAACAATTGGCATTTGCTTTAGCATTGGCTTCGGCACCGTTACACTTTGGCATCTCGGCAAATTGGTGAGCAATCAATTGAAGTCGCAGCGAGAGCTGAACGAGGTGTTAATGTTCAACGAGCTGCGCTATCAGTGCCTGCAGGAGCACCGCAAGCACAGCCAGGCAGGCACCAGTTGCGTATGCACGAACGAGTACTGCGCGGATCGACTGGTGGATCGGATCATCCAGGAGCTGGGCAGGGCGAAGTATAGCATCGACCTGGCCATGTATACCCTCAATTCGGTGAACTTGGAGCGGGCCCTGCTGGCTGCCCACAAGCGCGGCGTCATCGTGCGCATAATCCTCAACAAGAATATGTCGTGCTGTAATCTAGATGCGAATATCAACAATCTGATTGCGTTGGGTGTCCTGGTGCGAACCGTCACCTCCCGCTACATTATGCATCACAAATTCTGTGTGATCGATGGTAAGGTGAGTGTCGAAGAGATTTGTCGGCGCAGGCGCAGTCGAAGAAGTTGTGGGCCATCACAGTCCACTCTGATCAACGGTTCCCTCAACTGGACGGACAGCGGCTGTACTGCCAACTGGGAGAGTATGGTAATCAGCACGAAACCGAAACTGGTCAGCACATTTGAGGCGGAATTTAATCGCTTGTGGAACGCTTTGGGTCCCAAGAAATTGACAACACCTACTCAAACTCTTCTGTGAGGGCAACATACAATTCTAGTTCCTTATGCCAAAATAGTTTTATAAATTAATATGGATATTTGAAAATGTATATATGCGAATGAGTTTGAAACACATAAATCACATTCCAGACAAAAATAAATAAATTGCAAAAAAAAAAAAAAAAATTTAATTTTGCAATTTTTTTTTGTATTTTATTTCATTTCACTAAAATGTCTTTCCCATTAATCTGAAAAGCGCGTGTCTATTTTTATCGCCGATTTTCGATAATAATGCAACTTAAAAAAAACAATAGATAAAGTGGAAAACTTATCGATATTCTATTCTTAGTGAACCTTAGCAAAGATGAGCAGCACGCTAAATCCGCGCGAATCCGGCGAACACATTGTGCGCCATGCAAAATATTTAAAAGTGCTGCCAGAAGGCGTCGATTGCCTGGTCGAGGAAATTGTGAGTGGTGTTATTGGTAAGTGAACATTAAATATTTATATAATTATAAATTGACATATGCCGTGTGCTCTCAGCCAAGCGTATCGATGTGGAGAATTTTTCGCAACACGAGTTGCATCCAAAAAGGGACGACTTGAAGGCAGCCAACTGGATTTTCATAGTGGATACACTGAACTTTTGCTTCTGGACACCAAGTGAGTAATGCCAAGTAATTAATAATCGATGTTAACTGAAGTTGTATTAAGCAAACTACACCAAATACAAGGTAAATGGCTACACCGGCTATTTTGCACTGTGTGCTGCCATAAACCGAGCCATGGACGAAGGATTGGACATGACGAATCCCGCATTCTTCTCCAAACTGGACCTGGCCACGTTGTCGCACATATTCCGAGCGGATGATGCTGCCACAAAGATACCGCTGCTCGAACAGCGCTTGGAGTGTCTGCATCAGGTGGGAGAACGTCTCCTGGCCAAGTGGAATGGCCAGTTTGAGAATGTTGTAAAGGCAGCCAAGCATTCGGCTGTGGAGCTGCTGCAGCTAGTTGTGGCCGAGTTTCCTTGTTTCCGGGATGAGGCTGAGTTTGCTGGCGAGCGTGTCTCAATTTGGAAGCGTGTCCAAATTCTTGTGGGTGATTTGTGGTCCTGTTATCGTGGCGAAGGACTGGGTCACTTTGATGACATCGAGAAGGTGACCATGTTTGCGGATTACCGCGTACCCCAGGTCCTGGTACACTTTGGCAGCTTGGAGTACAGCCCCGAGTTGACGGAACTGCTCAAGCAGGACACCATTCTGCAGAATGGCGATGCCAGGGAGGTGGAGATACGTGGCGCCTCCATCTACATCATCGAGGAGGTCAAAGATCGCGTGCTGGAGTTACTCGAGCAGAAGCATCCTGATGTCGATGCTCGCAATGTCAATTCCATACTCATCGATCAGTATCTCTGGGATTACAGACGGGAACATGCCACCGAACTGGAGTACATACCATTCCACAAGGTGCTCAGCATTTACTACTAAATATCTTGACTTGATTATGACGAAGTTAACTGATTTTGTATTCTAAAAAGTGCATCAAAGATGCGACTTTCTCATTTTGTCAATTCCGTTTTTAATAAATTTATTTCTCATTGTGTGAATTTTGTTTAAATAATTAATGTTCATGCTATCATTTAAGAGATAACATAATGACGAAATAGATCCAATTAGCAACTCCGATTAAAATCTTGTCATCAGAAATAAAATATTGAAATTAAATGCGTAGAGTTAAAAACTTTGAAGCGATGATTATAAAGTTAACTTTTTATCAGATATGCTCCGATTATTAGCTATAGTACGCAATAATCAAATAAGGTAGTAGAGAGAAGAATCACATTATTCACTGGATAAATGAAGAAATTTACAAAAAAGAAGTCATAATTTAAAGAGTAGCAAAAATGAAAAAAAGCTATGTTTCCAAATTGTCGTTGCTTATTTTTCGTGCCGATTACCAACAAATTCAACATATTTTATTAATTTCAAAAATAAAATAAATAATTAAACTATTTTTCTACAGTAAGTCAGTTCGAGTTGAATAAGTTTCACTGTACTTATTTTGATGGGTTTGCCGGTGCTCTTTGGCGGCATTCCTAGTCCATTGGCCATTGACTTAAATAAACGTTTTGCGTTGTCTACGCTCAACCAGAAATAAAATACCAGAGCAAATATAATATAAAAATGTATATATATATATATATATTTATATATATATAGCCAGACAATTATATGCAGAGGCAGATAGATGTGAAGATTGATAAGCGACAATTAGCTGGTTAAACCAAAAGGGGGTCACAAGTTTAATGTTACCCGAGTTGGGATAGAAAATACCAACATCATCGAGCCAGATTCACAGTTGAAGTGCGCCATTTGACGCGAACGGTTGTCAACGGTTAGCTACGATTACCAGGCCTCCATCTCTACCTCCATCCACACCTGGTACTCTGTGCATTTCTCTAGCCGTGCACAAATTTATGGTTTCTCCCACCACAATGAGTGACGAATCTGTAGTGTGAGCCCTACGCAAAATGCAAATAACAAACAGTAGAAGATAAAAGCAGATGATAAGATTGGGCTGACAACCAAGTGATAAAAGTGGATTAAGTGCAGCGCAAGTATCACGAGCTGCTGCACACGATTCAGAACTAAATAACAAAATACCGCAAGAAATTTGGGTTTCCTCAATTCCGTTGGAGTACATTGAACTCTGTTGTGGCGATGCCAAGAGATATGGATGAATCTGGTGGTGGTGGTTTGTGCCTGGAGTGGAAGCAGCTCAACTACTATGTGCCCGCGCAGGAGCAGAGCAACTACAGCTTTTGGAATGAGTGCCGGAAGAAACGTGAATTGCGCATTTTACACGACGGTAAGATCAGACGCTGGGAAACAAAAGCAACCAAAAGAGCATGTTGCCTAGGTTGGCCAATCCAAATAATTGTGGTGTTGCTGGTTTTCTTGCTCTTTCGCAGTCAGCGGTCACCTGAAGACGGGCGACCTCATCGCCATTGTGGGCGGATCGGGGGTGGGCAAAACCACATTATTGGCAGCGATTTCGCAACGTTTGCGTGGTAATCTTACCGGAGATGTGGTTTTAAATGGCATGGCCATGAAACGGGATCAGATGACACGCATCTCCAGTTTTCTGCCTCAGTTTGAGATCAATGTTAAAACCTTTACAGCTTACGAACATTTGTATTTTATGGTGGGTCTTCCTGCAACTATTGTGCGTAGTGTACAGTCCTCAATAAATATGTCTTCTCCTCCCAGTCCCACTTCAAGATGCATCGTTGCACCACCAAGGCGGAGAAACGGCAACGGGTCGCGGATCTGCTGCTGGCGGTTGGTTTGCGCGATGCGGCACACACACGCATCCAGGAGCTGTCTGGCGGGGAGCGGAAGCGCCTCAGCCTGGCCGAGGAACTCATCACAGATCCGATCTTTCTGTTTTGCGATGAGCCCACCACCGGCTTGGACAGCTTCAGTGCCTACACTGTCATTAAGACGTTGCGTCATCTGTGCACCCGCAAACGCATTGCGAAACATTCCCTGACTCAGGTCTATGGCGAGGACTCCTTCGGCAGTGACGAGAGCCACAGTGGCAGCTACGAAATGGAAGCTACGACGGACAATAGAAGCAAAAGGAGCCTACTGCTACCTGGTGCGATGAAGGATCTGCCCACGCTGGACGTGCTCAACCGCAGTCCAAATGGCATGCCCAAAAAGGCGGCCATCTGTTCCATCCATCAGCCGACATCGGACATCTTTGAGCTCTTCACGCACATCATTCTCATGGACGCCGGACGAATCGTTTACCAGGGACGCACCGAGCAGGCAGCCAAGTTTTTCACAGAGTAAGTGCGCAAAACTACCGACTACACTAAAAAAAAAAGGCTGGTTCCCAGACAGATTTATTTTTTTACGATTTACATAAACAAACTTTTGAGATTATTTATAAATTTTTATAATTTTATTACTATTTTATTTGCTTATCATATATAAAATATAACCATAACAGCCTGGGATTTGTGCTGCCATTGAACTGTAATCCGGCGGACTACTATGTCAAGACTCTGGTGGACAGCAAGGGTGCGGAGAGCACTGCCGAGTTGATCCGTGCAAAATATGAGCATGAAACGGAAGGACTTTATAGCGGCAGTTGGCTGCTGGCCAAGCAATATAGCGGTGACTATGTGAAGCATGTGCAGAACTTTAGGAAGATACGCTGGATATACCAGGTGTATCTGCTGGTCATACGCTTCATGACCGAGGATCTGCGCAACATCAAGAGTGGACTGATTGGCTTTGGCTTCTTCATGATCACCGCCGTGACGCTGTCGCTGTTGTACTCGGGAATTGGTGGGTTGACGCAGCGCACTGTGCAGGATGTGGGTGGCTCCATATTCATGCTGAGCAACGAGATGATTTTCACGTTTAGTTACGGCGTCACCTATATCTTTCCCGCCGCCCTGCCCATAATAAGGCGGGAAGTGGGCGAGGGCACCTACAGTCTCTCCGCCTACTATGTGGCTCTGGTTGTCTCCTTCATCCCGGTGGCCTTCTTCAAGGGTTATCTGTTTCTGTCCGTCATCTATGCTTCGATCTATTACAAAAGGGGGTTTCTTCTCTACGTCACGATGGGCTTCCTGATGAGTCTCTCGGCCACCGCGGCCGTTGGCTACGGCGTCTTCCTCTCCAGCCTCTTCGAGACGGACAAAATGGCATCGGAGTGTGCGGCACCGTTCGACCTGATCTTCCTCATCTTCGGCGGCACCTACATGAATGTCGATAGCGTGCCACTGCTCAAGTATTTCTCACTCTTCTTCTACTCCAACGAGGCGCTGATGTACAAATTTTGGATTGACATCGATAATATTGGTAAGCTTCACTGACTGATATTAATAAAAGATATGTTTTTTTAAATAATTGTATTTGACTTCTTCGTTAGTAGAACTAAAAAAATTAAAAATTAAAATCGCGATATTTGGATTTAAATTTTTTGTTAATTTTACGATCTTTACCAATCAAAAGAAATTATAAATAAAACTATTTTAAATTAAAATTATTTAAATTGACGCAGAAAAATTACCAAACGGATTTAAACTTATTTAAATAGATTATTTTATTACAATTAATAGTTATTTAAGTTAAATATTTCAATCTTTAACTCTTTCGCTTAGATTGCCCGGTCAACGAAGATCATCCGTGCGTGAAGACCGGTCTCGAGGTGCTGCAGCAGGCCTCCTTTCGCACTGCCGACTACACCTATTGGCTGGATTGTGTTAGCCTTCTGATCGTGGCTTTAATCTTTCACATTGTCTCGTTTACGCTGGTGCGTCGATATATAAATCGCAGTGGTTATTATTGAGTTGGGAATTTATTATGATTTTATGCTATTCAGTTGTACAATTGATTAAACGCATTTCGTTTTACCTAGTTAGTAGCTGTAGTGTCAGACAAATAAATGTTTTATCCTATACATACTAATATATATATATATATATATATATATATATATGTTCAATTTCATAAGTAGCTACTTTAGTTACAATTTTCAAGTTGATTGTGTTTTTAGCGTACAAATATTGCAGTTCACGTTATTATTGTATAGTTATTAAAGTACTTTAATATGAACCGAGTACCGGGAACTAAAAAAATTAGGCTAAGTAAAAACAACCGATTGAGTGTGGAACAACATTTTGGAAAAAAAATAAATACAATATTGGCGTATATGTAACAGGCCGGGAAATGAAATAAAATAAAACAAATTAGCTATCAAATGAAATCTGTCGCTTTGCCTTGGCGCCAGAGTCGCCGCCATTGGTTACCATTGGGCCAGCTGGGTGCAACTTGCGGGCGGAACTGTTGCTGTTGCTGTTGCCGTTGCCACCGTAGTAGGGACTGATATTGCGCTGATCCTTGCCGGTGAAGTTCTTTTGCGCCGAGCGTCGCTGCTCGCAGTGCACATTTTCGCGCAGCGCCAAACTGCCCAAATTGCTCTTCGACGAGCTGTTTTGCAGCGAAGGATTTGGTAGGATGGGCAGCTGCCTGGATAGTAGCTCCTCTGAGATGCGTTCCATGAAGCTGGACTGCGATGCGGATGTTGAGACTGATGTAGCAACTGAGCCCTGACTCAACTGGCTGAAGCCAAACGATCCAATGGAGTTCTCGCTGACAAACAGATTGTGAAAGGATCCACCATCAGTAGAGCTCCGCATAAGCTGCGACGATGTGGAACTCTGCGACAAGAGCAACTTGCGTTGAGCAAACTCCTCGGGTCCAATGTAGCCGGACAGACGTGTGCCCGACTGCCGTTTGGCCTCACTCTCGTGCGTGCGCGCCTGCAGATAAATGTCATCCGGCTGCTTGCCAGCTGTCACGCTGAACGCATACTTTTTGGCCAACCTGCAGAGGATTGGGTATATATAAATATATCCAATTATACACTAAATATCGAATGGATAACGCACCGCAGCAGAGTTTCGCTGTTGCTCGTGGTGTGGCCCTGATGGAACTCCTGAAAGATGCGCTTCACAATGCGCGCCAAGTCCGCAGCATGTTGACGGAAATTCTCGTGCTTGACGGATATCTTTCTGTCCTGCAGCGCCTGCGACACGGCCCACAACAGTTTCTGTAACGACGAATGCAATTGGAAGAATTTTAATTTAAATAGCTCTTATTTTCTTAATTAAAATTGAATTTATTTAATTAATTGCAATGCAGATCGCAGTGCTCACCTTGCGCTGATTGTCCGTCATGGCGCTTTGGGGCGTTGCACTCATCTCCGAGTGGGCACGTTGAAGTTTGATGCCAGATGGCGTGCTGCAACTTGTCAAATTGCTGCTGCTACCACTGAGGCCATGGCCAAGGCGAGTGCTGCTCATCGTCGTCGTCTGTTGCTGTTGCAGCAGCAGACAGTTTGGCGTTTGTTGCAACGCCGTTGTGGAGGAACCAGCTCCAATGCAAAAGCTCTGACTCTTGATCTTGAGGGCGCGTGGCGTCAAGCCGCTGTTGCTGCGGAAGAGCTTTCTGCTCTGACTCGCCAGCTCATCCTCATCCTCAAAAGCGTTCCGCTTGCGCTTGAGCAGCAGCGTCTCCAGCTGATTGCTAACGCTGGCTGCAGCAGTAGCAGCAGCGGCAGATGCCACACTCTGCTGCTGGCTGCCATTGTCGGGGGAGAAGAGTGCTCGCTTTGAGCGCTCCACGCGATTAGCAATCTCCGGCTTGAAGAGCGGCTTGGGCGGTATTAGTTTCTCCAGCTGCTGCTGCTGTTGTTGCTGCAGCGACTTGGCCGGACTTTGGAAAAGCGCGCGCTTGGAGGTTTCACGCGATGGCCCTGGCTTGATGAGATCGGTGCGATAAAGTCGCTTGCGCGCCGACGAAGACGGCGTCTTGCGAGCTGAAAAAATTCGTAGCGAAGGGGACACGTTAGATTTTAGCATTTAAATATCCAAACAATAAATAAACAAACCTTTCTTTTTGCTGCCAGGCGTTTTGCGTTTTGGTGTTGCTTTTCGCTTGTTGCGTTCCTTTCTGCAAATGAATTTGTTTTTAGTTAATTTCCAACTAGCAATTGTAAACAGCAACGACTAACTTCTTATCCAGAATTATTTGTGGGCCCATGGAACTGTTCAGTTTGATGGAGTTTGTGGCCAGATTGGCCGATGAGAATATGGCTCGCCGCTTGGCCAAGTGACTAAGCCGATTACCTGGCGATTTTGTGAGCATTCTGCAAGAGTAAAATACAAATTATAATTAGCCAATAGTTTGTTTCAACAATAAGTGAACCACTCACTTTAGACGCATGTTGCGCTTCTTGGCACTGGACGGCGAGCGGACATAGGAAGTGGCAGTCTCTGCGCCCACATAACGCTCCACCACCGACAGGCTGAGGTATTCATTTTGTTCGGCTGCTTTGTTTAAGTTGTAGCTGAAAAGTGAAGTCGAGTTTAAAAGAGCTGCTTTTAACTCTAAATTCTCTGTAAAGATTTACCTCAGACCATGTTGCCGCACGCCGAGAATTTCACGCCAGCTCATTGCCTGAGTTTCGTCCAAGCTGTGCGTGGGTTTCAGCAGCGATTTTGTGGCACAGATGCCACTGTCCTCGATGCTCGATGGCAGCACGGGTGCAACTAGAAAGTTCACCACAGCAGCTTTCATGCTAACCACCGTGCTGATCACATCGATGTCCGGCATGGTCACCGTGGGCGGCGGACGGACACCCTGCAAGGAGCGCCGTATTCGACGAAAAAGCTCACGTTCCCGGCGACAATTCTCGATGAAATGCTTGCGCGGATCGCTGCTTCCGAGCTGAGCATCCATTGTCGTCTGCTCATCGACGAAACTGGACTCGGTGGGTGCTGTGAGGGAGTAGCGAGCGCTGGCATTGTGACTCATCGATGCCGCCTCGCTGACACATTGGCTCTCCTCCAGCACCTCGGGAAGATCCTCGAGCGTTGCGCCCAGTCCCCTGTCCGTTGGCTCATCGCCTTCGTCCTCGTCACTGTCCGCAAACAGATCGGGCGAGCGTTCGTTATTGATTCTCTTGTATATAAAAGATTCCGACAATTGTTCCGGCTGCTGTGGCAGCTGACTTTGCGGCTGCGATGTGCTTGGCGCCTCAGTCAGACTTTTGATTTTGCCATCAAAGGATAAAGAGGAATCTGTTGTCGTTGCTGCAACAGTTGCAGTTGCAGTTACCGGCATATCGACAGCATTGCAGCTATTCTCCTCGAGGATGCTATTGAAAAACCTGGGAAAAACACTTAGCCCAGTAGCCGGTTGCTTTCCGTATTGCCCCTGCTCCTTCGGATCGGGCAATTGCAGCTCCTGCAGCTGTGAGCCGTAAAGGTTCATTTTGACATAGGGATCCTTGCTAAAGCCACGAAACTGGGACTCTTGGCTGCTTGTCTGCGAACTCAATTTACCGTTGTTGGCAGCATTTGATTGGGGCAGGCTCAGTGAATTGAGCTTAAGCATATATGGTAGATTCATGTTCTCCTCGTCAGATATTTGGCAATCATTGTTATCACTGAGCGAAGACTGCAACAAAATCAATTTGTATTTTATATTGTAAATAAGTATTATTTAATTAAAAATTTAAGGCGTTTCTTACCCCGCTATTTGTGGACGGATCCGAATCGTAGCTGTTGTTTATCTTCAGCGAGTTAATTGCTGCCATTCTCCACGGCTTCAACTACAAATTAATCATTACATAATTAAAAGACAACTTTAATTTGAATGTTTTGCATTGCGCTTTTATTCCAAAATCTTTCTTCTTTTTTTTTAGTACAGGCTCGTCTGGAGATAAAATAAATTGGGTTCTGCTTATAGGCAAAAGTACAGCGGCAGGTGTTTCGATTTATGTACACAAGAAAATAAGCATTAGGCATTTGCCTATATATCAGGATTATTTGATTGCATTTACCTCTTGAAATGTGGCACTTTTTCACTTAATGATGCGGCAACATCAAGAAAAAACGCGCGCGCATTTGTTGCAATTTTCTCTCTCACTTTTACTACTTACAGTAATTGCAAGTGTTGGATGCGTTGCGTAGGCGTTATTGCATTAATATTCGTTTTATTAGCTAAGCATTGAATAGTTGTATTCAATATGCAATATACTGTTTTTCTTTTTACTTATGTGTGATGCGTGCGCCAACATCTGTCACCAAGAAATTGGCGGCGGCTCGGTGCATGTCGGTAGATGTCATGTATATCGATACTTGCAAGCAATCGCCGATACTCTCATACTAAATGAAAACGATACTACTCAGATTAATGGTATTGCGCCTTATTTTGTATTCCACAGTTGGTTTTTACATTAGTTTATTAATTTGTTTAAATATTGTTTTAATCACTACTGTGGCAGATATTAAATGTGTTTGTCTGTGTTGAACGTATTGTAATATATAGCATATATATATATTAGATATATATATATATATGTATTATATATATATAACAAATAATATTTACATTAATCTTCGAACAAATTACGCTTTCTTGATTTATAAATGTAAAGCAATTTTTAAATCAGTGCAGCCCTGGCTTAACAGCTGGGAACCAGAACATGCCACACTACTAGGGACTGAAGATAACAGTTCACAGCTGTTTTGTTATGCATCCATCGAAATCATCGATTCATTTTACCAAAACAATAAAAATATCCATCATATTATTGCAAGTGATAGTAAACAACAGTAAAACGCATTCAGAGTGTGCCTTAATTGGACAGCGCGATAATAAATCTGACTGAGCGGACAACAAAGTTTCTCTTGTTTCACTACTGCACCAAACTACATATATATGCAGTACTTTGCTCTGTCAACAACTACACAAAATGCCAAACAACTGATTTGACAATAACATGCGTGGAATTGAGGGCAAAGTTGTCGTGCTTGGCTCGCGAGGTAAGCTCTAACTAGTTGGGAATTTGATTAACTTTAAAACAGTTTTGTGTATCTCATCCCCGAATTTAGCCCGTTACTTGCAGTGCTTTTCAGTACTATCACTCAGATAACAGATACTAAAGCTGAGACTGCAGTTTCTCGCGCTCGAATCGATAAGCAACAGCCTTGAAAAGCTTTGCGAAGGCAACGGTAAACTACAACTCCAGAAATTTGTACAAGAAACGCAAAAAAGCAACGAGCTTTTGCCCTTTTTGTTTATTGTTTTTTTTTGCTTTGTGCACATTTATATAGTTGTTTAGTGTGCAGTTGTTTTGCAAGGTCAGGTGGCTTTTGAATTTGAACCACACATACAAAGTACACACAACAAACACGCGCACACACATGCATATTTATATTATGTCTGTTTACAGTGCAAATGGAATTATCCCCTTTCTTTATATTAAATTTTGGCTGTTGCTTAAACTGTACTTTTTACGAAATGTACACAATGTGTCAACATCGATATCGTATCGTCTTCTGGGGATTTTCGCAAAGACAATATAAACAGAATGTTAATTTTATTTGTTTTGGAATGTGTGGACATAATTCAGTTACCGTTTTCTTATCATCTGTTTATAACTAGCTGTGACTCAATTGCTCCAATTGTTTTCTTTCGTTTTTTTTCTTCTGTTTACTTTGTATATTTATCAGATAAATAATATTAACACGCCTATTTATTTGTCTGTGCTGAGTAGCAAAACTAACTAAAATTTTGTATATACAATGAAAATGCTTTGTACTTTAGTCTATTTTGTAAATAGTTTCAATTGCTGACGGAAAAGCCATAATCATTATATGAATTTTTATATTCTTTCCTTGTTGAATCTCGATGTCTGTGTTTTTATCAGTGAATAAATACATTCTTTAACATAGAGTTTCGATTAGTTAAGTGAATTACCGTGAATCATTTTATTTGAGTCTAACTCGTAATTAATTCTAATGGCAACTGCCGGATTACTTCTTATTTAATTTCTTTGTTGTGTAATTTCCAAAGGGTGACTTTTTATCCGTATATTTGGAAGTGATTACATGCGTTCATTAAAATAGGGGTTCACATCAGTGAAGTGAATCATTTTATTAATTTAAGTTGAGGCTGATTCGTCGAAAATTATTTCTGCTGAGAAAAAGAAACACTTAATTATTTATTTATATTTGAATGATTTGCAAAGGTTGACTTTACATGTATAAATTTATAAGTGATTAAATATCTTCATTCAAATAACTATATATTTTAGTTGGTTGATATCATTTGATTTACGTATTTTTTTTTTTATTTTTTCAGGCGTGGGCAAATCACGTTTAGTCCTCAAATACATTAAGAAATCTCTTCTTCCCAGGGAGGAGCCGACGATAGCCGTCTCCTTTTTCACCTGCAACATCATCGTCGAGAATGTCAAAATTAAACTACAAGTGAGTAAGGAGATTGGATTATATTTTATTTTGTTTTTTTTTTTGTCTTGTATTTAATGTAGTTAAATCTTCGTCTGTTTATTTGCGTTCTTCTTTTTGTTGTTTTTTTTTTATGCTTTTTGGTCCAGTGCACTTTGTGTTTATTTGCCTTAACTTTTCGACGGTCTTTCGGTTTGTTTTTTGTTTTTATATTTAGTTTTTATAGTTTATTGATAAGCTAAAGGATATTTCTCCCTAAGCTAGGGTTGCCACCCCTATCACAAATAGCAAATAGCTATTCTGCAACGCGATTTTGACTTTACTTTTATATAGCATATATATGTTTGTACTTATGTATGTATATATGTCTGTATGTATTTATGTTAGCATGAAAAGCGCATAATGGCAAATAGTTTTTGGTGGCGCTTTGTGCACAGATTATTAGCTCTTTGTTTGGCTTGCTTTCTGGACATGTCGTTGCCCCAAATTTTTATGAAGATTTGAATTGTGCAGAAGCATAAAGCTGAGCGCGGAGCAGTATTGTGATTGTTATTATTGTTGTGGGAAAGCAAAAACGAATGCATATAAAGACATGAAATTGCAGAATAAACGCAGAATGGCTCAATTAAAGAGCCAACTCTTGAGTGCTGAACCCCAATTGTGTGTGTGTGTGTGTTTTTTTTTTTTGTTGCTTGCCACTTTAATTGAGTACTCATATTCCACATAAAATTGCAGATCTGGGATACGGCCGGACAGGAGCGTTTCAAAGCCGTTGCACCCATGTATTATCGCAATGCGAATGCAGCCATTTTGGTATTTGACGTTACGCAATATAAGACGTTCACCGAAATTAAATCATGGATTCAGGAGCTACATCGCAATGTCCAAGATCCAATGATACTGACGCTCGTCGGCAATAAAATAGATTTGCAGTCGCAGCGTGCCGTTTCACGTGATGAGGCTTATCTATTTGCCAGCTCCATTGGCGCCACCTACTTTGAGACATCCAGCGAAACGGATCAGGGACTCCAGCAGGTCTTTCTGTCGACGGCCATGGGATTGGTGCGGCTGTCCGATGAGGGCAAAAATCCTTCATTGCGCTCCTTTGAGTCAAGCGATTCGCTGGCCTACACCAACAGCAACACTGCCTTCAGCTACACAGCCGCAGCCCTCGCAAGTAATCCGCACAATGCGGCGTTCCGGCTGCCCTATGTGCACGTTGGCATACCGGTGGATGGGCAGGATGTGAAGGCGACGGCCGAGGGTCGTCTGGAGACGCCATCGTGGCCCATCGAGAACATTGCCCTCGGGGTGCCAGAAAGGTCGCGCTGGTGTTGCTACTGAAAGGAGCAAGGAATAAGGAAAGAACAGGCAAATCCACCAGAGAATTTGTTAACTGTTTTCTAAACAAATGTGATGTTAATTAAACAGGTTTACTCTTTAGTTATGCACACCTGCATTCGAATCTAAAACAAATCCAAATACAAAACCACCCATTAAAAGCAGTAAATACGAAACAAACAAAACAACTGATAGGATAACCAGCACCACAGCCTTGTTGGGCAGCTTGTTGTTCGCATTTAATAGACACACACACACACAAACACAGACACACACACACAAACAGACAATAACACACTTCAACTTTTGTGGCTGCTAGTTGTAAGTTAGTTTTAAGTTAACAACTAAGTGTAACCAGCAAATGCCTAAATGTATATTATTTATAAATATTAACAAGCAACAGCATTGCAAAAAGCCAACTTGACTTTAATGCTTATTCGCAAACATATTCACCAAAATACCAAGAAACCAACTCACTCAATTCATGTACAAACTCGCACTTTATACAAACAATACATATTTATATATATAAAAACACTTTTATATATACAAAATATACATGCATATACACATATATATAAATGTTGTATATATATATATATATACTTACTTGTACATATAAAAGGTATGCAAAATGTGTTTGTTGGCCACGCCCCATCAGCACTTAAGCTAACGCGCCCCCGCCTGCTGCAAATGCATTAACTTGGCCATTAACAGCAGTAACTTGTCATGTAATTGGAATTTAATGTGCCGCAGAGCCAAGGGTTACAATTGCCACAGCAAACAATGGAGTTAAGTAGCATTCTAATGACTTATCTAGCAGCTTTATCTGGATTTGTGACGCACTCTCTCACCAAGTTTTGTGGCACTTTGGATGGGGTCTATTCTTGTTTTTGGCCACACATAAAGCTCTGGCCATGGCCAAGTTGCCGATTAGCTAATATACAAAACTTATGGTCAGTTGATTTCTTATGTATAAATAATAAGCGCAATTTAGCGTAAGAAGCCAATGTTAAAGGCAACGTCAAAGGCGCAACACAAGCGACATGCGTCATGCGACAAGCGACAACTGACAAAAGACCAAAACTCATTCAAGTGTCATCAACACATTTGCGACTGGCACTGTTCCCGAACCTTAAATCTCTTCCATCTACTGTTGCCCGTTACTGTTACTGCTACTTTTACTGTTTTGCCGATGATGATGATGAGATGCCTGTTGGAGAAATTGAAGCTGGATCAACCGCAGCCACAGCTGCCTTCCGCTGCCTCCAGCTGGCTGCAGGACACACTCTGGGTCACTGGGCGAGCGCATTGATTTACCATTAGGCGACAAATGAGTTAACTCAACTTCGTCGTATATACCCTGTCCTGTCATCATCAATATGTCCAATTCATGCCACCTATTAAAACAGGCATTTCCGGCTCAATGGGAATTATATAATAAAAATAAAAAAATGCATCTGATTTTGGGCAATTCGACTCACTTTTGACTCTGATAATTATTTATAAAACGAAAGTTTGCGTCTTTCTGAAAGTCAGTGTTTTTATATTCATAAATTTAGTGTACATTTATCTGAAATGTATAAATAATATGTGAACGTTGTTTTTCTCTTGTAAATATATACAAAACTCTTAAAGCAGTCGTTTTATTACTAATTTTAATAACAATCATTACTGTTTTTAGAATTATTATTATGATTGCGGTAACCGCAGTGTGACCTTTTTGGATTAGTAATTTTAGAAATGCGCAGATATATAAAATACTTACATATAAAATATAGTTTTTGGGTGATGTTAAGCAGTTATGTTGTGCATATAATTATGTTTTTTTTTTTTAAATTATATTATTATTATAAGCTTAAGAAGATTAAAGTCTGAAATATAACCATTAATCTTTATATTATATCATTTAAAAGGTTAACTTCCGGGGAACATACACAGTTCAAGTATAAATATATAAATATATGAATGAACTGAGGCTGCAAACTCTTTTACATTTTATAGATAGGTAAGTATCACATAAAGACACAATTTGGAGGGTCCTCGACTAGGAGGTGCAGAGCAATATTAAGTCGAGTATTCTCAAAAAGCCATAGCCACTGTTTTGGTGCACTCACCCGGAAGCGATGTTTAAATGTACGCACACATATCTTAATACCCTCACACAGTCAAACACACACACACCCACAGACACACACACACACATATATATATATATATATATATATACACAGACACACACCTATGCCTATGCATAGATTATGGCGACAGGCCGTGTTCGGAGTCAAATGTATTTAAATTGTGGCAAGATGGCACACACCATGCCACAGTCGCATCACCGCACATCACCACAAACACACACTCACACACACACATACACACACGCACACCTATACACATATTGACAAGGCTGCTAATGGTGCTTAGACGGCAGACTTAATGACCTAGAAATGCATCAATATAATCAAAGGTCACCCAGTCAGAGCAGTCAGCAGGAGGCAAACCACTGGGATTCGTGTTTGGTATCATTAACAACGGCGTCTCTCTTTGAAATTTACAGTTGGCTTAACAGCATCCAAATTGCTTACTTTATTTACATATGTGCATCCAGGTATTTACCTATTTAGCTTACACTTGACAACATGTCAAAATTATACACAACATTATTGTCCATTAGCAATATTGTGGTTTGGCTGCAATTTGAATTTTTCTTTGCCTTAGCAAGTAAATTTACTTTGTCCACGATTGAAACATTAATTATAAGTATTGAATTACTTAAATATATATATGCTATATACCGACATTCGCATATGTAATTTATTTATATTTTTATATTTATATATTATATATTTATTTATATTTTTGAAAGCTCCTCTCTGCATTTAGAAAATAAATGGATAATCACATTTCCCTAAAAGTTTTGAGCTCTGAAATGTTGTCCAACATGTCAAAAGCATTGGAAATTTATTGTTTTAATTAAAAATATATAAAAGATTAGTTTCATCCTAAACTTTAAGTCCTAAGCAATTGAACCATATCTGTTTGGCAATGTTAATTGAATTGAATATTTCTCATAAGCTGAATACTTCGATCTATATACGTTTTCATTGAGGAATTTTCACTATTGCAAAGCCATTAAAATCGTTTATTAAATTAAAATATTCTGTGTACTCAATGCAATATCAATGATATAATTAAATTTTCATAAAACACAGTTTTTTCCACTACGCATTTAAGCATATCTCTTTCCGTTGGCAATTTTTGCTGATATTTTTTAAGCTCTCTGTGAATTTGCCAGTTAATCTTTTTCGCTTGTGTTTGCTTTATCGACAAATGAACAAAATATTTTTGGGCATTATTTTTAAGTATTTTTAATGATAGCGAAGAGAAATATATATATACAAAAATATTTCTATAGTCCACACACACACACACACATACACACATATAATGCATGGAGTGTATTATATGTTTAGCTTGGCATATTTACGAGTCTGTTTGTGGGTGTGTTTGTGTGTGTGTATGTTGCATGCATATACGCTAAATTTCTCAATGCCACATAAATTGAACACACAAACAAACACAAATCAAATATGCAAACGAACAAAATTCGCTGCGTGTGTGTGTGTGTGTGTATGAGTTGTTGTTATTGTTGTTGTTGATTGTTGCTTTGCTTCTATTGTATTGATGCGAGGTGTTTATGTCAAGCTGCCTCATCGAACACCCCCTCCCCTCCCCTCCCCCAACAACCTGACCAACCCTAGCTGCGGGCATTGCTGCTGCCATGCATATGATTTTGAATATTTAACAGGTGGCAGTGTTTCCGAAGTGCAGCTCAGTGCGCTCGTTGCTGATGCATACTTCATGGCGAACATCCAACTACACCTGCCCCCGCCCTTCCCTTCCCTTCCCGCCACCGCAACCCTTGACATGTAAGCATTGTTTGGTAGACCATGCATTTTACGTTTGGTATTTTGGTATTTCTGATAGCTTTGGTCAGAATTGCTTGGAAAACCCAAAAAAAAAAAAAAAATATGTATATATATAAAAATAGATTTCGGGAACAGTTTTGGCACTTGTGAAATGGATAGATGGATTCAATGTAAATGCGAAACAAATAGCAACAAATGCCAAGTGAATCAAATTTAAATTTATTTCTAATGCAATTGCGTATTGCAACAAGCTGCTATGCAGACTCCATTATATCAACAAGAGGCAACAAGGCAGAAATAGCTGTGTGCGGCAAAATTGTTGAATAAACCAGCACTCGGCACTGACAAGTTAAACGTAGCAGTCGCTGACATGGAAAAGACCACAGCAGGGAATGCAGCCGGAATATGGAGTAGTTGTAGTAGATGTGGCAAAGACCAAGACAGCGACTGAGAGAGAGACATTCGGTGGGCCGGGTAGGAGGGATTGGATGGCCTGAGTTGCAAGTGCTTGAGCAGCTGTCTCAGGCTTAAGTCCCAAATGCATAGACAGCTGCTCAGCGTCAGCAAACAAAGGCAATGTCAACGATGGCCTGAAGGGGAAAGTGGCGTGGGGGGGGGAGTGGTGCGGGCGGCAGGTGGATTTGATGGGAGTGGCAAGCGACGAGTGTTGAAAGCTTGAAAAAGCAATCCAAATGGAATTTAATGCCATTTTAATTGAGCGGCATTCCCAATGTCTTTGCTACCGAATAAAGCACAGTTGGCATAATGTAGCTCTCTCTCTCTCACTATCTCTCTCTCTCTCTCACTCTCTTTCTCTCTCTTTCTGACTGCCTGTCTCTGTGCTGAGTATAGTTTGGATTTCGATTTTTTTTTTTTTTGCAATGCGGATTCACTTAACTTATTTATCGTAAACACGTTGTGTTAAGTTTAGTTTTTCCTTTTGGCATCGCTCAAGGAAATAAATTCGATTTGCATTTCAATCAATTGCTTGCTTCAAATTGCCAATTGCTTTGAACTTGCTCTTGTAGTTGTGTTTGTTGTTGCCACAAAATTTGTTGAACTGTTAAATTGTATTAAATTGAAATTTGAATACGAAACTCGTAGTTAATTACGAAAGTTGCTTTAAATAACACAACGTCAAGTTTTGGCCAACTTTTAATAGAGATTTGTTGTTGCTTCGCTGCTTATTTTACGGACTACGCATTTTACGGGAAACGCGGAATTTTGCGCCCTTAACGGTGTTTCACTGTGTGTTTCACTGTTATTGTTTGCTGTGCAGTGGAATTGATGTACATTGCCAGGCTTGAGCACAATTTCAATTTATCATAATTTGCTCGCAAATTACTTTTTGGTTGCGCCAAGTCATGTTGCCAATTTGGTTGCAAACGCGCTGACAGGTGAAGCAGGCGCACACCTTTCCCACCTACACACACACACACACACACACACATACACACAGCCACACACCCACACACGCACACATGTTGTAGTAGTAAATGGAAATGGAAGCTCAGCAAATATGGCAGCCATTAAAGTGATAAACCTCAAGCCAACAGCTGCACAAACAGATTGGACCCCATAGGCATTTTCATTGTGCACCGTCACACCCTTCATTGGGTGTGTATTTATGTGGGTGTGTGTTTGTCTGCCTCTTTGAATACATATACATATATACTGTACATGTGTGTGCGTGTGTGTTTGTGTGTGCCATACGTAAGGGCTCAATTCAAGTCTAGACTTTAGACGGCGTAAGTGTGCCAGCAACTTCATTCTTGCCACACATTGATACCCTACCTGGCGATTGGATAGGTAAATGTGTCCCCACTTGTGCCCTAAACATGAAACCGTTAACATTACCGTTATTAAAAGCCATAGAATTTTAAAATTAGCATAGTCAAAGCTATTATTCGCATATGCTTGAAAATCTCTTAATGATTATGGCCCATCTGGGAATCTGTTCAAGTGGATATCCACTGACAATTTGAATAATAATTTGATAACAATGTAATTCAATTTAAATTAAATTTAAATAAAGCTAAGAATTTTCTATGCTCAATGTTTCGTTATTAATAGTTGTAGATGCAGCCAGAAAATTATCAACAATTTAAGCTGCTCAAATATAAATCAATTTTTTCCTTTGCTGTCATAAATGTGTAATATAATAATAATTAATAAAATCTTAATAATATTTAGTTAACCATCTTATTTAATTTCCCTAGTCATATTTTTAAATTATTATATAATATTTATAGCTTCTGCTGGGCAGCTCTAAGTCGCATATACCTTAAACTTATTTGCATACTTAATGTTTTGCTCCAAACATTTTACAGATAAAGAACCGCACACTCACAGACTCAATCGCACTCGCACTCACACACTCACTCACTCATTCACTCGAGCACTCGAGCATTTGCACTCATTCGCACTCGCAGGCACAGCGTGCTGTCATAAAAATTGAGATTTGTAACTGCGATGGGTTTGTGCCATTTGAATGTTGTTTTTAGTTTGCTGTTGTTCAGCTTCTGTTCTTGTCAGTTGGTGTGATATCTCTATAAATGTGTGTGTGTGCGTGTGTGTGTGTGTGTACTTACCTGTGCATGCCATTTGCCTTTTTAATTGTTTAGCTGCGACTACCAACTAAGACGACATTTTTTATGTGACGCGTTTTGAGCACCCTCGAACAAAAACAAAAAAATCCGTTTGGCCTACTAAAAAACTGTCTGTCAGCGAATTTGTCAGCTGGCAACAGGTTTGTTTTTTGTCAACTCAACTCAAATTGTAGCTAAAAAGTGAATGAACTGTTTTAGATTTGGGCACTTTAAGCTAAACATTTCTTAGGTCTGTCTAAAGTTTTGGGTCCCTGCAGGGTTCACTGATTTTGCACAGGAGCACATCATTTGTCTGCTGACAACGCAGGTGTTCAACGTCATTTATCTGTCGGGTACTTCAATCTTGCACCTGAACACGAGTTGAATTTAAATTCGATCATTTCTGGCCTAATCCAGCGTATAAATATGCTGTGTTATGAACAAAGGCGCATGTCTAGTTGCTTAAGGGAGGGCATTATGGTATTGGCTCTGGTTATCGTGTGGCTGGATAATATTAAAATCATTGTTGCTTGCACATAATTAAGCAGGCAAGTCAATGATGCCACAGCAGCAGAAACAGAAACAGAAACAGAAACAGTAGCAAGCAAAAGCTAAGCCTAACGAGACCCCATAGAAAACTTGCCTTCCAAGGGCTTAACTGGAATTAATTTTATTTGTATGCGTAGTTACTATATATGTGTGTATATATATATACATATATATGTATGTGTGTGTGTGTGTGTGTGTGTGTTGGTCTATGTTTGTTTGAATTTTGTATTAATGCGGCAGTCTGTTGACTTTCAGCTCTGTCGCTAATTAAGCCTGATTATCGGCGTTAGTTTGTTAGTCAAGTTTCTGCCAAGTAGACATCATTGGGACAGGTATTATCAACGGGACAACTCATGTATATGTGGAAGTGCTTGTGCTTGTGCTTTTCTTAAGACGCGGCCAAACTCGCGTCGGTCGTAACAATCAAGTACTGTATCTGTCCATCTAGATGGTCATTTCCATGCCAACCGAAACATTGCCTTCTTTGAGTGCAATAATAAAGCGATTCTCACAAATGCCACAAAGCCATCAAGTAGCCAGCCTAATTGAGAATATTATCCAGGGAAATGAAAATGGTATAGCACATGAGTCTCTGGAACTGTCAGCTACACACACACACACACACACATGCACGTTCAAGTGAAACATTATTTGATTTTGTTTTTGCTGCCTGTCTGCTTTTGCGGTCGATGCGCAAAATCTCAAACAGCTCTCGCAAGAAAAGCAAAAAATGCAATTTGTTAACACACCCACATACATAACCACACTCAACAACATACAAACACACACATATGTGTATAGAGAGAGAGAGAGAGAGTCAATTGCTTGTGGTTTGCTTGGCCGGGGACATTCTATTAGCAGATAAAACTAATTGCATGAAAATCTATTGCAAATGACAGCGAGCAAGTGGCACAAATTGCCATCGCCGCCTGAAAGTAGGCAACACTTTTCAACACAATTACAAATTCTGTGTGTGATTGTTGTCGTCAAATTTAATTTGTACTCTTAAATAGAAATATAAACAATTCTGGTCTGCTCAACTCAATGTGTTTAAATATGCGCACACACACAAATAACAACTGGGGCAATATAATCGCATCGGGGTCACCGGGCAAACATGGGCAGCTGAATAGTAAATTATTCGATTTACCATTCTCAGAATCGAACACTTGCCCATTCAACTTTGATTTCCTCACATTTTTATAATTTTCACTTAACCTTTGTTACTCAACAATAGAGTTTGAGGCTTATACATTTTATATGGAATGTGTTGGTTTAAAATTTATTATTATTTGTGTTTCTATTTCGCTATTATCCGTTAAATAAATAAATGCCTTTATATAAATTTGTTTGCTTTCATTTATTTTATAAACAAAAATTGACTACATATTTAATTCAGAATTTTATTTTAGTATTAAAGAATTGCCTTGATTTTAAATGCATATTTGTGCAAAACAAAGCTAACTCATACAACAAAATATAAATTTATCTTTCTTTTCGATTAGAAAGTTGTTAGTTTTGCAGCAAATAAATAAAAATTTTAAAAAATTTTTTTAAATGGCACTCAAAACATGCATTGAGCACATATCAGCAAAAGCGGAAAGAGTGTTAGAAATGCAAAAAAAAAAGAAAGAAACATACAAACACAGGGGGAGGGTCAACTGGCATTTCCGGTGCAGTCCAATTCACTGACAAACAAACAAATTGTTCATTGTCCGTTGTAAACTAAAATCCAAGCTTACAATAGTAAATACCATATGTGTGCGTGTGTGTGTGTGCGTGTGTGTGAGTGTGTGCATAGCTTGTACAGTGCATTGATTTGAGTGTGTGACGGGGGGTTGGGCGAACGACTTAAAACCAAATATGGCTAAAACACAAATCTAATAACGATTGAAATGTTTGAGAATCATATCATAGCTATTTCTATTTTTTTTTTTTTTTGGTTGTTTTCTTTTTTCTCTTGTCGCTTGAAATTGCTATGCCAATTAGGAAAAGTTCAAGTTGTCCAAGTTGGTTGAAGTGCTGTCTGCCGACAATTGTTCAAATCCTATTCTCTATTTGCCCAATCTCTGGATATATATACATATATATAGTATGTTCATGTGAGCACTTGTTGTTTGCGAAAGTTATTTGAAAAGGATGGTGAAGCCCAAAGGGGGCAGCTGAGTGCAGTTTAGAAATTTTGTGGCCAAATGTTTTTTGTGCCAGAGGCTTAAGTTGCCTCATGGATTGGCCAGTCATGTCAATTAGATAGCATGTACCAAAGTGAAATCTAAGTAAGTGGTACTTGTGTCTTCTAATTTTTGCTAATGAACTAGTCGCCATGGTTACTCGAAACCTGTCTCGCAAAAGCTTAAAATTAATTCTCTCAATAATTAATGTGTTTAAAATGCAACACGTTGTTTTCGGTTGTTGCCACTTTAAGGGTCGTAGTCTGAACTGAAAAGATGGTTTGTTATTCACTAAAAACTGAATTCGTTGTCAGAGAGAGAGAGAGAGAGAGAGAGAGAGAGAGAGGGAGAGAGGGAAAGAAAGAGATAGAGAGTTGTTGACGCTGCAACTTGCTAATTAGACTAATTGGCGCGTGTTGCCCGATAAGCAGTCCAAGTAGCTGCTGAAAGGAAATGCTTGTAACTACCATGTCCAAAAATGTAGTTGGCCTATAAAAGCGCACAACAACACTCGAGTCGAACCCAATTGAAATCTTTGGCAGCTCAACAATGCTGCAATTAAAGAGATTTGCACTTTTTGGCGGAGTGTTCGCAGTGATTGCATTCCAGGCCCAAGTGGTCCTGGCCGACGAACCGGAATCGAGCACAGCCTTTCCGGACAACAATACGCTTTATGACGATTTCCAGGCGCTGCGAGAGACCATTGATATGGACGCACTGGTGGTTATCATCCAGTCGCATTATCAATGCGATTCCAAGTTTCGCCGGGCATTGAGCTATTACAACACGGCACGTTTCCGAATCGTTACCCAGCAGCTGCAGCAGAGTGCAGGCTACCATTTGATGCTGGAGGAGCTGCGCACCGCTGGTGTGGACACCGGTGACATTGAGAATATTAATGATATTTTTGACAGTTTGATTTTGCCGGAAGCGTCAAGAGCCGACGACAGCAGCGACTGCAGGAATATGAGGGGTCGCACCTTTATGGGTGATCTACTGGCTGCCATGCCCCAAGAGGCGGTGCACGAGTACATCGCCAACTCTCGCTCGAGGAACAGCAACTTTGCCCTCTTTGTTGACACGATCACCTCGCCCGAATTCCAGTCCCATATGCGCACCAATATGGTAAGTAAAGTGATCCACTCTGATTACTGATTCCTCTCCAACATTCATTCTTCACAGATGAAGCGCGACACGATGCGTTCGCTGCGTGTCCTGCGCCGCAATGGCTGGGATGTGGCACAGCTGCTCCGTGGCGCTATGACCATTCTCAGCTGGTGACATCAAGGATACTCACTAAGCAATATCCCTGTATGATAACTCATATAGAACCAATATAGAGAAACTACTGCTAGGTCAGTTAACTTGACATAACCGTCGATTAATTAATGTCCTTGAAATATATCCTGACAAAACTAACTTTTATTTAAAAAAGCATTTAGCATTTAGATTATTTCTGCATTTAATTTGGAAACAAGATTTTTGTACATACAAAACAGGTAATAAATAAATAAACTAGCTAAAAACCCCTTATCTGACAACTTTAGTTACAAAACAAAACTTTGCCATAGATTGATCAATATTTCAAATGGCAAAAACATGTTTTTCCAAATTTCACTTTTTAATAGTTATATCAGCTTTTATGCTTTCAATATTTGCACATAAATTCTTTCAATTTGGCGGAAACAGATATATTTTATATATGCAATTCAACTAAAAGATTTAATCTGAAAAAAAAACCGTATGTCAACCAATTAAAATCTATGGCATATTTTATACCGGATGTGCAGCAACCATTTTTAAAACGGCATTTGTTGGCACTGTTGCCAATTTGGCTCGTGTGATTTTGTGGCGCAAATGGAGACGCATGATACTCATTTTTTTTCATTTAGCGAGCTGGCAGCCAGTTTCGCCATTTGGCGCACTTGACCAACAAATTAACGCTCGTTACATTTTCATTGCATGCGCTCAATTTATGGCCAAAACGACAGCCGACGGACTGCTGGTAGTTACCCCAATTTCAGCTGTCGCTTTGCCAAAATAGCCAGCAGCAGAAACAATAACAAATGTAACAAGTGCAGAGGCTGTTTTGGGCCTTCTGTTTCTGCTCCTGCTCCTGCTCCTGCTCCTGCTGTTGGTGCTGGTCGTGGTCCTTGGGGGCTCTCCCGTGTAGAACACATGCAATCGTGCAGTTTTCATGTCGCACGTGGCACCTTCTCATGGCAATTGATTTATGTGCGCGACGTGACTTTCAGTTTTCTGTATGGGGACCAGCCAGGTGGGCATGGCACCTGTTGTGTGTGTGTGTGTGTGCTGTGTGTTGCCAGTGCGCTTATTAAATTAACAAAATAACGATCTGTTTGTGCTCGTGCCACTGATTTGTCTCGTGCGCTTGGTGTACTCGTGTGAGCCAAATTCAATGCCATTATGCATTCTAAATGTACAAACAAATCGCTCGCTCGCTCGGCCAACAAGCTGTGTACGTGCGTATCCAAGAATACACACACACATACACACAACCAGCAGTCGCACAAAGCCTGAGAGACAGAGACAGGGATAGAGTGTAGATAGGCCACACTCTTGTGTGTGTCAATCAAGTTAAATGCTAATGAATTACTCGGCATTGGCACAAGAACATGCTGACAGGATAACGCTGCCGACACTGACAAGTTGTTTCGGCTTTCATCTTCTTAGCCCGCTTGTGGTCAGGCTTTTACTACAGCTTTTGCTTATTGGCAGCGCAAGTAGCAGTGGCACTGACTCCGGGTGGGGGTGGTGCGCTGGTGGTGGCAATTCGATTGGAAGACTTACTGTTAGCGCAGCAAAGCAATATATTTCGTAGCATACTTTCGTGCGCAAACAATTTGGCAAGTCTTTTTGCCCTCTACGCTGTAAATTCAATAAATTGGAAATGGTTGTAACAGATTCTGCAGATGTTAATCGGAAATAATGTGTTCGATCTGGTTTAATATGGTTATGCGAGATAAGACATTCTCAAGATTTATAATAATTTCATTAATAATTCACATAAGCCTCATTCAGACAGCATTAAAATTGATAATAATAATTTGCTACTTAAGATGTAAAAACAAAGATAGCAAATTGCAAGGATTTTGTAAGGATTGTGAGGGCTTAAATTTAATAAACAATGTAGGAAATGAATTCTGAAGAAACTCAACTTATTAGAGATAAAATATATATATATATATATATATATATATATATATATATAAAAATTGGCTTTGATTATGTATGTCGCAATTATACGGTATATCAGGGCCAATCATTCACGACCAAGAACATTTTTACTATGTTATGTTTTGAGTTCGTTGCGTTTAATTTGGCATCGTTTCGGTTTTGCTTCCACTTTCACTTTCACTTTGGTTTATTTTCGCACGTTGCTTTCTTTTTGCCGGACAATACGTGTCATTGAATTCATTATGCTGACAGCGTGTTAGTCGCTTGCCACGCAGTTGAAGGTGCGACGACGTGGCATGGCTCTTAGCTGTGCTCCGTGCAACAGATTAAAAATATATATTGCGAAATTAATTAATTATCGTTGCTTTTGTAAGCTGCCAGTTAATATGTTATTTTAGTTACTGCAGAAATGCTTCTCACTCCTCGACAATTATTGCAAATTAATTTGATCAAATGCAACAGCTTTGCGAATGCGGATTAAATACAAATATATTCAATATATATTTGTTTAAATGGGCGGTGATTAAAAGTCAATTAGGCCAATTAGCTTCCATAAAAAAGGGCTCAAAATCAAAAAGAAATCTAATAAATTGGTGTTTATTTCAGTATTAAATACCGTGTTCATTACAAATGGATTATATTAATTAAATGTTTGTTTGTACAGAAATATTTATTAATTGCATTGCAATTAATAACGAGATTTATATTCCTCGGGAATTTACTGGACAATTTTAATTCGACAGATTTTTAATTATTACTATCTGTGCAAAGAAAGAAATGGGAAAATAACAACTAACACAAAAATGTAAATATTTTTGAAGAATCAATTAATTATGTACATTAATCAAAGCCCAAGACTAAACACCCTTAAGGACATCAATTTTTACGCTATATTATTGCAATATTAAAGATGTCAGTTTTCTAAAATATGTGAAAATGATTCGAACTAACTAAACAAAAATAACATATAATTTTTTCTTTATGTCATCTTTGGCATAGATTTTTGGTTGGAATTCTATTAAAGAGTTGACAGCTCCAACTTTTAGTTTATTTTAGTTGAAAAATTATCCTTGCTAAGGCAGTGAGAATATCTAAACGTACCTTAACTTAAACAAAAGACCATAATTTTTCATTTACCATGAATCTGTCGGGGAATTGCAACAATTTGTTGGCTTGATTTGTTCTTAAATTGCATTACGTTAACGATTGCTTCGATTGGGACTGCCACTGCAAACTGTAACTGCAAGTGCAACTGCAACTGTGGACGTTGCATGCGGACTGTGGCTGTGGCATTTATTAGGATTGCCACAATTGTACCAAATGCGATTTGAGGCCCGCATATGAGGCAAAAATGGAAGGAATGTTCGTTCCCAAATGCTTTACAGTTGTTCAATTTCCTTACTTAGTTTGCAATAAATTCAGTTTGCCAGCCTGCAATTTTTGCCATTTTTCGTTTTGGTTTTTTTTTTTTTCGACAACAATTGAAGTGCTTGCAACGCAGTACAACCTCATACAGTGGTCACATTTAAAAGAAATTCTTCAACATTATTTATTGCGACTGTAGGAATACATATTTTACGAATTTCGTATTTCTAAATCGGTTACATATATAAAATCTAATTTCACCATTTATATTTCGCACGTGCAGTGTAACAAAAATGACTTCTCCATGAAATATATTTGACATTTGTTAGCAATAAATTTAATAAATAACGTACTTTTGCCATACTATTAAGGCTGTCAAGTTTTCAAAGTAAACAGGTCTGCTTTTTATTTTTGTATATAAAGCAATCTTTAAACAAATTTAAATACCTCGAAATGATTTCTAGCATATCGCAGTGCTATTTAAAGTTCTCCCATCTCATTAGATTGAGATTTAGTTACTTTGAGCTGTATTTGCAATGGTTCTGTTCTGTTGTGGGGTGTGGGTTGTGGGTTGTGTTTTGGAGCTTGACTTTTAGTAGTATTTGAAGTACTAAAGTATTTTCTAAGTTTGTATCTTTTTGCTATTTACCCAACGGCATTCTTGTTAGGTCAAGTTGGATGTTGTCGTTGTCGTTGTCGTTGTTGTTGTTGTTGTTGCTGTTGCTGTTGTTGTTGTTGTTGCTTTAGCTTGAGTTTGCCAAAATGTGTTATGGGTTTTGTTGATAAAGCAACAGCTATTGCTCTATACTCGTAATGCTGAAGATTTATGGATGGCTGCTATCAGTTTCATAGTAGTTGCCAGTTTGCCAGTTTGCCAGTTGCTGCCACTAAGTGAAACCAGGAGCAACTGCTATAAATAAAATATAATGTCGATGCCATTGGCTGTCATCGTAGTATCAGCTGACAAATCTTATTATGGGTCAGTTATGATTTGTGCACCCGCTGGGCAACAACATTTCAACTTCTTGGCCGCTATCTGTCTCAATTGCCTGAACAGCCTTTGGTTTGTTTTTATTCACATTTGGCATCGCATTGAGTGCCATTGAAACTCGATTGGTAATCTCATCCATTGTTTCCATTTCATCGGCATGTGTAATTGATAAATAAAATATTGCTTCAACAGATTTCAATACTGTATGTTCGTAATTCTCTTAAGTGCATTTTGCGGTTTTCAACAACGCATAAATTAATGTCGAATAGCCCCATGGAATGTGCAGCCAAATATATATTGGCCATTGACCAGTTCGACACCCAATTGAAAAAAAAAAATATATATAAAAAACAGAACAATTAAAAAAATAAATTATAGGAAAAAATCAAAGAAACAAGCACAAAAAAAGAATTTAAAAATAAAAACAAAGAAAGAGTGGGAAAAAATAAATGTAAAACAAACTGTGAAATGTTGTTGCAAGGTCGTTGGGCGTTGCTATGCAATTATAACGAAATTGGAGTGCGTGGCACCGCGGCAAATATGACAATTGCGCTTGCCGTTGCTGAGGCAGCAGCTGCCCAACATATGGGTGTACATGTGTGTGTGTGTGTGTGTGTGTTTGTGTGTGTGGTGTGCAGATGTGCTTGTGTTGTTTACTTTTAGGGGCCAGTTGGCCTGGCTAATACGTAGAAACAGTTTTAATGCCAGCACTTTTCTGGTCAGCTTTTGTATTCTGTTTCGCGCTTATCTCAGACAGCCTTTCTCCAAAGCTGCCACAACTGCCACAACTATTCCTGTTGCTGTTGCATTTGGAAATGCGGGCTCTGCTCCTTAACTAGCGCAAATAATTTAACCTACAACGGAAGATCGGCAAGTAAATAAATGCGCTCGAGATAAACTGGCGCTTTGTGTGTGTGTCTGCAGTTTTCATGAGGGATCATAAAAGTGCTTTGCCCTTAAAGCCATCAGCGCAGCGCAGCGCATCGCTTAAAGCGTGCAACATTTGTCTGCCCCATGCTTATAGGCAACACAATATGGAAGCACTGGCCACAGCGCCCCGCCGTTGTACGTGACTTTGGCGCCTGGAGGACTGGGCTCTCTCTCGCTTTCTTTCCCTAAACCTAAACCGGGCAGAGACAAGAGAAGACCATTTCCCATTGTTGGTCATTAATTTGAAGACAAGTCTGTTAGGGGCTTAAATAGCACGCGCCTTTCCCTTAACACACACACACAGCTAACAGGGTTTCATTTATGCAACTTACACTTTAATTGTGCACTAAACGACTTGAAAATTTTCCAGTAATAAATTTAAAATTAAAACTTCGTGGAAAGATAATCAAAACTCTCTAAAAGTTTGTGGCAACTAAAATCACTGAAATCGAGCGACAATTATCTTTGGTAAAAGAGTTAAGATAAACACAAATTGCGACCAAACATGCCATGTTTTGTGCAGTTTTAAAACAAATCCTTTTAAGTAGATTAAAATGTTTATTTTTTCAATGGAAACTGTAAGAACAGTAGAATATTAAAAATCGATACCATCAACAATGAAATGGATAATGTCGGATCTCTATATTTATATAAATGAGAGCTATGAAAAATAAGTTTCCATTGCTCTTAAAATCAAAATATTCGACTTTTTATGTAAGTACCCTCCAAATATATACAATAAATTGTTGGGCACGATTGTCAGCACAATAAAAAATATATTTAATATATATATATATATTTATTTATATGGTTGAAAATATGTTGCATCTGCCTGCTAAATGGAATTAAAAATCTTAAAGTCTTATCGAGTTTACTTGTTTAATTATAAAAATATAATTTAAACCATTTTTTAACGTAACAAACAAATTAAATAAAGTTTAAAAATGCATTTGAATTTATTTTTCACTATAATAAAATAAAATAGAGCGCTGTGAAATTACCCACAAATAATAAAGTTGATTAAATAAAAAATTGATTCAATTGTGCAGCACCCTGTAAAGCCTCTTTAATACCCAGCGCACGTAAACGGCACGTATGCTGGGGCTGCAAAGGATTTTGACTGGGTCTGGGATTGGTATTGGGATTGTCCACGCTTTTGGTCACCGCAGCCATCGGTCTCGACAATCACCTCGGTTTGAAGTTGTGGTCATGGTCCCTCTTGCGGTTATGCCACCGCTGACCGGTCTGCTTCAACTAATGGTGAAGGGCCAAAGGATTGGAAAAAAAAAATGGGAAACCCCTCTGAAAGTGGGGAAAAGATGATGATGGGTTTGGGGTATATGAAAATAAGGGGTCACGCGAGAGCGCGTATAAAAAATGTTTTTGAAGCGCATTTTTGAGGTTAACAGCGAGCACGTGCTGCGTGCCAGATCACGAAAGGGACAAAAGGTGGCATCAAGAGACGCTATGACGATGGCGCGTTGAGTGCTGTGCTGCTGCTGTGGCAGCTGGCCAAGATTTATCAAGCACTGAAGTACGTGACGCCAAATCGTGTCAAATGCTTGGCTGCCACACAAATTATGACGAATGTCGCCTTGTAAATCTCAACTGGCACATGCGGACAGAGATGTGTACACGTGTCATTTTCTTGCCCCCCCCCCCCCATGATTCGACAACAAAAATAATAATATATCTCCCAAATCACATTTAATAGTCTTGTCAGCGTATTTGCTTTTAAAGTGTTGACCTAGTCCCAGACCAATAAATTTAATGGATTTTTATGCAACGAGCAGTTCAATTTCAGAGCTTATTAATGACAGCAATCGTTTAGTGGCACTTTACTGACTCTTTTATTTTTTGGCATTTTGTTTTTTTTTGGCTTTGCTGCAAGCCATCAAAATTTACGACTTGCAGTAAATTGGCTAAGAATGCGGTTTAGGACATGAAGTGTTGCTGCAGGTTTCGGTAAGCCCCGCACGAGATTTCCATTAAAGGCAATTGGTAGGCGCTTAACAGGCAACATGAACTGTAAACAATTGCTTCTTCTCACTCTCTGTCTCTGTCTCTGTCTTTCTCTCTCTCTCTCTCTCTCTCTCTCTCTTGTTCAGTTGGTCAATGCAATTTGCAATTGAAAATACCAACATGGACCATCGACTGCGATGAATGTTTGCCTTGCGTATCTTCGCAATGCGCTCTGTTGGCCAAAATAACAGACTTGACCGGATTCTGGGTTTTGCTTGCAGCACCAATTCGGGTTGGCCCTGGCAACGCTCTTTGTAGCACTCACACGCATTGTTGGCTTTCCGTAACCACCCCCCCCCCCCCACACACACACACACACACTCCCAATATAACGAGCCGAAGACCAAGTTTAGCATATTAATAGGCTCTAAATGTCTTTCATTGCCGTCCGTCTGTTAATGTTGCAAGTGCCAACAGGAGCTAGATTAAATCACAAGCCCACCCACTGCACCACCCACCGCACCACTCACTTTGAAATCTGCCACAATACAATTTGCACTGCAAATAGTTCCAGCAAAAGCATTGTGATTGCATGTTTTGTTTGCTTTAAGGCACATGAATAAATATGATAATGTTGAATTTAATTATGTGTACTTGTAATTATAGGCTTAGATTATTTTTGCCATGTTCCCAAGTCTATCTATGTTGAAATAAACACATACACACACACAGCACAAGCAAATTGAAATAGTTTGAATTATTGTTCTACTATCAACTATCAACTATCTTTTTATGTGTATTTTAGTTGAGAGAAACGAATTGAAATTGCATAAATTGTCGACAGTTTGTTATTTGAGAGTAGTTCTACAACTTTTATGTGAAAACAGATATAAAAATGTAACTATTATGGCAACATTATTCTCTACTTTATTCATATATAATTATGCATACCCTGTTGTCATTGAAATTCATTAAAAGAGTTGATTATATGTATAAACTTTTTGAACTTTAATAATATTTATTATGGTTAATTTTTTTTTATAATATATGCATTAAATTTTCTAGAATCTTCTCGAATAATCATCACGGGGTATAACTTAGTGTTATAGTTGATATATGATGATTGTTATGAGATAATTGTTGGATTAAAAAAGTGCAAGAGGAAAACAATGTATAAAAATAATTATGATTCAAAAAAAATAAAATATTGCTCAGGTATGTTGAAGGGCTTTCGACTCCCATAAGGCTATTGTAAAATTGTTTCAAATAAATTATTCTTAGCATTGAATTAAAATACAATATGTATATTAAAGCCGATTATATATTCATTTAAAAAAAACAGAAAACGTTGCGGTCCTAACAGACTTTGAAATACTTTGATACTAATAAATAATATCATCTACAAAACAGGTGCAGTGTATATAAGA
Organism: Drosophila demipolita; assembly: GCA_035042405.1. Taxonomy (NCBI): domain Eukaryota; kingdom Metazoa; phylum Arthropoda; class Insecta; order Diptera; family Drosophilidae; genus Drosophila; species Drosophila demipolita. Next base: position 5,888,998 of record JAWNLI010000033.1, read on the forward strand.
ATATATATGATTTTAAGGGCAGAAGTGAAAGTGGTGAACGTTTCTAGAAATTGGGTAGAAATTGTAGCTTTTAAATAATGGGAGATATATGCTTTTATCTATATACCAAATTTGGTGAATATAGATAAAAAAAAAAACATAAAAACAAATTGAAATAACTGACTTTATTTATGATAACATAAAGTAAATTAAATTTGTGAATTTATTATGAATATGTAAAAAACACACATAATTTAATAATAATTAAAACAATTGCAATTTAATTTATAACAAACAAGTAGCATAATAAAAAATATCCTTAGTAATACCTGACATGGCATTAATTTAAGCGGTTAGTTTTGAGTGAGAGCATTTGCAGTTTTTCGTAAAGAAGCTAGATTTTTCTATCAGCGACCATCTATGTGTGCAAATATGTAGAGTTGAGGAGCTGCCCTTCTTCAGTGCAACACGATAAGCTTTAGAGTGCTGCCACATCAAAGTGTTGATACGCTTGTTTCTACTGAATCTTTTCAGCGAAATTCATATTTTTTGCTAAAGTAATAAAGGTAAAAGCAATCTTTGCCATCTGTAAATATAGATATTATGAAATTTAATTATTTGAATAAATATATATAAAGTTTTTTTTGTATATATAAACTCACTTGTATGTTGCTGTTCATGCAGATTAAAATTATGCCGCCAGCGAAAAATTCGATCGGCTTTTGCACTTGGTGCATGAAGCTAATCAAAGTGGTTTTATAGCGCTGCTCACTGTCGACCCAATTGGAATGAAAAATAATGTTGGGCAAGTCGAGGCTGTCGGAGATTAGCAAATCGCAAGTATAGCAAAAGGGAAATGTCTGCATGAATAGTAGAAAAACATAGTTCACACCGGCAACGGTTTGCCAGAAGTTCGCAAAAAATAACATGTTGAATATTGTAAGGCCCATTGTGGTTCCAATCAGCATTAAAAGCAAAAAGACTGTGCTACATATTATAGGTCGCAACAAGTTGTAGCATCTAAAAGAAATAAATTTCATATAACTTTAAGGTGTTTAGGTGTTATTGAGCCTCACCTTAGTATAACATTGTAATCGCTGATGCAATTGACCAGTTCTTCGTAATTTTGCTGCTCCGTTCTGTCAGGATCCGTGCGTAAATTGCGAATATGATCTTTTAGCACTTCCAAATGTGCGCGAAAGATGAACGCGAAAACTAGTAGACCTACTTCCACAATTAGCGCATGCAGCACGACACAGATCACGGCAATAGTCTCATAGACCGTCTGAATCCAGAAGCTGACTATGCCATCCCGCCAGTCGAAAAATGGAATATAGACGGCCCAAGGCGGAGTACCACCCGGCAGCATTGTCCATAGGTGGAGCACCAAAGAGCCGAGAAAGAAACTGTTATAGATCAGATAGACACGATTGGAAAACGCAACGACATCGTGGATCTTTTGACGATCCCCGTCGTCCAACAGTCGCTCATCCAATCTGTCGAGCAGTGTTCGTATTTCCTCAAAACGCGATAGGAAACTGTACACGATGACGGCATTTGCTGATGTACATATCACATTTGAGGACCCTTGTACTGATATTAAAAATTCACTTGGCTGAAAATTGCCGAATTCCTTCACATAGCTCATGAGGAAGGCGACTGGTGTATAGAAAACAAAAACGATGAAGTAAAAAAATGTCCAGATGCGATACACAGATCGCCAGACTCGCTCCTTCGGAGGAATCCAGCCAATCAGCCACATGGCTCGAAACATATAGGTGCAGGCCTCCCAGGTTTTGACTCGTTCCGCTAGCGGTGCTGGTCGTATTAACCGGAATGTCACTGCCATTGCAATTGGTTAACTCTTTTGTTTGCTGCTAAGACTGAGCAATCGGCTTTTATAGCCGTTATGGCTGCGGTCATCTGTCCATTTCGCGTGATTAACAATTAATACGGTGAGTGTAGTTTTGAAAAGAATGACAATGCTGTGAATTAATTGATACATATCGCAGCTGGTTTACAATCTGACAATGAGTCGACAAGAAAATCCTATCAACAGAACAAGTAAGTCATTGGGCAAGGATATCGGCGAAATGGCTGAGCTCCTCAATATCAGCTGGCGAATTAATCCTTGATGCAAATGATTTATTTGCTTCGTCATCGTCATCATTATTATTGTAAATACATATGGCTTTTCTCAATAATCAATAATCAACTTTTATTTTGTGCAACTAATTGCGAGCACATTAAAATTCTAAACAAAATCGATTCAACAATTTTATCTAATATAAATAAGATTCGCAAGATGTAAAATCTTCGCAATTTCTTTGAAGTCAATTACTTATCATTATGAACCTTTGATAAATGGGAAGCAAACAATAAAATAAAATATTAAATAATAAAATCGATCTGTGGAAATCTACCAAAAATCAATATTAATTAAATCTTGCGACAGATAATTATGTTTACACTGGCATCTTTAAACGTATATGCAATGCATATATATTCAGTTAAGTCTTAATTATGATGTTAATTCGCTGCCCTTTGCCCTCGCCTCGTACTTGCCACAATTCTCTTTCATAATAGGGACTAGTGTGTGTCATGACTCTGATGTGCCTTGGCCTTTGTCAGTGTTTGCTGCCAAGAATGCAGTATATTTCATATATGTGTAAGCGAGTGTGCCTTTGTCTATGTGAGCGTGTGTGTGTGTGTATGAGGATGGTAAGTGGGTGTAACCAGCACTAACATAAACATTAACAGCTTTTACTTGCTCGCAGCTGGCAGTCACTTTTCCACTTGATACAAAAGCAAAATGTAGGCAAGCTGCTGGATTCTTTTTATGTAGCATACTTTTCAGCGTCGCGTTCCTGCAGTGATTTTTCACATGCAGCCGGAGACATGTGTAGCACGTCAGGCACGCAAAACTTTGACCTACAGCAATGCAGGCAGGCTGGCTGGCTGGCTGGCTGGCTGGCTGTGAGGGCTTATAATAAAAGGCGACAAAATGTTGTCATTCTCTTTTGCCTTAAAAGTTCCGTTGGCACTTTAAAAGCATCTATTTGTTATTTGAGGAAAAGCTGCGGCAAAGCACGCCAAGCACATGCCTGAAAGGTAGTCCTTAGCCTCGGGCATTTAACTGCTTACCCAGTACGCGACCACATAAAAGCACATATACACTTATACACACACACACGCACACACACACACATATGCTGAAGTTCTTTGCTTGTGAAACTTATAATGCGGTTTCTTGACCACACCACCCGTTTGTGGTCACTAATATCTGGAGGCACATCGAAACCAACTATTTGACATCAGCCATGCCCGGCACGTTCCATTTCATTTAAAAGTTGGCTGGCATCGTGTAAAAATCAAATAATATTAACACAAGATATCCAAGCTTAAACAGTGGAAAAGTGTTTCCCATTTGCGCCAGGTAAGCTGCCGAAAAAACATTTGTATTTATATAAATAAAAGCGGCTCAAACTATTCGCAGTAAAGTTAATTTGTTTATTTACTTTCACTTTGTGTGCTTGTATAAAGTGTATTTTATGTAAGTTAGTTAGTTGATTGTAAGCAATTCGACTGGAATCGATGGGATTGAAATAAATTGACCAAATAGAGCGAATTGAATATGGATTGCGGGCTAAGTGCCTAGACATGTGTCAATGTACTGCATAAAATATCAATAAACTTCCAAATACTAACTATTTATATACAAAAAAACATTTGCATATATTTTCGTTTATAGGGTGTCCTAAATATTATATTTTTTTTTTATTTATTTATATTCTTCATGAAATTTATAAAAAAAATTACATATATCTTGTTAATTTAATATATCTATTAATATGCAAATTTGTATTCAATTTCAAATATTATCATATAAAAATGCATTATCCTGTATAGTTAAATTCCTGCTGGTTTATACATTTGTGTATGTCCTTTTGCATATAATAGTAAATACACATATGGAGTCAAAGACGTGTGCAGAATTCATGAAATTGATAGCTCTGCAAGTTGGCATTCAATAAATATTATACACATTCATCACTGTCAGCTTCATCCTGCAGCGTCCTTTAATTCTCCGACTATGTTCTTGTGGTTGTTGTGCACTCGGCTTGGCCATAAGTCCAGCCATACGATTTAATACGCCCATGAATGCATGTCAATCGCCTTAGTGTGGTAATCCTTGCAAAAATTCAAAATGATTTATTTAAAAAAAAGGTTACTGGCCCACTTGACAAAAAAGTCATATTATTGAGCAGAATGACAAGTACCTTAAAAACTGTGTAAAAACTGAGTTGACATTTACTTATTTACTTGTTTCACTTAAATTTGTCTTAAACACAGAATTTTTATATGAATAGAAGCTATTAGGAATTAAATGAATTGTGCTTTAAATATTCTACTTAATTAAAATCTATATTATCCATGTGATTGCATGCATTTGTGATTGTGTGTGTGTGGTATAGAGTCAAATTTAGCGCACTAAGAAGAACCGCAACAAAGCCCTGCCACATGTAAATGCATTCAAATACACTCAAACACACACACACACACACATAGATGCTATGCCACGTTGCAGCAGCAGCAGCAGCTAACGAATCCCCCATATGCCTGGTCGCATTAACGGCAAAGGGAGTCCTTCGGCTGTGTGTTGCATGCGGTGCATGATTACGATGAGTTAACCTTGTAATCGCTGCCCCGGCGTGCGGCATGATTGCCTCCAGCGAGAGCTCTTGCTACCAAACCAGTTGCGCAAAATGTTGTATTATGAATCAAGCAAATAATTAGAAACTCTGAAATAATTAACATTTATACTACATTTTAATATATTTCCAAATTTTGTAATTAAAAACTAAGGCTTTAACGAACCATGGAAATTGTGTGTCTATATTATAAAATGCTTTACTGCTGAAATTAATTGATTTTTTTTTTTTAACTTAAAGCAATTAACCCATTCCAAGCTAGAAAATAAATTAACATGCTGGAATAAAGCAAAGTTTTTGTGTGGGGGTTTGAGTTGCAGATATGCGTGCAGATCCTTTGAATATGTATCGAAGGGCTATTTATTGAGTTGAACAGGTGCTGCGAAACGTGTGGGCGTGGCCAATGAGTTTTTAATTAACTTTGGCATTGTTGCTGTCATGAAGCGATTGTGGAAAAATGCTTTCGAGGCAGCGCATTAATTAGCCGCACATTTGTAAAGCGAATCATGTTAAATGTTGCGCTTTATACAAAAAATATATATTTGCGTAGGTTTTATTGGAAAAATGTTAAAATTGCGCGTGTGTGTGTGTGTGTGCGTGTGTGTGTGTGTGTGTGGGTTGTGTGCATGGCCTGGCAACACATGGTGTATGATTAATGAGAGCATTTTGTACTATTTATTAAATAAATTGTAATTTATCATTGTGCTGTTTGCAAGCCAAAGGCTAAATGAAACGAATTGAAACGAAAGCAAATCAAATAAATTACACAGCACTTGAAAACTTTGACCATTAAACGCTCTAAACAAACCAAGCCAAAAAGGAAGGAAGCCAATGACGATGACGATGATGATGATGCTCTCGTTTCATTCGATATCATCAAGTGTTGCGTGTTTGTTTGGCATTTGCTTGTGTTTATTTGCCGGGCATTTTTTTTTTATTTTTTTATTGCAATTGATTTTCGGTGTCAGCTGCACGACAGCTCAGACAGACAGTCGGACTTGGGGATACGGACAAGTGTGGCCGCTGCGGCTGTGGCTTAAGTTTTGTCGACAAATTGAAAACTTTTTCAATGACTACAAAAAAAAAAAAAAAAAATGCCGGGAATTTAGAAAAATAAATGAAATCGTCAGTGGGCCAAGTAAAACCACTGACTATTGGCTGCCAGCTGCACCCACAACAATTGTAAAAACAAAAAGAAAAACGAAAAACGAAAAGAAAATTGCAATTTCAAGCTGACCGAAAAGTAGCTTTAAGAAGTGGACTTTGAATATATAAGTAGACAACTTTGCTGCTGCAACACAACTTCAAATGTTCATTAATCGAATTGGCAGTAAAAGCTTACCTCAGCAGCTTAGACAACTATATAAAATATGCATGCGAACATTTAAAATGTAAAAAGTTGAGTTTTTTTGCCCATTTAGGCACCGCCCGCTGAGCTGTAGCTGTAGCACATGCTGTAAACGGATTGCGGTCGATGTGGCACATGCACCTGTGCGATGTGCTCCACCTCGTCCAACTGTATGTCGGTGCTGGAGAACGGTGAGGCGCCACTAATGTGGTTCAATCGTGGCCGGAATGTCCTTATGCTGGCGACACACTCGCGCCAAGTGCAAAAATAGTATTGCTTGCGAATGTGGCCGCCGAACTCAAAGATCATCGGACAATCCGAAGTTGGCTGGTTCCCAATGGGCGGCACACTAATCATCATTAAGCAGCGATCGTATTTGCGATAGAAATTGAAGCGTAAATATTCCAACGGCACCAGGCTGATCAAATCGAAGCACTCGATTTCCGCATCCAGAGCACTGAATTGCCAACTGGGATCACCGCAGTGCTCCGAGCCGTGCTTGTAGAAGTTGTCGCAGCCAAAGAGCAGCATGCTGTTCGAGAGTCCAATTTGATATTGGCGTAGACCCACGCCATGTGCATCGACCAGGGTGAAGGGTGACTCCACCATCAGCGGTTCGTAGATCTCATTATATTCGGTGTGCAAAACTTTTTGCAAACGAAACATCTTTCGTTAGCAGCAATCGCAAATGTCTTTGCCAACGACTTTTTGGCTATAATTTAATTGAAATGTCAATCAAAGTTTCCGTTATTTGTCTGCCTGTGTCTGGTGAATTGTTTGTTCTTTTTTTTGGAATTGAGCTCTGAGTTCGAATTTGATTTTGTGCTTGGGGTTTGGGTTTTGGTTTAGAACTTTGACTTGTCTCATCGCCTACTGCGTTTTCCAAAACTATGCTGCAAAGTCAATTAAGCGAATGCAAATCGATTCCTTGTCCCGATTGCATATATATATCTAAACTTAAATTGCTATTTGTATGGAGTCCATAATCTGATAGTTGCTTCACGGAAACTGCCTCTGATGAAACACCAACTCAAGTGTCAAAGTAGTTTTCACCAAACTTGATTTTTGCTTAATCATCCTCAACTGTTACATCATGTTACAGGTTAGTCCTGTTGTCTTTGACTTTAAACGGTTTTAAATATACTTTTGATAAGCTTAAAAAAATATATATATATTTTATTTATTTATATAGATGTTATAAATTATTAATATAGATTTAAAACATTGCCTTCTTTTGTTATTCAAGTTTAAAATATTGACAGTTCACATCATCGATTACAAATCATGTTTTTAATTTGAATATATATTTTTTTGGGTTATGAAAGAAGTTGCTTAATTTTTTTTCACTAAGAACTAAATGTCCGTTTTGATTCTGTCTTATTTATTTTTACTTAAAGTTTCTGGTCTATAGAAATTTATGTCGTACGTCTTCTACTCGATTAGTTTTATATTTAAATTCTTTTGGACAGTAAATAAAAGATAAGATAAAAAGCATATTTGCTATATTCAAATCAATTAATTTCATGAATTTGTTATACAAAATCCATTGACATTTTTAGCTCAGACAAATGGCAACAGATTGCAAAGCTGTCACAGTAGCCAGAATTATTGAATGCCCAAAAGAATTGGATGTCCTGGAATTAATTAAAGGCAATTTTTACGAAATATTTATGATGCACCAGACCCGTAGTAGGCGTGGCAATAAAGAACGAACGATGTTCTCTTGCCCGAGGAGTATATTCCATAAATTCAATACCACAACGTATTGGAATGAAGCTATTAATTTTGGCAAATTGTGCCGTTTGTGCCACACACACACACACACATCTCGTTGTGGCAATTAAGGCTTCAAATGTATTTGACTTATAAGACGCTTTTGATTTGCCTCACTTAATTTCAAGTGCTTTGTGCAACTGTTTGTACATCTAATTTAACTGCAAGCCCCAAACAAGATTGCTGCTGGCAACCAATTTTCGACAAATGCATTTGTGGTTGGATTTTCCATGCACCATGACCCACCCTAGTGTGGCACCAAAAAACCACTTCCACGTCCTCCCAACTCGACTCGGCACGTCAATTGTCCTTAAACTGAGTGCAGCAATTACGTGAAAGTAGCTCTAACAACAAAACACACAAAGTACATTTGCAGGCATAGTGATATGCATATATATAGATATATTATATATATATATATAGTATATATGTGTGTGCTTTATTATTTGTGCTTTTCATTGCAAACGTTTCACGTTTTACTGCTCTATATGCGACGCTACATAAAGCGAATAATCAGCCGTAAAAACGGATACATCTGCACACACACATAGAGATGGATGGATGCATGGATGTGGAGCTGCCCGTAGATATAATGCTCGTTCTGGTGATCACTTTGATATATATGTTACTTATAATGGTTTGGCTAAGTTGATTGTGTACCTGCAGAGTATATGAATTGTGTACATTGTGGCTAATGCTGATGCACATTTCAGCCAATGGTTTCTCTCTTTGCTCGGCATAAAATCTCTATTATCATTTAAGTACCGCAGCTGTTTATATTCCACACTTGAATTGCCTCTCGACTTAATTTTCTAGCATCATCTATCATTTAATTAATTATAATTTATATCTGCGGTGATTCAATTAGAGTTAATAGCTTATTTTTTTTTTATTAAATTTAACTATTATTTATGCTCTATTGCATTTATTACTTTGGAGTCAGATATGGTATTTATTACATACTGTAGACATAAAATGAAACATTTCCCTTGTAGAAGTAAATTGGCTTCAGGCACAAACTGAACTAACTTTAGTTTGCTTTATTTGTATTTGGTGGTTGGAGCAGCATATTCAAGTGGCCCAACGATGCCAAGAGCAAACTTGGAACGAGGCAATCTGCAGCCCATATCCCACCCAACCGACTGAGGCTTCTTGAATTTCTAGACAGATGAGTTAACACATTAGTTTCAATAGAAGCGGTAGAAGGAGCACAACTTATCAATAGGAAAAGCATATTATAATTAGGGCATTAGATACTAAGTGGGTTATAAGTATCATAATTCCAACAACAAGCTTGAACATAAGCAGAATTAATCTAATTTTATTGGTAATCTGCGGTTTGCTAACTGCTGTATTTTAAGGCATTTATTTTCACAGTCAACATGTCGCCCAAGGCACTTTAACCTAATGCTTTTTTTCAAGTTTTTAATCTAATTCATCTTTTTTTTATTAATTGAAAATTTAGCCCACCTGGCTGTGGGAACCCCCCCACATTTCTCTCACTACACCACAGGTATCCGCTGCTCCTCCCAGTTGGCTGACCTTTGACATCCTGCAGTGCAACCACTTTCACAGTTGGCAAGTGAATTAAGCTTAGGGCACAATGCATTTCAGGCTTAAGAGCAAAGTGCTGTCATTTTTTATGTCCTTTTTTTAGGCATTCGGATTAGATTCAAGTGATCGCTTTCCCTATGAAAAGTAAATCGCAATCTGTTACTTTCGTACGCTCAATTGAAGCAGCTCCTCCTCCGCCACTTCTATTGAATTGTGGATGCACCCAGAATACAAATGTTATATTAAGTGGCAATCATCGAGTCGTTGTTGATCGACTATAAGACACAGGTGTCGACTTATAGTAATAGTAGTACCCTATTCCGATACGTACACCTTACACAAAAATAGTGTATGAACAGATAATTGATGTTTCAACTTAATTTAAATTTTAAATATTGTGCGAGACATCCTCATCCAATCGGATGCTCTGATAGCCCAAGGCAGGATATGCCCTGGCAGAACACACTCAACTATATATAAATATATATATATATATATAAATATGTATTTAGTTGTTACTTTTTGTGATACTATGGAAATGAGATGGAAACTATTTTCACTGCTTATCTTCATCTGCATCGCACACATGCTGAGCTTATACTCAATTTTTGCATTTGGAGCTTATCGCACATCCGCATCTCAGCCAAATAGCTACCAACACATTTGCAAAATGGCTTGTAACTGTAACGTCAGCCAGCCAGCCATCCAACCAGGCTGTCAGCATTCGGTTCGTAGGTAGAATCCGTCCTTGAGTTAGGGATGCGGTTGGGGGTTTGGGTTTTTGGGTCTGTTGACGGTTGTGTTGAATTTGGGGGGGGGGGGGGGGGCAGGTTGTGGTTACCAACGCTGAACTTCAAGTTTGTCTGCCAACAATGCCTGTATTCGAATGGTTATGTTTAAGGTAACATATGTGTGTGAGTGTGTGTGTGTGTGAGAGAGTGTGTGTGCCAGACAGGTGTGGGACTTCAATCTTTGCACTTGAGGCAGATTTATTTTTTTACATATTCCTGTAACTTTCTAATGCAATTTATATGCACACTCAGTTGCAGTTATGCGATTTATTTCCATTTATTTTTTTTTTTTCCTTATTCTTGTTTTTAAACTTTTTTGTATATCCAAAAGCGTTTTTAGTTAAGCATTGTTATGGCCCAAGTAGAGTTCGCATATTATGATAGTTCTGACTGAAAAGTTGCCAATTTAAAACATATCTGCCACTTTCTGCAAGGATTCGTTTTGTGTTCCCTTGTGTTGGTCCAATATCTTTTGTAAGTGAGTGTGCAGCATATGAAAAAGCACTTGAGTTGCGACAATGCAAACAGTGCTGCAGATGAGATTTTCTCAGATCAAAATATTTACGAAGCTTTCCTCACAACCAATTAACCGAAATACTGCCAGGATGAGAACTTAAAGTGTCCCTTCTATATCACATGAGCACAAGTGGCCTTAATTTGAATCTTTATTGAGTACTTGATTGTTGGAGGAGGCTGTTAAAATGCCTTTCGCCCAGCTGCTGATTGTTTCTAACTTAATTTGCACTTGCAAATTTTACTTCAAGTAAAATTCTCTAATGAAATGGGCTTGATAAAATTTGGACATGACAGGTTGATTTTAAGCATTATCAAACAATTGTATATATTTATATATTATTTTTAGTTTTAAATTAATCTCATTTAAAATGATAAAACTTATTTTTTTTTTTAGTTAAAAAAAAACTATTCGTCATTAACTGATGAAAATAAAGTGGCAATTTATAAGAGGTCAATCAACTGGTAAGCAGGATATGTGAACATTGTAGCATTAAAGTTGCCATTTTTACTGTTTCTTTATGCTTAAGAAAAGTACAAAATTTTTTGAGTAAAATACAGCTAGAACGCTATATGCGCGACTAGGATATACCCCTTAAAATATTTGAACATGTTAAGAACTTAATTTAATAGTCTAAAATTGCAGGAAGTTACCCAATAATTACAATTTCCTTAATTGAATTATTTTAAAAAATTAATAAAAATCATATAATTAATTTCAGATTACCCGTTTGACAAAGTTTGTTTGAGAGTGCTGGGTATACAAAATTGAAAAGGCAACAAGATCCAATGGAATCACTAAGAGTCAAAAAAGTTACTGGGACTGGTAATTTCCACAGTCTGTTGTTGCCCTTTTCTCATCCCCTCTGATGTGGGCGCATAGGCAGCTGCCGTTAATAAGGTGTTGTTCGGCAATTTCATTTTATTGTACTTATTTTAGGCATCTGCACGCACACACACACACACACACACACACTCATACACAGTTCAGCTTTCTCAGTGCCTACTTTAATTTTAATTGGCAGAACGCACATGAGACCCAAGTGGCTATCTTTTGCTGCTGCTGTTGTTGTTATTATTGTTTTTGCTGTCGACATGTTCCTCTATCACATTACACTTGGGTGTGTGCGTGCGTGTGTGTGTGTGTGTTTTTTTTTTTCTTTTATTTTGACGCTTTATTGTTTTGCACATAAATTTTGCTTGCCTAGCTGCCTTTTTTTTTTTGGGTTTTTGCAATTTTTGGCCTGCAAGTCGTTAACATGATTTTATTTAATGCCATTTTGATGTGGAGCAATGAAATTTCCACAGGCATTTATTGCCGTAATTAAGTGATGAAAAATGTTTGAAATTCTATCTCTGAATTTCACATTTACCAGTCATCACCTCATTCCCCACAGCCAGTCAAAGGTCGTCATCAGCTTCGACATGCTTATATATTGCGAAACACTGGCAACAAAGAGCAATTCGCATTGCTCCAAAGTGCCTTTATTTTGTTATTTGGGATGCTTTACACCAATTCAGATCTCAAATTTATAGCCAAACAAAATTAAGCTCCTGACTTGTGGTATTGCAACAGGCTCTCCTTTAAATGTTTGCTGTCTCTAAAAAGAAAAAAAATATACACATTGATGATTATAGATTAAAAGCCACAAATTCAATTGCATAAGCTGACTATTAATTGGATTTTAACGCGTAAACCATTAATTGTTTTTACTGGATTTCGTATTGAAACATATAGTTTTTATACTCTGTCAAAAAAATTATTAAAAAGGCGTATTACGAATAGAGAAGGAATATATTTTATTAATTATTTAATTAATTAATTATAAAGTAATTAAAATCTGACGCATATATGCCTTATATGCATTAATGAAAAATCAAATGTTTAAAATTGTATTACAGAATAATTGAGTAAGTTTTCTTTATGTATGTTTGCACAACCTTCAAACATAAAAACACTCTCTGTTTTTAATACAAACACGTTGCTCTTTTTTTCTGACTTTTAATGGGAAATAAAGTAAATAAAATACAATTTTCGGAATACTGACCGATGGACAGGGAAGTATTTCGCAGAAGCAGGATACATTTTGTGGAGAGTCAATCAAATATTTGGGGTTGTCCTTGTGGTCACGCGGCTTGAAATCTATTTGGCATTTGAGCCGCAATGTTTCACTCCACTGTCAAAAATGTCACTTTATTTATTGGTTTACTTCAAAGTTTATTTTGTAAAATAGCAGAGTCAATTATCTCGTTATTTATTGAAATGTGGCTGAAATGTGGCTGAGTAAAATTTAAACATAAATAAAAATAAATAAACTATGTTGAAATTTAAAGTTCTTAACTTATCGCTAAGCCCGGCTAAGTAGTTGAAAGCATCAACTGCTGAGTTAAGCATTTTGTGTACTTACCCGCAGAATTAAGATTCGATAAACTTCTTTGCTAATCAGAAATATATAAATATGCAAATTGCTTGCCTTTGTCTACACAATTTAATTTAGCCCTTTTGTGCAGAAATAGGATACGAAAGGAGTCAATAATATAATTGGAAAGTGTGAAGGGGCAACTTGAACTTAAAGCAAGTTGTTAAAGGAGTGCTTTAAATTAATTTCACTAGAAAATTCAGACGATTGCGTAACATACTTGAGCATTCAATACACGCACATCCACTGCCGATGTCCTTTGCGTTCATGATAGCACTATCATGTATTCGTGCATGTGGATGTGTGTGTGCGTGTGTGTTTGTGTGTGAGTGTTTGTGTATTTGCTCTTACGGGTCTTTAACCGGCGCCATCAGTCAGCTGGAAATTTTAATGAAATGAAAACAGCGACAGGCAAATGCTGTAAAAAGATTTAATTTAACGTCTTGCTCAAAAACGGTTGATATTTTTCTGGGTGCGTCAGTTCAGTTCCTCTGCTAATGTTTTGTTGGAAGAGCAATCATAAAACGAGCCCATAAATGGCAAAAAGGGTTACACAAAAAAAAAAAAAAAAAAAACACAAAAAACAGAACAGAATAAAAAGTAGACAACAAGCAGCAAAACACACACACACACACACACACTTTTACATATAGTCGGAGAGACATGTCCATAAAGATAAAGGCAATAACATTGCCATAAAGCGAAGGAGTCCTCACATGCGTCTGTTGTGCCTTTTCCCATTCTTTTCACATGCTTATTTTCCTGATAGCCATGCAGATATTCACATATTTACTTACTCGAACGTGTGCTGAAAACAATTTATAGCAACCCACGCTGCGTATACGTAATGTTGCAGCTACAGCTTTTGACTCAATTGTTGGTCAATTTTTTTTTTTTTTGTTGGTTTGATTTGAATTTGAATTCAGTTGTACAGACATTTATAATAAACTTTTATTCATCAGATATAGTTAAATAACAATTTTCGCATTTTCATCGTACATTTAATGTATTTTTAAAAATGTTTTATGAATTCATAACTTCCAATATACTTTTACATAAATGTGTGAACAATGGCTAAATCAATATTTAGTTGCACTTTCAATGCAATTATTTGTTTGTTTTTTTTTTTTGGGCAATTGTTAGTAATAATCGTTAGTAGCTACAATTAAACTAGACTCTGAATTCTGAGCGCTCTTTCAATATTTTAGTTATATATTATTTAATTATAATTTTTTTTTTGGCAGAGATATGTTTATTTTACAGTTAACAGCTAGAAGTATGAAACATATCTAAATTAGCTAGGTATGTTTTTTTTTTAAAGTGTGCTTGTGCTCAATTACAATGCCATTAGAAATAGCGACTTGACTTAAGTTAAATAGTTGTTAAATGGTTGTTCTAGCCAGCTACTCTTTAAGTTATTGATGACGTTTGCAGTTAGGTTTTGTTTTGTTAGCGGCTTAGCTAAAAACAATTTGCAAATGCAATTTAAATGTAAATTATAGTTTGGCTTTTGCTGCGCAAAAACACATGATTTACAACAAAACGGCGACGCTGTTTGTGTGTGTCTTTGTGTGTGTATGGGTGTGTGTGTGTGTGTGTGCGTGAGGCTTGTGTGTTTGTATTTCAATTTGAGCTTGTGTGTTTACCAAGTGCAAAGTATTCACAACATGGGGCTCATTATCGTTGCAAATGCTTTGCGCCTGCTTTGCTTTAAGCCCGATAAAATACAAATTTGTTGACCCTGCCTAAATGTCCCATTTGGCTTCATTGAAATCAAGCGTTTTTGCCAACTTATTAGTATTTGTTTTAATATACATATTCATAGTATTTGTTTAGTAGTATTAGTTGCTATAGTTTTTTGATCATCATACAAGTAAATTTCATAAAGTCTTTTATAATTTAATTTGCATAACATAAATATTATTAATTTGCAATTTTGAAAATCAAAAAAAAAAAAAAGAAAGCACTCTCTTTCTCTCTCTCTTTCTCTCACTAACTGTCTATCTTTCTATCTCTCTCTATCTTAAGCATTTTATACAGAAACCTCCTTGGTGTATTTGGACCGATCGTTCAAATCAAGCACCAGCTTATCGGGACGCTTGGCCCGCTGCCCACCCGCACCGCTGCCACTCGTCTTATCCGTTTGGCTAGTGGAATTGTTGGAAGTGTTGGAAACATTGCCCAGCGACAGCTGAGCAGGCACCGCCTCCGAATCGCTATCGCCGGGATGCGTTGTCTTATAGAGCGCAATGTCATCCGTGGAGCGGGCAACTTGTGTTGCAACAACAATGGCCACTGTGTTGTCCTCGGTGCGATCGAGGAGCTCACTGCTTCTGGTTTGTGTGGGTGGCGCTGGGTGTGGCTCTGCCTGGGTGCAACTGCCGCTGCGTCTTCTTAACGGCTTATCGCTAAGCCTATACTTATTTCTACAGTTATCACAAATTTGATACGAAATGCTCACCTCCGCCTCGAGCAAGTTGCGCGGACCACGCTTACAGCTCGTTGGCGGCGTATTCGTTGCTGCCGTGCGCACAACCGGACGACGTCGCTGCTGCTGCTGCTGCTGGTGCTGCTGGTGCTGCTGATCGAGATCAAGATCCTCGGACTGCGAGCACATGCAGTCCAGCTTGATGTTGGCGAAACTCAGGCTGCCCTCCTGCTGTGGCGAGCCCAGCTCCTCACAGGCATTACGCAACGGCGGACAGCAATAGTAGTGCTCCTTGGATGCATCCAGGCACCGACTGCAAATGATGTGTCCATCGGCGGTGCGACGCAACAGTTGCTCTCGAAAATCATCGCCACTTAGCTCGGTGTTAATCGCACGCTCCTCGTAGACAACTGTGGGCGTGGTTGGCGATGCCGACGAGGGCGGCGTCTCCAGCACCATGGTGGGTATGCTGCCACGTGAGGTGGCAGCAGCAGCAGCAGCAGCAGCAGCCGCAGCAGCTCGGCCATTTGCATTGTTGTTTTGCTGCATCTGCTGGTTGTACTTTTGCATCTCGGCATTGAGCGCCAGCAGAGGCAGTGCACCCTGCCGGCTCGCCGTATGCGTGGCAGCAGCAGCAACCATCATTATGCCACCCGGCGTCTTAAGACCGTCGAGTAGACTCGAGATGGTCATCACAGCGACACCTTTGGGTGGCGCCATTTCCTGTATGCGCTGCAGCTGCATGCTCAACTGGCGTATCTCCTCGAGCGCCTCCTGGTCGGAGAGCTTTGTCTCTGCAAATACACAAATAATTATTTAATCAATTAAAATTACATTCTCTAGATGAAAAGGATCGACCACTGCAAAATATACTCTTTCACTCATTGCAAGTGTAAATCGATTATTATCGATTATCGATAACTAAATAAAATTAAAGAGAGATGGACTCGACTATTGTACCTCATCAAGAAAATATATAAATATTCTGGGGTCAAAGATGCTGCCATCTTGTTTGTTACATCCTTTGGCACCATTTCAGAATGCTCCTTTTAATCATGGTGAATGGGATCAGAGTGTAAAAAGCATTATTTACACGCTGGCATAAGTTTCAAGTGGAAATGCTGCCAGAACAAACACTCTGCCCAATACCCTCATAACTTTTGCACTGAAAAGTTGCGCTCATGTCAAAAGTTGGCTGGGCAAAAGTAATGTTCGCTGGGAGGACAAGAAATTTAAATGCGTATTTCTGTAGCTGTGGCAGCCAACAAAACAGGCAACATGAAAATGAAAATGGACGCAGTTTTGTGGTTTAGGGCACAGCCTACCAGTTTGTGTGTGGGCGTGGCTGACTGGGTGGAGCAGATTGCACGATGATAAATGGCCGTTCAATTCAACTGAAAGCCTGTCAGTGTGATTTAAGTGAGTCCACTCAGCGCCACTTGACGCGACTTTCAAATACAACAAATACAAAAAAAAAACAACAACAAATACAAGAAACAACAACAGCTTAACATAAGAGCAGCAACTTTTTTTTTTTTTTTTGCTCTAGCTGGATTTAGATTTATGGCAGTGAAATTAAGCGAGAGCAGCAGAAGTGGCCAGAATTGAATTTATTATGTGCGCTGATTGTTACCCGAACCTCTGCCAAAATTTAATCTACCTATTTGCACAAAAAAAGAGATATATATATTTAAAATTCAAATGCACATGAATATAAGCTAAAAACTTCCTATCTATTTGAGTGTAAGTGTGTGTGTAAGTGTGTGTGGGTGTGTGCGTTGGCGTTGTTGTTGTTTAATTTAAATATGCAAATTGAAGGCAGGCCGCTTAAAAAACGCAGCACGCAGCTCACCGCAATGAAAGAGCGCCTAGCAAATGTTTTTTAAATGAAACGCATAATTTACGCAACCAAAAATTCGGCAATCAAAAAAAAAAAAAATATAAAATAGAAATACGAGCAATAAAAAATTAAATAAAAAACCGCACCGATGAGGAAAAAGGTCGCTCATAAAGCATTAAAACATAAAGCGTCACTTTGGGTGATAAACTTCCAAATAGACGCCGCAAATTAAAACTGGGACCCACAAAACCATTGCCCAAAAACGTAAGTAGACTTTCTGCCTAAGGGCGTTTTCGGAACTACTAAATTCCAGATTCTATCCTAGAGTCACGCCAACCTGCCACATAAATGATTATTTTTTCTACTCAAAATGCTTTTTATGGCCCACATCTTTTATGCTTTTTCTAACTTCGAGTATCGCACACACTCGGAAAAATATTTACGATAGCAAACGGAGAAAACGCAATTGTTGGCCTTTTTACCTTTTACAAATGTACTTCCCAGAATCAGAAAGTAATTCTTAGAAATATAATTTTTGAATTGCCAATATTTTATCAAAATAACACCATTGAGAGATTTCTGTGAATAAGTCCTTCACATATTTCTATAAGATAAAAACAAACAGTAAGAATGCTGTAGTCAAGTGAGCTCGACTACGATATGCCCTGAAAACAATATTTTTGTTGGCAAATTTCCTTTTAAAAGTTTTTTTTATTATTATTGTTTATTATTTTTATTATTTTACTCACAAGCCCGAAGTGATCCCCAATTGGCTGGCTAGAAACACGTGCAAGCACATACATACATACAAACATACTCAGTAGGTAAAAGATTTTGCCATTAAAATATTGGCATTTATTGTTATCGGAAATCAAAAAGTATCGTTAATCGTGAAACGAAGAGAGTTGTCAATAAAATAAAGCAAACTAAATTTTTCCTGGATAATAAAGAACGTATATTCCAAATTTCAAGTCTCTAGCTCTTTTAGTCTCTGAGATTCGCGTGTTCATCCAGACAGGTGGACAGAAGTACAAATGGCTGTTGATCCTGATCATGAATATATATACATTATGGTGTCGGAGATACCTCCCTCTCCCTGTGACATTCATTTGCAGCAAATTATTATACTCTTTTTACACATTTTTGATGGGTTCAGGGTATAAAAACCAACAAATATGTTGTTTGAACTTTTCACTTGGCCGCTCAGACTGCACACACACACCCACGCTCCCAAACACACACACACACACAAATACACACAACAACTGCTGGACATTCATAGGTTAACCGAGGAGGACATTTTTGCGTAGGAGATGCCAACATAAATCAACGCTGAGCTTGACACAACATATCTGCGACTATTCAAGAACATGTTTATTTATATATATATATATATGCAGTGGCTAGACAAGGATATCAATGATGAGGGGCTGACGCCACTTGGCATCACTTTATTTTTTAATTTACCAACTAAAGTGCCATAAATAAAAGTCAAAACAGTTGGCTTAATCAGCATGCTTGCATAAATTGCCAGTTCCACTTTTACAATGTGGGACTAGTGCATCATTTGTCAAAAGCCAAATTCGAGTAGCAAGTGTTGGCTATTTGCTGTGGGACGACTGGACTACATATCGTTAGGCATAAACGTCGATTGGGAGGCATAATGATGCAATTACTTACCTGCCGAAGTGGTGCCAGCTGCAGGCGCCGTTGATGTTGTCACCGAACTGGGATGGGCAAAGGTTCGCACCTGCGGTCGAAAATTGAATTTCGCCCCCGATGCCTTGGCGCCCATTCCGATATTCTCCTGATGCGACTTGCCGCTACGCAGCACGATGTAAACCTGAAAATGTGAAAAGCAATATAAAACAATTCGTGTCAACAACTGCAAATCCATTGAAGCATTTAATAAACGCACACACACACACACACACGCACACACCTTGCTGCCAAAGATGAGGGCCAAGAGCAGGGTCACCGTCAGCTGCGTGTGGCAAAAGAATATGATATAGAGCAGATCCGGATTTGCGGGCGACTGCAGAAAAAGCCTGACAAAGAAAACCGATAACAATGTAAATGCTAAATTAAAGATAACAGATAACAGCAAATGCGAATCGAATTTCATCGAATCGAATCGCAGGAAAAGAAAATATAAAGTAAATGCAGAAAATCAGAAAATTAAGTGCTGTGCTTCCGGGAACTCCACTTACATGGACACGTTGAGGAAACAAGTTAGCAGGAACTCATTGTAGATGGCCATTGATATGAAGCGGCTCTCATTGAATTCCGACGGCGCCTTTCTCACCATTATGCACAGTCGGACGCCCCAGGCCAAGAATAATACTTCCACTGTTTAATATATTAAAAAAAAAAAAGAGCAAGTTGCATAACAGAAAAAAGTTAAAGGAGCACAAGTTTTTTTGTTTTTTTGTGGTGAGTTGAGTCCTTTGTGAAATTTTGTGGCTTTTTAATTTGCTTTGAATTTTAATTAAAAACTTCAGAGCTCAATGTGTGCAACAGTTGCAGCTAATTATAATTGCTCAATGTTAGTGTAAAGTCAAAAACAATAATACAAAGTAAAGTTTCTAGAATACTTTTTTACCCTTTTGAAATTACATTCAGCAGCATTTTTATCACTATTTTAATCTGCTCTTCTTGGAATGTGCACTGGATAAAAATCAACTTATTTAGAGTGCAATGAAATCTTATCAGTTCATTTTGCCAGCTTCTGCTATATTTACTGACTTTTGCGAAAAGTTCTTTAAATAACACAGCTGCAGCTGTCAGAGTGAAAATATAAAAAGTACCCCAAAAAAATATCGCATGACTGGCAAAATTTCCGCTGCCATAGTTCTGTCAAATATTTTTGCATCACTGCTTTATCGAATTAAATGAACGCACTGTAAAAATTATTTCCGAATTTTTTTTAGCTAACATGAAAAACTGGTATTTTTTGTGCTCTTCAGCGCAATATTTGTTGACATTATAATCAATAAAAAATGTTAAGCTTTCGCTCGGCAATTAATTTCGTGGCTGGAATTTAAAAACTTGTTTAAGCTAAAAGCAGGGGTATTCGATTAAAGTAGGGGGTCACATTTTCACTTTTCTTTTTATGCAGTTTGCATGCTTATTTTGCGAAAGTTCTGTAAATCTATCTCTAAATGGGCTTTTGTGATACTCTTCAAAGTGAGCCTTTGAAATCGGCCAACTTGCAATTTGCGAACTAGCGTCATATATAGTTGGTGCACTGCCTTTTTGGCGCATCAGAGGAAAAGTGGCTTATAAAAAGTCGAAGTGGCCTCGCAACGGGATTTCATTTTAAGCCTTGAGCACACATATGTTGCCATTTTTTCAGTTAACTGCTGCTGCTACGTTGCTACGCATTCCAATATTTTTTGCCACTTCGCTGCCATTTCCCCTTTTTGCTGCAGCACACAGTGCGTATGCGGAATACTGCCAATTTATCTTCCTTTTTTTTTTTTTGGTACTGTGACTTTGACTCTTCTGTGTGTGTGCTGGGTATGATTTGAAGTGGCTTCAGTTTCAATTTAGTGTGCGCCATCTAAGTTCGAAATGATGAAATGAAATGAAATTGTTGCCTTTGTCAACTTACTTGAGGTGAATGTGTAGTCCCACCAATCAGTTTTGCACAGAAACGCCTTGAGGTCATCGGCGGTGCGGCCAACAACGACATCCGGCGGCGACACCAATGTACGTACCAGCAAACATGTTCCAATCGCGCCACAGATGATGCCCAGCCGCTTGAGCAGCGCCGCATCTGTGATTTTGACAGCTTTGGCGGACCGTACCCGAAATATAACCGAGATCCTGCACCAATATTGGCCAAGTCAGAAAGTTATGCATATTAAGTTTTTTAAAACTTACCGCCAGGTTTTCAGCATCAGTGCACCGTAGGTCAAGGAGAAGCCAATCTCACGCAGCCAGATGCGTGCGGTGCACGTGTAGAGATTCGGATTCGGATACATCACAATATTCTGCGATGATTAAGAAAAATAAACAACTCAAATTATTTAGTAGTTCACTCGGATATTGTGGAGTCTGTGACGGAAATTTTAAATGCAAAACATATTTAATTTGGGGCGGAAATGTTTTGCATTCACCTACGACTTGTCGCATGACGGGTTTTAGAAAAGATGCCAATACAATTTGCGCACAGCAAAAGTCAACGTTTTCCACAAATATTTTGGCATTTTTTCATATTTTTGGCTAGCTGTGCGTAAATGTTTAATGTGCTTTCCTTTGCTCGGAAATATAAATAAATCAATGCCGAAGCCAGCCAACAACAGGAGATTCAGATCGCTTTGGTCTTCCATTCTAAACACATTTTAAAAATTTATAAAGCCAAAAAAAAACAGCCTTTGAACAAAATAATAATGTATCTTTTTTAGCTCGGTCTTTGGCCGTCGTTGTGTTCCTGGTAAATGGCACAAGCCAAGCCTCAGATAAAATAGCACAATATATCTTTTGACTACTATTGTCTGCTGTCTAAATATATATATATATATAAATGTATATATTATATTTTTGAAAAATATGTGCATGTATTTGTACATACATGGTGTGTGTGAAACTATGAATTCGCCTTTAAAGATTTTATTATTGGCTGTATGCCAATTTTGTTCGTCAAGAATTATAAATCAATCAAAATAAATTGGGCAGAAGTCAGTTTTCTATTGGATTTAAACTGTATGGACGACTAGCTTCATTGATAAATATATATATATATATATATATTTGCTATGCATATTGTGTTTAGTGTTAGAAATAACAGTCTTATGCCATAATCGAGTTTAAGCCAAATTAAAGAAAGCAATCTAAATTTATATCAGAATTGACAATGAAATTCTGTTTGTATTTCAACTGACAATTGGATGACTTTTTTTCGGTTATATTTATTCTTTTTGCAATGTAAATTGCCTTTTTATAGTGCAAACATAAATATTAATTTCAATATATAAAACCAAATAATAAATTGAGCCAATCAAAATAAGCATTTAGTAAAATAATTTCTAGCAAATTGAAAATAGTTTTAGCACAGTTCACATTTGAATTGTAGACGAATCTAATTATATTAATTCCAACTAAACTTTTGGATTAACTTTAAGTTTCAGTACTTACGGCAGGTTTAAGGTATGCCTCGATAATTCAGATTAATTTCAACTTACCGTGCAATAGATGCAAAACGCGCCGAGTGCAATGACCCGGAGAAGGGCTGGACTAGCTGCGCGCACAACCTAAAATTGTTCAAATATTTGTTAGACTCTCAAATTGGGTATTAAAGGATAAATGCAGACTATGTTTTAGTATCCTGTGATGTGCTGAGCTGTGCCTGCTTTCTGTGCCCTGTTTAAATGCCGTGCAAAACGTGGCATGGCTTAGTGAAAATTCAAATTGAAAAATCGTCTCTCATCTGAACAATTGAGCAGAGCACAAAGTGCAAAAAGGTCACCTAAACACACACACACAGAGAGAGAGAGAGAGAGTGAGAGGGAGATTAAGAGAGAGAGAGAGAGAGAGAGAGAGAGAGAGAGCAAGCCATAGACTAACTGGAGTCATGCTGGGAAGCTGCTTGTCAGACTGAGCAGGATTTAGCGGCATTTAATTAGTTAGTGCGAAGGACATGAGAATAAAGTTGAAGGAGACATAAATGCGACAGAATCGCATTAGAAATGAAAACAGTTTAGTTGGCTGACTGCGCTGATTCTTTCGCCTCGCTTCCCATTGGACATACACACACACACACGCACACACAATGGGAATTTAATAATTCACTGTGCTCACATACATGTCTGTAATATGTATTATGTACATAGAGGAAGAGATTCCGCAGAGCAAACGCTTTAAAAACTATTCGCCAGAGACAGTTGGCTGGTTTGGCTTGGTCCAAGAGAGTTGGTAATAAGCGCCCAAGTGACACTGTGCTGGTCGGAAGGAAGGAAGGTAGGAAATGTAAGTGGGTATCTCTGTGTGTGAATGTTTGCACTTCCGTGCAATGTGCGACAATTTCCGGGATAGAAAGAACGCTGGCAACACGCAGCAAGCAGCAAGCAGCACGCAGCACGTACAAAATTAACTTGAAACTAACAATGCTAAGCAGCTTAGCATTCCAATGACAGCAGCTTAGGTTTGCCATGCTCTGAGTAGGATCTGAGGCATTTGACAACTTTACTTAAGCTCCACCCAGTCCTCGCACTGCTGACAAAAAAAGTGACCTCTGCCACTTTGAGCTGTGGACATTGAAGTGGCAAGCTGGCAAGCTGGCTAGCAGGCACAAGCCCGAGCAACAGTCAGTGTATAATAATTATATATATATATATATTTTTTTTTTTGGGCCTGGCACAGTTGTTGTCCACTTTTGCTTACCTTGACTTGTTGATATCGAAATGTGAACCAGGCGGCGGGGGGCAGCAGGCCGATGACAATGCAGGCCAGCGCCACAATGCTGGTGCGCATGGGCCAATTGAGGGCAGCAATGCAGGGCGAGGCATCCTCGCAGGAGTCACAGCCCTCGGCGCAGGGCAGGCACTCGTATTCCGTGTTGCTGTTATATGTCGAATTCTTGCCCTGCAAACAGACACAGAGCATCAGACATCAGACTGGCTGTGGCTACATATTAAATGAGTGTTGCGGCTAAGCGTTGGCAATTATTGAGACCACCTGACTCGGCAGATTTGCGTGCCAATGATAATGGTAATTTGTGCCGCAATACAATCTAAACGTACCAGCATCAGCTTCTCGTATTCCTCCTCCAGCAGGCTGCCATTAAAGAACTTGTGCTGCGCAACCACGTCCGGAAAGTAGAAGCCCTTGCGGCACAGGCACTTGTACGAGCCACGGCGAAAGCCCAGACCCATTATGGCCTCGCACTGTGGTTACGCACATCCAGTCGATGATAACATAAAAAGACAGTTGAAAATATGTAGAAGTGAAATTTGCTTACACTTCGCAAAAAAAAAAAGTTACACTTCTGTTATTCAAATCTTAAACAATTTATCAGCAAAAAGAAAAGAAACTGAGCAATTTAGAACATCCTTGCCAGAAAGCGGATACATTAAATCTTAAATAATTACACATAAAAATGAAAATCAGAAATAACAGCAATCAAAATTTACTTGATGACAACAGAAATCACTAAAAAAAAATATACTCAATAAAATGGTTTTTATTGTGCTAAGGATTGTTTATTGTCCTTTATTAAGTACCCACCATGGTGGTGCGCTGCTTGCACTTGTCGGTGCCGGCAAAGATGTTCAATGGCCGCTTTGTGCCTGGTGTGTGCCGCTGAGGACACTGGTCGATGTCCACGCGCCGCAAGTCAATATCGATGCCCGATGTGCCCCTGCAAAGGAAACAAATACAAAAATACAAAAAAAAAAAAAAAGGGAAAAAGCGTTAAACAATTTATGTTATTAATTTGTCAGCGTTTAACAATCAACTGGGCGGAACTTAAGCCAAATGGCGCCATTTATAAAATCAATTCAATAAAACGTGCCCATCGCCAGCGGCCTGATATTTATTTATTCGATAGTCCATAAGCCAGGACATGTGCCAAGCCACTGGATATCATTTTGTTGTGCGCGTGTGTGTTTACGGCCAGCGTTGGCAAAACAATAAATTTTGTCTTTGATTACACATATGGACGCCTGTGCGTCACACATCCGCAGATGGAAATAGAAAGGATAAAAGCCAGACAGAAACTAAGCAACATGTTTGGTTCCGGTTTCCAAAATGAAAATGAACGCTTGGCAAAAAAAAAATAGTAGTAGAATATTATTTGCTTGTTGTTCCGCTTTGCTTGGCTTGCCTTGTCGCTTTACAAAGACATAAAATAAAGCCATGAAAAGGGTGCACTAAGCCGCCGAACAACTCGACCCGCACTCCCAATCCCCACCAGATCAAGGAATTCTATATGTCCGCTCCGGCAAGGGCATCTGCCAAACACCCAATTACACGCATTCCTAAGCAGCGAATCGTGTCGTTCAGGCAGCCGGAACACATCTAGAATTTACGCATAATCCAAGCTCCACATTTGCACAGTGGTGCCCCAAATCACACATCATTTCCATAATATAATTCAATTTTTTGCAATTTTATCATAATTTTGTCAAAACAGAACAGATTTTTAAAAACAACAGCATTTTTTTGTTTAAATTCGAGACTTGGATTTGAAAAAAGGTGCAAGAAGCCAAATTGTTTAAATTTTTCAAAAACCATATATTTTTGTTCATGTTGTGAAATCAAGATTTAAAATGCAATAAAATGTAGAAACATGATTCGGACTTGAAATGCATGTTGAGATTCGATCTAAAAAAGTTGACTTCGGAACGGTCAAAACTTATCCGTTTTTTACAGGAAATTTATTTTTGATTACGGTTTGCTATCAAGATTTTATTATAATGCATCTCATATCAATATTGCATCTACAAACGATGCCAACTTAAAAAAAAATGCTATTTAATGTGGCAATGATTTCTATTTAATTTTTGTAAAGTTGCAGAAATATTTATGAATTATTTGCAAATGGAATAGTGTGTAAAACTAAAATTTAATATTGTTTTTGGAAAAAAACATAATTCTATATAAGAAGAGCATATTTTATTTATTTTATAACTTAATATTATTTTTCTAAATTTTCCTCAAAATTTAATAAAATATTTGAAAAAATGAACACAATGTTTTGGGTTCTGCCAGACCATTCGCCCGTCGTCAGCTGTGGGCCCTTTTTTAACACACTTTCACACACACAGAGGCACACACGCACATTAAGTTGGGCATACTGTATGTGTGCGTGTGTGTGTGTGTGTTTGTGGTGTGTCCCATTCTTATGGTGTCTGGAGTTTCATGCGGCTGTCAGATAATATTGACATATCAGTTTGTATTTATTTGATTGTTTCTGACAACTTATTGATTGCAAAAAAAGGGATATATATATTGGCTGAGTACGAGGACGAGTCAGGACGTAACAGGACTACACAATGACCATAAAACATTATAATAATGATTATGTTAATTCCCCTGTAGTTGGTCCTAACGCCTTTGTGTCCCATTCGTCCGGAATCCGGAGTCCCACCTCGTTGCCCCTTTTTTCGCTCCTTGCCTTTTATTCGGTGCGGTTTTTGTTTTGTCAGCGTTTGAAAAATGCTGCTTTTGTTGTTGTTGACAGTTGTTGAAGATAATTTGTTAACGGATATTGGAGAATAAGCTTATCGAGCCGACCCGTTATCTGTCTGAATGATTTTGTACGGCTCATATTGATTTATTAGTTGGCCGCTTTTGGCTCACATTCTTTGTGCCTGCGCAAGATATATGTATTTAAATATATATATATATATATATATATATATATATATCTGTGCATGTATGTGTGTCCTGGCCATACTGATGCTGATGCGGCAATTTGCCTTGATGCTCCTTTGATTAAGTGTCGTCCAATGCCTACAAATGAGCTGGTAATTAATTGCTGTCATGAGACACTCCCAATTCCAATCAATGTCGTCCAATTTCTTTCCTTATTTCACTTTGTATCCCATTTAAATTGTCTGCGCCTGTTGATTTTCCATTTTATAGCGGCTTCAGTTTTTTACGATTGGTCTTAAAATGGAGTCTGGGTCAGCCCCCACAGACTGCTTAGAATAATTGGGTTTTTCTTCAATTCCCAATTTCATTTGAGAATGCTCTAATTAAACGATTTGAGCAGCAGCTGCCTCTGATTAAAACTTGAAAAACTTGAAATTTTTCGTACAATTAATGCGAGTATTATTAGAGCAAATGTCGAAATAGATATATCTGCATACTCAACATTTAACTGCAACAATTAAATATTATGTATAATTAGTACCAAGCTATAATCTGGTATGAAAGGGGTTTTTAAGTAGTCTGCAGTCTAAATCATAAACGATTTAAGCCAGTAATATCCATGGGTAGGAATAGGCTTAGGATACTTGGCGGCCTACTGACAGGCCATTGTAGACTAAAAAGCCACTTATCCAAACTGGGAAGTTATAGTAAAAATCAGTGTGGGATTTGTGAAGATGAGAAGGATTCCTCAACGCACATCCTAACAGCATGTATAGTCTATCCAGGAAAAGATGCCCCATTTTGGAGATGCATGTTGTGAGTGTCAATGACATAGAAGCCCCCAATCCAACAAAGATTCTGGCATTCCTGCAGATGGAGGAGCTATAAGCTAAAGATCTAAAAGGTCGCAGTGCAAAGCCCGCAATTTAAATAAGTATTCCACATTAAGTCTAAACTAAAACTGAACTCTTCAACACTTTAATATTGTGTATATGTTTGTTTATATATGTAACATATACTTAGGATGTGGCAAGCACGTGCAAGCACTACGTGTGCACATATGTGGGGATAAAATGCAGTTTCGTGAGTGACTTAAACCGAGACTGTCAAATGTTTATTCACACTAAAATGCATGGCACGTGTGTGCCATTTAAAAATTGCCACAGCTAATACGATCACGAGCAGAGTCCTCGATGGCAGCTATCGAGTGCATTAAGTTTGTGCCATTGCGTATTTTGGTTATGGCCAACAAAAAAAAAACAAAAAAAACAGCATATATAGAGGGTTTATATATAAAATTCTTAACGCTTCGTTACTCATTGCACGCACGCATTTTATTTGTACAATCAGTTTGTAAACAACACGCATGGTTGGATTTGTTGACGCATTACGTATACGCAGTGTAGCCACTTTGGAGTCCTCATCTAATCCACTAAATCCGCTTTAACCTTTGCCGTTCTCATCTGCTTTGACATCGTTGGTAGACCATCAGAAATGCGATGACATGCCACAAAATGCCATTTCAAAATGAGGCCAAATTTTGTTTGCTTCGTTGACCAAAACAGCAATTTTGGTTGGATTTCGCTGTATAAATACATAACTCTTATAAATCTCAATTTAACAAATTAAAGTTAACTTTGATTTGTAGGTTAACTAAAAAATATATATACAAGTTAACAATATGTGAGATGTGAACACAAAAAACACTCGTTTTGTTTTTATGTTTGTCGTTTTAATAATGTAAAACAATCCTATACAAAATAAAACAATTATTTTCACATTTCGAATGTGAATAGAAAGATGGAATTTTAGGACAATTAAATCGAATTTATGTTGCAGTTGTTATTTGTCAGCCATTTTTTACATTATTTGTTATTTGACACCAACTGCAATATGTACAATTCTTGTCAAGGGATTGTAGCCAACACGAGGCACTTGAAAGGAAATGACTGCACCAGTTTGATGATAATGAAGATGATGATGGTAGTCGTTACCAGCTAACTGGCTCACATTTCTCTCAGTGGACATGAGAAATCCAAAACTGCCAGCTTTGAGATCCGAGCAAAACAGTCAACAGTTAAGATTACCGGCTGTCCGCAGGGCTGTCATCTGCCAACTAATGCATGCACGTGCCTGGCCAGAGATGAGTGAGTATTTGTTCAGACAACACACATAAGAATTGCCACTGACAGCATCCAGTAGATGATGATGTAATCATGTATATTCAGGCGATGCAATCTTGACAAGCTAACAAGCAAAAACTGCACAAAGCAATGCTTATTGCAATATTTGAGATTTCCGTTTCCGTTTGCCTCATTATGCTTTGCCAGTGCTCTCAAGTAAGCAGCTATGTGTGTGTGTATGTGTGTGTGTGTGTGTATACTTTGTACATATTGCAACATAAGTCAAATAAATAGAAAACCAAAATTATTTGAATGCTCGCTGGAGCAGAGCGAAATGCGACATGCTCCGCTTTTTGTGTATCATTGAAAATGTTTTTGCATGCAACGAAACTTAAATGAAATCAAATAAAATTATTGCCACAGCAGGAGCGTTTTCATGGGCACATCTCAGCCACGCCCCCCCCCCCCCCCGCCCAGAAACGCACACAGTCGACAGGCATGTCCTTTTCTCCCACTATGCGCAGCAGCACTGGCGCTTAATGTGATTTGTGCTCTATGCTTATATTTCCATTTCCGTTTCCGTTTGTTTGCATTGCGTTTCAGATATGAGGTCGAGGGTCCTGATTAGTGACGGTTGGGGTCGACAATATTTGTTTTTCTTATATGTATGCGTGTGTGTGTGTGTGGCTCCTTCGAAGAGCAAAAATAATTTTTCATATTATCAAGTTAATGTTGCTGGCCATTGTTGGTCGCCTGGCATTTTTCATGGCATAACACAGCGTAACACATAAATTAAATCAATTAGCAACTTTTCGTGGCGGTCGTCTGGCTTCTCTTGGCCACGTTGCCTGGCCTGGGTTCCCGGTCAGTCGGTTTCCGCCAGTTTGCTGCCACGCCATAAACAAATTAATTATGCGTCAAGTCTCACAACTAATGGAATACTGATAGCAGCACATTATTAACACGACCCAGTTGACCCTCATTTACCGTTCTTTTGTAAAGGGTATTTGCATTTCCATAATGTGTCGAAATTACCATTTAAGATTGCATTATGCAAATTATAATACTATTAATCTTCTTCAGCTTTCAAACTAGTTACCTGTCACTCAGGTATCTTGCAGGTATTCAGTGGAAAACAGATTAAATCTTGGAGAAATCGCATTTAATTTTATTAATTAACTTTACAATTATTTCTACATCAGAAATAGACTCAAGTTATTTATAAAACTGAAATCCTCATCGAATGCTTATAATTCCAAATAATAACAAATAGCAGAGTTTATAATCATCGATAAGTTTTCTAGTTATTTGTTATTGGTATTTTTATTGTTGTTATTTTTAATGTAATTTTAGGGTAGTTGCCAAGTGGTTTTAGCCGGCTGAAAAAATAATGAGCATTGTTTTTGGCTGCTGCAATTCATGTGGTCTCTGGTAGAGGAGAGGTGGGGAGGAGTGCACCTAAAATAACACCGACAACTTTTAAAATGTAGACATTAATTTTGTTGCATCCGTCCATTAGGCGATCCAAATTTATGTTGCAACTAATTGCAGGCAGTTTTCATGTTTCCGCACAGTCCGTTGCCGTTTAAAGAGCTGCTTCATGCATGTTAGTGTGTGTGTGCGTGTGTGTGAGTGTGTGTAATTTATGGAGTGTGCAAAGTCATTGAGCATTGACAGGTCGTCTCTTGTAGCTAGACATGTCTGAGTGTGAGCCATCTCTGCTGCTGCTTATAATTGATTACATTCATTACATATTACCTGCCACCTGTGGAAAAGTCGACGGAACTGAGAACTGGGACTGAAAGTGAAGCTGGGTCTGAGTCTGATAGCAGCCAGCTGCTGGTAATGAAATCTACAATTTACCTTGGCCATGAACTTAGCGTATCAGTTATAATTACGCAAGCCATTAGCCAAGTTGCCAGACTCAAAAAGCGTTTAATTTTATTTACCCGTTCTGCTAACGAAATATTTTTCATTTGCTGTTCTGACGAAAAACGAACAATGCATAACATATCAGGCCTAATATCAGAGGAAATAGCTGGTAAAAGATTTCCGCGTTTCTGCTATTGACCACTACGTAGGCAAACAAGTCCTCAATTTAAGCCATAACAAAAACTAAGAAAACTTTTGTTATTGAATCAATAAAAGAAAACTTGATTGGCAGAGATTTAAATAAGTAAGTATGCACGAGTCGCGAGTGCTCGACTGGGAAATACCATGAATATTAACTCGATTCAGCCACATGTTCTATTCATATTGCTAAAGAGGGGTAAAAAAAATCATAATCGTAAGTAAATCTTGTAAAATAATTCAATTAATATCATACATTCTGTAATCACAATTTTAATTGGAAAAAAATAATGATATATCCCTAGCCCACTAATCACAATCTAATTGAAAAATTTTATATCCAGTTGGGAGTGCATTAAAATAAAAATTAACTGCGCTCAATTACAAAAATTTTACAATTCTTGTAAAAAATTCAAATAAATTGTAAGCGATAAAAAAATATTTCGATAAATATATTTCATCATAAGAAGCTGACTAGAAAACAGATTGTTAGCTGGAATTTGTTGTAACAGTTGTTGTTGTTGTTGTTGTTGTAGTTGCCTGTTGCCAAGAAATAATTACAAATTAAGCATAAAAGTGGAAGTGGAAGTGCCAACAACGAACGACGCCGAGGAAAACTGGCTAATTGTGGAGTGTTCCTCTTACCTCGATTTACTTGTTCGCAATTTACTCATAAAGAGAGCAAAAATTGCTTTTAACTGTCATTATTTTGATGGGGAAGCAAAATTCATTCACTAAGCTTGATGTTTGATGTTTTTTGATGTTGTGTGATGCTCAGTGGGACCATAGAATTTCTGACAACCAGGCTATAAATTGTAGACAAGTTTGTTGTTGTGGCAATCCTTGTCAAATGACCTTGTTATACCCATACTAAGGGTAATTTAAATATGAGTATTATTAGCCGATACTATTTTTTTGCTATCATACTATCGGTTTACGGTACTATCGCTATCTTATATAAAAAACGCTATTTATTTACCATCGGTTTTCGGTGTGCCAGATGTGGATTTTATAAAACACCAACTGAATGGATTATTCATTTTGTTGGCTAAACTAGCCGTAAAGAAAAACAAATATTTACAAAAAATATATTTCAAAAGTTCAACTCAATAAATTGTTTAGCGCGAGAATTGGCCAGATGCCCAGCTAAAATGGCTATAAAAGCCGACTGCTCCGTCTTGGAGGAAATAAACGTGTTGGGAACCTACGATGCAGTCAATATTTCCGCTATTGAAACCAGCACCGCTAACGGAACGTGTGAAATCCCGGGATTCGTTCATCTATTTCTACAGAGCCTTGTGGATAATTGGTTGGCTGCCCCCGAAGGAAGGCTACCGGCGATATATCTATCTCATCTGGACATTTACGTCCTTTGCCTTTGGCGTGTTCTATCTGCCATTTGGCTTCGTCATCAGCTATGTGAATGAATTTAGCAGCTTTGCGCCGAGCGAATTTTTAACTTCACTCCAAGTGGCCATCAATGTTTACGGTGCTTCGGCAAAGTCCATATTCACCTTCATTTACATTAGTCGATTACACCAGTCGAAGAACCTACTTGACAGATTGGACGAGCGACTTACGAGCGACGTGGATCGCCAAAAGATGCACAATGCTGTGGCACGTTGCAATTATGCCTGTATAATCTACACATGCATCTATCTTGGCTATTCCACATCGACATTTCTGTCGATGACGCTGAGTGGGAGTCTGCCTTGGTCACTGTATAATCCATTTTTGGACTGGCGGGAGAGCACATCCACCTTCTGGATTCAGTCGATCACTGAGTTTGCAGTCATGTCCTTTTCTGTACTGCAGGATCAACTTAACGACTCATATCCCATCATTTTCATTCTCATCTTTCGCGCTCATGTGAATTTGCTAAAAGATCATATTCGCAATTTACGCATGGATCCCGACAAAACGGAGCAGGAAAACTACGAAGAACTGGTCAATTGCATCATGGACTACAAGATAATATTGCGGTAAACCCAAGGCTTAATTATTTTTTTGATAAGTTAATTATTCAATTTATTTCTTGTAGATGTTGCGACATGATACGTCCAATTGTATATCGCACAATATTTGTGCAGTTTCTGTTGATTGGAATCGTACTTGGTCTGACACTATTCAATATATTGTTTTTTGCGAACTTTTTGCAAGGTGTCAGTGGCTCTATCTTTGTCATCACAATCCTGAGTCAGACGTTTCCCTTTTGCTACAGCTGCAATTTGTTAATTGACGACAGTGAGGAATTGTCCAACTTGATTTTCCAATCCAACTGGGTCGACAGCGAGCGGCGCTATAAATCCACTTTGATTAACTTCATGCACCATGTGCAACAGCCGATCATATTTCTCGCTGGAGGCATATTTATAATCTGTGTGAACACCAATATAAGCGTAAGTAGAACCAAGATTCAAAACTAGAAATCATACAATTTTTGATATCAAACTATATATTTGCAGGTGGCAAAGTTTGCATTCAGTATTATAACCATAGCGAAACAAATGAATCTGGCAGAATATCTAAGGTAGAATTTAAAAAAAAATTTGTTTTTTGTAGACACGCACACACACACACACACAGAGACACATTTACGCACTTAGGAACTGTTCTGAGTTGATGTCATAGGATTTACCCGATTTATTGGAAAGGAAATGAAAAGACGCAAGCGGTTGGAAAACGACGCAGCAATTTGGGACGTAGTGCAGAGTTGGTAAAATTATCAATTTGTGTTAACAGACGGAAATTACCAGAACAAAAAGTAGAAAAACAAATATAACGTTATATCTTGTGGCTAACACACACGTATTTATCCAGTTAAATAAATTAAACTTGTAGAGTGGCTAAAATGGCTCTTATTGTTGACTTAAGTGTAGTTTATTAATTTTTACATAGCTCGTATTTTCAGCAGGCAACAAATTGCCAAAAAAGGCTCAAATTTTTTTATTTGTGCCAAGTTCCTTTTATGTTTCTGGTATCGCAAATATTTGTAATAAAGCAACTGACACTTACAGCTGATTTAACAAATTTAATGAAACGTTGCCAGCAAATTGCAAATACATCTTCATACCTCATCCGTCAGCTAAGTAAATAAATTAAATATGCTCAAAGTGAACTCTTCATACAAAAAGTGAAAAATCCTAAAATTTGGTTCAGAACGTCTCGTACCAACATCAATGAAATTTTCATTAAATTTCGCAATCTGCCCCACAATCCTGCCTTGTCAAGCTCATCATACGCACTCGAATCCATTCAGCATTTTTCTTCGGCAGTTACTAACTTTTGCCTCAAACATTCAATTGGGAAAGTTTTCAAAAGAGAACTATGACAAAAAAAAAAAAATCAAAAAAATAAAAGCCAAAACAAAAAAATGTAACGGACGCAAAGTATAAATTATAAAAAATGTTGTTAAAAGGCAAGCGGACGGAAGGGAAGGGAAGGGAAGGGAAGGGAAGTCACTTCATAAACTTTTATAAGAATGCCATGTCAATGCTAAAGCATTCCATTTGTTGGCGCGTGATTGAAATTCGCTAACTGCTCGGACCAATGCCGGATGCTGTTGCTGCTGCTGCTGCTGCTGGTGTTGCTGTTGCTGTTGCACGTGCTGCACAAGAAGTAAGCAACTGTAGTGGCATTCATTGTTATGACTTCGATAGCCACTGGGACGACTGCTGCTCTTCTGTTCCACTGTGAATAAGGCCAAAAAGTTGCCACAACCAGCAATTGTTGCTTACATTTCATATTTTGTCATTCTTTGGCTGAAATTGTGCAGCTGACACCACCCACACAAAAATACATAAAGAAAGTAGAAAAAACTGCGCAATGGCAATTTTCAGGCCATTGCAGTTTCTTTTTGTATAAGAACTATTTATAGAACCCCTTCCCCCCTCACACACACACACACACAGTGGGGCACCCAAGTTTCTGGCATATTTGTAGTTGTGATTTCCCTAGCGGTTTTTTGCCCTTTGCAATTGTTTTGTTACTTTCTGCTTGCTACTTACTTGAAATGATAGCTGCCATTCTCATAGCCAAAGAATGGAACTGTATAGGTTAGCATCCAAATATTGCCACCGCCACAATCGTAGTATGGCTTCGACCATCTGCCATCCTCGTACTTCACGGCCAACGTGTCATCCTCGATGCGCTCCTCGGTCCGGTTTGAGTACAGATGAAAGGCTGCAGGGCAACAACAAAAAATCATTAAACATTTCACAATTGTTTCAGCTGCCATTGTAATCGAAATCGAAATCGAAATCAAAATCAGCTGACAAAGGTTACGGGGTTAAGGGGGATGCAAGAAATTACACTTTGTCACATTGCATAAGCTATTGACTCAAATACTCATTCGAGTTTATCTAGAAATGAACATAATTTATTCGGCAAGGATTATTTAATTCTTTAAGACTGAATCTGACCATTTATTTTTATATATAAATTAAAATAATATATTTTATATTATGACAAATTTATTCAATAATTTTGAATTTTTATATATACATTTTTATTATAAATTGCATATAATGACAAATCTATTCAATAATTTTGAATTTTTATATAAACATTTTTATAATAAATTTTATATTATGACAAATTTATTCTATATTGTTTTTTTTTTTTGCATTTTCTTAAATACTGCCGCACTATGACTAATGCCCCCAAGCAATCCAACTATTTAGACATATTCTGTTCTTCAACATTTTAACGACTTTACATTTTTTACGAATGTAAAGTGCTTCGGGCGAAATTCCACACTGACTGTCAAAATATGACAGACTAAATGTTTAGTTAATATTCACACCAGCAAATTCCCAAAAGGCATTTTGGCCTTCAGTGTTGACTTTTTGTATTCTTGAAAAGTGTCAGCCATGCCAAAAGTTAGTTTTCTTTCCAATCATTCAGTTTTGTTAAAATGTTCAGTTCAACTGTTTGACCTAAAATTATAATAATTGTAGTGTGAAACTGTCAATAATATTGATTTTATTAAAATCCAAATAATTGGATTCGAAATAACCACATTTGCAATTGAAATATTTACGTAAATATTTAAAAAGGCCAAGTCAATAAATTGTTAAGCGCGTGAATTGGCCAGATGCCCAGCCAAAACGGCTATAAAAGCCGACTGCTCCGTCTTGGAGGAAATAAACGTGTTGGGAACCTACGATGCAGTCAATATTTCCGCTATTGAAACCAGCACC
Source organism: Drosophila demipolita (assembly GCA_035042405.1). Lineage (NCBI taxonomy): Eukaryota > Metazoa > Arthropoda > Insecta > Diptera > Drosophilidae > Drosophila > Drosophila demipolita. The sequence continues at coordinate 5,925,068 of JAWNLI010000033.1, forward strand.
GCTAACGGAACGTGTGAAATCCCGGGATGCCGTAGCCTATTTGTACAGGGGCATGTGGCTGATTGGCTGGCTGCCCCCGAAAAAGGGAATCTGGCGATATATCTATCTCATCTGGACATTTACGACCTTTGGTTTTGGCGTGGTCTATGTTCCAAGTACCTTAGTCATCAGCTATGTGACGGAATTTAGCAATTTTGCACCGAGCGAATTTTTAACCTCATTGCAGATTGTCATCAATGTTTACGGTGCATTAGCAAAGTCCGTAACAACCTTCTGCCTCACCTGGCGCTTAGAGCAGGCGAAGAACCTACTTGACAGATTGGATGAGCGAATTCTGAACGACGGGGATCGCCAAAAGATTCACAATGCTGTTGCATTTTGCAATTATTTGTTTATAATCTATACCTTTAGTTATATTGGCTTTACGACATCGTCATTTTTAGCGGTTACGCTCAGTGGTAGTCCGCTTTGGGACGTCTATAATCCATTATTTGACTGGCGGGATAGCAACGTCAACTTCTGGATTCAGTCGATCTTTGAGCTCATAATTATGACACTGGCTGTTGTGAATGAACTACATTCCGATACAATTCCACTTAAATTCATGCTCATCGTTCGCACTCATTTGGATTTGCTAAAAGATCATATTCGCAATTTACGCATGGATCCCGACAAAACGGAGCAGGAAAACTACGAAGAACTGGTCAATTGCATCATGGACTACAAGATAATATTGCGGTGAGACTGAATATTATGAGACTGAATATTAAGGTTATCTTAAATTAATTTCTTGTAGATGTTGCGACATGATACGTCCAATAATATATCGCACAATATTTGTGCAGTTTCTGCTGATTGGAATCGAACTTGGCTTGACCTTGTTCCATATAATGTTCTTTGCGAACTTTTGGCAAAGGGTCAGTGGCTCAGTGACTGTCGCCGTACTTCTGTTGCAGACATTTCCTTTTTGCTACAACTGCAATTTGTTAATTGACGACAGTGAGGAATTGTCCAACTTGATTTTCCAATCCAACTGGGTCGACGGCGAGCGGCGCTATAAATCCACTTTGATTAACTTCATGCACCATGTGCAACAGCCGATCATATTTCTCGCTGGAGGCATATTTATAATCTGTGTGAACACCAATATAAGCGTAAGTAGAACCAAGATTCAAAACTAGAAAACATACAATTTTTGCTATCATATTATGTGTATTTGCAGGTGGCAAAGTTGGCATTTACTATTATAACCATAGCGAAAGAAATGAATTTCGCTGAACATTTGCAGTAGAATGCATAATAAGTGGATCAACTTTGTCCCACTGTGCACTCTAAGGCTTATCCTATTTTATATTAACGTCAATTTTCATCTTTATTTATTGCATCTTTAAACAAGTCTGGCGCGTGCCAAGTGCTCGTCTGCAATTGCCTCTTAAAACTGACTCGCAGTAAAAAAAAAAATGCTTCTCAGTTAGTAGACACACACACACACACAAGCACACTAAGTGCGCTGAGGGGGGCATTGTTTGTGGCTGGCATTTGCATAGAATTTGTACATGTTATAGTTTATCTCATAAGATTTACCCGATTTAGTGGAATGGAAATGACAAGCCGCAAGCGGATGGAAAACGACTCAGCAGAGTTGGTAAATTTTTGCAAATTGTGTTAACAGACAGGAAATTGCAGCAACAACAACAAACACACACACACACACACATCCACGATGATAGACCAAAATCAACAAATAATCAGAGCTGGCAGAAAGAGAGCAGAAAGGAAAGACGCCTGAAGAGGGAAAAGCACTCGCAGGAAGTACGCAAATACATTTAACTGTTTACATATTGTATGTGATTTTTATTTAAATTTTATGTTAAACACGTGACGGACAGACAGACTAAAATATCATGCAAATATGTCGCCTATATATGTAAAATAATATACATATAAATATATATATATATATATGAGCTAGCCACAATGACGACAGCAGCAGCAATAACAATGCCCAAGTCGGCATTTGAGCAAACTATAAATATATTGTTATATTTTGTGGCACACACAAGCACTTTGCCACACCCACCACAGAGTGGCTAAAATTGCTTTTATTGCTGACTTAAGTGCAGCTTATTAAGGTTTACATAACTCGTATTTCCTGCATCCAACAAATTGCAAAAAATGCGCAAATTGTGGGTTACATTTTCTGGTGCAAATCGCCAGAATTAATGTGCAAATTTTTTTAATTTCAAATAATCTTTGAAGTCAATTCAAATTGATTACACAGAATTGCCATGAATAATTCTATATAGCTTTTTTTTCTAGCTATAAAAATTATGTTTATTGCACTGGTAATCTTGTATTGAATTGAAATTGGTATATTTTGTGGGAATTATTAACTTTTAATGTGAGTCTTTCGTTTTTTTATTGGAGAAAAAACACTGGAAATAATTACACAATTTATCGCAAATTAATATCATAAATGAAATCACCACACCGCAAAAAGTATATCATCAAATTAATTCCGCTTGCATTGGCCAACACCAATTTTCTTGTGGCCACAATATATATTGATGTATATTTTTTTCAATTGCCTCGAGAGGAAATCCCTCTGAAAATTTAATAAGCTTTTTTCTCTTGCATTTTGCCCCCCCCCGCCGCCGCCAAAGGCGCAGTAAATTCTCCACGAAGACAAAGTTTCTGTCGAGAAAACTGGAATGCGGCCACAAACACGCCTGGGACTGACTGGGACTGTGGGCTAAGGACTAAGGCTAAAACGAGAATAACGCCACTGAAGGAAGGCCGAGACAAGTTCAAATATGCAAATGCATATAAATTGAAAGTCAGCAACGCTATGCAGATATCCCAAACAACGATGCCGACCTTAAGGCGCAATTTAGTTCACTCTGCTTTCGAGCTGTTACAAAATGCCCCCTCACCAAAAGAAAGAAAGAGAGAGAGCGAGAGAGAGCGAGAGAGAGTGAGTGAGTGAGAGAGAGAGACAGACCAATATTTTTATGTGCCTGAACGTAAATCATAGTTTATACCGGGTGGCATCTTTCAGAAAAGTTTTATGGCAGCAAAGGTTGCTGGTTGCCAAAGTTACCCGACTCGTTGTCAAATGGTGGTCAGCACACACACACACACACACACACAAAAGCTGACACACACGCACACACTCACACACACACTGTGACACATAAATATAGTCTTTGCCCATATAATCAACACTCATTGTAACCAATCGACTTCATTGATATGTGCACAATATTTTCTCATATATAGCAAATATTTTTACAAATGATTTTCCAATACATTAAAATTGGCTACTCATCTGTGTGTTGCAAGTGAATTAGCACACTCATTATTCATTGTTTCGTCTTTAAATAAACAAGTTTTGTGCTGCAAAGCGAATTAAATTCCGCATTTAGTTTGCAATACAAAAAAAACAAATGGTGCACAAAGTGCAATCAAGTCCAAAACACACACCCACAAAACAAATCCGTAATTTGGGCTAGAATTGTAACTAGCTGGTTTTTCCTCTATATATATATTTTTTTTTGTCGAAATTTTTCAATTTGTGCAGGGGGGGAGGGGGAAGGTGGTTCAAACAAACCAACGAGCGAATGAACGAGTACAAATGAATTTCCATCTGTGGCGCTTTTGTTTTGGTGTTGGAGAAGACTGCAATCTGCTGATGGGCTGGCCTGGTCCGGGCCTGGTCCGGGCCTGGTCCGGGCCTGGTCCGGGCTCCTAACAACTGCATTAGTGTGGGTCCGAATCCTTGGCTCGGAGGCAGATTGTTTGTTTTCGATTTCGTTTGTCATTTCTGTGTGCTGTGTTAGCTGCAAACGTTGAGCGCAGATCACATGCAATTTGTCGACTCGTAAATACCACAAAAAAAAAACAAAAAAATTGAGTAGAAGAATACCCATAATAGCTCCGGCTCGCGTGCCCAAATATTCACATATGTGTGTGTGTGTGTGTGTATATTGTTGGTAGGGCAGCTTGGCAAATAATTTACATAGCCAACATGAGCAAGGCAAACATGACACGTGGCAACGTGGCATATGCAACATTTAATTTGCAAATTATTCATATCGCAGAGTTTCTCGATTCGGGATTCTGGGGATTTCGGATTGAGGTTCAATTGTGGCAGAGACAACAGCCGCATAATTTAATGCAATTTGGGAACATTTTGCGCGGGTCAGTTGCATTTAATGCACTTACTGATTGCCTGATGTTTACCCAAATAAGTCACTTTCAGAGAAAGCCATATGGATGTTGATTCTGGTATTAAATTGAATTCAAAAAGATGCGACACATGCATAAATTTTGGCTGTATTTATATTTGTATTTGTCGAGTCGAGTCGAGTTAATTTGTTCAGGTTGCGCATTCAAGAATCACAACTAATTAGAAATTGTGGCTATGCCGACTATGGGTAAATTCATTTACATTTTAAGTGGTCTACTAATATTTATGCATATATTAAGATATAATATATACACATATATATATATATATATATATATATATATATGTATATTTTGAGTTCTGTGTTTGGGCATTTTCACTCTTATTTATTTGCTTAATTGTTGGGCTGTGATAGGAATTTGCCCAAACTGGCAATGATAAAGCGGCAATAAAATATATGCGACTCTAAATGGCTTGTGACGGCATCGCAATTAGGCAACAGCCGTAGCCGTAGCAGAAGCTCACTTTTATGGCCATGGGACCGAGTCATCTAAATGCCCAAAGATGTCGTCGGGGACAGTGACTAATGAAGTCACTGATTAAAGCACGCAGCAAATATAAATATTCAATGACATTGTACAAAAGCGTATACAAAAGCACTTTCAAGACGCTATCGGCGCATAAATAAGCTGTAACAAACTGTACCCTCAACCACCCCCTCCCCCCACAATTCACCACCCTACACCCCCTAAAGGGTGTATAAATCAGGTAAGGTTGCTACTTACATTTGAGGTACTGCTCGTTGCGCGCTATCACCTTCTCGGCATTCTTGCGGGCCAGAAAGAACCATTCGGATGTATTGCCCAAATAATGATATTCCATGGCCAGATCTTTGGCAAATATTGCACCCAGATTCGGCGGTGGCAGGCGATAGGCAAATGGGCAGAATAAGCCTGGCTGGGCTGGATGCTCATTCCAGTCGAAACAATTGCCCGCCGCGAATATATCATCGTCGAACTCCACCATGGCCAATACGGAAGCGTGCAGCAAGTTGACATCCTCCTGCACCGAATGCGACGTCATCTTGAAGATTCTATGGGGGAGCAAGGAGAGATAGGCAGATAAAAAAAAAGCAGTTGAATTTACGAGCATGTTGCAATTCAAACGGAAATTGCATTAAAAGTTCATGGAATGTAATATATACGACTATGTATATGTGTATATATATATATATAGCAAGCATGCCAAAAGTGGTGCACTAGTTCAGTGGGTGAGTGGGTGGATGGGTGGTTGGGTGGTTGGGTGGTTGCTTGTTTGCTGTAGGCCACAAAACACATTATTGTTTGCCTGGCGACCGGGCCGTTATTTCCCTCATTTTGTCAGGCTGTCAATTTTATTTTTATATACGCTACACTCAGCCAAAAGTTGCAAAAAAAATGCATATAAAATTGTAATTAATATTCAAAAAAAAAAATGTATTTATTTTTTAACTGCAAAATCTCAAATATGCATTATTTTGACTGTAAACAATACTTTTGCGATTTTCGTTATAATGCCAAATGTTTTGTTCAGTGTATGGCATAGGTCAGAGCGCCACAAGAGCGCTCATAGGCGCAGCGCATTATGCTGCCTCAAGCTGTGCTCGAGTGCTGCAAGCTTTCCTTGCCGCCAGCTGTGTCTATTGTGTGGCCTCATCTACCTCCTCCTCCTCCTCCTCCTCTCTCTCCCTCTCCCACTGACTGTTGCAAGCTAGGTGTATGCGTCTGTGTGTGTCACAGTAAATATGAATTACGTTTAAGATTTTGTTTTGAGTGTCATCCGGTTAAGCCGCCCCCGGAATTCAGAGCATTGTCCGTGCCGTGCAGTCCTTATTTAATTAAAATCTCGCCTTAACACAACATTTGCTTTGAGCCACACCTGAAACCACTTTTGAGAGTTCCAACCAAATTGGTTTGTGGTGGCCTTTCATATTTGCATTTTCGACTATTCAACTTGTGTGCAAAAACATAAAAATGCTTACAAAAAGTATAATTTAAGCTGCATTTAATAATAATTATGTCAAATATTTTAGAATCATTTTTGAATCTAATATATTCTTGCTTCAGTAATGAAAGTTTAATTAAATTTTCTTGTTGAATATTCAACAGAAGAGCAGCTCAAATTACTTGCAGTGGAATTTATATATGTAAATGAGAATAACTTGAAATATGCTTTTTATGCCCCAGAAATATTAATTCAAGTCGATTTTGTTTTATTTAATTTCGCTTCGTTTAATTCTTGTGTGAATTTGACACAATCGCCAAACGGGAGGCGTTGCTCATTAATTAGCTGATCCAAGTTCGAGGTTCATTTGTAAATGTCGGAGACAGTTTGTCAACAACCCACAAACCAGAACTTAGACCGGCTAATGATGATGCTGCCAAGGAAACTTACTGCTGACAATGCAACAATTTTTACACAGCTCCCGAGTTGTCCACTTTTCGCACACATAATTCACAAACAGACTTTTGAGCACAGTTGGTGGGTTAAGTAGGTAGAATGGATGTGGGTGGAGGCGACACATGATGCATGAATGCTCAGCCCTTAATGCCACAGTGGCTACAAATGTTTAATTGGCAGTCCACAAATAAGTGAACAGTATCAACTAACACTGCCACTAACTCTATCTCTCTTTATCTCTCGTTAAACCACTTGAACTCTTCATTTGCGTATTCCTTAGAGAATTTCTCAAAATGTGTGCAATTTGCAAGTGCAGCAGCGCAGCGCACCACATCCGCCCCCACTTCATGCCACACAGGCATGGCACACAGCCAGCCACCTGGAAATTGTGTTAAAGACACTTCTCAACACTTAAGTGTTGCAAGGGTGAAAACAAGCACTAAGCTTCTGCAGGTGTGTCAACCATCCAAACAGGTAGTTAGACCGACAAAGTGCCAAAGCTGTTGCCTGCTCCTGTTGATGCACCCTTGAGTGGCAACTGCAACTGTAAGTATAGACAATGTACCCAGACTCCTCCTCTCTCACTCTCTCTCTCTCTCTCTCTCTCTCTCTCTCTCATTCATTATATTTATAGAGCAATAAGAAAAGCAGAAAAATACGTTCCTTAAAATTCGAAACGTAGGAAAATAATGAATTTTTTCGATGCACAGCATTTTTTCTGCATAATTACACAAAGCTGTCTCTCAGTGCAGAAATCCGCCTAGATTTAATTAAAAATCAGTATCAGAACAGCAGTTGCGAAAAAAAAATCAGCAGCCATTCCGTTAATAAGTCTGTTCATCAGCTATTTGGGGTTTGGGTGTAATGCTCCCTCTCTCTCTCTCTCTCTCTCTCTCTCTCTCTCTCTCTCTCTTTGATTCCACCCATTTATGTGTTCATCTTGCGACAGTCTCCATGACAGTCAAAATGGCGCCTGATCTGCCATGAGCCGTGGGCCATGTTGCTTATTTGTTTTGCATATGGTGTCCGTCTGCGTCCTTGCTTTCAAAAATTGAAATACATATTACAAAGTTGTGAAAGCTGGGATAAGTAACAACAAACAACAGCAACAACAACAAACAACAAACAACAGCAACAGACAGCAACAACAACAACAACAACAACAACTCACAACGAGCAAAAAAACAACGGCGAGCGAACATGGCAAGTGAGCAGCAGGCATTTAAGCTGCTTTTTATTTGACTTGCGAAGGATGACAAGCAGATGACAAACACACACACATACACACACACACACACACACACACATACAGGCTACACATGTTACTTAAACTTGGAGCTCTGCATTACGTATATCATTTACCAAATGCCAATGAATTTTAAAATTATTGCCGACATTGGCATTCGAGCCGCCGTTAATATTGATTTCGTTTTGGGATCAGCAAATTTATTTATTTATTTAATCGAGACAGCATGTCACGAATAACAACATTAAACTAATTCTATTACATCAGCTTATTCCTTAGAGCCAATTAATTATGAGCGTAAAGCAAAGCCAAAAGCAAAATTGCCAAATTAAATCTTCATTGCGGCACCTACCAAAAAAGGGTCGAAAGCCAAACCGAGAATCGACGCGTGAATCAACAAAAACAAAAGCAAACAAATTCGAAATAATAACGACTGTTGAATACCCTTGCTGCTGACTATCTGCATTTATACAACTAAATTAAAATTGATTTTTTTTTTTTGGCAAAATATCAGGCAATTTGAGCGTCGATTCTGTTTGGATTATTTTTAAATATCAAAAAAGGGAAAACGAATCTTTGAGCAGGAAAACTCAGCTGCCTTTTAAAAGGGTGTTAAAAAAAGACAGGAAAAACAAGCTGTTGGCCATTTTCAGCATGCAAATAGAAGCAAAACCCACAGCCAACACTACAATTTATACAAGGACAGTCTGTTGCCAGCGATGTGTCCTTCGGAAATGCTCAAGTACCTCGCTGGGACCAATTCGAACGTGTTTTTTTTATATGTATTTTTTTTTTTTGGTTATGTGTGTGTGAAATGGTCGGAACACTTCAGGTCGACATCTTAATTGAAAGCGAAATGTTCCAGTTTAATTATTCAAAGCACAGCGTTGCGCTTGTTGGTGTGCAACATCTGTTGGGTTGCCTGCAAGGGTCAGGTTGGGGGGCGTGGCAGGCTGCCTATCGCTGTCAATCGCTGACCTTTTCAACTCGCAAACGCCTTTGTCTTAAGTTTTCGGCTTTTGTTAACTTTGCTGCTGGCAAATGTTTATTTGGGCCCATAACGTCCAATGACTTATCAATTTTAATTAACCTGTGACTAACTTCAATTAAATATACAAAATGCCAGACGTGCAAAGTTTGTGCGATGGAAATGTGATTAGATGCAAACTCCTTTTGGCAGTTAAGCATTCAATTAAAAAAAATAAAAACATTCATTCAGAGTGCCTTGAGCTGATTTACGATATGTGGCAGCTTCTTTTATTAATTAATAATAACACTCAAAAATCAAGTTAATTATGAACGTCTCTCACAAGTTCATTTTCCCTCTTTCGCTGCTTTTAATTGGCTGCAGGGCATAATTAATACTCTGATTGAAAGTATGATAACCTCAAGCAAAGTGTAAAATATCAAATTTAAAATAAAATTGGTTAATAGAAAGCCCTAATGAAATTTGTCCAGCAAAGTTGAAAACGAGAGAGCATATTAAGTATAGAAATATAATTGCCAAGCGAAACGCTTCTATCTAGCCATTAAGCCATGAAAAAGGATATGTTGCCAAATTTCTCACAGCAGCAATATGTGTTCAATTAATAATCGGAGTTGGAGATTATTTAATTAGAAATTTGGCTCCTGGGTGAATTGTTGCTATGTGGCGTTTGTGGGTGCTGGAGCTGGAGCTGGAGCGCGAGCTGGAGCTGGAGTAAATGGCGTAGGCAGTTGCTGTTGACAAGCCATGAGCACACTCCTACACACACTCCTACACACACACCCACACACACACACCAACACACATGTTCCTCTTGCAATGCTTTTATATATTTCTTTTATGTTTGACTTCTTGAAAAATGTTTTTTTGATTTAGTTCGTTAATTGCTTTCAAGTTGGCAACTTCTTGGCTCGCGCCTGATGATTATTATTATTATTGCGGCGGCAACAGCAACTTGGCAAGCATTTTTGGCGAAAAGTTTCTTTTTGATTTTGTTTGCCAAACAGGCGAAACAACACACAGCCCCCCACCCCCTTTGTTAACGCCCAACGCGGCCATAATGAGCCCACTGTGGCGGGGAGGGGTTGCTGAAACTTTGGAGCCACATTGCGGCGCATTTCTAAGGCTTTTTTCGGCCCGGATTAACTGCAAACAAAAAAAAGGAGCAGCGTTTTTATTGCCCAAAAATAGACTTTCCGCGACAGTGGCTTAAACCGTTACACATACGTCAAGTGGGCCAGCGGTTGAGATGACAGAAAAGGGTTTTTGGGAGTTGGTTTTTTTAAGCTGTTAAGTTGTGGCAACATGTGTGGCAGACACCGGCAATGCGGCATATGCAAGTCAGCCTGTTTTGCTTGCCTGTCGACAACGAATGTTGCATGCAACAAGAACAGAAACGAAACATATTTACGCTTTGCATTTGCATTTGCATTAGGGTAATCAAAACCAGACTTGGAGCCTGCTTAAGCCAAGCCAACCGGAAAAAGAGCGAGTCACAGCTGACTGGTTAAAGCCGCGGCGTCTAAGGATCTTTTCAGAGGTTGGCTTTTGTTGCCACATGTGTGCGGTGCACGTTCCGCACTTTGCTATCAGTTGCAATATTGCATTGTTGTTGCACTGTTGTCTGCGGCAATAATGCGAGCGAATGAGCCGGCGAGGCTTAAATGCCCAACATTTTGTGCTGCACTCAAAAATATGGCCAAGAATTTCAAATATCGCCAAAGCAAAATTTGCATGTTAAGTGGAAAAAAAAGGATTTATAAAAGAACATTTTTACAGAAAAAAAAAATATTGTTGCAACTCCCAAATTGCTGATTTATGGCAAAGATTTTCTAGTAAGAAAATTAAATTTGTTATTTTCTAAGAAAATTTTCTATATTGTTTCGCATAAATAGTTCTCTAAGTGTGCCGCAGAGAAATGTAATAAGAGAAAGAGCAAATGCATTGAGTTAAGTAGCAGCGGGTGAGGAAGCTCCGAGAAGTGTTGAGGAGTGTGGTGTGGTGTGTGTGAGTATGTGTGTAAGGGTAGGGCAGGGGGGAGAGTGGGTCAAAAGGGCACTGTTGGAGCGTTATTAGCACCACCCGCGGCGCAAAACAAATCAAGCGGCGCAAAAAGTCAGATGTTGGCCATGTATTTAATGTTCACTTTGTGTGCAAATGTATCTGGCTGTGTTTTCTGTAGCTGTATTTGTGGTTGTATCTGTAGCTGTATCTGTAGCTGTATCTGTAGCTGTTTTTGTAGCTGTTGCTGTAGCTGTATTTGAGCTGCTTCTGCCTTTGTCTGCCTGCCGCTGTTTCTTTCACTGCACGCACTTTGATATTTATTTGTTTGCGCTGGCAAACTTTGAAGGATGTTGACAATGACAGCAAAATGCAAGTAGTGCAAGGATGGAGAGGAGCGAAGAGTAGAGGAGAGGAGAAAAGACTGTGGAGACGCCACGCTGATGCTGGCATCCGTTTTTGACCTTGTTGTTGTCGACGTCATCTCGCGGCGAATTTTAGTGTTGCTGGCGGGGCATTTGCCACGCTTCTTGTTGTTGTTGTTTGTTGTTGTTGTTGCATGTGCAACGCTTATGCAGATTTCGATTTGTGTGGAAAACAAATACGCGACGGCAAACACAAATTTGAAACGCGGATCCGCGGCTGCAACACGAGCAAAATGTTGCTGAACAAATTGAAAACAAAATGGGGCAACATCAGGCGATTTATTTGTGTGCATCTCGTTTATCGGCAAAGTTTTTAGTGGCAAACGCAAGATAGATACACAACTGTCAAACGGGGCAACTTAAGCTGAGCAGCAACTAAAATATTGGTCTGGCAAAATAACAAAACACACAACGTACATATATATATATATATATATATAATTGTAATGGGAAACTCAATTTTAGTTAAGTCATAGCCAAGCAAGGCAGGGTTTTGGCCCTAGTCTTGCGTCGACAACACATTTAAGTACTTAAAAGTTTTGCCAACTCTTTTCACTCTTTTGCAACGCTTTGTTTTTTGGCATCAAGGTGTGTGTGTATGTGTGTATTTGTGTGTGCTTTACTGCTCTCTTTCCGCCAAAGTTGGCTGACTGGCAACACTTTTGCGGCGCACAAGAAAACTAAATGGAAAAGTAGCCAAGGCAAGAAAAACAATTGCAGCTCGTAATTTGAACTTGAATTGATATTGTTTTTCCTGTTGCCTCTTTTTGTACACTTTTTCTTGGGCTTGGATTTGCCATTGTGTTATTGTTGTTGTTGCTGTTATTGTGCTTTTGTTAACTTTTGTGTCTTTGTTTTTGTTTGCCTAACAAATAAACGGAAATGCTTCGACACCAACACCAAGAAGCAACGGCAAACAAACGATGCCAATGTATCACAAAACAATAACTTCAATTTGTTTGTCGGTACGTGTGCTCAGCTATATATATATATATATATATATATGTATTTATAAAATATATATATAATATCTAATCTTGTCGGTTGTCTGTTGTCTACGCCGGATGTTGTGCAGGCGTCGTCTTCAATCCGAGGCACATTTGTCGAGGTGCGATGCCAAAAGATCCCTTTCGAAATGCCGGATGTCGTTGATTATGTTTGCACATTTAACAGATTCCGTTCCGAGCTGGCAAACCCATCGTAAACTGATTATAATAACCAAGCGAATGTCTGTGAAATGATGAAGAAGGGATTTCAGCTGAAATTAAAGAGTTTATCAGCGTCTCAAATAAATCTCGGCCTGGCTAACTGAAACTGAAACAGTGGCCTATAAATGTGCGAGCCACAATTCCCAAACGGCCAAAAAACAGCCCAATATAATAATGAAAATAATCATCGAACATATAAAACTAAATGCAATAATTTTTATATTTCGTTCACTGTCAGAATACAATTTAATTTATTGTCATTTGATGTGAGCAGCTGCTCTTTTGGCATTTAATGTCCAAAAGATTTGTTGTGGTTGTTCGGGATAGAATTAATTTGTCAGCTTGTTTGTCAAGTTAATTGTTTATTTGTGTTTTATGGACAGGCGACAAATGGCCAGCTGCTCCTTCAATTCAATTCGCCACTAAATGTTGAGAAACTCAAGTTGTATATTTATTTACAAATGGCCAATCATTTTAAATGATTCTCGCTTAGTGGTTGCCTAATTAGAAATCTTTTGTTGTTTAAATAATTCAAGCCTGGTTAGTAAAATTGTTAGAAAAGTGATTGTTTAGAATAATATTAGATAGATAGATAAATTGTTAAATATTTGAGTCTTATGCAAGAGATACTAATCAGTAATTCTTTCCGTTTGCTCATTTCTCTAATCAATGTTTTTTTCGGGATGCATATTTTTCCGCCAGCTTCTTAAAGCTAGGAAAAAAGTGCTTATCACTGCTAGGCAACTGTTGGGAACTGGGAAGCCAAGGCAAAAATAATATGAGACTTTCCTTTTTTTTCTGCAATTTCTGTTTGCTGTTGTTGTTGTTGTTTTTTTTTTCGCTTGTGGAAATGCTGAAAGCGAAGCTAACCAAATCAGTTGTGAAAAAAATATGTATATTGAAACGCTTTTTCACCGTACACAAAGACACATTCATCCAATGACTAATGTGCCGCAAGGAGAGCCAGTCACATGCAGGTGTTCCCAGCAACAGTCATTCCTCCTGTGTGCTGGACAACGGACGAAAGGACAACGGAGAACGGACAACGAGTCAACAGACGACCGTACTTCAACCCACATACGGGTCTGCCGAAACTTTCTAATTTATTGTGCCCGACAGGCCAAAAGGAGAGCAGGACAAATGTCGCTTTGACTTAACTGCTGGTTTTTGGGCGAGTGAGTTAGTTGGTTGTTTGGTTGTGGAGGAGGAGTCCATGTTGACGACCTCAACGTCTATTCAGATATTGAGTGAAATGCTTGTTGCCATTCTTGTTGCCTGCCCACACACAGCAAATCGTTGGAGAAATCTCACAAAAAAAAAACTAGGCGTACGAAAAGCGACTTTCAGGAACAACATCGAATTTCCATTGTTGCGGTTGTCAAAGTAAATTAAAGGCTCTGCTTCAACTTTTTGCTTAGTCTTTTATTTACTCCATTTTTTTTGCTCTCTTTTTTTGCTCTGCTCCTCAAGTCAACTAAGTAATTGGGTTTTTATTCCAAGCAACTGTCGGCAAATTAAGCAGCTCTTAATGTACACACATATGAATTATATTATTTGCAGCTGAATATAGATTTGAGTAAATTTCACTTCTCATATATATAATTGACAAGATGTAGAAACAAATAATAAAAGAGTAGCTAAATTTCGAAATTTATGCTGAATATTGAACTAATTCTGTTCTAAATGTGGCAACTGAAACTGCCAAAAGTTTGCGCACCTCCTATATATAAAACATATATATAAATATTTGAATTAATGTGCGTGTAACCGAATCGTGTCATAAAATTGTTGTCCACTCGTTGTATTTATGAAATTTGCTGGCAGAGACAGGGACAGTCGGAGCTGTGTTGTGCCGGACATTGGCGTTGCCAATTCCATTTGGCTACACATATTATATATGTGCCACGTCAGTTGCCGCTGGCCAACTTTTTCGATTGGAAAAGTTTTGGCGTGTGCATAATATGGTTGTGTGATTGGCAGCATATGTATGTGTGTGTGTGTGTGGGTGTGTGTCTGTGTGTGTGTGATTTTCACTCACCTGGTCAGCATGTTAGCACGATTGACGGCCACCTCGGCCTCAACACGAAATCGATCCTGTGCATAACGGTCAACAACACCCTCGCCAAGATTAAGCGATGTCCCCGCGACACAATTCGATCCCATCAAATGCTGCTGTTCGATGTATTGGAGAAACTTGGACACCAAGTCAATTTTATTGTCGCGCGCGTTTATCACATCGGCGGTTATCTGATTGGAATCGACGCCATCGCCATCGCCATCGCCATCGCCATCGCCATTGCCATCGACTGGCCCCTCCACATCGGCAATGACCAACTGTTTGCTGTTGTCATCGATTAGCACCTCGGGCGGATAGCCATCATCCATGGTTACCTCGGATGTATCAAGCACCGAACCGGACTCTGAATCTGAATCTGATTCGGACTCAAAGTTAAAGTTAATTTGATTCACCTCCAGGCGTTCGGTCTCCTCCTGTTGACTTGTGCTGGCCTGCGAGTGAATCTCAGTTTCAGCGTATTCTGTGCTGTTGCTGTTGCTGTTACTTCCGTGTATAGCTTCCGCTTCCGTTGCATCCACATTCTCATCCCCATCTGCATTCGCATCTGCGTCCGCATCAGCGCTTGCATCATTCGCAGATTTTTCTACGGTTTTACCCGTAGTCATCAGCTCGTCATCGGCATCACCAGTTCCTGCTGGTAAATCGACATTGCGTCCACCTGTCGTGGGGCTGCTGCTGTGGTTCACTGGCAACAGTCGAGTCCTGCCCGCGATCCGCGTCTGATGCCAGCTGATGCTGCCGCTCATTTGCCCGCTTGCGGCTGGCTGACGGGGCGCAAACGTTGCCATTTGTGTGGTTGACAGCAGCTCATCAGCATCATCGTCGTCCACATCAACATCCGCATCCGGTTGTTCCTCGTCGCCGCCATTCTCATAATTAGGATCAGGACGCACAAATTGCCGGCCAGCTGCCAAATTCCGCTCAACGACAACATTTTGATAAGTCGATTCTAATGAGTTCTCCAAGTCAATCTCGTCGGCCAGTTGCATAACCTCGCTGAAAGCCGCCTCCTCGACATCTGTGGGTCGGCCCTGCAGATGCTCGGCCTCCGCTAAGCTCCTGTGGTTCTTCACCTCCCGCACCACGCCCAGACTCTTGTCGACGCTTTTCCGAATGCTTTCGTTGATTTTCTTCTTATGCAATTTACGGATCTTATGCGTGACAGCTGCTGCTGTTGGGCCAGTTGTTGTTGGCTGCTCTGTGGGCGTTTGCAATTGAAGTGGGCGTGGCAATGAACCATCACTGACCAACGTCAATCGTGTGCTGTTGATCTTGTTGTTGTTGTTGTTGTTGTACAACAAGTGAGCCCGCGAGCGACTGTGGCGTATATTGAAGCTATCGACGACGTTTGATGTGAGCGCCGAAATGTTTTCCATTTTCGCTTTGATACGCGCCCGTGCCGGCTGTGGCGTTGGTGGAGACACGGATGCCAACAAGGGCTCCAACTGAGCACATGATTCGCCCACCAGCAGCAGCAGGAGCAGCAGCAAAAGTCTTTGGATGCAGGCCAGTCGCATTTTTTTCGCGGCTGCTTTGAGGCCCTTTTCAACTTGAAATTTTGCGCCTCCTTTTTTTTTTAGTATCGCATTAAAGCAGCAATAATTGCAGTCAAATTTGGTTACTCCTATTTCTGTGCAGTCGTTTTCAATTAACCTTTGTCTATATAAATTGGTTACCTTTGACAGCGCCTGTTTGACATAATTCTTCTGTCTTAAACATCAAAGGCCAAGGAATAAACCTGGCTGCCCCCAAAGCCAGGCTGTGGGCAGCATTCGGCTTGGGGCGCCACCGTTCTGCTTGTGCAGCTCATTTCCTTAGCCAGGTTGACGACCGACTCAAGAATTGGATGTTGCTAGAGAGATGGAAAAAGATAGAAGAAAATCAAATGATTAGCCTTCGAATCAAATTGAATGCGCGCTTTTTGTTCTAGCGTTGCTGGATGGGTTGAAATTGCCTTCTGAGTTGCTCCAATTTTTTTGGGTTTACAAAACGTAAGCAAAATATTTGCTTTGATTTATGCGAATTTTTATTTTTACTTTTTTGTTATTTACTTGGATATATACTGAAAGGAGACTAGCTCAAGGACGTCTTGTGTATTATATGTATATAAAATATATAATATATATATAAACAACTTTGTGTGTATTTTGTTCGAGCTCTTTTTGTTCGTGCAAATAAATGGCAAGTGTAAAGAAATCGCATTTTTATGCGACGATGGCATTAACTAAGCTAAAAGAACAACAAGGATACTGGCAGCGAGGCAGCCAGGCAGGTTGGTAGCAAACAACAAAGGCAAAAACAATTTTAGCCATTCCCATTAAAGCGGCAATTAAAAATTTCCGCACGCCAACACCAAACCAGAGCAGCGGCAATAACAAATAACAAAAGTGGCAGCAACGCTTAAGATAAACAGCAGATTTGCTGTTGGCATCGCATCGTTAAAATTTTGTAGCAAGAAATTGCGCATACGCTCCGTGCTCCGTGCTCCGTGCGCTGCATTACAGTGGAACTTACAAATTATACACAATTTTCTAACAAGTTGAAATTATGATTTTCAGCTGAGGGATTTCGCTAGAGCACAAAGGGAGCCCGGGAAGCCATGCTTACAAATTACGAATTGTTTACGGCCGATGTGTTGACGTCTCCGGAGTCCCCTCTCCCTCTCCGTGTTCCGAGTGTTCCGTGTGGCAGTCAAGTGAACATAAATAAACAAACTGCTCCGGGTAGCGAAACACTAGCCACATAAATATTATGGCGCAAACAAATTATATGCCATTTAAATGTAATACTAATAAGAAAATCCACTTCGTGGCTGCTTTGGCTGTTTCATACCAGATTTCTCACAGCACAAAAGCACTTTGCCAGTCAGAGTGTGTGTGTGTGTGTGTGTGTGTGAATGTGTATATGTGACTGTGTGTAATGGCAGTTTCTAATTTCGGGTTTTATGATCCATAAAAATTGAGCAAAGGCGACACCAAAAACAACACCAAAAACATCTAAACACTTTTGTGTGTGTGTTTTTGGGAAATAAATAGAAAAATCAGTTCGAAGCATCAAGCGAAATAGAAAATCCAAATTTTGTGCGATATTTGGAATAAATTTGATATATTAATTTTTGTGTTTTTTTTTTTTTGTTTATATGGCAATGACATAGCTTATCCTTATTTACTATCCATTTATTCACTTATTTACATATATTTCGAATTATATTTGAATTGCAATTGAATGTTTTCATTTCGATTTTTTTTTTTTTGTTTGCTTAAATTTCATCAATTTTTATGTGTAAATTTAAACATTCCAATTTCAGCTCATTGTATTGCAAAAACCTAATAAATATTTGATATTCCCGTTCCCATAATCAAACTGAAATAGACAGCGACAAACCTCACAAAAAGCGGTAATTTTTCTATTTTGCTGTTTGGGTTTGTGTTGAGCAATCTAATCAGGAAAACAAATGAAAATATTCCTATATATATTCATGAACTACAAACTGGTGGAGTAACGTCTACGATTTATAAAAACAAAGAAATACAATCACCCACACTACAAATTTTGAAGATTGAATTTAAAAACAGAATATTTTTATAACACAAAAAAATTGTATTTGCAAACGTTTTTTTTTTTTGAGGGGAATACAAAAAAATCCAGGCACTTTGTCTAAGGATGTATTTAAATATTGCTTTAAAAATGTATAGTTGAGTTGTAGAACAAATATTTGTTGGCTCAATGTTTGCTGACAATGATTTACATGTGATCCATTTTGGAGGGGTTAAAGAGTCTGCTAACCAGTTTACAAATATTTGTTATATATATATATAAATATATGCAATTGAGTAGCTACGTTTCTGGAATGTGTTCCTGACAGCTATAATGCATTAGGGGTAACGACAAGGCCAACACGTGGCTATTCTGAATAAAACAAGACGACACTTTTGGACAACTTCAGACCGTCCCAAAGAGCCAAAAGTTGTGCACTTAACCCTTGTCCAAAGAGTAGGCATCCCATTTCAAAACAAACTCTGCTGAGAGTTGCAAATGGGAAATTGGGAATTGTAGTGGATTATCTCGAAGATATGTGTACATAATCGATATGTGGCCAGCAAAAAGAGTTAACATACGAGAGAGAATACCAGTGAAAATACGTACAGAGCCAACTCAAACTTTAACTAATTGAAACATTAGAGTTTGTCATGCAACGTTGATTAGGATTTGGCTTCCGACAACTTTGACAAGCAGCTACCAACAATTGTGTGTGCGAGTGTGTACAAGTGTGTGTGTGTGTGTGTGTGTGTGTGTGTGGCAGCTGGCTGCTTACTACTTATAGACTTGTTCGTACTATACACATACAGGCCAAGTTTTCACTTTGGTCCTGTTGCTTGAAATTTATGCAAACACATTAACAAACTCTGGTGACAAAGTTGCTCCGTTAAACGAATTCACGTAATTCTTTTCGTTGTTCTTTTATTTGCTGTCATTTCCACGCAAAATGAAATTCCTCACACCAAAGCGGGCAATTCGCTGCCGTCGCAGGAGTCGTCGCGTCGTGAGGCGCCTCCACTCTTGCATCTCCATTAAAGCATCAGCATCAGCATCAGCATCAGCGCCGCACCATCGTCAGCATCAATAGCACCTCTGTTAGGTAACTCACATAATGTGATGGCGATGGCGGCAAACAAAAAATGGCATTTGACTTTTAAATTGGATAATTTTTGCGCGCTTTCCCTGACAATCAGCAGAAAGAGATGCAGCCCAAAACAAACATAGACTGACGGTTAGAGAGAGAGAGAGAGAGATAGATTCACAAATAATGCAGCAAAAATCGAAAGTGCTTAGCCAGAGCATCTATAAATATTTCATCATACACCATTACTAACAATAGCATTAATTAAATTTTCATCAGCTCAACTCTCGACGCAAACTAATGGTTATTTGCACAGAGCCAAATGTGTCAATGGTTATTTGTGGTCGGATGTGCGGAAGCCAAAATCCTCACATATTTTTCCTATGATACCTGCAAAGGCCACAGCAACAACAAATAGTAATATACATATATATTTATATAGATGTATATATATATATATATATTTATGTACACTGCATGTGCTTTAAGGAATGCTTTCAATTTGCATATAAATGTTGAAAATACTGCGACAAAACATGCTCATACAAACTCCGCTCAAGAGTGTGTTTATGTGTACGTGTGCGTGTCTGTGTGTGCGTGTGTGTGTGTGCGTGTGCGTGTGTACGTGTGTGCTTTATGGCCACTAACGCTAGTAACAAAAATCGCATAAAACGCACGCAAATTGCACAGATTATGTGCCGCTTGGGCAATACTCCAACTTTATATTTTTCATGCGCGAGCAATTCCATTTGATTTACATACTTCTGTGTTTTTTTTCACAATTTTCAAAAATATTACTCTATATATAAAAAATATAAAGGCAACAAACAGGAATATTCACAGCACGTGCGAGCAAGTTAAACTTGGTGGTTTAAAGGTGTGTTAAAATTCTGCTCAGCAAAAATAGATGTGTGTGAAAATATGAGTAAAAAAATTAAAATAAAAATATTATTAATTTAACGTATTCTTGATGAAATCTCAAAAGCAAATGATTTCCACATATCTTATCCGATGTGACCCAAATACATTTTGAAAAAAGATATCAAGCAAAAGATCACACGAAAATACTGCATAATAAAACTAGATTTCAGGTCAACAAAAAAAAATATTCCAAAATTTATATAATTTTCATTTTATATATTTTAAAGTTAATTTGATTTATATTTATATGAAATGTGCTGCGTATGAAAAACTCTTCTTACTTACTTTGATTAGCTGCCAGCCATAAATTATAAATATTGCATTTAATATAACACAGAAAGAGGGGATAGGGGAGCGGGATGGGATAAGGGGAAAGGTGCCACTTAATCAAGCTTTTGATGTTGGGTAAAAATGTGTAATATTGGCATATATATATATACCATATATATATGAAATATGGGCTTCAGGTAGCTTTTATCTGATTGCTAGGTGAATACGAGAAATGCGTTTGAGTCTGGGGCATTTATGGATACACATTTGTTTGCCTGATTATTCGTGCGTCACATGGATTCCCCTAGTTTTGGCATTTGGCAATGTGGAATGCACATTTAATATGCTCGCAAATGTTTAAAGCCCAACAACAGTTGAAAATTCAGGTATGCGGAAAATTGATGAACAATTTCAGTGCAAAAACACACTCGTCGCATAAATTTATTTATATTAAAATTTGATCAGGGGGGGGAGGGGGCGGCGGAGAATAATAAAATATAAACAATTGATTCAACGCGCACAATTCACTTAAGATGAGTCTGTCGGGACTGAGATATTGTTTCTACATAATTGCTTTTGTTAAGCACCGGGCAAAAACCGGGAAACGGCAGACTTTTGTGCGTCTTATGTTCTCCAGTTCTCCAGTTTCAGGCACACGCATGTAATGGAATTCGGTGGAAATGGATTTGGATTTGCACAGAGACACTGGCAAGGCACGAAGCATGGTCAGGGGCAGGGGCAGGGTGGGGGGTACAGGCATGGGCACTGGGATAAGGAGCAAAGTGATGCTGATGCTGATGCTGATTATGTGTGCAAAGTTGTACGTGACGCCAACGGAGCCGAGCTACAAATGGCAGATTATGTCGCCAGGCATTAAATCACTTGGTGCAGGTAAAATATGCGATGCTTAAGCAAAATCAATTCTATTTATACGTGAGCGCATAAATTGCTAGCAAACAACAACAACAACAACAACAACAATAAGAAGAAGAAGAAAAGGGAAATCTGCCATCAAAGTGGTGGCAACTTGGCAAGAGCAAAAGTGCCACATGTTAAACGCGCTATGGCAATAAAATAGAGCAGTTGCCCCAAATCAAAGCGATTGCCTAATCCAGCGGTAAGCTGTTTATTTTGACTGATATTTACTATGGCCATTACCCAGCAGCGATACAATACAAGCAATTGTGCACCACTTTCTCCCACTGCCCCAGCTGCCACACAGATATTGCCTAGATTTGCGGGGGCGTTGCGTGGGCGATTTTGCAACATGACGCGCTAAATGGCACGTGTCGATGTTCATTTGTTGTAAGTGCGACACATACACATTCAATTATTTAGCTCAAAGGCATGCCCCAAAGGCTTTCGGCATCGACTTCATCCTCATCTTCGGTTTTGAATTAAAATAAAGCGCTGTTGGCTGTGTGCACCTGTTTCTTGCCTCATCATCAACAATAACATCTATTTGTTGCCCCATGTGTGCTTTTACATAATAAGCCACATTAACAACACACATGCTATTCCTGGGAATACTTAAAATCACAAATTGAAAGCCACGTACCAAAGATAACCGCAAACATTATGGCTTTAAATTAAATGTAACAAAAACAATAAACAGCTGCTTGCAAAATTGTCAAAAGGACATTAGGGACATTTTTTTCAAGAATACTTTAACGGGAGGAGTTTTACTATAAGTTGCTCATCTTAAAGGGAACAGCCTATATTTTTATCCAAATATATTCATAAATTTTTAGTTTTGCTAAATTTACTGATATTTATTCAAATTTTGTGGTTTTATTGAATATTCTAAAAATATTTTTGTGTTTAATAATTTAAATAGCGCTTTTCATAAATAATTTATGTACGTAATTGTGGTATATATATATCTTTTTGTAGTACACCACCGCAATACTTAATTCAATTTTGATTTGAAAATGTCAAAACAAATATATATAGATAGAAAGAGAGAGGGATAGAGAAAGAGAGAGAGAGAGGGAGAAAGAGTTCGGGAAACCACAGCCGCTGTCTGTTTATTATGCGCATAATTTTCCTAATTTTCCTACAATTTTCGCTTTAATTTTGCAACGATGTCAAAGCATTTTGCGGTTGCTGTCAAATGCAATATCAAATTGTCTCATTAAAACTAAAGGACAGATTCAGAAATCAGACCACTAACCACAATTATTCCAACTAAAGCAGTCAGCATTCAATTTTGCATAATATTCTTGAGGCATGCAACAAAATGCAATATTAAATGGCCTTTAAAGCAACAAGCTGCACAAAGTTCTGCTATTATGTAAATTAGATGTAAACACACAAAAATTAAATTATTTCTTAGATTTTTTTCCGATTGGTTAAGTTGTCAGACATTTCTTTGGGCAATAAATTTATGCCAAACAACGGAAAATCTATGCTGCCAATTGCTCAAATAAATCGTATGCCAGCTCAACTCTAGTTTTTTCGGTTGACTTGCAATGTTTGTCAAGTTGTTGAAAAACAAAAAAACCAAACTCTTAATGGTAAAAGCGTGTAGTCATAAATGGCAAACAGCGACGGCAGAGAAGTTTACAGAAGCCAGTCAAATGGAATTTGACTTAATTTATGGCACTCGACGAGCCGCAATAACATGAGTATAATATAAAACATGACGTCGCAACTTTATTGACCAAACCAGATACGCGTACTCGATGGCCAAATCATTCAAACCCAAAACCAAGAATCCGGCATTCATCAGGCAAGGCAGGCTGTCATTTTATGGTTAAGCCAAATGCGCACATGCAAAATGGCCGCCAGTTTACTTTATTTGATGAGAATAAAACAAAATAGCGCGCCAAGTCTCAACTGAAACTATTAAGTGAATTATCGGCAAATAATGCTAGGGACTACAAGAAGACTCAGCAAAACACACACACAAACATATGTACACACATACTTGCGTGTGTGTGTGTTTGTTTGTTTTTGCGATGACGCCAGCAGTTTTTGGACTTGACTGCAACATGAAATTTTAAAGCCGACACAGCGGAAATAACAAGAGTTTATGGTCTGGCGTGATTTATGACTTTGCTGTTTTAGAGTTTGGCGGGTTTGTTTTATGTGTTTGGGCTTAGTATGTATTTTGTCATGTCTTCATAATAAATTCCAATACGTTAATTGGTTTTGAATCGTGACAAATATATTTGGCGTGCGGCAGTTTAAATGTCAAGCCAAAACGGCGAAGCCTAAAAGTATGCAACATACATTTTAATTTTCTCAATTTCCTGCTCACGTCAATCAATGTTCGCGTCAGGTTGCAGGGGAGCGGAATCGAACCTTGAACGTGAAACATGCCTGTGTGCTAAACGACTGTGTGTGTGTGCGAGTGTGTGTAAGTTGACGTGTGTGCGAGTGTAAGTAGGTTGTACAAAATTGAATATTCATGTGCGTTTTAGCGAGCATGTCAACTCGCGCATCCGTCAAACACAACCCGCCCAGCGACAGTGCAAAATATGCAGTGCATTAACCGAAAACTGATGGGATGTGAGTTGATGCCATAAACTGATGACAGTCCAGGGGGTTTTTTCGGCCATTAGGTTTTACTTTTATTGCTGGTCGTGTCGTAAATTAACACAAGCTGCAGCAAAATTGTTTGGGCCATCAGGCCGAAATAAGCACACATAAAATAAACAGTGCTGCTCGACATCGTTGTCGACAAAAGACGCATTATTCTGAAAGGCAAACATTAAATAATATAAAAAAAAAACACACTGGCAATGGGAGCCGCACAATGGACATCATCATACACGTGCACTCACACACACACAACAACCACACACACAATTACACACACAAGAAATGACTGAGCAGCGCAATCATTCCGTGTGGGTCACAAAACTGACTGCTTCATTGCCACCGCGTCAAACTCTGCTCAAAGTTTTCTTTTTTTTTATTCTTTTTTTTGCCTGAAGCGGCCCCTATTGTCAGCAGAGGACTACAGCAACACCGCTGCAGCAACACCGCACAACACGCACGAGTTGTCAGTTAGTCGAGCGTCGGTGGAACGTTCGCGTCGCGTTTATTGTTGGCCTTTGTGCCAGAACAATACAATACAATGCAAACCATACTTTTGCACATACAATATGTAAAAGTTTGAGATGTTGCCGTCTGTGGTCTCGACCTTGACACTTGACGGCCAAGGCTTGAAAAGCGTCAGGGCTAAATTACACGCTTCGAAAGCAGACAAAGCTGCGATTTCTGGTCCGTTTGGCAAGCCCAACTTGCCCTCCCACACTGACAACTGTCGCCATAACTCACTCTTCCAAAATAATAATACACTCTGTAAATTAATCAGGGCTCGTTTTTGCCAACTAGATATGTAATCAAAATCAAAATCAACCTAAAAAGCAATCAATGCTTTTTGATGTTCTTAAAGGTATTTAAACGTTATTTTTGATCCACTGTTTAAATGTAAAAATTAAAATATTAATATTAATAATAATAATATTTGTATTTAATATTTCAGAATATAATATTATTTTAGAAACGTTTATATGTAGACTTAAAATTAAATAATAAAATCTAAGGTTTTTAGAATATGGGCAATTTTTCAAATTTTATGGACACTTGTGTTTTTTTTTTCGAAGTGTAGCAGCAACATACAACCGGAAACCCTTGCATCAAAACTTGGTAACGACACTTGGGCAAACAAGTTGCGGTCCGTAGTGCATAACAGCCGTAAAAATGTACTTTATTATTGTCATTTGTGTGGAGGGAGCAGAACGCAGATAGTTGGCCATTTGCATTCAGGTACTGTTGATTCCTCCTTGATGTTCAATCAAGGTGCGACCATAAAAGCACTGCGCCATAAATAAACTCAACTCAACCCAAATCACTGGGGCCCAGCACGAAATCAACGTAATCAGAGAGAAAGACGCAAAAAATCATTTCAAACAGACACAAAAAAATAAAAGGGAAACAAACAGCAGCAAAAACCAACATTTATTTCGAAAACTTCAAAAGGATGTCGGCAAGAGTGAATATACATCAAAATCAACGCGTTGACAGTTTAATTTCAGTACAAAGGACAAATTCCTGGAATTCAATCTCTCATTTTTCGGTCCCTGACATCAAATGCTAAAAGTGTATTTTCGATTTTCTATAAACTACGGCTTACATTTCCATATTCCTTTTTTTTTTTTGTTATGACTGTCAAAAATATAAAATCGTTCTGAAGATAAGCTTTCCTGAATTATTAATAAACGAAATTAAGTGCACTCAAAATACTTTAATAAAATTTCAGCTTGCGAAAGTATTTCTGCTCCACTTTTATAATTCGCAAATGAATACGCAAGCAAAATAATTGGAATATTTTAACTGAGTACGACAGCAATTTAAAATTTAAAAATTGACTGCAATTTAAAAATAGACAGCGAGAAATCCACTAAGAACAAATAAAATACAATTGAAGATTTAATGGCTCAATCAACGTGCAGAACAAAACAAAGGCCAAAGTAAATCTGATGGATAATTTCTGGCAGATGTCTGTCAATCATTGTGGGTTTTAGAATCGTTAAGACTGTTAAATAATAGATATGTTCGTCAAGCCGCAATCAGCCAAGTTAATTAATCATTAACACGCAGCACTCATAACTAATTGACTGTAAAGGATATATATATATACAGATAAATATATATATATATATATATATATAGATATATATATATATATATATCTATTTATGGAGTTATGGCGTGCTGTGCGTGTGTCTTAAATAGAGCGTTTAGTGGGTGTTTTGTATTATATTGAGGGGTGTGTGTTTAACTTGGTGACAAAATACCCAAATCGTTTAGTAATCGTAAGGGGCGTGTCTGGTTGGCCAAATGGCCTATCGCTGTTAACTGAAATTCCGATTTTTAATTGGTCACTGTGTGATGCCTACTGGATTTGACTGGAGTAGCTGCGTCAATTAGATTGATTGCCGTGCGGCATCGTTTCCCCTGCCCAGCAGAGAGTGGCTGGCAATTCAGGGTAATCGTCCTAGCCCAAATGAGCCATGAAAAGTTGCTAATTAATTGCTTTTGCAAAGTACAATTGGCCACTCAATCAGTGTGTTGTGTTCCCAACACAACCTGTTTTATTTGTATTTAATTAAATAGTGCCAAGCACTATATACAAAACCTGCCGCATTTGCCTGCTATTTATTTGTTGGCCTTTTGTTCTGTAATCTGCACAAAAGTTGGGCTTAAATTATTATGCCACTAATTGCGAGATGGGTTGGGTTGGGTGGATGGCGACTTAGGTGAAGTTTCCACTCGAATCCATGATTAGTGGGCATTAAGTTAATTGCGAAATTCTTGTGGAGAATTGAATGGAATTCAACATTTGCCTACACTCCATGTGTATGCACTGATTTAACCCAGTTTTTAATTACATTTGCTTATGTAAGCAGTTTGACGCGCATTAGGCTCTTACATAAATAATAATTACGGTAAGCGACCACACGGCGTATACATAATTCTGTTATGAAATAATTATGCAAATTCTCTCTGCCGATTCAAAAACCAAAACCGAAAACAAATTCAACCAGAACTTTTGCCAACTTGACAGCCCAGCTGGCAACCAGTTAAATTATCACAATAAGCCATTGAGTCTGTCCACTACCACAAATTTTTAATATCTAAAGCATATTAAAGCAAATTTGAATGGCAAGAGCACTTGGAACTTGGCTTAGTTCTGGGCAAACTTTAAGCATTTTCTTTGGCATACAATAAATAACAACGAAATGCTGAAAGCAAAACAAGTGCCAAGTGGGAGCCACTACAGCTCAGACAGCTTCAGTTTTTTTTCTAACTTCTTGGAAGCTGTTCCGTTGTTGTTTACGCTCCTCTTGGTGGGGCAAGAATGGTTCGGAGTGGCGGCAAGTGCAACTAAAAAGTGCAGTCATTTGCATGATTTTGACTGAATTAGCGTGCACAAAGCATCATTAGCTAGTTGCAGTTGCCCCAGTTGTATGTTAATGAATGTACAAGGTTGAGGGGATGGGTTGTATAGATGAGAATCATGATTAAGCATAGGTGCCGCATCATTCACAGTCGGATTCACAATTTGTGCGTGCAATTAAAACCATAATCCAAATCAGCGACGGATGCAATTAAGGCAAATGAAGCGTATAATTATTTATTTTCTGTGGGTAAGTTCGCTTTAACTTACACACACACACACACACACACACTTATATATTCAAACACTTATTAAACGCACAGTTAGACAAACCCCTTTAATGGCATTAAATATGTCCATTTCCGGTTTCCTTGTTGAATGGGCGCTAATTTTTCTTTGGCGGCCCATCAAAGCAGGAATGCGTTGGGAGCTTGGGTGCTGGGAGCTGGGAGCTGGGAGCATGGGAAGAGCAACGACTGATGAAAGAATTTTGGGGAATTAATTAGGCGTTAATTGTAATTTTAAGCAAACAAAAAGAGTTTAATTAATTTACCTAACAACGGCGGAGAATGCGTAGGCAAAAGTTTTGCCAAACTCACTCAACGGCAGCCAAATACAATTTCACACTTCGTCTGGCGCCCATTGTGGCACCACCAGAGCCACCACAGCCACCAATGCTTATATATATATATATATATATATAATCCTCCAGACAGAGACAAACTTTAACCGGAGGCATTTGGGCCAACATCCCTCGTATGAGGCATTATTCTTTTTTGTTCTCTGTGTATATATATTGCCTGCTACGACTAGGAATCTCACTCTTCCCCCGACAGTCTGTCACCGACTGTTAAGATCTGACTTTAATGCTTTCGCTGACTTTGCTGGCTGAGTTCTCTGGACGCCCTTCTGTGTGTCTGGGCCTGTTAATTAATTGGCTTGGCACGCAGGAGCTGTGTGTGCCCAGATCGGTCCTCCTTGCTTTTTACAAAATTAACTCTCTGCGTTTTCCATTCGCTTTTGTCTTGGTTGTCTGGCCGTGGCATTTTCCTTTATATTTTATATTTTCGGTGGTTCGCATAAATTGCAGCTGGCAAATGGCAAAAGCAATTGTGCTCTTTGAGCATCACTTCAAAAGTATATCCGTAAAATTACATAACGTATAATGCAATTTATTTCAATCCGCAAGCATTCATGACAACAGCAAAAAAAAAAAAACACGCACACAGACGGAAGTATACCATTTTTTTACAATTTATATACGCTTTAAGCGAATACTTAAAAAAAAAAAGCCAGCACAGATTTAACAGATGGCTTATCGATTAAATAATAAATCTAACCAAAAGTGTAGCAATATATCAATATATATCAATAAATCCCAATCTACTTTAAAATAAGTCCAAGAATAAACTTTCGCAAATTTTAACAATTCAGATTTAAGCTCACAAATATTAAATGCACTCCAAATTTGAGAAATTGTACAATATTCAGCTCAATACAATAAATATGTTTGTCAATTTTGTAAGAATTTATATAGTTATGTGTATTGTTCCAATCTCCTGAGGATTATCCTGAATGTTCATAATGTTTCTTAGAATGATAATATTAGGTATACGCCCCATGTTGCAGCTTATGTGCTCTCAGTGTAATTGAATTGAATCGAAGCATGTCTACGCTATAAAAACCACTATTGAAATGATGTGGCTTGGTTGGGTGGGGGAGGGGGGGATGGGGCGTGAAATGTGGGCGGCTTGCCTTGGCAACGTGCAGCAGCAGCGACAACAACTGCGATGCCACATTTACACGCTGCATTAAAGCTGTGCAGCTCAGTGAGTTGGGTTGAATGGGGTTAAGTTCAACTGCCATACGGAGGATATTATTATTTTATTATGAGTTCTTTGGCTCCACACACTGATCCGTGTTCAATTGAATTGGCATCACCGGATGCATAACAATTGCATTACTCATACAACCCAATGTCTGCACATACAACATAATCCAGCCAAAAAAAAAAAAATAACAGAAACATTGATTTACTTGTTAGCTGCAAATTCCACAGGCAGACACTGTTTGTAAATTGATCAATCAGTTAAGTTAAATTTCCATTATATGTCTACTTATGTTATTAAATTATTTATTTTTGTTTTGATTAATATTTATTAATTAAACTGTTTACAAAATACACAAACTTACCTCTGTCACAGTTCCTTAATAATTATTTATTTATCAGATACACATAACACTATAATACAATTATTTTTAAGCTCGATTTTTAGGCATTGTCATCGCCATTTATTTTCCACACTTGTTTTATATTTCAATCATTTATTTATTTATTTTCTATTTTTTTTAATATTCATTTATTTCACTTTTCACTTAGTTTCGATTTTTGAAATCTCGCGCCTTTGTTGCTTGTTACGGTCTTTAAGGGTCTGAGCCTCTGGCTCCCTGTGAGTTGGACACTGGACTCTTGATGGCTGGCTCGAGTAAGACACAACCACGACGCGACGCGTTCCAAAACGTACTGCACAAATCGTTGGTTTGAAGTCCAAGTCAGAGTTACGTTTACGGCAAAAAATCGTGCACGGAAATTCACCACAGCAAACACGAGCCGGAACGAGGAGTCGCTCGGCTCCGCCATGTGGGTCTGTGGAGCAGCAGCCAATGCCCGAAACGGGCGGAAAGTGAAAGCCTCTGCTCCGAATGTTGTCATTGAGGCAGGTTAGTGTGATATCTCCCTCTCTTTCCCACTCACTCGCTTGAAATTTGTCCTGCGATGTTTTTGATTAAACTGGAAGTGCGATGTCATTGGCCACTGATAACAAGTTTATGGCTTAAAAGTAAACTGTTGCGTGCATTCGATTTTATAACAACTTAACTGATATTAAAAATCAGATCATTATTTTATTAATTTTGGTTTAAAATACAAAAAAAAAAAATAATTTAAAAAAAATATATTTTAATTTTACAATTTTTCTTTTGTGAAAACTGAATCTATTTTCAAAAGAAATACCATATTATTAAATATTAATCAATTTATTTTAATGTTATTGCATCAAGAATAATACTGCATTTAAATTGTCAAAAACATTTTTCAACTCAAATGCATATTCCAAAAAAATGCATTTGGAAACCGTTAAAATTGTGTCTTCAAAAGTGAACTAATTTTTTTAAAGCTATACATTTTTGCGCATCGTTTCGCACCTAGATTAGTGGTGGATTTAAATTATATATAATAACGATTACCAGCAATAATAATAATTTTTTAACATTGCTTGATCCTAAAATTAACTGCTTGAATCCAAATAATTTTGTTAAGAAGCCGACTAAGAACAATATTCGATGTTTTCGCTCTGCTTCCAAGGCATGCGCAGATTTTCGGGAACAGCTGTTGAGCAGTGCTCGGCGTGGTGAATAGTGATCCCACTGATAAGAAGTGATAAGAATGCATTTGCTGTGCATGCAACACAGCGTTGACAACAATGCCACAAGTTGAGCTCGCGTTGCAAGTGGAATAATTACGGCATGATATAATGAGCCTAAATGTCACAATCGAGTCAAGTGATGGAACTGGCAAATTGTAACTGGGGATGCAGCTTCCTAAGAGGCGTGTGCCAATTGGGTGGGATGGGGGGTAGGGGCTGGTTGTGTTCGAGGGAACCTTGCAAACTGCTAAACGAGCTTCGTTACAGACACAATTAATGAGCAGCGTTGCACAATTAGGAAAGTACCTCAATTATACAGTCAGCTGCAAACAGCAACGGCAGAGTCAGAAGCAGAGGCAGAAGCAGAGGGAGAGGTAGAAGCAGAGGCAGCCACACTCCTCGACGCTAGCCCCACAATTTGCCGAGTTTTTATTTTTTCCTAATTTTTGCTGTTGTTGTTTTTATACCCTGAACGGATAAAAATGGTTTTATGGAAAAGTCTGTAACAGGTAAACTGGATCAGCCGAGTAGATGCAACAAACTTCTTGGGTTGCAGGATAAAGCTTAATAGAAGGCTTCAAATCGGGAAATTTATCAGCAAAACTAGAATAACTTCAAATATATTCAACAGCTGGCTTAAGGGTATTTCTTAGTCGTCAAGCCGACTCGACTGCGGCATTCTTACTTGTTGTAGATGATGGCGGGAGCGGAATTTATAATAGCAAATTTTGTGGTGGCTGTGACAATTCTTCTTCTTTTTTTGCAGTGCTGTTTAGACACAAGGCCAGGCAAGAACAGGGGGCAGCCCTTTAATTATGATAATTACATTGTTGTCGCGCTCATTTTGCTGTGGCAGCTGCTGCGCCTGCCACCGTTGGGCATTTATGCTGCAACACGCTCTCCCGTTCCTTGCAGCCGCTCGACCATAAAATGTGTCTTGCATAATTTTCTTTATCATTGCAGCCTATAAAATTAATCACTTAGAACAAACACAGCCTTTTTGAATCTATATATATTTTTTAAATTTAAACTTAAGGAAACAAATAATAGTTGAGCAATTTACAATTTATTAAAAATTTCGATGGCTGCTGAATGCTGCAACTTGTAACTTCATAATATTTGCATTTATAATAATATTTTTATATTTATTTAAATAAGATGAAAATAGCACATTTAATTTTATTTTATATACAGTTTTAGTGTCAGTACACAGTGAAAAGCATTGCCAATAATTGGATTCTGGCTTAAATTGCGGCAGCACTTAAAGCCAGCTTTATGCATATCCAAAAATTAATCGAAAATGCAACGGGGCACAAACTAAGAGCTCGTTCTGGGAATTGGAAAATGTGAATTGTGAAACTGGTGTGGCGTATTCGTATTGATGGTTGCAAATGGTTGGCAAATAGCCATATTGTTATATATGCAACAATTGATGGGTATGCCAGCAAATTCGCAACATGTTTTTGGCCACACGAAACGCATTTGTGATGGACGTCCTACTGTGTGTGAGTGTGTATGTGTGTGAGTGTGTATGTGTGTGTGTGTGTGTGTGTGTGTGTGCATGTGTTGGCTTGAACATGCTAATTGCACGAGCCATCAACGCAATTCCGGTAAAATCAGCTGCATAGTTCAACTTTCAAACTCTACTCTAAAGTTATGAAAAGCGCAGTAGTTTTGTGAATGGAAAATAAATGCAGAATCATAAATGTATGCAAATTTATTTGTGTGGCACGCTTATTGGCAACATGCAGCAAAATGTGAAACGCAGCCAAACAGCTGACAATGGGAAACAACACATTTGTGTGACGTGCACTATTAATTATCAAAAACATTTTTGCAACATTTCATCCTGCAATTATGCCACATGTTTCAATCTGTCACATTCACATATGCACTTTGTGCTAAATATGTGTTGCAATATAATAGGATTACCACTATTTATGTTTCAAATAGAATACTTCATTAAATTTCTAAAATAAATGAAAAAATATTTTACAAGGCTAATCACGCACCTTCTGAAACACAATCACAATTAACTTAAATCGTAGACATTAATCAAGTCGGATGAATCCTTTTAGGTATTTTCCCTTGGAGTTATTTGCCATTCGATTAGACGACAAACAGATTTCTGCAACGGCAAGTAAAGAAGTGAATTTAAAACCCATTAAGAAGGCAAACGCGTCCACAATCGAATTTTTAAACGAATCCAATTAAATGTGTTATTTTATTCATTCAAACCGATTGCATTATTATTATTCTAATTGTTGTGAACGCGAACGCGTGTCTATAATTATTTAATTTATAGAGGCAATTTAAAAGCAATTTGAAAATTAGAATATTAGAATCAGGGACACGCCATTGAATCGCTCAATCAGAAGAAGACCGTCAAACAGAACAAATCCTTAACAGGCAATCTAAAAGCAACTTTTTATATATATATCAAAGTCTACTTAATCTATCATATTGTAGATTAGTGCCTAAAGAAGTAGAATTTTAAGATGAGACTAATACTGAAGCAGCTTCTGCTGGAATGCTGTTCATTCATGTTAATTAATTCTTTTTATTTTCAGAATTGCATCACTCATCGTTCAGCACAAAAATACAAATGAGAGAACAATTCAATTTCATTGAAAAAATTGTATAAACATTAAAAATGCAGATAAGCATTTAAGCTCACAGCACTTCTCCTATTGTCCTTTATTTTTTACTATAAAAAAATAGAATCCTTATTAACGTCTATTTATTATCGGGTCTTTATCAAATTGGCTTGTCACAGGGATGACTTGCGAAATCTTATTGCCAATACTCAGTAATGCATCACGTTAAAAAAATGCAGCTTCAATGCTGAAAAATATAGCATGAAAAAAATATACTGTGCAAAAGGAATATCTGGGCCAACTTAAAATTGCTTAATAATAAATGAAGATATAAAGTGATTCAGTGTTGTTAAATATTTACTTTAAAATGTTTACAAAATAAAAGAATTTATTAAATCCATTAATAAGTTACGATTATTATATATTGTATATATTATCTGATTAAGGAAATGCCACTGCTTTTGTTGCATAATATTAATCTTAAATATAATAATATTGTAATAAACAAAAAAAAATTGGTCAACAATTTGGTTTCGTATTTTAATTGGTTTTTATCGATCCATTTTGATCTTCTAAGCTATTTGAAATTTTGATTAGATTTAAAAGACAATAACTTTTCTGCATGAATAAATTGCGTTTCATGTTTAAGCTCAAATTGTCATAAATATTTTCGAATTATTCTAATAAATCAAACCACCTTGTACAATTTTATGAGTCACCTAATGGCAAAACCAATTAAAACGCAGTTAAATTCAATTATGAATTTTGCATTGCAAATTGGCGTTTGCATTGGGAACGGACAGCTTTGAAATATTAATTTTTAATTCAGCAAATACGAATGGCCAACTTTAAAGTGATGAGAACATAGATTCCATGGATAAAGCAAACGACCATTAGTTGGGAAAAAAATTCAGGTATCGAA
Source organism: Drosophila demipolita (assembly GCA_035042405.1). Lineage (NCBI taxonomy): Eukaryota > Metazoa > Arthropoda > Insecta > Diptera > Drosophilidae > Drosophila > Drosophila demipolita. The sequence goes on from JAWNLI010000033.1 coordinate 5,959,307, forward strand.
TCTGAATCTCTGAATCTCGCCTGGTTATCTTTCTTTAGTTTACCTATTAAAACTGAAACTGATACATTGCTCATCAAAGTCTCGGCTAGTAATGCTGATAAAGAATGTACTTTATGAAGATTAAAATAACCTCTGCATTTATATAAAAACCTGACTAACAAACTACTGTATCATATGGGAATAATTGTTCGGTTTCAGAACTTAAAATTTAAATTTGAAATTGGCAGGTCGGCAGCAAATTAAGAGTTAAAAATGTTTATTTTACAAGTATGTAAAATATTAAACCCAAAATATAATGGGCCTTTAGAGCCACAGACTTTGGTCAACCCAAGTTGAAATGATTTGCTGGTTTTATACAATTAATTTTTATAAAATCATTTAAATGGGCTCCAATTAAAAATGTTTGATTTGAAGATACAAAATTCAAATGCTTAAGTGTAATGCATAGTAATTAATAGCAGTTCGGAATGGAAGAAAACCTGACTGTGATTATTTTGTACTTTTGAATCAATGTTTAATACTGATCAAAAGCGGTTTTTCATATTAGAATAGGAGTAAGTGTAAGAATCGATTCATTAAATCCTATAATATATTTTTATAGGTATAATAATTGATGGCACCACGCACGCACTTTTTTTTAATTATGTAATTATATAAGCAATTAAAGAAACCATCATAGATTGAATATAAAGTGCTGCCACCACAGGACAGCTCAATCAGAGTAATTCGAATCAGAGTACAGACTACAACTATACAATGGAAGTCAACAGCTTGAGATTTTTCAGGAGTCATTGGATCGTTTGGAAAATTGTTGGAGTAAGCCACAAGGATATAAGTTGGCCTCGACTCTACTTCGCCTATAAAGTCATTATGAATATAGTTGTCACAATTTGGTACCCGATGCACCTTGGAATTAACATTTTCCGCAACTCTAATCTCACGGACTATGTGGGAAACCTTACATTATTTATTACATGTTTGGCTTGCTCGGCAAAGTTTGCTATATACGTCTATAATTTTGATAAAGTTCACCGAATCGAAGAAATTATACAACAACTGGATTCCCGAGTTAAGGGAACGGCACAGAGAGGTATCTACGGCCAACTGGCAACTCAGCTCCGAAATGTTATATATCTGTTCTTTGGCATCTACCTGCAAATTGCAATTGTTGTCGAATTGTCGTTCCTCCTTCAGGAAGAGCGTGCTCTAATGTATCCTGCTTGGTTTCCTTTTGATTGGAAAAATTCAACCCGAAACTTTTATTTAGCTCATTTTTATCAAATTTTTGGAATTAGTTACCAGCTGCTTCAAAATTATGTAAACGATTGTTTTCCCGCCGCTGTATTGTGCCTGATGTCAAATCATATTAAGATGCTTCACGAACGCTTTGAGCAAGTTGGATTTGATGATTCTGAAGACGCTGAGGAGCAACTGGAGGAATGCATTACAGATCATAAGCGTCTGCTAGAGTGGGTAGTATATTAAACCAAATCTGTATTTCCAAATTTTTAAATATTCTCCATTTTTATATATTGTAGCCTATTCCAGACAGTTGAGTCCTTCATTTCCCTTCCGGTGCTGATTCAATTCGCTGTGACTGGTGTGAACGTGTGTAATGGGGTAGCTGCAGTATTATTTTTGTTTGACGACGCTATGACAAGGATGTATTATGTCTGCTATGTGATGGGAACATTGTTAGAGTTATTTCCTCTCTGCTACTATGGGACATACCTTGAAATTTGCCTCGGGAAGTTGCACTATGCGGCCTTCAAATGCAACTGGATAACGCAAAATCGGAGTTTCAAGAGGAAGCTGATGTTGTTTGTGGAGTGTTCACTGAAGACGAACACACCAATGGCTGGTGGAGTGTTGCGAATCCACATTGACACGTTTTTCTCTACCCTTAAGTTTGCCTACTCATTGTTCACCATCTTGATTCGCATGCGCAAATAACTGCCTTATTCAAATGCATATAAATACAAATACCCAAATACAAATGTATTTTTGAATCTGTTTTTTTTAGTGTTCAGAAAAGACTTTATATAGTGGTAAACGAAAAGTTGCCTATTGTATGTTACATATTTGTGTATAGATTCAATATACCCCATAAAATTTTATTATGGGTATAATAATTGATGGGACCACGCAAATGGTTTTATAAATATGCAAATGCATTAGCAATTAATGAAACCTTCATAGATTGAATATAAAATGCTGCCACCACAGGACAGCTCAATCAGAGTAATTCGAATCAGAGTACAGACTACAACTATACAATGGAAGTCAACAGCTTGAGATTTTTCAGGAGTCATTGGATCGTTTGGAAAATTGTTGGAGTAAGCCACAAGGATATAAGTTGGCCTCGACTCTACTTCGCCTATAAAGTCATTATGAATATAGTTGTCACAATTTGGTACCCGATGCACCTTGGAATTAACATTTTCCGCAACTCTAATCTCACGGATTATGTGGGAAACCTTACATTATTTATTACATGTTTGGCTTGCTCGGCAAAGTTTGCTATATACGTCTATAATTTTGATAAAGTTCACCGAATCGAAGAAATTATACAACAACTGGATTCCCGAGTTAAGGGAACGGCACAGAGAGGTATCTACGGCCAACTGGCAACTCAGCTCCGAAATGTTATATATCTGTTCTTTGGCATCTACCTGCAAATTGCAATTGTTGTCGAATTGTCGTTCCTCCTTCAGGAAGAGCGTGCTCTAATGTATCCTGCTTGGTTTCCTTTTGATTGGAAAAATTCAACCCGAAACTTTTATTTAGCTCATTTTTATCAAATTTTTGGAATTAGTTACCAGCTGCTTCAAAATTATGTAAACGATTGTTTTCCCGCCGCTGTGTTGTGCCTGATGTCAAATCATATTAAGATGCTTCACGAACGCTTTGAGCAAGTTGGATTTGATGATTCTGAAGACGCTGAGGAGCAACTGGAGGAATGCATTACAGATCATAAGCGTCTGCTAGAGTGGGTAGTATATTAAACCAAATCTGTATTTCCAAATTTCTAAATATTCTCCATTTTTATATATTGTAGCCTATTCCAGACAGTTGAGTCCTTCATTTCCCTTCCGGTGCTGATTCAATTTGCTGTGACTGGTGTGAACGTGTGTAATGGGGTAGCTGCAGTATTATTTTTGTTTGACGACGCTATGACAAGGATGTATTATGTATGCTATGTGATGGGATCATTGTTAGAGTTATTTCCGGTCTGCTACTATGGGACATACCTTGAAATTTGCCTCGGGAAGTTGCACTATGCGGCCTTCAAATGCAACTGGATAACGCAAAATCGGAGTTTCAAGAGGAAGCTGATGTTGTTTGTGGAGTGTTCACTGAAGACGAACACACCAGTGGCTGGTGGAGTGTTGCGAATCCACATTGACACGTTTTTCTCTACCCTTAAGTTTGCCTACTCATTGTTCACCATCTTGATGCAGATGCGAAATTAATTGCCGTAGTCGATTGCATTACTGTGCTGCACCTTGATGGACATCAATTCAAATACACAAATAGACAAATACAAATAATAAACTGGCTGTTGAGGCTTCAATTGTTTAACTCTCAACAATGGCGCAGCGGAAGCCGCTTAGATTTCAGCAGATTAGTGTTTCCGTTGTGCCGGAAGCTAGTGAACCGGAGACAGAACATAGATTTGATATGTAAACAGAATGATTTGCAGGCAAAGTTGGCTAATGCAGAGGCCACTGTTTAACTGCTACAGCTAACAGCTAATTGGGGGTAGATGATATGTAAATTTCAAAATGGACAACAGATGATGTCTATTTTTTGATGCTGTTCCATTTTTGTTGCTATTGCCGCTCGTCTATTTTTTATTTGCACAGAGATAAGACATTAAAAGACTTTCTGGGCTTTGGCAAGGCCTAATGCGCTTAAGTCCCGGCACTAAGTCATGTTGAATCTGTAAACCCAACATTGTAAAATTGTAAAAAAAAAAGAAAAGAAAAACACAGAGCGGTCCACGCGCTGCTTGATGTAAAGTGAAATAGCAAAACCCAGAGCAAAAAGGGCCAATTGGGCAACTCCGAATTTATGAGCAAGGGTCAGCGCAAGAAGGGCGAACTGGGGCCAAAATCGATTTGTTGAGCGGCTGACTTTTGAAGAAGTGGCAGGCAGACAGTCCGGCAGTTAGTCAGTCGGGCAGTCAGTCAGTCGGGCAGTCAGTCAGTCGGGCAGTCAGTCAGTCAGTCAGTCGGGCAGTCTCTAAGTTGATTTAAATTTATAGCAGCTCAGAGCGAAACACATTCACATATCGCGCTCGAAACTAGAACTAGAGAATCCTCGAATCCTCGCATCCTGATGAATGCAAAGCACGTAGCGGACACTGCCACAACTTGCTCCTTGAATTCATTTTGAGTGCTGGTCCTAAATCGTTCACAAAATATGAGAGCTCTTTTAATTTTTAATCAAGGGAAGCCAAAAATTGTTGTACAAGCTTAGTGGAACGGCGGCATGTTGAGGGGTAGGTGGAGTGGGAGTGGGAGTGGGAGTTGGGATTGGGAATGGGAACGGACGCACTTATTTTTCGTTCTCAACAAATTAGCAATGAAACTACTTTTGTGCTTAAGCCATAGACAGACAGACTTGCTGAGCAAAGTGCAGACTCAGCTGGATGCCTGCCTGCCAGTCAGTCCAAAATTATATTTCGCCACTTGCTTCATTTATTTGAGCTTGCAACAGTCCAGACTATCATCATCATCATTGGCATCAGCAGCAGCATCATCATCATCGTTAGGTGTCTCTATCTGTCGCTAGCCAACTGTATAAGTCATGCAAACTCTTACTGGAAAATTTCAGCAATGTCATTTTATTAGTTTGAAAAACTTATACAACTCAAGCGACAAAAACACTCTAACTAAACATATCTCAAAATATAAAGAAAAAAACTGTAGTTCAAAGCGGTTTAAAGATATACTTATTATATATTTATTTATTTTTAACAAATATTTATTATTAGATTTAAAAAAAAATTTTAAGATATTTATATTTATTATTTATTTATTTATTTTTTACAAATATTTATTATTAGAATTAAAAAAGAAAATTTTTGATATTTATATTTATCATTTATTTATTTATTTTTTACAAATATTTATTATTAGAATTAAAAAAAAAATTATATGTATATATATAAAAAAAAACTGTGGTTTAAAGCGGTTTTAGAATATTTATACTTATTATTGATTTATTTTTTAAAAATATTTATTATTAAAGCTTTAAGTAAAATAAATATAAATATGTATATATAGGAAGAAATAAAATAAAAATAGTTCAAAGCAACTTAATTTTTTAAATTTATTATGAATTTATTTATTCAAAATATTTATTATTAAAGTTTTGAGTAACTTTATGTGTTTTATTATAGTCTAATTACTATCGATCTAAGCCTTTATAGAAAATTTACCGCAAACAAAATAAAAAATGAATATAATATGTTATTCATAGAAATAAATCAATTGCTTTTCTTATTTAGCAGATATTCAATTTATTGGCAATTTTTTTAAGTGTACTTTTCGCTACATGCAACGCAGCAGTTTTTCTCGCTGTCGTTTTCTTTTTTCCTATTTGCTTCTTTTTACTGTTGCTTCTCAGCTGCAATTTGTTGTTAAGGAAAATGTTAATACACTTGCTGCAAGTGGCTGGCATGCTGTTGCCGCTGAGGCAGCCACAAGTGGCCACTTCAGCTGATGAGGCTTAACTTGGACACGAAAATGTTTACCGACATGTGCCTCGAACGTGTGGAAATTGATGCCAACATGTTGAAAATTTGGTTTCTTGAAATTAAATTACCCACGGAATACTGTAAAACGAGGAGCGCTTGTGCTGCCCCAAAAAGTATTCTTCAACTTTGGCATAAAATTAGTTTCCTTATGACAGACAGACGCAATCCAAAAACTTTTGAGCACATTGTGAAATCTGGGGGAAAATTCGTAAAAATACGCAACTATGCATTTGCCCGGAAAAGTTTTGTGTCAACGGCCTGACTTGGCTGTCATCTCCAACTCAGAACCACCCATCCACCCAACCTACTATTTTGTACGACGCCCATCAGTCCTTTGCTCGACCACCATCCGTATTCCTAAACATGACCTCGGGAATGGCCGTCGGCTTTCTCGTTTAGCAATGTGCTCAAACAATTTACTAAGGGCTGGAAATATTAAGCCGCAGTTACATATGCTACACAAACACACACACACACACACACAGATAAACACATGTGTGTTTGTTGCACACGAAAAATTTTACAACCGTCATAAGAAAGTCACTTAACGTAGCCATTGGCGATGGCAATGCTCCATTATGTGGTCGGGGTTTGGAAAACATGCAGACGAGTGAAAGTTAATTTCTGGCTAAAATGTAAGTATGTACACTCAGAAAAAAACAATAGCACTATATTTTACAATATTTCCAATTGAAAACTGGCAAGCAACAAAATTGCAACCATTCGTTATATAAAAGAAAATGATTAAAGTATAAATTTAATCTCATATTAATAATTAATTAAGTATAGTTTTTTTTCTGAATGTACACAGTATGTGTGTGTGTGTGTGTGTAAAAGCCACATTCACGAAATATGTGCAAAGATAATTCGGATTTTCTTAAGGCGTAGCATGTGTTGGGTGGGGGGAAGGTGTTGGAGGGGGTTGGTTGAGTGCCAGTGAAAACATTTGCCTAAACTATGCCATTAACATGTAAAACTTTCCGGGTACTTGTAGCCCACTGCGTCTCGATCACAGTTTTGGGTTATTCCTATTTGTTTTTTTTTTTTTTTTGTGGGGGGTGAAGAGCACGTAAATACTTTCGAGAAACTTGAGCGAATTAACAACAAAAAGTTAGTCCTGTGACGGAAAACTTAAGCTAAAATAACTGAAACTGCTGCTGCTGCTGCTGCTGTTGGAAAGTGACAATAACAGGCGGCTGCCAAAATGTGGAAGGCTTGACAGCCAATGTGGCAGTGTCGAATGTCAAACAATTTTGTAGCGCTAAGAGGACGAGGCGAGGCCAGGATCTTGGGTCTGGCATCTATTTAAAGCGGGCCCCATTCGAATGTGCTTATAACTTCCGAATTTTAGACTTTAGTATGCACCAGATTCAGTGGCCAAAATACAGCATCCGCATAATGGCTGCCAAGGAGCCCATCTAAATGTAGTCCGAAACGAGGAGTATTACTCATTACGGCTAATGACTGTTATTTTTGTCAGGCGCATAACAAACTCAATTAGTTGAACTTGACTTGCCGCACACAACTTGCCACTCACACACACACACACACACACACACATTGTGCTTGCGGCAACTGAATGTCAACTTTGGCTTTTACAGCGCATTACGATTACTGGCAACGCCGTCAACTCTCAAATGTGGTCGGAGACAAACATAATTACGACCACGTTTAAAGGCTTTTATATTCAGTTGTTTTTATTCTTCGCAAAACTTTGCAAACAGATTTACACAATGTTGAGTTAAACGACTGCAATAAATTGTCGTCTGATTAAATGTGCTGATTCCAAGGCGACTGCAATTGACTTTAATCACATGTAAAACACAGCATACAAGAGAAGAACCAGCAGGAGCAGCACCAGGAGCAGCAGCAGCAGCAGCAGCATATGCAAATGCCAATAACAAATATGTTAAAGAATACTAAAAAAAAATTTATATGTATATAAATAAAAGACGCCTTGCTACATCTCCCAAATGTGGCAATTATTACACTTACCACAAGGGGGCCATGAATGAGAAGAGGCTGCAACATGAGTGTTGAGGCGTGGCACCATTCATAAGCACGCCTCAATGAATAAAATTGGCGGATTTACAATTGAATTTTAAAGTGCGATGACGGCGCTGACAGCCGTTTATGTTGATGATGAGCGTCCTCAAGGATAGGGAGCAGATTTAATGTATTGTTGGTATTATGCCACAGGCACCGCATGTTGCCAAACACACCACAACTTGCTATTGATAATATATGATTTAATGTTTTATTAATGTGTGGTTTTTGAGTTAAGTGAGGCGTGTCCCTCCAAGCCATAACCCCATAGTCATTTTGATTTGTCGCGCTAAATTTACATAAGCGATTATTTGCTATTTATGCGACAGCCTAAAAGTATGCAACACGCCGAAGAGAGAACTTTCAATGATTTGCCTGCTGCAATGCATTATGTCACTTTCGATACATAAATAATACATAATACTCACTACAATCTCACTATAATCTCATTATAATCCCATTATAAGTATAATGAGAACCATTTTTTAATTGGACTAAATAATAATTTTATTCTACGATAAATTTGTGAATGCGCAAACCAATAAATGAATTCAATTGAAACGAATCCAGTTGAGCATATATTCCAAATAAATTCACAAATTGGTGGTTCGCTGCTATTGTAGAAATATTTTAATGTTGAAAAATATAAGTATTTGCTTTTATACGTCGTATTAAAGTCATCAATTAAATACTTAAAAAAATGATAAGTTACTCACCGAATAAAATCTATTAAACAGAATCGTTTAAGTGCACATTTTAAAATTTATTCGCATTTATTTTTGCCTGTGTTGGTATCATTAAACTACAATAAATAAATGAATGTAAATCACACACAATAAATTCTTATTACTATTTTATTTTATATTGTGGGCATTTTTATGCGCTGGCCCAATGCTGCATAAAAATTCTGTACACCCACACACACACACAGCTGAATGTGTGCCAATTGTTGTGCGAAACTTTAGGGACAATATGCATCATTCATGTATTTTGTTTGCTCGCTTTTCATACTTCAACCAGCCAACATTTGTCACTGAAGTTGTGCAGCTAATCAATTATGGGGAAAAATGCTTTACATTCTATTTTTTTTTTTTGTTTTTTCTCTTTTTTTATTTATTGTTTGTGTCCTTTCGGACTATTCACGTTTGACTGCATCGCATAAAGTAATTTCTCCCATGAACCGTAAACTATTGTTGATTTTATTATGCATTTATTGTGCTTTTGCAGCACACTGTAGTGCTCGCAAAAGGCCGACGAGTGCTGTTGTAATATAATAAATTGAATACATAAATAAAAATAAAAAAGTTATTTTATATGTTAGAGTGAGCCTTTGTATTGATTTAATTTGTATCACATAATAATAGAAAACACGGATGCGATTAGCGTTAAAATAAAATTCCTTTGAATTCTTTCAAATCCAATTAATGCACTTTAAAGGATTTTCATAAATCTCAACCCCCCCAAAGACCTCAAACCACCCGTTGACCTCGACACCGATGGCTATTGTGATTTGTGCCACAACTTAAATAATAATGACGCGCACCCCTAAAATAATAGGCATCCGGCAAAATCATGCTAAATTGCTTGAATGTCAGCAGAGAAGTAATTTAAAAGCAATTTCGCGATCATTAAATGCCACAGTCAGATAAACCAACGAACTACCCAAGCACATCTGATAAAACTACATACTTTATTCCCTGTATATAGATGAGAGGCAGCTGTGTATATGTACAAATAAATTCTAAATTATATATATATATATAAAATATATAAGTAAGTATATAGAACAATCATTCATCATAAAGTAATAATCCTTAAGGTCATCAGTCTTTACAAATCAAGTTGATGAATAAAGTTAAGTGTCTTTTAAAGCACTTCAGATTTCGCAGGGCGCTTTAAATGTTTCCACTAATTATAATGAGTTTTGAGCAGTGACTAATATTTTTGGCAAGTTTACAGACATATTAAATTAGAATCGCATTATTTGGCTAATTGCAGATAAAAATGAGTATTACACAAATTGTACCTTGAGTTGGCTGCTGGCAAATGCATGGCCATTGACATTGAAAGTGCAGTTAATTTCGGTGTTTTTTTGACAAACCCACAAAACCCAAATACACGTTTCTGATGATGCTGTTCAACAAAGGTCATTGGCAAAATTACAAAAAATTGCGTGCCGCAAAAGCCAAGAGAAAATCAGCATTGTATAAAAATAAACTTTCATTCAAGACTCCAGATAAAACACTTGGCATTATTTCCGCTGGTGACAAATAAAACTGCTTTGAGGCACATCATCATTATCATTGATATGGAGATGGAGCGCTTATCGCAGCTGGCCAAGCTTGGAGTGCGTGGAGTGCAGGCAAATCTTATAGACACATTTGGACATTCAGTTGTAATTCCTCGTTGGTTGTGTTTAACACTAAAGTGACCATAATTCGATTCCATGAAATGGCATCACGTGTGCCAGATGCCACTGGAATCTGCCTTGTGCCATGTGCCACATTCGCAGTGGACTGCGTTTGCAATTTAGGGACTAGAAATCATTGGGTTATTCATACAATTTCACAACCGAACGGGAGACGGGAGCAGTAGAATTTGAAGACATTTCTCGTCCTTTTCTCGGAATAGAATCACGTACGTTTTCAAACAATTATTGTCCTTGCCCAGTGACACGTAACGGGCGCCCTTAAATCTATTATGCAGGATGCTGAGAAATAAATTAAAATTTGATTTAAGTTATAGTCGCCATTATTAGAAGCTGGCTTTAATCAGCTGTGACCTAAGGGCACTAGTTTCATTATTTATCAATCTATTGTTACGCTCTAAAAGGCATTTGGCTTAGTTTGTTTTTTCTAAATGATCGGGCACAATTAAAACAAATGACAACGATAAATTTTTGCCAGCCATAAATAATAACAAGTTACGGGATGCTAGTGTCAGTTGAGCAATGTTGCTAGACCAGTGCACAGAGCAATAAACGACGCGAATATCAGTATTAATTCTAGGCTGTAAATAAGGTCCATAAAGGCAAATAACGGCTAGAACAGTGCAAAGTCAAATCAGGCGTAGTCCAATTGGTAAACAGGTAATCTATAAATAAACTATAATTACTGGATAAATATTTGCGAATTGCTGCGCCGTCTGAGTGATGCAGCAGGCAGATGACTCAGTCGAACAGTCATAAAACTGGATTCGATTTGATAATAAACAAGTTAACTAGTTATAGTTGGGGTGTTAGAAATTGCGGCAGTGAAAGTTGCTAATTGCTTGGCCAACATGCAGCTCGTCGTAGTGCTGCAATCGAGGAAAAGAAAGTCACTTCGGCTACCAAGTCAATGGCCGAAGCAACAGCAACAGCAGCAGCAATATATTAATCGAACTGCCAAACAAAACTTGGCTCAAAGCAACAGCTAATCAGCATTTCAGGCAGGCAGTGATGCGTGGTTATTTTCTGTAGCCATTTGCCATTGCTTTTGCGTGCTGTGAAACACTTAATGCCAAACTCGCAAAATGGTTGTGGAGAAAAAAGGTAGCGCGCAAGCGCAAGTATCTCATGGATACTTGGCGACATGACAATCAGTTAAGGAGGTATCTCCACTGCTGCCCGAACTCCCCCCTCTTTGCCCATGGCAAACACGTTAGCCGGCGCCCGAGTCTGAAAACCGAAACCGAATCCGAGACTGAAATCGAAAACCCACCGAGCAACACCTCGTTTCAGTTGCCGGCTTTGACTTTGGCTTGGTCGGCTTCGGACGGCCAAGCTTTATTTGAGTATCCGTAAGAGACTCTTCAATATTCAGTTGCGAATTTCATACAAAACGAAACGGTCGCTTCTGAAGTGAAGTGTTGTGTGTTGTGTTGTGTTGTGTGTTGTGTGTTGTGTTGTGTTTTGGATTGTATTATCTATTTGATAAACTTCAGCAGTACAAAAATTGTCAGTGCGATCGACTTGGGTGTCAAATAACAAATTCACATTTAAGCGGAAATTTGTCAAGTCAATAAAGTGAAGAGTTCTGTGCGCTGTACCACAACAAAGTCCAAAAAGCGAAAAAGAAATCGCCGAATCTTTGAAGTTATTCTTCGTTCAATTCTACGCAAATATGATCGAGAGACGCAGTCAACTGGATAAGGTAGTCAAATAAAGGAACTACAGTCGATTGTTTTTTAAAATATTCAATTTTATTTTCAATACGACAATGCTTTATTTTATATAGACGCCAGTTGAACATATGACAATTATCTCAGCACAAACTTTTAATTAATTGACTAGCCAACAATTAGCATAAAAATAACATGTTTCCTATTAAAATACGATATCAGCGACAAGCGTATAACTTTTAGTGGTTATTAAGTTAATAATTATTAATTGTGATAAATTATAAAGCCGTTTTGAATTGTTCTTTAAGTATTTATTGGACATGTACAAATATTGTCAGCTTGTTCTTTACTGATAAGCCGGTTTTCCTGTCTGTGGTTATTTAGTGACCTTTGTATACGTAGTGAGATCATATTGCAAGAATTATGTCTCGTTGAATGTATTTCTTATAAAGATCATTTATCGTATATATTTTAGTTGTTGCCCCATCTGCAGCTGAAGCAGTTTAAATCAGTTCTGATCTCTGGCAGAGTTTGCGTCATTTTTATGATGTTTAGAGCCATTGAATATATATGTATTTTGTATCCGTTTGCCATAACTTTGATATTTGTTGTCGAATAATATTTACTGAATGTCGAAATATTCTAATTAATGACGTGCGGCTCAGTTACGTAATGCTTGCAACAGAGCCGAACGGAAGGTAGAATTGTGTGTTATGAATAATTAATGCATTTTTGGAACAACGAGACTAAAATCATATTCATTTCAAAATATCTGTACAAAGTATTTATTTGTAATTAAAAAACACACGCTGTCCCAATCCCAGCTAAAAACGAGATATGTACATATATGTGTATATGTATATGTGTATGTATGTACATACATTAAAATTCAGTGCTGCAGCTTAGCTTCCTCTTTTCTTTTTTTGTTTATTTTTGTTTTTTTTTGTGACTTGATCGAATTACGTATGTAGAATTGTTTCTTTTTTTAACTGCTTTGTACTCACATCGATTTCAGACGTCAGCACAGGCGTCACTGTACAGTCAGCTCAGCTCGTTTATTCTATATTTAGGCACGAATCGAATGGTAGGTGGGACGATGACTATAATTTAAAGAACTAAAGCGAATGTGATCAATGTCACGCAAGAGCAGCCGCAAGAATTGTGGCAGAGACAAGGAGGGGGCAACAACTGGCAGAGGCAAACAACCATGTTAAAAAGTGGCCAGCTCGAAATTAGCATAATTGCCTGATGCCTGTCTGCAAAGAATGTTGGTCTATTTTTTGCCCATTGCAAATTAGACAAATCTGTGCAGACGATATAATCCAAGGCGGCTTCAGTTATAATGAGACTGAGAGAAGCTAAAAGAAGTAGCAGCATTTGATTATTACTCAGAGCAGTTTCCTTTTTATGATTAGTCTGAGTCTGAGCCCAGCACTAATTCCATGCAAAGTTCATTAGCCAAGTCACTGACGAGTAGAGTTTTCTGCCAGACAAGCGCGGGATTAATCCCATCAGAATCATGGGCAAAACTACTTCTCAAGTTGATTTTTATGTGGGCCGACAATTTAGTTGCTACACATTTACTTTTATTGCCAGTATCTGTAAATTACTTGGAAACTTGTTGGCCAGCTTGTTTCACGTGTCTGTATCAAAACAATTATCTATTTTCGTATTTTTTTCCAAACAAGTTGCCATTTCTAGGTACAAGAAATGAAACCTGTTTGTGCAGAGATATGAAAATTAATTACCACACGTTTAAATGAATATTTCACAGAGTAAATATTATTGGCATCTAGTTTTATTCGTATATTTTATTTCTCGAGAATTTATTTTCTTAGCATTTAAATTCATTTATTTGTTTTACATTCGTTTTGCACATGTAACATATTTTTTGCAACAGCCAAAGATTTAATTGATTTACTACAAATGTAGAACATGCTGTTTTACCAATTGCTTCTTTCCCTTAAATGTATTATTTATTTATTTTTTCTATTTTTTCCTGAGTGTAAAATGTTAATTCGATTCAAAAGAACACCTTTGACAAAGAGTGCATTTTATATAATAGACTATTTGCCGATAAGAATGTGTACAATTGATTTCTATAGAATATATTTTAAATCAACGTGCCGCATAATTAACATTTAGTAAATTACTTCTTTTGTGTTGCCCCGTCGCACTGAGTATTTTGCATGTGGCGCAACACACTTGTTGTGAGGCACATATAAAATATGCACATTAATTACGATCTGACGGAGAAATATAGTAAATTAAATTAAATGACATACACTGTTTAATACAAAGTAACAACAAATTTTTATTTATTTTATTATTGTTCTATACTACAACGAACATGTGTCTGTGTGTGTGTGTATTTGAATTATTGCAAATTAATTAATTTGATTATTTGCGGCTGTTGCGGCGTGTGCACATCAATCTATCAGCCACTGTGTGTGTGTGTGTTTGTGTGTGATTAGTGTTGAATACCATTAATTAGCCGCTTGATTTACGATGCATTGACCCCGCCTTCTGTATCAAACTTTGCTTAGTTTAATTGCAGGTTTACTTTTTATTGCGTTCACTTAATTTTCCACATCTCCTCTACTTATTCCTCTCGTTCACTGTTTAACGATACTTAATTAAGTCTTTAAGTAGCCGGCACTTAGGTGGTCAAAGTTAATTGAATCCACTGCAATTTGTTATTGTATTGTATTTTTTGCAAGAGCACTTTATTGTACAGGTGAATTTCAGAACCTTTTGCGCATTCTTGTGCACAACAAAATAAAATAAAAAAAATAAAAAAAAAAAAATTAGCAAAGAATAAAGCTCTAATCGAATTGTCGAAAATAATGAATGTGTTAAATAGCAACAGCAAAAAAATGCTAACAAAAGCCACAAAGCAAATTATAAAAGTAACTCGCCAAAGTTTAAGAAATCGAGCCACGACGAACAGCTTAAAGATAATAAGCAATAACAGTGGCAGTGGCAGTCGTCGGGCATGACTGACATCACACACAGATACACACACACACACACACACACACATAGGAAAAATTCCACACAGATATAGACAGAGCAATAGATACAAAAAATCACTTATCGTCAAACATTTGCGCCGTGTTTCTTGCACGTGTTCGGGCTCAAGTTCAGGGCTTTTGAGATAAGATTTGGAGAGGGGAAGAATTCGTCTATCTACTATCTGCTTGCTACAGTTTCTCAGCTGTTTCTCGCTAAAAGTACACGTTCTGTGGCTGAGCAAAAAAAATAAGAAAAATACAAAGTAAACAAAGTAAACAAACGAAGAAGCAAAGAAACAAAAATTAAGTAAATTAAATATAAATTGCGCCAAAGCGACGATGACAAAGTGTGGCACAGTGGCATGGGGCACAAAAAGCGTATGCTTGTAAGTAAAATAACAGCAAAACAGGTAATATTAAAAATATAAAGCTGACCGTGACCAATGTCAGGGGCTCATTGGCGCTTATTTGTTTTTGTATTTTGTTGTTGTTGTTGTTGTTGCTTGCTGTTCGTTGTTGCTTGCTGCTTGTGGTAGCCTGGGAATATGCTCGCAAGTGTGACCAGATAAAAGGTGCACACCAAAACCGTTGAACCAACCATTGTTTGACTATGCAAATTTATGCAATGTCAGCAGTGTGGCAAACAAAGATAGCAAAACAACAGCAGCTGAAACAGAAGCAAAAACAGCAACATAAATAGCTGGCCATTTGAACCATTTCAGCCGAATTCAATTTTACGCTTTATGCCGTTTTGGTTTTTTTTTTATTTTTTTTATTTTGTGCTTTGGTTTCTAGTTCAAGTTTAGGGTCAATAACTGTCGATTGCATTTTAACTAAGTTGATCGAGCAGCTGCTGCTGCTGCTGCTGCTGCTTTGTTTGCTGTGGCTACTGTTGATTTACAATTTGTTAAATTGGCAAACAAAACGATTACGAAAATATCTATTTAAATGCACGCTAAGCATTTTTGCTTTAACTTATTTTACTCTTTTGGTGTAATAAAAATTAGATTACTTTGTATTTCTAGAGTTGTCCAAACATTTAAATCACAATTATAGCTTTATTAGCATATGCATTTAATATTAATATTATTATATGGCCAATACAATATTAAAGAATTATTCTTACTAATTTTTAATTGATAAAATGTATATAAAATAAATTTAGACTTTAATCGAAAATGGCAACATTTCTATATTAAGTATTAAATGTTGCTATGTACTCAACATGCCCAACAGCAAACAGTTAACAAAAACTGGAGGTTCATCGATTTGAGAGCCTGTTTATCTTAATCAGTTTTTAGTACTTGTAGATGTATTTTTATTGAGTACACTTTTTTTTTTGTTTTTGATGTTTGTTTTTACACAGAAAAAGGGTGCGCTAAGTGAATCACGAGCAAATCGAGTGCTTCGCAACAACAATTTAAACAAACTAAAAGCAAGTTCAATGTGATTGGCATTTTACGAGCAGTTAAATTGCAGGTTCAATGCATCAGACATCTGTGTGCCTGAAATAAAAAATGTTAATAGTGGTTATAATCTTCAAACATCAACAAACACACACACACACAGCAAAACTTTAAGTTTTATACAAATATATTATGCATATTCCATTTGGCTTCATTAATATTCACACACTTTATTTGATTTATTGTCTTAGCCTCATCAGAAATTTAAGCACTGGGTTTTCGAGTTCAAAATTCTATTTATAAGTCGGAATAGCAAAATGATCTATGTCTGCGCCTGTGGCTAACATAATAAGACAGCCACCAATTGTTTCCGGCCATTTTTTTTGGTTTTTGACCTTTTCATTCGCTTCTTATTAGAACCAGTTTCGATCCCAAATTGCTTAGCTAAGGTTATAACTAATTTTGTAAATGATGTTAGTTATTAAAATTTCAAATCCCTGACCTTTTGAAATATAGGCGCTGGTATCTATTCTTTGGCAGCATCAAAAATCCATGTCAATATAGTCATCAATCTTCTTGTTGTGACCTTAGGGTACATAAAAATATAATGATTCGATGAACAACTATATTTTCAATGGCTAATGCCGCCCAACTCCCCTTCTTTTGTTATATAAAAAAATATTTAAAAAATTCACAACCGCAATTTGGCATTTTCGACCCCACAAATTGTCATCTGTTGCCTACAAATCGACATATAAAATGATAATAAAATTTAGCTTTGTATAATTCTGAAAGTAGTGATAAAAATTCAGTTTATTAAGAAGTTATTTTAGGCTGCAGCAAACATTCCAGCGGGAATTATCGATACATATCGATAAATACACAATTAGCTTTTTTTACAATCGATGGACTTACATTCGTACTCCTGCTGACAGGGTATCTGCTAGTTGAGCACTTGCGCACTCTTCATAATTTCAATTTAGTTACTTTAAGAGCCGTTTATTTTTTTTGTGGTGAGCTTCGATTACCGCATCGCATTATTAATATGCAGATACATTCGAGTTCAAGGCAGTTCCGGTGTGATAATAGGCTTTACAAATGCCTCGAATGTACACACAAATATATGTATGTGTGTAACACGTAGGTATGTCATTATTTGCCGACCTCATCGGCAATAATCAGCGGTTCAATAATGGAGTGGAGCACGCATAGAGCGCCACTGCAGGCGATCTGATATGGATATGGATGTGGATGTGGATGTAGATGGAGACATTGACTGACTTGGCATTGTTGCATGAAAACTCGGTCAGTTGTCTGCTGCGTGCTCTCGACGTAAGGTGAGCAAGCTGTGCTTTGTGTAAACGGGTTCAGTGAACTTAACCAATTTACAGTACCATTTAAAGTCGCGCACATTGGCACTGAGAACAAGTACGAGCTTGCCTGCTGAATTTTGACCATAAGATGGAATTATGCGTAGAACTGATGCCATGAAAATCGAAATCTGTAGTGTGTCAGAGCGCTAAAAAAAAAAGCAAAAGCAGTCCGCACTCCAATTGCGCTGAAAGTAGCCAATCCACTTTTTACTTTTGTTCCAATCCGGCCTAAACCAGTTTTTCCGTTCGACGCTGAGAAAGCGGGCTGAAAAGAAATTTTCTGACGTGTGTGCGCTCAATTTGTTTGTGCAAACGGAGCCCCAACTTATAATAGTGTATTCACAGAGACTGCAGCGAGCCGCGTCATTATTTACAACGGCAACTCAGGCTAAAGATCAGCTGTCTCCGAGCAGCTGCACCTCGACCAGAACTGTACTACGTGCTGAATATAAGCAGCTCAGCAGCTGCCCACCGTCAGTCGCTGCGCAGACGCGTTCAGGTGCACTTCACGTTCCACGTTCACGTTTCACGTTCACGTTCACAAATTCGAATTCAAATTGTGGTCAATTCAATTGGTTGGCCAATAGTGGTATTAATATTGCAAACATATCCAAAAATAGGCCAAAAAAAAAAAGTTATTGATTGGCAAAATGGCAGCAGCACGCAGTGTTTATATCACAAACGAGGTGAGTTCCTGCTTTGCCAAAAAAAAAAAAAAAATCAAAACAAAAAACAAAAAATGAAAAAACAAATTAAAAACCAGTACGCAAACCTAAGTGGTACATATTGGTGGCCAATGTTGCAAGAACCACTTGAGACATCCACTCGAAAGCAATATCAAATCAGTGTTTGGACACAAACTGAAATGAAAAACTGACTCGATGCTCGAAACTTGTCCAGAATAAGATACAAATCAGCAGATTGTGCAAGATGTCGTAATGACTAAATGAATAGAATGCGCTGAGCTGTAAGCCATAAAAGTGTGATGGAATATGAATAATTAATATACATAAACAGCGCGTAAATAAATACAAACAAACAGCTGAAGTTGCAGACCGATCCAAATTAATTCTTAAAGTTCTCAAACTCATTTCAACACTTTTGCTTTTTGGTTGTTTTGTTATCTTGGAAGCCCGGGGAAAACTTTTACTCGACAGCAGCCAGCGTTATCCGTATAATTACAATAAATTAGTATTAATTTTGCATCAGTGTAATATAAACAGCTGCAGGCCAACCGCACAGCCAAAACAGTTTCCAATTAAAACAAATCAATGGAAGAAAAAAAAAACAACAACCGAATCAGATATAGAAAGTAATCAAATTTGAATACGGATATTTTGGCCATCAGGACAGATGGCAAGATGGCGTTCGAAGTGTTTGTGTCTGGCCCCAAGCCGAAAATATAATTTAAGCAATTATTGTTGAATCTGTTGAATGGTTAATTAGGCATATTAAATTGCAATTTAAAGACAATATGCTCTAATTGATATCAATCTGATTTAATCATGTGGTTTAAATCAGCCGATTCCCACAGCTATTAACTATGTCTTTTCGAAATGAAAAATCAGCAAATGTAAGAAATTTTAGCAAGTATTTAAAATTTAGGAAAAAAAAGTAAACGCTTTTTAATAACAGTAAATAGAGGGTATATTTACTTAAATTAACTTATCAAACAAGTAGAGAAACTTTAATTTGTTTTCGCCTTACATTGATTTAAAATAAGCTCACCCCTTGTGCTGAGTAACATTTATGGCTTAAAGTGATTTCCGTTTACGGAAAAGTTTAGCGTAATCCAATATTTTTAGCAAGCATTAAGGAAGCGTTCAAAGCAAACAAAATCCTGGCCGTGGGCAAGTGGGTTTGTTGTTCCTTCCCTCTCTGGTTTTTAAGTGCTGGATGTGCGAGCGAAATAATTAACGCTTATTGACATTCCACAAACAAATGAGTTGTATAAAAGTCGTTAAATTCAATTTATTCTGTTTAGATATACGAAAAGTGCTCTAATATTTATGACTACTTATATATATACATATGTATATGCGTGTATGTGTGTGTGTGTGTGTGTGTGTGTGTGTGTGTTCAAGGAAAGGCCTGTTGCTTATCCTTGCTTAACATATCCCAGGCAGACAGCCATTATGTATTTGCCTCTGTTTGTACTTTTAATATTTGCCAATGTTCTGAGAAAGAATAACAAAAGATTTTTCGCGCGTTGTGCAAACGGAATGTCACTGGAAATGCGAAGTAAACAGTAAACAGTAAACAATAAACAATAAACAATAAGCAAATACCCACATGCCCACAGAAATGTGATGCAAAAAATGTTGCTGCAAGAGTTGCTCAATTGCGGTTCAATGCTGCGTATACTTTACACATTACGTATACGCCTGTTGGACACATGAGAAAAATCAAACAAGTACTGCACGAAATCGAGTCCTATAGCTTTAATTACATTTGTATATGTGTATCAAGAATTTAAATGGAAATGTATGTGCATAAGCTGTGTGGTAAATACTTCGCAACGACAGCAAGTTTCATGGTCTTCAAAGACCAGGCCACAATGGAGCTGGCAAACTTTCAATTTTAGCTTGATCTTTCACTCGCTCGATATTATTTATATGCAAATGAATTTGAAATAGAAATGCACTTCAGGCACTTGTCAGCTTAAATTTGATGCGGTTTCAAACAAACGATTTGCATATAAATCAAGAAATCTACGAATGCTATATGTATATATATATATATATATATATTTTTTTTTATTTGCAAATTCTATTAGAAACACTTACTGAAACTATTTGCAAATATTGAGTACCTTGAGAATGAAATTACTTTCAGTGCAAGCAAACTTAAAATTGTTACCGAATGAAAGGGTTTCATTATTTATTGATATATGAATAAGTAAATTGGCAAAATTTATGAAGACAACTTGATATAAATCACTATTATCTTAAATAGTTAGGTTTCTGTCTTTAGCATTAATTTTGTTGAATTCCTTAAGCTCTTTGAATTCTACGTCGCAACCAACAATGCCCTAAACAAAAGGCACAATTTTGCTACCCACTTAAAATGTGCATAATAATAACACGAAAATGTAAAAAAAAAAACCAAAAAAAACAAAAGACACTCCCACACCCATGTTGGACAAGTGCCACGACCAGTCTGGCAGTGAACTCAAGTTGGCTTAAAGCCCGCATATTTATGTCAATTTGTTGTCTGTTGTATTCCTTTTACAGTTGTTTTGTTGTTGCCCTTTTTTCACCGTTAACGCTTCAATGAATCATCGTTTTTCTTAATTTATGCATTTCCTAAACGAATGTTAATAATTTCAGTTTCTCAGCTTATACCTCATTTTTTTGCGCTTTGTTTTGGTTTTTTTTATTTTGTGTATTGTTTTTGTATTTCGTTTAGCGGCATTTTGTTATCGGCCAACAAAAATTAGCTAACAGAATTTTTTTTTGTGCAACAGCAAGTCGGAGTAGCCTTCCCCTTTTGACAGGGGTCAGGGTGAGATTTAACATTCGCTTAATTATTTATTTAATTACACACTTCAGCATGATGCTTTATTGCTATTGTTGTTAATGTTGCACATGACCAACGATCTGTGTCAAGGCACTGGCAGAATCTTAAAGTAATTTAACAAAAATATATTATTTACACAATTGTACAATTAGACTTGGCTGGTCTCTCTCCTTCTCTAGGCAAAGTGTGTGCCGCTTGATGAATGCCACAGCACTCCCCACGCTGCCCCCCACTGCCCCCCCACTGCCTCCCACTGAGAGTTTTAAACTTGTGTTGATTGCAATCACAAAAGTGAACATCAAAACACAGACATGGAATCTGTTTTATGCGGGCTTATAATTTATTTATAAATTTATGCAGATGTATTATCAGTTTGCGATTTATTAGGTTGACATTTGAACTTGTCATGGATGGCAGATTGAATTCAGCTTAAACTGGTCTTGTTCTGCCCTGTTGAATATTGCTCATACGCCACCTGGTGCGCCTTAGACGACCGTCAGCTGTGCGCCTGTTTGGCTCGTGACAGCTTTCAAAACACACTTAAGCGGCGAAAAGTGCGCTGGCAGTGGAAAAACTTGATGCTCGATGCGCTCGACCCACCACATGAAACAGTGGCAGCCACAGCATAAAACTGGTTACGCCTGGCAAACGTCATGCGGCAAGTTGGCCTTGTGCTAATCCACATTTCAGAATCCCAGCCAGCAGCCAGCAGCCAGCAGCAGCAGCCAGCCAACGCCGCCGCAACAACAGCTGAAAATTCTGCTACTACTTTGAGGCTGGTTTTATTTCTTTTGTTTTTTCTTTAATATTTTTTATTTTTCGCTGTTAGACAAACTGGAAACAACATTTGTGCGCCTATGGATCCGTTGGCACAAAACCATTTAGCTGGTTGAGTGTGCGCCACAGAACGTGGTCAACCAATGCCCGGCTTAGTCACGGAGCGCATTGCGATCGGTTTCCCAATTTGAAAACACTCAGCATCAACTTGACTTTGAGTTGTTGATTGATTTCAATTAAATTTGCACTTCGCCAGCTGTAGTTCATATTTAATTGCAGTATCCATGAGTTTTCCGGCAAATAATTGAGATAAACAAACAAGTCGCGAAAATGAGTTTTGACAACGATGTATTTAATAGCATTAATTGCACTGATCGAGATGAGATTTAATCAATGTTGGTGTATCTCTTTTGCAGATTATTATTACAGCCATGGATCGCTTTGTATGGTTTGTGCTGCTGGTGGTCATGACCCACCTGGTCACCGAAATCACACGGGTCACTGGCTATGCAAGAGGACAACGACACGAGCTGATGCTAGCCAACGATGTAAGTAAGAGATTCCAAATATATATATAGATATATATATATATAATCAAAAACTGTCTCCACTTATCGCTTGCATACTTTCGAGAGTTCTCAAGAACAGCAAATTTAAAACACATTTACAAATTGTATTTGTTTAGAGGCGTTTGTTTATTACTTAATTGCACAAATTTGCATTTTTTATAATTTAATGTGCGCTGTTGAACTTGCAATAATTAAATAATTTAGTAAAATTCCGGTTTTTCTATTTGCTTTAGAAAACACGTATAAATATTCAATTTGCTTCTGTCATTTATAGCCTCATTAACATTTCATTATGGCCAGCTTAAAGTTATTTATGTTTATTTATATATCGTTATAGACGCTGCTGCAACCGATGGCGGTGCAGAATATGTTGCTCTATCCCAGTCAAGACTATCTGCACTATGACCGCCCCTCGTCCGTCTTGAGCAGCAGCAACAGTGTGCAACAGAATGCGGCACTGGTGCTGGGCAACCTGGGCGCCGCAATGTCAAATGTTGCTGGCGGCAACAGTGCGCCGGCTGCTGCTGCTATCGGCGAGCCAAGTTATCCGTATTTCAGTCTGAGGCCATTAATTGATAGCATTTTCGAGGTAAGTTATAATCACTTTGGCTGCCCCGCAGCGTCTTTGGGGCGCATCCTGTTCAGAACCAATTCCATTATGTTTTGTTTTTTAATTACAGATACCCATATCGACTTTGCGTGCAGTGAACAATCTGGTGGGTTCCATCACCGGCGGCTATCGTCAGACACCGGATGCGTCGCAAAAATCGGTGGTTATTATGGCGGAGGCGCCACTGCGACTGCCAGCGGGCAACTCAGCCTCGCAGCCGGGCAACTTTAAGCTGACAGCTCAGCGGCAAAAGATGCGCGAGGAGTTGGCGTAGTTCCCGCAAAAACAGTGTCAATTGATATTCACATTTAATGTTTACATCATTTTGTAATTAGTTTGTAATCCACCTTTGACCTTGAGGCCTGGCAGGGGCAAGGCGCACACGTTTCTCAGTGTTGTGTTTAGTCGGCATTTTCTATTTAAATATACGTAAAAATCTTTGGTGTGTTTGTGTGTGTGATTGTTTTTGTATGTGTATGTGTGTGTTTGTGTGTTAGTGTTTCGATGTATTTTTCATCATTAATATTAGTTGTTTTATTTTATAACGTTCAATTTGTGATATATGTAAATTTGTTGTAAGACTAGCTTATTTGTATTTATATAATATAAAATCTAAAAAAAAAAAATTAATAATTTTACTAAATGTCAACGTTTGTTATTTTTATTTTGCATTAATATGTATTTGAAATTCTCTTCAAGCATTTTAATTTAATTTACTCTGAAATATGATGCAAACTATCCATTAACAATTAAAATCGAAATTAAAGTGGTTTTTTGTACTACAATAATTTTACATTTTTATATATTAATTGATTTAAAGCTCAGTAAATTAAATAAAGCTAAAAAAAAATTTAATAGCGAATGACAAACAATAAAATCGCAAAAATTTTAAATCATAATAAAAATGTTGAAAAGTTTATTTTTAAATATAAACTAAAGTTTTGCCCTTTAAAGCAGTGACTGACAATTCAATTTAACTTAATTTAAGCGATTAATGTGCGAATCCTAAAAGTATGCAATGCTTTTGCGTTGTTTAATTATGTCGTCTGAAAAGCCAGCCAAACCATGTTGCATACTTTTGAGCATCATTAAAAAATATTGATTGCTTTTAAGAACAACACAGAACAGGCCACAAAAATGTCAACAACCGCCATATCAGCGGTGCATCAGTCAACGAGAAATCAATTTCCGCCAGATACAAATTAAAAGTGACAGCAGCTTGATTAAAAAATGCCCGCGATGAAAGGTTAACAAAACAACAGACAACACAGGAAGGAAATCGCAAAAAATAGCTAAAAATATGCAAAAATGCTATAAAAAAAAATATATATATATATATATATAGCTAAAAATGCTGACTTGCAATTTATTACAAGACTTGCTCTGACAATTTTTATTCTAATTAAGATAAGATGTACAAAAAAATAGACATAAACTCAATATAAATCTTAATTAACTAGTACCTGATGTATTATTGTAATTACTGACTGAGCAATCCAAGCCTAATGATTCAATTAGATCAAATAGGAACTGAATTACTATTAGAAAACCAAGCTGTAACCCGAATCCCTGTGAACTCAATTGAAAGTAAACACGCGCGCCCATTAAAAAAAAAAAAAAACACAAATGCCGGCAGATCTAGCGCATTTAATTATATTTTGAATGAAATATTTTAGTCATTTGATTTCGCTCACATTTCGCATTTAAATTCAACAGGAACGTGCTGGGTGTTTAATCCAATCTAACAAAGGCCCAAAACCATTTTGACAGCTGTCATTTGAATATTTAATGAGCAGTTATTAAACACGAGAACGAAAAAAAAAAAACGCAGAAGAAGCGTTTCACCAAAAAACGAACAAAGTCGAAAGCAGCCAGCCCAAATAAAGAAATTGTCAACAAAAAAAAAAGGCTTTAGTCAATAGCATTTAAAAGTCGATTTCTGCGTTGAGTTTGAAGTATGCGTAGCGATTTAAATGGCCAAAAGCCGTTGAACCGCTGAACCGCTGAAGATGCAACCCATTTGCATGCCACATTTGCCAGTCAAGCAGCTTTGGTTGCTGCAACGCAATGAAGCGTTTTTTAACAACAATAGCGACTTTATGGCTTTATTTGCAACCAGCCAGTTGGCCATCCAGCATTGCCAAAACATCCAAGCCGAATCGGTTGGCTGGAATCGAGTATAAAAGCTTTTTCGTCAGGGTCTTAATGGCCTGCAATTGTAACTGCAGTAATTGAACCGGTTTTTTCCAATACTCTACACTGGGGCGTATGCGCAATGGCGGCCACAAGAACCAACTAAATATAAGTTGCGGCTCTTTAATTATGAGAACTAATTTTAGAACGAATTTCCATTAAACATAAATTAATTAATTTGTTGTTTTTGAGTTGAGAAAGTTCTTCTATAAACATTTCATTAAATATGAGAACTAAAATAGAACGAATTTCCTTTAAATATAAATGAATTAATTTGTTGTTTTTAGTTGAGAAAGTTCTTCTATAAACATTTCATTAAATATGAGAACTAAATTTAGAACGAATTTCCTTTAAATACAAATTAATTAATTTGTTGTTTTTGAGTTGAGAAAGTTCTTCTATAAACATTTCATTAAATATGTGCTTATCTCGCACATTGTTTGACTTTCCTATGTAAGTCTATTATAAAATGATGGAAGATTTTAAGCACAACAATTCCTATATAAACGTTTACATTTTAATTGCCACTCAAATCCAGTTCACAGCTTACAACAGTAGCAACGCACAACAGAAGGAAATTGTTAATCATCCAGTTTCAAGTTTAAGCCAAGACTCAGACACAGACTCAGAGCTAGACGCCGAGTCAGAGTCAGAGTCAGAGTCAGAGCCAGATTTGAACTCAGGCTCAGTGCTAATCGAAAACGCGACGAGAGTGGACGAGTTTTTTGTGTGTCTAGTGTTGAGATTTAGTATTACTTATTAATTTACAAAGCTAACGCTAAAAAGTGAACAGGTACAAATTGTGTTATGCAATCAAACAAGAACTTATATCCACATAATAAGTAGATACTATGTAGTAGCTGCATACCAGGCCCCAGGGCAAGGGCAAGTTGGCTGTTTAGTTTTTCAATGGCTACGCCACTGTGCTGGGTGGAGTATGCCACATTCTCGCCCGTCCGTCCGGTCGGGCAACGCGTTTCGCATACAGAAACAGAAACGACTCTTTTGTTTTTGTGTGCAAAGCCGTCTCTCTTTGGACGGCACACTCAGAGATGTTGCAGCACAACGAGTTCTCTGTTGTGAGACTTTGGGCTGTTTGCCAGTTTGCTGCTGAGCCAAGCAAGAAATTTAATTTTGTTTCACCTGTTTTTTAGCCGGAAAATGTTTGCCGTATTTGGTGCACTTTGCCTAGTACTGCTGCTGCAAGCCGCACCAGCACCAGCTCAGGTAAGTTTTTAGCCAAGTACCAAATAAGTATAAGTTTGAACTCGATTTTCTTGTTTGCACATCGACAGAACTCAGTTTCATAGTTGCTTCATGCTTCATGTGCGATGTTTGCCAACTTTGTGATTGAGCAAACACTGCCACTGGCTACTGCTTTATTGCTATGCATTCGAATGGCTTTGGCCAAAAGACCCTATTACATTCCAGCAGCTCCCCTCTGGCGCTCTTTGCGGTTAATTCTTTTAGTAATTACGCAGTTCGTTTGTAAAGCGAAAATATTCCAATTATTGTGCATGTGGCGCATATGTTGCCATAAGCAGCTCAACCTACAATATTGTATTTTTATTTTTTTTTAATCTACGGCGTTGTAAAAATTAGCTAACAACCAAGCAAAAAAAAAAAAAATAAAAATAAAAACAAGCAAACAACAACATACATTTTCAAAATTTTAATTTGTGGTATATGCGTTAGACCTTTTCATGTATTACTTTGAGCTTAAGGCCTTCAATTGGTTTTAATTAACCCGTTTTCATTTACGCAAATTTTGGAAATTCGTTAAGCAGAATTGCCGCAGGTCATCGGGTTAATTACAATTTGTTTACATTTTACACTCATTTTACATCTTAGTGTTTTACTCAAGTTGTCTTCTTTTATCATATTAATTTAGTAATTTTACTAAAACTTGACGTTAATTGATATTTTGGTAGCTACTCCAGTTTAAGCTGAACATTATTTTAGCATATTTGTAATTAAAAACCAACAAATTGAGGTTTATTTTCCAGCATAATTAAATTTAAATTATAAATTTATAAACATAAGTAATTAATTAGAGTTGCAATAAAAACAGGAAATATAATCAAATTTATGCATGATATTTATTATTATTAGTATAATAATTTGAGTTGTTGAATATCCAATTTGTTTTCACTCACTTAAACTTATGATAATCAATAAAGTTCTTGAATTCAAAAATAATTATTCTGTTGAGCTGCAGCACACAAAATATTCCAACAGATTTGCGGCATGAACTTGCCAGCCATCAAATGGGATTGCCAATGTTGCAAGGCTGACCGGGAGAGGTTAATTTGCTGGTGTTGATTTTATTTGCGGTTTTTTGTTGCATATTCAAATGGTAACGGCCGCAAAACGCGCAAAGCCTGAATTTGTGCAATTTGGCAGCAAGTGCAATTCTGGGCCTGTGGCATGTTGAAAGTGGAAAGAGAGGAGTGCACAGTGGCAAAGCGGTCGTTGCTGTGAATTTAAGGCTCATTAAATTGTTGCGCAATGCACCGGCTATTAAAATGTGGCAATAACGAATTCGAACCTCAGACTTGCACTTATCCAACAGTTAGTACATATATATAATTGCCTGCCCAGCCACAACTAGTAATTATATATTTGAGCATTAAAATGCCATCAGTACAACTCGCCCATTATTAAATAAACACGACTTTCGTCTTGGATTGTTGGTTCACGCTCGTTAATCTTGGCTTTATATCATTTTAATCACAGCGTCCACCTTGAACCTTTGAGCAGTTGTTGTTGCCTCACCTGATGTGACTCACAGAAGAATTTTTCCAGCTAATTACGCATATGCCGCATTTTTGCAGTTGAGATTGGTAGTGCAACAAACGACTATGCAACACTTTTCCGCATAGCAGCCATTTTGCCACGCCTGTCAGCTTCGGGTGTTAGCTGCGCAGCGTTGCACCTGTGTCGGGTTAACAACTCAGCCGGCTAAAGGCCAAGTGCCAAATGCACCGCGTCATGTTACCCCGCTGGGTAGATGTGTTTTTTTGGTGATGTTGCATCCTAAGCCCATTTATTCGCGGGCTTTTGTTAGCCTGCCGCAGTTTTTATACACTTGCCGAGGGTATATCAATTTTTTCGACATTCATTCAACAATAGCTAGTTGATAAGTTGAATTCAGTGTTTGCAAATGTTACTCTCTCTTGGGGATTTTCGTTTATCCCTTGCTACTGCCAAGTCAAGAGCAGCCTCGAATAGCAGCCACATGGAGCCACAAGTACAAGTTGCACAATTTGCTCTAAGTTATTGTTTTTTTATTCCTGCTCTGGCAGTTCCCAGAGCAGAGCAGGAGTATTAATTTAAATTTTTTTGCAATTGTCTTTTATAGCAATATCAATAGCAGAGCAAAATTTCTATTGCTTTTTCTGCTACTGATTTGTAAATGCAAATTTCGACTAAAATTGGATTGTGTCCCAGCCGTACTCCGGTCTGTTAGAGTATCAATTCGTCGGCTTGCCCAAAAATTCCTTGCTACTTTTGTTGTCGTCGAAACAACAGCATTTGTTGAACTTGCCGCCAGCTGTAGCAATTTAGGCACTTTGCTTTTGGTTGACAGGCCGCAACTTGAAAATCTCTGCATTTTGGGTTTATTTCTATTTGCTTACTTGGGGTCCTTCGCTTGCGGGCAGCAGTTGAATTTAGATTTTAATCAACGCATGCATGAAATTTGAATTTGTTGTGCACCCGAAAAAGAGGGAAAAAAAGAAGAGAAAATCCACTAAATCGTGGGAATTGTACACAATTGAAATTAAAATGAAACGGTTAGCGTAATGGGCTTTTCCAAATGGGTTACAGCAAGAGTTATAAGTTTAGCGTAGATTTCGCAAAAAAAAAAGATAGAAAAAACATGCAAATTTCTAAGTACCCCAAAGTGCTTTGCTGGAGAACTTTGGAGTTACGATTTATTGGGGATTAGGACCGAGCGGCTTTAAGCGCTGTCATTGCCCCTAAGACGATTGCAATCAGCAAACATCTGCAATGTAAACATAAATTAGCTGGACACAATGTCGCAATGTTTGTTGTTGCATGTTTATGTTGGCCATTGCGCCAACAATTGACTCCCCGATGTTTATCCAAAAGTTATGGCAGCTCCGTAAATGCTGCAAATAAACTCATTCACAAATGTCCCAAGTTGATAACTCAATTAAATTTAGTGCCCTGATTGTCCAACCACAAATGGATTTGTGCAAATATTTGACAAACAAACAAAACCCAAGCGATTTTATATATGTGATTTGTTACATAAATATTTTTTGAAT
Source organism: Drosophila demipolita (assembly GCA_035042405.1). Classification (NCBI taxonomy): domain Eukaryota; kingdom Metazoa; phylum Arthropoda; class Insecta; order Diptera; family Drosophilidae; genus Drosophila; species Drosophila demipolita. The sequence goes on from JAWNLI010000033.1 coordinate 5,988,971, forward strand.
TCAGCAAATGATACACAAACTTTGTTTCTATTCAATGCTCCTTCCAAATCTCAACTTGGATCTTTTCATATTTCTTATAAACAATGGCCAATTAGTTTCATGCATTAGAAGTAACTTTTACCCAAATCCCATTGGGAGTTATGGATTTTGCAGAGTTTTTGTGTTGACAAACAAAACAATTGCAAACTCGATTCCAATTCTACGAATTATTTGCCATAGAAAACTTTTAAATATAATTTCTCGTTGTGTTAAATATTTATATCTGTATTTATTCAGTTTGGCTTAGCAAAATAATTGCGTTACTCCAAAAATATATAACGCTACAAGTAAAACAGAATCTACAAATACAAGTTTTAATGCGTATTTGGCTTAAACGAAGACACTTTATGATTTCTTAGTTGGATATCAATATGTGCCTTAGTTTAATTAATCTAATTAAGAAATTTATATTTTAGCAAGCAGACTTTCTCTAATACCTATTGATACATTCATGCACAGATGTAATGCGTCAGTCAAAAAACCTGATTTGCTAATTGCATATTTGAATTATTTATTAAGTTCTGTTTTGACAGTTACAAATTACCTAGAATCAAAATCTGCGCACCCAGCCTTAACTTGAAAAGCAGATGTCAAATTGCATAATTAATAATTAATGTATTATTCAAAAGCAAATATTGCGATTTTGCACAACTATAAACATATAGTTATATGTATATATATATATATATATATATACATGTACATATGTAGTTGCAAATTATTTCTTAATCGCGCTTAAGCCTCTTATCTGAATATTGGATTTTAAGTGGGGTGTTGAGCTGTTTGAGGGACCCAAATTAAAATGAATTTATCAGGCGCTTAAATCGACTTATGCCTGCAAACCAAACCGCTAATCGGTTGTCTGTGTGTGTGTGTGTGCCTGTGTGTGTGTTGTGTGTGTTCCTCTTTGTGTTTGTGTGTGTGTTTGTTCAACACTGCATTTGCATCTCATTACGAGTGGCTGCATCTGAAACTTCTGACAAGCTGGTGCACGTGGAAAACTACCAAAGTTCCGGACGGAATTTTTGTTGTTGCATATTTCATGTTAATAAGCACAACTCGTGCTCTTAACTGTGCCACTATTTTAATTTAGTTAGTTGCTGCCTGATGACGTCATCGTCATCGTCATCGTCACCGTCATCATTGTAGTCGCAGTAGTTTTTAAGCAGCAACTTTGCTGCGATGAATTCACTCTTTAATAAAGTTGCGAGACATTTCGCTGGAACAAGAAAGCATGAACACAAACTTATTAAACAATGCAACAAAGTTGCCAGAGTTGAAAGAGAGAGATAGAGAGGTAGATAAAAAAAAAAAGAGAGAGATAGAGAGAGAGAGAATGATAAGGACAAACTTACAATGTATCACAGATTAACTCCAAATATGACCAACTGAAAGTGCAATTGGTCGACTGCCTTGTGCCTCTGGACACGTACTGTTGCATGTGGTTGGCCAACACCACCGTTTAGCAGCACCGCTACACCACCATCGCCTCCATTCACCTCCAGCGGTGTCAGATCGTAGACATGCACCGCCGTTATCGTATATTGCATATCAGTTCCATCAGCATTCTGGTTGAGATAAAAAACAATGTAACATTTTCAAGATATCAGCACAAGTCACAACTTTCACGAATACTCTGGATTTTGATTTAAAATTCAATTTAAATGCCGAGCATTTCTTGAAGGTTAAAAGAGCAGAAGATTACAACTTTGATGTGTCTGTGCTCGTCCACAGTTCAATAACTTTTAACCTTTTGGGTGACTCAGTCAAAAATAAAAAAAAAAAAAAAAAGAAGAAAGACAAAGCAATTTTCATGTTAAGAATTCTTTAAGCCGCTTTGCAATTGCTAAACCGATGTTGTTACCAAAGGTGGCTAATGAATGAGTTTGGCTGTGTAACTAGACATTTATTGTGATACTTTTCATTGTCTACGGTTTTATTCAACACAAACTGTCTATATATATATATATATATTTATCTTTTAAATAATAATATATATGTACAAAAAGTATTTATTATATTTTGGGCGGTGATAATCTTATCAATTCAGCTGCGTCATTTGACAGCGATTGTGGTGCTTTTCTGCTTTACAGCAATATTCAACTCAAACGGTTTATTATATTTTAAGTATTACACATATTTTTCAATTGTTATATAAATATATAAAAATTATAATTCTTTGAATTATTACAAATATCTCTGCTTTATTTTAAGCCAATTATTGTAAGGCATTTTAATATTACTCAAAGAATGCATTTTTTCTAAAAGATGACAGTTTTCAGTGATTTTCAAGATATTAACTCAACTTTGACTTACCTCTAAGTCATAGGCAACATCCGTAGAATCCACATCTGAGCTGTTGGCACGCGACAGGTAAATATCTTCTACATAAAGTGTGCTGGCGTATTTGTTGACCTGGCCCCACGTGGCTGTGGCACCATTAACGAGGCGCAAGTCCAACAACAGCAGCAACGATAGCAGTAGTGGCAGCAACAGCTGTGTTGTGTTTGTCAACATGTCGACATGTGGCACATTTAAAGTCAAAAGCACACACGCACACACACACACATACACCTTACACACAGCTCCTGTTTTGGCTTTGGCTCTCAGCTCCAGTTGAGGTGTGAATCTCAAATGATTCGCGTCCAACTGAATCGAGTCTAAATATTGTCGCCAGCCTTCAAATTGCTTATCAGTTTTAGTTGTTTTCTTATTGTTTACCGAGCTCTCTCTGCCAGAGTTTTCTACTTTTTGCAATTTGTTTTGCTATTGTTCTCTGTTTGCCCATATCTCACTCGGTGATAACATCAACTAATCTCGTGTTTGTATTATTTGTCCGACATAAATGTCTGAAAATGCTCAAACTTGTTATCGGCGCATTCGACTGACGTTTATCAGTTAATTAATTACATTGATTATGCTATATGGATGTATGTGTCCCATGTGCCCACATTTCAACTCATTGACCTGAATACAACATAAATGAAAAGAGCAGGAGAAAAATTTCAAATTTAACTATTGGAAGGTAGCAGAAAATCTTAAAGTATTGGCCATAAATCATATCTAAATCAGTATTTACACTAAAATATATTTATGTACGAGTACATTTTTTATAAGGTGTATCTATTGTACATAAGAAGAATGCCAAGAGAAAAGAACACTCAAGTCGAGTGTGCTCAGCTGAAAGTGGCTTATAAATAAATTTCAAAATTGTAAGTTATGTGTTTATAAGTAGAAAGTTTAAAGCCATACATACAGCAAATTACCTACTTTTAGACTAGCTTAACTAGCTGAAAGCACAAACTGATAACAAATACCAAAACAAATTGATTCAATTTTCCATTTACTCAAAACTTCGAAAAACCAACAAGTTTTTTTAATCATTTACAACTTCCAAAAGTTTTCCAACTTTGGTCCCAGAGGTGAAAACAAAAAACAGTTAATCATAAATATAATATTTTGTAAAATATGCTTTGCAGTAATTTTGATTTTGATTTATGGCCAAAAACTACTTTTGACTTGATTATAGTAAAGCAGGTGTTCAATTGAATATCATTTCTACAACGGTTTCATTAGAAAGTTGCAAAACCTAATTTAAATTGATTGACGCTTCTGGGCCGCCTGGCATGGCGCAGGAAGTGTGAACTGAGTCCACACGGGCCAAATTATTATTATTATGTGTAGCTACCAAAAAGGTATTCTTAAGGTTTTCACTCAAACTTTTTTGAGGGGGGAGAGGGGGTGGTTTGCGGCACAAAACTTTGACTATTTGTGAAAAATGGACCCGGCATCTTAAGCCAAAGTTTTGCGTGCCTAAACAAAGAGAGCAACTTTCAATAACATTAAGTATACGCGCTGAGTAACTAACTTTTGCCCCAAACTCGAAGCACATTTTTTCATCTCTTACTAATTTCCACTCATCCACTCAATCTTCTATGCTTCAGCTAATAACACTGCGCGATGGAAAGGTGGGCGTCAATTTCGCCGGCTATCATGCGGATGCCGGACTGGGTGGACTACTGACGGGCAACGCTGCTCACGGCGGACTTAGCGCCTCGGCGGGCACGCCTTGGGGAGCTCGCTCTGCAGCTGGTATCGGTGGCAGTCTTGATGGTAATCCCTTGCATTAATTGATATTCTAATTTTTGATTAATACTCGTATTACACGCATCAGGTCGCCCCGCTGGAGGTGCATATGCAGCGGCTCAGGCCAACGATGACGTCGGCGCCAGCGCAGTTCTTGGCGGCAGCGTTGGCGAGCGTGGCTACATTGGCTCCGAGGCGCACCGTCCCGGCAAGGTGGCCCACACCTCCGTCCAGCTGCAGCCACAACATGAGTCGGCTAACCCAGCAGTCTTGGACAATACGCCTCTGTTGCCAACGGCCCGTCCAACTTATGTGCAGAAAGTGAAGCCTCCACACAAAAAATATTCGCTAATTGCACCAAATGTAAGTAAAATTTAAAAAATACCACTTAAATAAGTAATGAGTGATAGCACATATTAAAAATAAATAATAAAGTGTCAAGTTTATTGAGAAGACGTGAGAAATTTAGGAAACGTAATAATCTGCAGTTCAGTTAATAAGCAAAAAAAAATTCAGACGGGAATTTCCATTGAAGCGTTTTTCTATTTAAATATGTACGCGGAATTATTAGAGTGATGATTAAAGTGATATCCATAAATCATGGCTAAAAAAGGTTTTTTTGTAAAATATGTATATTGATATAGTAGAAATAGATGAGTATAGAATATATATGAGACTATAGAGATAGTCTATAGTTAGACTGAATTATAATTTTTTTTATTTTTAATTCCTATTTTATTTTATTTTGAAGAGAATTCTTTGAATGTTAAAAGAATATTTAGGTAATTATAATTATACTGTTATTATAATAAGCTTATATACCCTATAGTTTCTGAGATGAGCTTATTCATATAAACAGATATAGCTGTTCAAGTACATATATACATATATATATATATATATGTATAAGTATTAGTGTCATACTTAATTTAAGCTTAAATAGGCAACAGAAACAAAAAAATGTGTGTGTGTGCATATAAATGAGTGTGTGTCTGTGTGTGTGCATATTTTGAATGTATGCTAATCTATGCATGTTAGTCAGACCACAGTGCGAAGAGCCAAATCAATGAAAATCATGTTAAAACAGCCGCAGAGGTCGGAATGAGTACACAAGAGGTGACGCCTCTAATTATTGTCAAGAGACAACGCCTACGTGTGAAGCGTCCACGACAACGGCAGCGCACCGTTTACATAACAAAGGAGCAGTATCAGCAGCAGTCAATTCAGGAGCAGGAGCAGCCAGGAGAGATTCTTCTTCAGGCGTCGCACTCTGATGAGCCGGCGAAGGTAACAGTCAAAATACCAACGACGACAACACAAACAAAATGGACACAAAACCCACACGGGAAACACAAACAGCCACAGCCACAGCCACACACACATACACACACACACCCATATAAGTGTGGACGTGCGGTGTGGCAGACAAGTGCACATACATACACAACTCACACAGATACACACACACACACACAGCTGCAGAGCCGGTGTTGAACAAACTTTGGACAGCCTGCAGCCCGGCTGAAAATGGCCTGCAACTATCTAAATTTTTGGATTTTAGTTGGAAATTTCGCTTGTGGGTCAAAGCATTTGACCACAACTAATGCTGTGAAATGTATTTTGCAACTTGTTGCATTGCTTTCAATTTGTTTTGTTACCATACTTTTTTATGCATGTATTTTTGGTCACTTGTTCTGGTTGGGTTTTGTACGCTTAGTTGCGGTGTCAGTTAAATTTCATTTGAATTTTATTTGCATTTATTTAGCTTTGTTGACTTTTATGGTCAGCACAGAATACAGAACTAATTTTGATATTTGTTTTTTTCTCGCCAGGACACACCCAAGAGTGATGCAAAGGTGGTGCACCACCGCAAGTACTCCAAGGTAGTCGCATCGCGGCCATCGGTTACCACCAGCCACGTTATTGCACCACAGGTACAAAACGGCATCGTGGGCAATGCACTTGAAGTAAGTTGGCCAACATTCGCAACAATTTATTGGTTGTTCAATTTTATACTTCATTTATAGATTCCAATTGGCATTTTGCGCTCCCTGCAGACGAGCCTGGGCGCTTTAGTGGGCGGTCAACCAGCTGCCGCTGTTCCCGGTGTTCACGGCCAACACTACTTGAATTAAGGCAATAAGTAAATATATTTTTGTATTTCTACAGCGAATAAGCTAACTTTGATAAACTCATTGGAATAATAAAGCCGAAATAATGGTTAACAAATGCTGACTTGGTATTTACATGCATGGAATCAAAAGCGCAAATGTTCCTCTTCGAAGCCCTGATCCGATTATATTTACTTTAGTTTTATTTTCAGGTGTTAACTTAAATATTATTTTAAAATTCTCTTAACACTTTTAAGCAATGCAACAGGCTTATAATAAATCACTACAAATATCTTCCACTGAGTAACATTTTGATTACAGACACATTTAAATTATTCAAATGAAACCAAACTCCATTATTATTGTAAAATATTAATATTCTGCGACAATACATATCTGAACTATTTATGCCAACTCGTGTTTAAGAGTCATCTTTAATTTGGGTAGAGTCAGGATGTGTAATTTTCATCTGATTTAGGATGTGGGTTTGATGTTTTGTTGAAAGGGTCGCTCCATAAATTCAAACACCACAAAAACGTCAACAAGAATAGCAACCAAAAATGCAACAACAACAAAAACAACAATAAAACGTAATTCTTGAAATAGTATCTGTCTCTCACACTCCCTCTCTCTCTCCCTCTCTCTCTTTACTGGCCGAAGTTCAAATGGCCAGCATGCTCCGGCCAGAATGTATATGTCTGTGTAGTTCTACAAAGTGGGGATAGTCGAAAACATATTGGCACGAACGGGAAATGCCAAAGCGTTGCTCTTGTTTATTTAGGAGCTGCTGTGTTCACCCTCACACACACACACACACACACTCACACACACTTGAGTTGTGTACAGGATGCGGGATAGCAAAATATTTCACACTCTGCAACCACAGGCAATTGTGCGGCACTCGGCAGGATGCGGGGAGTACAAAAGAAGTCTGTAACGGTCCGTTCACTCGCATATTTGAATGCTCAACACACACACACACATATACAGACACACACTCACACAGTTGCACACATGCTACATACGTGCATGTTATATGCACGTATTGTGTAAATATGCTTAAACACCTCGGGCTTTTATGCTTTTAACCCTTGCCACACAAAGTCGCCGCTACGCAAGTGTAACGGCTGAATATATCTATGTGTGTGTGTGTGTGTGTGTGTGTGTGTGAATGTGTGTGTGTGTTTGTATTTGTGTTTGTGTGTGGGTTAACCTTTGTGTCAGCAACGGCTCGCTTGAAGCAAAATGAATGCCCATGCAGCGGTTTGTGGCGGCTCTTTGAATTTCTTCATTAATGCTGCGCTTACAACTTATTGCCATTAGGCGCGATTTAACCAATTTGGTGCCTGCTGGGAATTAGGCTAACGAAATGGCCCTTACTACCCTCTCAAGCTAAACTCACTTAAAGGAACAAAGAAAAACAAGGAAGAAAATTAAAATGTATTTTAAACAAAAATTCCAGTATATCTTTAAGGTAAACCTAAATAAATAAATAAATTTGTATATGCTATGTCGGCATAGAATAGATTTTACTATATATTGTAAATATAGTATGGTATAGAATAGAATAGTATAGTATATATAGTAAAATCTATTATATATAGCTTATCTATTCTATATAGTAAAATCTATTCTATGCTGAAAATTATGACAATACTCATAACCAAGCCGAGATCCGTAGTCAACCACAAATATGGTTTATTATCTTTATTGATTGTGATTGATTTTCAATACAATACAACATTTATATTATCATTATACTCTTTATGTTGGAGAATAGCTGTGTATTCAGTGCAAACGCATCAGCTGCAAGCCCAGTCTTCACATTATTGTTCGGGCTCTCTCGCGTCTGAGCCGGGTTAACAAAGGTCAGACCACTATTCAGAATTGGTTCGTCGCCAGCGATGTAATACATTTTACGCACGTGCTGCACAAATTAAATTTACAGTACATTCGAATGTACACTTAGCAAAAAAAAAGTAGCATACTAAGTAAAATATCCTTTATTTCATTTCATTTTCATTTTTTTAAGATATCTATTTTTTCACTTTTACAAATGTTTAATTTCATTTTTTTTTATTCATCCATAGACAGTTCCTTACTTTCTCTCCCACTTTTTCTCAATCTTCAATTTTAACAATTTACTTTCGATATTACCAAAATATCAACTATTCAAAATTATTGACTAACTTAGTCCTATTCTGTGCTAAATTTAATTAAAAATATTTTATGTATTGATACCTTAAAGTAGTCGACTGGTTTTAGTCCAAATAAAATAAAAAATAAAATATCTAATATGAATTCATTAAGAATTTATAGATTACTCTGTGTGTTTATGTGCGTGCCTATAGTTATTTACAGAAAGAAATTTTCTAATTTTGAAAATAAATATTCAGTTAATAATTGAAACGTTTATTTTTTTTCTTGACCAAACGCTGAAATTGTTTTCATGTATGCTGTTAAATGTTTGCTTGGGCAAAAAGTAATACAGCAACGCAAGCGGCACACACCCACACACATACACACACACACGCACACCCACACACACATATCCACACAATAGTTGATATATTTGGGTTGAGTGCGCTGAAAGGTAAACTTTAAACAACTTGAGCCACATGGCGTATTCTTGATTTCATGGTTCAACATATGAACAAATGAAGCATAAATGTGCAAGAGTTCAGTTTCGCACAGTATTAATAAAAATAAAGGTTATCCAGATTGGATTGGAAAATAGGATGATTGACATTGTTTTAGCCATAGTCGGATGAATATGCTTCCTGCACTTGACAGCATTCGATGTGATTACTGTTTCTAGTTTGCTGCATTGTTGACTCTAATCCAATTATGAGAGTTGGTAACTATGTAATTTTAGGTTGTTAAGAAAACTTTACTGCTAAGATTTTAATGTTTATTTGTACATCGTAATAACTACGAGATATTCAACTGCCTGTTGGCGATGTACACATGAAGCTCTACTGTCTGCCAGTTTATAAATATTCATTGCCCGAGTTTGTTCGAAATTGAGTGCAAGCAGGTAAATATAAATATTCATATTTTCCTTACACACAACCATACCTTACACACTTACACACGCACACACACATATAACACCCTCTGTAAAAACTTTCCCTTAGAAGTTTTGGTTTTAATTTAAGTTGGCTTGTGTGTTTCATATTCGTCTTTAATTTGGAAATTTCTTATAAATGTTTAATCAAACATATGCAATCTTATTTGATTAAATATACTTAAGGCATATAAGTGTTAATTAAATTTCCTAATAAATTATAAGACAACACCATTTAATTGAGGCAATGAGTAAGCTTTAAGCTGTAATGCGTATGCCATATGCAAATTCAGTCGGCCACGTGCCACTTAACGTGGCAACAAGTAACATATTTTATGTAAATCCTCAACACATGAAAACATTAATGAAATAACTCAGTGACAAGTACCAAAAGGAAAATAAAGAAGCTTTTACTGAAGCAACAAAAATATTTCAATTTTATAAACGACTCTTTTATCCCATTTAAAAAAATATTTTTTTTGGTAATACAGAAAAATAGAAAAAAATTACCATGGTTATTAAAATTAAATATTGTAATTTTCATAAAACTCAATTAAGTTTGACAGGTAAAGGAAATCTTAAAATTAAGCTGTTTGGCATTGAAAAATAAAAATTAAATTTTTGTGTATGTATTGAAAAAAGAGGTAAAAATCCAATTAAGATGTAAGTGCTTTGATGAGAATTATACTCATAAATATATGCATATTAATTTTTTGATACTAATTCTTAGTCTCTTAGAAATTTTCTCATTAAAGTACAAAACCGAAAGTTATGTATTTAACAGGTATCTCAGGTAACTATACATCAAACGCCACAAAGAATTTGTGAACAAAAATCTAAACAAAAAGCATGGGAAATTAACTTTTTCACTTGTGGCCAGCTCGAATTTGTTCTTGTGGCCAATGATAGTGATGCGAGAAAATCTGGTGTTTTGCTTTCGTTCTTTTCGGCAACTTTGGCTACTCATGATGAGATGTGAAAAGTTTACAAGCAAACAAAAAAAAAAGAAAATGTTGCATAAGAGCGGTTACTTTAAGGGAAATGAAAAACTTTCACAGCGCATTTCACAGGTTGAGCTATGCATCGCGATGCTGTAATAAAATCATAAGTCCTCGGTAAAAATCCAACGCGCTCTAAAGGCAAAAAAAAAAAAAGAAGATTGGTAACCGACTTTTAGCAGGAAGCGGAAATGATGTTGGGCTGTCTTTGGCTTAGCCTTTGTTATCGCAACCTTTGAGTCTTTCCATTTGCTACTGCTTTTCCCTTTGCTTTGCTTGAGCGATTGCAGTTTAAAATTTCGGTCAGCCATGTTTTATATGCTAAGTTACGGAGAATTCTTTTTGGGTCAATTTAAATTCCGACTTTCATTTATGAGATTTGGTTACCTTTTTCTCCTGTCACATTTCATTTAGCTGGCTAAATTTGTATACTCTGATACCGAGTACATTAGCTACTACGTGCACAAGGAAGATATAAAATCAATCAAATTATTAATCACAAATAGAAAAAGACACATACCTTTCAAAATTTGAAAGATACTGACCGTATCAATTCAATTTTAAAGCCAAGCTTGGAGAATAGATTACAAAGAACATACTTCAAACTCGGTATGTTGTGTAGCTCCTGTTATCAGATGGTATTGCTTATTGGTATCAGAGCATTTCGCAGTCGGTTACGACCAACAGAAACTTTCTCACTTGTTACGGCTGCAGGAGTATAATTAATTTTATTTTACGACCAAGGCCAATGTTTTACAGAAATGCATAAAGTCAATTAACTGAGAGAGCAGCAGTAAAGAAGTTGCTCCGGCTTAACTAAGCGTGATATAAATCAACTCCACAATAAAGTACGAATCATCGCAAGGAAGCGCACTTCATTATAATTTAATTAGCCTCAAAAACATTAAAGTCTCTGAGCATTAAACAGTGTAAATACCAGTGTAAAGCAAATAAAATCGTTCAGAGCAAAAATTAAAAATAAATCGAGTTTTGAGCTGGATAAAAAAAAATAGAAGCAATAATTTCCTTGAAATTTCTAAATTTATTTTGATAATAAATTAATACGCCTAAATTTTTAGAAAAATTATGTCTAGTCGAAATTCGTATTGTAATTATTATAATTAAACAATATATGAAACAATTCTCCCTCAGAAAACAAATAAATTGTATACTTTATTAATTACGCCACTGGCCACAATCAAAATTCAGTTGAAAATGTCTATATCTCTTACGTTGCTGAATTTTGCGTTTTCGTTGCTCATTGTGCGCTTACGTTGCCAATCATTACGTTATGCTCATATTTGCGTTACGTTGTGCTCTGCTGCGTTTGCGATATTGCGTTTACCTCAAAGTTTGTTTACAATTGATAGCGTGCCGCTTAAATGTAACTCAGCGAAGGAATAAACAAATCAATGTTAGTCGCAACATGTTAAAAACTCTTATCAGCAAAATTAAATGACTAACACACGCTGCTGAGCACGAAGGAATTGAAAGAGCACGCGCAAAGCCCCAAAACACGTCAAAGTCGAAGGCGAACAACGTGGAATTTGTTTTGGATTTAAAAACACCGCGTCCGTCATTCGAGTGGCGAGCGAGCAGGCGAAAGGACACGCGAAAAGACGGGCGCTCCCAAATTCAAATGTGGGGTACACTTGTGGTGCCCAAACAAACAATAAATTGTGTTCCCATATATTCTGTTTATGTGTTTAAGGAAGTCAAATCCACTTTCGAATTGGACGTTGTTTTATAAAGTTGTCGTTGAAAACTTAACTGAAATTGTTATTTGCATTTGCAGCTTGTCATGGAGGACTTTAGCAGCATAATGCCGAATAGTTCGGTTGTAAAGCTAGTCGCTTGTCTGGAGAAGATCTACAATAAAATTGTCGAATCTAAGGAAAAGTTACCCGAACATCAAATCAAGGAAATCGAGTTTCTCAAAGCCCAGTGCAAGCACGAACACATGCAACTCAGCCTGATGAGCTGTCAGACGCTGGTCCGCCTCGTCGACGAGGCTGTCCTAGATGCCAACAGCGTACAAAACACGCTCCTGTCAATGCTGCCCAATGCAGGGTAAGTTCTATATACACAGACTAACTTTCATATACACATATGTCTGTCGGGGCTGGGCACTTCCGCTTGTGGGTTTGCCGAAGCAAAAGGAGCACAGGCGAATGCACTTACCCAATTGCTAAACGCCAGAGCATAAATTACCTATATGTGTGTGTTGTCTAGCTGGCGATTTCACAATTTCCACGATTTGAGCTTCAAATTGAGGACTCAACTTGTATGTGGCATGCCCAATGCCCATGCGCAGCATATAAAGTCTCGCGCTTCCGGCCCAATTAATTGGCCGACTTTGCATGTCAACTGCTCGAAGCGAACATGAAATACGAGTCATGAATCCAATGTATTCAAGCGCTTTCACACGCACTTTGACATTGACACGCGCCCGTTGCTAAAATGCGTGGGCAATTTGCATAGTTTCCTGCTGCCGGCTGTCCTGCTGCTACTGCTGCTACAATTGTAAAGTGCTAATCCGAAACAATGCAGTGGTAATCAGGAAACAAGGAAAAAAAATCTATTAGCCATTTCCGTAATGCGAAACACGCCCGAAACACACCCAAGGCTAGAGCGTCTTGGCCTTGCTGCTGTAACTCCAACTGTTTGCATATATTCAAATTACGCGCCAGTTAGTAGCCTGGCTAATATTTGATAAATGTATGCAGGCGAGAAACGTGCGGCTTTGAACTTGAAATGTTTGTGCAACTGAAGGACGCCCCCACACAACAACAACAACTATAACAACAGCAGCAGCTGTAGCCACATCAACAGCATGTGGCTAACAGGCACGTAATACAGAAATTAACCTTGATAAGAAGAGCGTCGACTGCAGGTGCAAGTAAAAAGGATTGCATATTAATTGACCCTTTTCACCAGAGGCAGCAATTAAAGCGGGCAACCATCGTCTACGCCGTATAAATAGTAATTATCGCGTCAAATGCAAAACGTTTTGTGCCACTACCTAAGTTTGTGCGTGTGTCGAGAGCGGAAGTGGCAGCTAAAAGCCACTCGACCTCAAACCCGTTCAAACTAGGAACTGACTACCCTCAACACCATTTACCATGCACCGACTCTGTAATTGAAATTGTTTTCCACTTATCACACTTAGTTTCCATGCTCGCCTTTAATGGTCAGTTCAGGTCGGCACGCACAGCTTTCTAATGACCCTAAGTTTAAAGTATAAACATATTAACATGATTATAAGACTGGATGCTAAAAAGTAAAGTTGAAGTATTAATGAAAGATTTCCAATTTGACTTTAAAAATCTTCCTTAATAATCACGATTATTATTTTATTATTTTTGTTTATTTTACAGACCGATGCATTTTGCAATTATTACGGAGAGCATTTTGGGGCTGCAGCTGTTGAGTTTGAAGCGCAAGACAACGTTGCTTAGGGACAATGAGTTGTATCAGTGTCCGTATGGCTTGAAGACGCAGCTGCATCCTTTGATATCGCTGCTCCAGCATAATAGCGCCAACATGCATGACGTGAGCAACAAGATAATTGGCATCTGCAAACATCACGACAAGAAGTCAGAGCCCAATTAGAGAGAAGTAGCCAAAAAGATAGAAGAAAACCAATTCTAATATGTATTTATGGTAAATTGCAGCATTCGGGACTACAGCATCGAGTATCTGCGACCCGTATTTCTCTATGTGCTCTGCAATCCGCAGACGCTGCACGATGTGAAGCCCATCTGGACATGCTTGCTCGTCCTCAGCCACAGCCAGCCAGAGGCGCGTGCCCTCATGCAGGAGCTGCTGTCGTGGAGCAAGCTCAACAATGCCAGCACCTGTCTGTGCACCAGCATTCTAGTCATCGAGGCCATCGATTACTTTCTGCAGCAATCGGATCACGCACAGTCCATTGATCTGTGCATTTACCAAGCGCAGCTCATCAAGCAGTTGGCCCATTTTGGCATCGATCCGCGTCCCAGTCTACAGTGCCTGTTGCGTGTGTTGCATGCCACGCGAGAGAGTACACGCCATCATTACCATGTGCTGCTCGTCCTCCTCGCCGAGTGTCTGCACATTTTGTCCCCCTTTTATTTGGCGGATTTGTTGCGCATTATTGTGTTTGTGGTGGTGCAGGAGCGCTGTGGCCATGAATACATTCTGAACATGTGTCTGGACGGCATTATTCAGTGGATGTCTCAGACTGCATTCATACCTGAAGAGGGCCTGGCGCTAGCCCATCAAATTGTCGATCGTATCCTGAACCAGCAGAAGCCGCCAGTTGATGGTAACGTGGAGTTTGCAACGCCCATTTGTACCAAGGAACTGCAGCCGGCACACATTCGCAACTATCATCCGGACATTGCGATTGCCTTCGATCTGGCCAATCTGGTTGAGTCCTTTGACAAGTCCGAAAGCCAGGATGTGTTTGCCTTTGTTGACGCCTTGAACGTCAAGGCCAATACGGCCTTTTGCCAGCGTCTGCATTTGTTTCTCCGTGCGCTCTTCCTCTCCCGTGAACCGCCCGTTGACTGCTGGTTCAAGATCTACGAGGTCATATTGCAGATCATCAAGGTGAACGAGAATATTGCTTACGATTTTCTCATGACGTACATCTTTAAACTTGCCCACGAGCACAATCCAGAATTGCAGCTCGAACTGCTGCGTGGGCTGGCAAGCTTTGCCGTCTCCAAGGTACTTTTATACATATATATCGATGACCACTTTTTCTAATTGCCTGCTCTTCACTAGGACAATGTGCCCATGATACTGAACACCATTCGCAATCTGTCGACGGACAATGCCACCTTCTGTATCGATTTGTATCTGCGCCTGTGGCGCGTCGAGACACGCACCTATCCTTTTCTGCAAAAGCTAATCGGACAGCCGCTGCCAGACAACGACAATCGCTGGGAGATGGAAATAGCGCGGACGCATGCCATGCGCGAAATCTGCCAGGAGAAGTAACCAATGCTTTTATAAGAGTTACGCGTGTATCAAGTATTAATCAATGCTATGCATTTAACAGACCCACGCTGCATGGATCCGATTTGCTGCCACATTTGAGCAACACGCTGAACAGCTGCACGGATGAGTCCGGTGACTTGGCCACATCTCTGGCGCTGGATGCAATTTATGCGCTATGCGACAGTCATACGGTAAACATTGTATCCACTTGGCAAGCGTTGGGCAGCAAGTTTCGTAGCGAGCAACGGCCGCAGACGTTGAAGTCGCTGTATCACCTGTTTGGACTGGTGCCGCTGCTGCAGACCCCAACGCTGGAATATGAGAAGCTGGCCGATGATGCACTCGAACAGCTGTGGCAGGCAGTTAGTCGCCCAAATACGGATGCCACCCAGGTGCGCAATGCGCTTGTCGCCCTAAAGAATTACGAGCCCGGCAACACGCTTATACTGCGCCACATTCCACCCCAGTTTCGCTTTGAGATTGTTAGCGGAGCGGGCGCAGTGGGCGTGACGGGGTCAGGTGGACGTGAGGTGGTCAATTTGCAGCAACAGCAAGAGTCCATACCGGGTGAGGTGTGGGTACAGCTATTGCAGAAGATACGACCCGAATGCGGCGATGCGGCTGCCGATCTGGTGTCCCATTATATTGGCAACGAGATCAGTGGCTTTCGCAGCGGTGTTTATCGCCTGCCAGAGGGCAAACCGGAGCCGCGCAAGCTAGCCGGCCTCTTTGGCACGAGTCCGCTGAGAGCCGTCACCAATTACCTTGTGAGCCAGTCGAGATTCGGTGACTATGTGCCCGAACCGTATGCAGTCACCTATGCGTTGCGCGCACTCTCCAAGAGATTTGCCAAGCCGATACCACCGTTGGACTGGAGCTGTTTGACCAGCTTCTTTCACCTATCATTCGATGCGCGTAAATACTGCATCATGTTGGCCAAAAATCAGGCCCTGCACAGCGGCACCGCTCGCCGCTTGCTAGAGAATTTCCTCGCCGACTTCGAGCCGAATTGTTTTGAAGAAGATCTGCTGCTGTTGTTCTCCCTGCTGCCGGAGATCGCCAACAGCGTCAGCCTGCAAATACTAAAGAGCTTTGCCGAGAAGGTGGCAGTCTATTGCTTTAAGGAATCGCAGCTTAACGATTTTGTGGAGGGTAAGAATTGATGACAATTAATTACTTGCTGTTGTTCCAATGGTTAACGCTGGATTTGGACTTGCAGGCTGCCTATTTGAGAAGTTTTTGGATAGCGTCAAGTATATTTATACGGACAAGTGTGAGATACCCGAGGTTTTAGACGTGTTCACGCTGATTGTGGAGCGTTACATGGACTCCATGAATCTAGACTCGAGATTATTTGAGCGCTACACCGAAGTCGTTGCCGTTCTGCATCCCAATGCCATTGATGGCCTAACCACGCCCGCCAATTGGTGGGAAACCCCAGTGGGCAAACTGAAGAAGGCAACCATAATCCGCTGCTATTTGGTTCTGTATAACGAGAAACTACCGAATCCATTGAAATGGCTAACGCCCATTATCGATGCGTACGAGCGTCGAGCGGAGGAACGCGCCTTCTTCTATCGCCATTTGGCCACGACGCTGTATGCATTTGGAAGTGATGAGCATGCCTGCAACTGGATTATGGAAATCTTCTTAGAGATTCAAATGCTGCTCGCTGAGGCATCGAACAAGGAGAAACTGAACAGAGCTTTGTATTTGCTTGACATTTTCATATTGGCTGTGGATGTGTTGTCTGGCTGTGCGGTGCTTCTAGGCAGTGTGGATGTTGTCGCCACCGATGGCAAGGAGCGATTTGCTCTGTTCCCGGAGAGCCTGCAATTCCTTTGTGATCACATCTTTTGGAAGGATCAGGAGGCTAAGGTAACCGTGCTCTGCATCCACATCTTTGATTACTCATTTGTTACTGCTGTTTTTTTCTCGCTTTTCAGATATATGAATTTCTCTATAATCTTTATAAGCATGCATCAATACCTTTAACATATGCTGCCATTTTTAAGCAAGCGATTATTTGTTCGAGAAACAAACCATACTTTGAAAACAAGGGTGTTTGGACCAAATACGTAGGCTTGCGTAAATGAATTGACCCTACTATACCGGATCGTAAAGTGCACTTATTATTATAGTTAAAAAGAGATCAATTGATTTTTATAGCTTCTTGTGCAAACTTTGTTGATTTTATTAAATAAATTTGTATCACAATTTACATTCAAATCCATCGCATTTCGTGCTGCCAATAATCTTTTTCTTTTAAACAAGGTGGCAATTACCCAAGCTTATCGCTGAACCACCACCCAATGTTTGGAATAGTATATCGGTAATTCAAGTATCGTCACTATCGATATAATATCAACAATCCCAATTTATAACTATTATAAATTGCAATATGTTCCTGGCAAATGAATTAAATCTTGATTAATTTGTGCGTACATAATTGATAAAAGTTTCGCGAGCAAATAAACGAGGCGTGCACCAACTATAAAGTGTTTCAAAAGACTCAGCTAACAAAAAACCAAAACGTAAACAATGGACGACATCAAGCTGGCAAAGGTATGTAAATATAATAAGTACGTTTCGCTCTCAGCAATTTAGGCATTGAAATCAATGGAAAATCTTCCGAGAGTTGCCGAATTCTTGGGCTACTTATCAACATATATCTCCTAGTGGACACCAGCTGTGTGAGTCATCCGCGGAAAGCAATTTTGTTTTATTCAAAATCGATGGTCAGGTAAAAACTCTTTCTCCTCTGAGCAACAGCAACAACAACAACAGCTGCACATATGTCGCTAGCCAAAGGGTAAGCCATGCTCCACCCACTCGCTGGCTGGGGCCAAGGACGAGACCGTCTCGCTGGCCAAGTAACGGCGCTTACACCTGTTCGACAGCATACATAGTATACAAGTGTGCGTGCCTGTGTGAGTGTGTGTCACATGCGCATAAGCTAAAGTCAACTAGACTGTATGTAAATAAGCCCTGTGCATACTTTGTTTATGTATGTGTGTTAATATGTATGTGAGTGTCTATGTTCTTGACTGTGTCGGTGTGTGTTCTTGACTGTGAAATACGGAAAGCTTATCGCACATCCGATTTACTATTTTGGTGACCCCAACGCCCTTTATTTTTAATTCCCTATAAAACTACAATCAGCTAATTTTATTAACAGTTAATACATACGCTTGGAAGAATATATGAAGACTAAAAATAATTATAATAATTTGTATTTAAAGTATGTACTGTATAATTAAAATACTTTGCGAAAATTTTAGACCTCCCGAAATTTTATATTTTTTATTGTTAAAAACAACGTAGACAAGAGGATAAACATTTTAATGGCGCTCATCACTGTCGGAGAATTTTTCCCTTTTGCGTAAAATTCCCCAAAACACAAATGGCTCGTAGCATGCTTTTAAGCGCGCGCCTCAAACAGTCGTCGTTGAGTTGCACTCGAAGTCGGTTCTTTGCTACTGTTTTTGTTAGTTACTTGCTACTCACACAATCATTCGGCAATAACAAAGTGTCTTATATATTAATATATATATATATATATATGTATATATGTGCACAAATATACATACACAAATAGATATGTAGGATTCAAAGTGTTTGTGTGTGTTGTGAGTTTGGCGAAAAGTGAAAGTAGAATTCACGTGATTTATATGATTTAAAAGCCATGCCAAAAAAGAGCTTCTGGCATCAGTTTTTGTGCTTCTCATTTTTTGATGTTGATTAAAGATAATCAATAAACGTTTACCAAGAGAAACATACAGTATCAGATATATTTATTGGGAGTGCATCTGTGAGAATGGATTTTGCCAGATTCATGAATAAATTTAACGATATCGAACGTCAACTTTCACCCACATCGGCACTTCGTCTCAGCTTCGATAATATATCGCCGGAGACGGAGGTGCCTCCGGATGGAAAACGCTTGTGGGGTGTGCCAGTGCCGCCCTTTGTCTCCGATAAGGTCGTCTCTTGGATCGAGGAGGAGTTCAACGAGGCGCCCATTTACTACAATGGGAACTGTGTCCTCAAAAAGGTATTCCTTGTTTCATTATGCTAATATGCTGCAAAAAAGTAATCAACACACAAATCGAGTTAATTTTTCCGCATTTTCACATTTTTCCATTGTTTCGCTTTGGAAACGTTGCCATTGCCCCCAGCACTTTGCCCGAAATATATGGAAATTAGGTGCGATGACCGGCAATCGAGTTGAACTTTGAGCTGCTTCATATATATATATAAATATATATTTATATATATATATATATATTATGTAGGTCGCCCAACAGGACTATATCATCCATTGATGTGCCATTCATTTTTCATTTTGATCGTTCTCATTGCGTCAACGTTGCTTTTATCCTTGCAACAAATCGCCTGTTGTAAATTGCTGGCCACAATTTGCTGTCTTGTTGCTCGAATGTGTTTTGTTGTACAATAAATTGGCTGTAACTTAAATTGCATTTTGCTGAGGTGGCTCACAACAGACTGACACTACCATTGTTTGCCATAATAGTCCAGTAAAACCCAATTTGATGGTTTTATTTTCAGATTTCTTTTATTAATTGGTAATTTGCAAAGCGTACTTTTAATATTTATTTATATGTCAGTAAACTCGATTATTTTTTTTAATTTCTTTATAATTTAATCACATTTTGTTTATTGTATACGCTACGCCTTGTATTGTTAGAGCTGCAATAATATCTAAGCCAATCAAATCAAATTCAAAGCTGTCAAGAATCAAATGCTGGTTACACCAAGGACATTAATTGAGTCAGCTGACTGACTCTGCGGGTTCCTTTTGTGTTCAGTTGGAATGACGGCATTACAGTGTAACAAAAACAACCCAATCCCCGCCTGCTACTATCCGCCTTAACTGCTATCCCTTTAGATGTCATCCATCTGGTATTCATGTCAGCTTCTGCGGTTTATATGTGCTCTGCGCTCTTCCATGCACTGAGGAAATTCCGATATGAAATCTCCGAAATTCAATTTGCCTTTTTTCTTCGAATTTTGCGGTCAAAACGGGAGATTTACATTTTACTTATTTAGGGTATATTCAATTTAGATGAATGAAATACCTAAATCAATATAAAAAGATTTTGATTGTTATTATTAAATTTATTTGAATATTCTTTCATTCCTAATTCAATCTTAATTTATGCTTATTATTTAAATAACAAATCAGTTTAATTATTCACTTTAAATTCGAGCTGTTTAAGTTTATTCAAAGATTTTACTTTTGTAAATGCATTCAATTCATTAATAAAAATGTTTTTGCAATAGAATAAGTTAGCTAAGAACTTTAAATTCCCATTCAAATTGTTTAATTATGTTCGAAGATTTGAAATATGCATTTTTGGAGCGAACTTTTGCTTTCATCTTAGTCGGCAGTGAAATTTTCAAGTATTTATTCTTTCCTTTTGCTTGTGTGTATTTTGAATTGTGTCTGGGTGGGTGGTTGGGTGGATTGCCGTTATTGAGAAGAAAGTTTTCAGCTGACGTCAGCGAATAAGTTCCAAGTAACGAGAAATTGTATTTTTGCAAACAATAAAAATGAAAAATTATTGTTTTTACTTTTAAATATAATTCGTGTGCATTAAACTATTTTACAGGTGGAAAATGTGCGCATGATTGATCGCTATAACACAAAAAATCCGACAGTTGGCACATTGTATTTGACTGCCACACATTTGATATTCGTGGAGCCCGACAGCAACAAGGAGACATGGGTAAGTGCCTCCTCTTTTTAAATCCCTATACCTCCCTGTACCTCCCCCACCCACTACTCTTATTACATCATCAATTATTTCATGACTCAGTCGCCTTACTTTCTTCAGTTATTGGTCTGGTTTTGTGTGCTCTACTTGCTTGCCAAGTTCAAGCAAAAAGTTTTCAACTTTTAAGCAAAATGTCGTTTTTGGGTTGTCGTCACGCATATAAAATATGAGTCTCTGTGTGTATTTGTGTGTGTGTTAGTGTCTGTCCTCGAGTAACCACAAAAGTATGTTACGAAAATATAGTAGACCGCAGAGGCATGACCATTATTTGGCATCATATACATTGTAAATGTTGCAACAAACGTGTTGCTCTCCCTACTGAATAATCAACTTTGAATTTTATGCACTTTTCATATTAAATAAATGGAAATGTTACCACATATCTCGCAAGCGCATAAATTACCTTTAAAAATTGAGATTGATAATCGCTGGACTGCAGAAATTAAAGTGAAAACTTTTTTAAGTAAATTGCATTTCATAAATGATGAGATTTTGAAAAATACATTGCATTATTTGCATGTTTAAAACTAAAATAAATATGTTATTCATTTATTCATTAAGTCTACGTGCTGATTACACATTCAGGTTTCTTGTTTACGTACCTTTAATATCAAAAGAAATAAGCACACGTTTCACAGAGATAGTTAAAGTTTATGTTTATACTTGAAAGGATTTCAAAACTACTGCTCGTCGTTTAAACTTTTGTGAAACGCTTGAAAACATTTCATGCTTGGCAAAACAAATATGGTTTTGGCCAACTTTCTGAGAAAAGCAAAGAAAAGCATACATAAGCAGGCATATGGAATAATGCATAAGCCGCCTGCCAAAAGGGCGAACGTGTTTAAATGTGCACTTGACGCTTTACACGCTTCAGGTTCTGATTCTGGTTCTGGCCTCGCTCGCTAAACATTTGAGCCAAACCTGAAACTTTGCTGGGCACGCAAAGCCGCCGCGCATTCCTAATAATACTTTTATATATATATATATATATATCACCCATGTGTGCCTTTGACTGACAGCTAGCTGCATTGTCCGCACTTCCGCTACTTGGATCAACAGAGGAGGGGAGAGGCGTGCGTTGAGTAATCTTTTCTTAGATAGGCTTAGTCCCAAGGCTATTTAGCTATATGTTCCAATTAAGAGCTGGGCAGGCAGGTTAATGAAAACGTGTTTTTTTGCATCGCATTTGTTGCACCCACACTCAAACATAACTAACTGAATTCCTAGTATTACGCATACGCCTCGTTGCTTAAATACAAACTGAAATACTATTTTGCTGCCTGCTGAGCCTGCTGTGTTTCTCTCTGGTTTTGCTATACAATATTTTGGGCAAACACAACATGCATTTTCATTTCAATTAAGCCACAGCAAATAGTCATAGAAAACAAGTAACAAAATGCAATGCAAACCATGTTTCACTGTCAGTAGTCAAATTGTGCTTTGGGGTCTGTTGACTGACACAATTGACAAATTGCTGCTAAGCGGCTGCAATTCAATTTCTATTCATGCCAAATATTGCTATTTCGGCGCAATATTTCTGCTATTTATTAAGGCACCCAGCATTTATTTTTTAAACAAAATCTTATGTTCAATTAAATTGGCATACATTGATGTTGGTACCAACAAGCTCACATTTTGTGTTAACAATATGAGCCATGTTTTTGGCATATCTTAAAGTGAGTAATAAAAGTTGAAATTGTAATAAGTAAGGAAATAACAAAACGAGAACAGGACCTACACAAAATTTGTTAAAAAGTTGTGCTTCTGCTGGTCTGTTTATTTCTGTCAATTAACTTTTAAGGCAGAACATAAAAACGCTTGAGCAAAGCTATTTTGCCTATCAGACATCTTTCGAAATTTGTACAGAACCCGAAGAACTAATAATTAGACTCAGTTTCACAGTCTGACTGAAACCTGTTATTATTTGATATTTAATATTTAACTTTGCAAAAAGTAGAAACTTGTATGTTTAGGCAGTAAACAGACATAAAAAAAAAGTTTTAGAAAAATGCTCAATATATGAAATTAAATTAAATTCGAACTTTTCTACTTACTTACTTACTGGTTGTGAAAACCTTTGTAATTTAATTAAATCTTAAATGCCATTTTAAATATGTGCCGCCTGCAACTTTGCTTGAACTATGCCCTATGCCCTTTGCCATATTTATTTTTTTTCTAATTTACCTCATTTTTAGTTTGTTTTGTTCTCGTTGGGCTCATGGAGGCATGGCATTTTTAATTGCTCCACCTTTCATAATTATATCAATTATGCACTTGAGCTCTGCACTCGTTCGTCAGCGCGACAAGTGGCCGCCGGAGAACCAATAGAAATGAGCATGTTGGCGTCGGGTTCGAGTCGTCAACTATGTTAATTAAAAGTTAGAGCACTCGTGTATTCCAATTAGGTTGCCAATTAGGGACTGAGATGTGTCCTCAAATATCGATTTTCTGGCTCAAAGCGGCAAAGTGAAAGTTTTGCCAAAGTTCTGAGCTGACCACTTAGAGATGAGATTGCCGTTGGGGTTGCTTAGTGACCATGTTTTTTGTAATTCCATTATAGATTCTACACATGCACATTGCCAGTATTGAGAAGCTTCCATTAAGCACAACGGGCTCACCGCTTCTAATCCGTTGCAAGACATTTCTGTCTGTGACATTTGTCATACCCAAGGACTCTGAGTGCCACGATGTTTACACCTCGCTCATCAAACTCTTTCAGCCGGGTAAGTAAAGCAAATAAATCCCTTCAATTTACCACTCAATCCAAGCAAAATCTCTTCCGCACAGTCTCCATTAATAAGTTGTACTGCTTCAACTATCAGCCGGCCAAGGATGATTATCCCAAGAATGCCGGGTGGGACTTTTTCAAATTGGAGGCAGAGTTTAAGCATATGCTGGTGCCGAACGACAACTGGACGCTTTGCTCCATGAATGAGAAGTACGAGCTGTGCGACACATATCCCCGACAGATCTATGTACCCAAGGAAGCAACCACATTGATGCTGCTAAGCAGCTCACGCTTTCGCTCCAAGGGACGCCTGCCTGCGTTGACCTACTTGCACAACAACCGGGTATAAAACTACAAATAACATAACAACGAAAAGCACTTTAATTGAATCGAATGCATCTGTTAAACAGGCGTCCATATGCCGCTGCAGCCAGCCATTGTCGGGCTTCAGTGCGCGCTGTCTGGAGGACGAGCAAATGCTGGAGGCCATACGTAAAACAAATCCCAATACCGACTACATGTTCGTTGTCGATACGCGACCACGAGTAAGTAATAAACCTACAAAAAAAAATGCCAATTGTATATATATATATATGTAAATATGTAAATAACGTGCCTCTTGTGTACAGATCAATGCCATGGCCAATAGAGCCGCTGGCAAAGGTTATGAGAACGAGGCCTTTTACGAGAACATTAAGTTCCATTTCCTCGGTATTGAGAACATTCACGTACAACGTGCCAGCCTGCAAAAGGTGCTGGAGGCCTGCGAACAAAAGTCGCCCACAATGAGCGCATTTGTAAATGCCCTGGAGTCGTCTGGTTGGCTAAAACACATTCGCTCCATATTGGACACGTCGAGGTAAGCAATCATATTAAACACTAAGCTGCTGGGGGAAATCGTCTTTTGTTTACTTTCCAACACACCACTCGGAATTAATTCAGCCCACACATTCACCGTATTTATCTTTATGTGTTTCTAAATATATATTTATTATTTTCATTCCATTTATAATTGATAATTATATGTTTTTCTTTTAATGTATAAATTTATAAGTTATATGTTTGCTTTAGGTATTTAAATTACATTTTTGTAGATTAAAAAGCTTAATTTATTTATTTTTATAGCTGTGGAGATTATTATATATTTATCTCTTTCCTTTACAGTTTCATTGCGAGCGCTGTCGACAGGGGCGTTTCAGTGGTTGTCCACTGCTCCGATGGCTGGGATCGCACCGCGCAAGTTTGCTCACTGGCACAGCTGATGTTGAATCCGTATTATCGCACTATTAAGGGCTTTCAGGCGCTCATCGAGAAGGATTGGCTGGCGTTTGGGCACAAGTTTAGCGAGCGCTGCGGTCACATCCAGATGGATGCACGTGAGGTGTCGCCGATATTTACGCAGTTCCTTGACTGCACCTGGCAGCTGATGTCGCAGCGCAGCGAATCTTTTGAGTTCAACGAGCGTTTCCTACTCATACTGCACGATCATGTCCACTCGTGCCAGTTTGGCACCTTTGTTGGCAATTGCGAGAAGGATCGCCTGGACCTCAAGCTGGCCGAACGCACATTCTCGCTATGGGGATACATGGCCAATCATTTGAACGAGTATATTAATCCGCTGTACAAACCCAATGTGGATGAGTCTATTAAAGCCAATCTGGCACCGCAGTGCATCAAGTAAGTAACGGCAATCGATAAAAGCTATTGCAACACACTCAATTTGATTTGGCTTATAGATTCTGGCGTGGCATGTACAGCCGCTTTGAAAGTGGCATTCATCCCCGAGAGCCGCTAGGCGATCTACTGCTCGACAGCAAGGAACACTGCAATTCGCTTGAGGATCATGTGCAGCACTTGACCAAGCGGATTGCTAGCTTCAAAAATTACATTTCCAAGTCGGCCAAGAAACTGCAAGATGTCACCACCACCACCACAACAACAACAACCACCAAAGTTACCAAGGAGACAACACCCAACGAAATCAATGACAACAAGTAGCTTTGCTTTCTATATACATTTCTGGTACAGAATCTTAATGGTTATATGTAACTTTGCAGGTACAACTACGACAAGAAGCTGAGCGAATTGTCCGCCGCCGATGATGATCATCCGCTAAAGGCGAGCAACATGTCATTCGCTAGTCTCTCGCTAAATGCCGAACAAACGAGCCCGCAAACATTGAACGAGGAAATTTCGTCCGTGGCACTGGATTGGAAATCAATGCGGAGTGTTACCAACTGCTCCTGCTCCACGCCCTTCGATCAGTTTAGCAAAAAGGTGAGAATCCTCAAGCTATAACCAGCTCAGCTGTCGCAATTCATTCGCCTTTCATTTGCAGACCCATTGTTGGCGTTGCGGCGACATCTTCTGCGAGCGTTGCATTGACAAGAGCGTTGCGTTGCCGGGACACGAGAGCGGCAAGCCGGTCCCAGTCTGCCGCGGCTGCTTCCGTCAGATGCAGAAGCAGAGTCCATAAACCCAAGTTTAGCATAAATTGTAAATTGTTAAGCGTGTGACGTGGCGTGAATGTGGACAGCGATCGCGCGAGAGCTGACGAGTGGACATAATTGTTGCATGAAATACATATACAAATATTACATACATATATATATATATATATATATATGTATATACATATGTGTATACTTACATATACTACAATATAATATTTATTGTTGCATTTGTAGTTGTAGCTACTTAAAAGCATATTCGACATTCGTCTTTTTGCGTACAGATTAAGCCAAACATTCAAGTTTAGCATCGCTTCCAGCGCATTGACGTCTCCCACAGCAGATCCTAGTTATCTATATATAAGTCGTGCACAAAACTATTATATGTTGTTTTTTATTTTTTAACTATCATGCCTGCTCACATAACTTGGATATCCATCAAAGACAATTTAATTTGAATTCCTAAACACAATTCCAATTTAAAAAGGATTTACAAATTGGTCACGGGTTTGAGCTAGCATTTATGTATTACATTTATAGAACGTCTAAAAATACAATTCAATCTTAATGTTGCAGAATCTCGATTTAGAAAGCAAGCATTCCATATCCACTAACATATATGCCATAAATGTTTTGAGCTTCTGATTGTTCGAATCGATCTATTGCCCCCCACACAAAAATGAAAGTACAATTGCTTACATATATGTATACTTAAATGGTAAAATTGCATGGAAATAGTAATTTCAAAAACAAAAATCAAAATCCTAACGTGTCATTCAAGCTGTCAAAGGCGTAAATTTACCGTGCAACAATGTTTGATCAAAATATAGTAAAAAAATAAACTTATTTATTCAAAATTCTCAGATGGACTCTTTTGTGTTACATATTTGAATCTCTGAAAAAGCAACAGTCAAGCAAGCAACAAGTAGTGGTTTGAGTGGGGCGTCTAATAGCCAATATCTGGCTTGATGCGCAGAATTACGGGAACGCTGGTGCAGGGCAGAATGGCCACCTCGGTGACAACGGCGCTGACCAGTTCCGGTGGCGTGATATCATAGCTAAGATTGAGGGGAGTCAGTGGACCTTTTGTCTGCCAATTGTTGAGACAGCACTTGCCATTCAGCACCAGCTGATTGGGATCGCACAGCTCATTGTAGACAATGGCATCGGTCTGGAAACGCTCACTGAACTTGTGCGTCTCGCAGCAGACGAGCACGGGCACATTGTGCGCATTGGCGACAAGTGCGACCTGAGCGGCGCCCGTACGAGCCATAACATAGCCGTTAGCAAGCAGCGCATGTGCGCCAAGGAGCACTTTGGTTGCCTCCGGCATGACATAGCCGATGGCATTGATGAGCACATAGGTGCATGGTATGCCGTGGGCATGCAGACGACGCAGCATCTCCTGACCCTCGCAAAATGGTCGCGAATCAACGACAATCACCCGGAAGGCCACTTTACGACGCTTGGCCTCCTCACAGATGAACTGGATGAGCGAGGAGCAGGCGAACGTGAGCAACACATCGCCATCGGTGATCTTCTCCTGCATTGAGCTGCTAATCGCCTGAGCTGCCTTCCCAATCTGATTCTCTATGTAGGTGTCTATGAAGTGTTCGAGTTGCTCCTTTAACTGGAATACCAAAAGGAAATCAGTGAATTACCATGATGCAGTTTATGTTTTTCTTTGCCAGACTTTACCTCCGTTTCGGGTTGATCCGCTGGCAGATGCGTCAACTGGTTTTTGAACTGCTTGTAGGCATTGTAGACGGAGACAGCCAGCGGTCGGCACTTGTTGAGATGATCTACATGATGCTTGACCGCCACATCAAGACTGCGTCCAAACTCTTTCTTCGCTGGCGTCTCAAAGTCCTGCACCACCTGTCGCAGAGCATTCAGGAAGGCAATGCAGCGTGCATTGGAGCCGACAACAGTTCGTTCGGCATACTGGACACCCAGGCGCGCCATACTAGGATGCAAGTTGGGATCGTTCACAAATAAGCTGGCATCCTTGTCAGCGCACGCCAAGTGATTAAAAAGTTTCATTTTACCCTCTCGATCAGCTTTGAGCGTGGACAGCTTAACCGGTGACTTGGCGGGTGATTCACTGTCACGTTTTGGCTCCTTCGCAGGCGTGTCACTAACTATTGGCGTCGCCTTAGCTTTGCTTGCACCGGCTTGGGTTATTGGGACAGGTTTTGTTTTAGTTTGTCCTTGCGCCTTGGCCGCACGTTGAGCCTCCTGTATGGCTCGACGCTCCGCCTTGCTCAGCGCTGGCTTTTTCTGCAAGTATGAAAAGCATTACCAAAATTATAGCCGAATTTATAAACATTTGCTTGTTTACCTTTTCCTGCTCTGATGGGAGATCCCCTGCAACTCCTGTTGCAGCGGCAGCAGTATCATTGCCAGTAGCCTTGGTTGTAACATGTAGGTTATTTAATTGCTGCGCGGCGTCATCCACGTTATTTGATTTGACCGATTTGGACGACTTGGCCGCCTGTTTGGCTGCCTTCTTCGCCTCACGCTCAGCTTTGATTTGGTCGCGCGTCTTTTCTCCACTGGAGATCGTATCTGCTGAAACTGCAACATTTGTCGCGACGGCGGAATTTGTGGGCTTGATGGAGGCAGCAGCTAACGCCGGTTGGCTTTTATTGATATTATCCTTTGACGTGGATGTTGTTGTTGTTGTTGTCGTTAGTTTTTGAGTTATGGTCGTTTGCTCAACTTCTGTGATGATTGTTGTCGCCGGAGTTTGGCTGAGTGGCAGTTTCAGTTTCTTAGATTGTTTCGCCAGCTTTTTGGCCTCGCGCTCCGCCATCACTTGGTCGCGGCTTTTATCCGCTGCTGCTGCATTTTGCTGATTACTGCCGGCTTTTTGCATTGCACTTTCGCTTTGTGCTTGAATTTTGTTATCTTGAGAACGGTTTCGTTTGTTTCTGGGCCGATTGCGTTGACGTTGTTTCTTCTGCTTAGCCACGGGAAAGCTCGTTGAGCCCTGCGGGGTTTGCACAACAAATATATTATTGAATTCAAAAGAGCCAATTCGAAATAAACTCGGACAAGAAATACAATGAGCATGCCAAATAAAAACAATTTTTGATTGCAAACTAAAATACATCAATGAAAGTTTACGTTAGGAAAGCTGTAACTATACCTGTTCACTGGTTACAACCATTTTCACAGACTTGAAAATACAAACATGAGAGCACTTTAGTGTTAAATGGACCTAATCATAAAAACATCATATAACCGCAACACGGATCCCATAACTTACAGTCTTTTATTTACCTTGAGTGAATTTATATTTGCAGAACTTTTTGCTCACGATGGCAAAATCTAGCAGCTGGTTGTTAAACGTTGCCACATTTTAAATAAACATAAGTGCAGCCCTGAACGTAAGCAATGTGAATGTCAAATGCACGTTGATACAAGTGAATGACTAACTGAGCGGACAGAAAAGTTATTTTCACTATTTATGTTACGAAAATGATAGTAAATGTTGGTTTTAAATCATTTATTTGACCATTTAATATTCACGTAAGGCCACCAGAGGTGACTTTGAAATGTAGATGCAACGTTAAACAACTAAAATCAATGGCAGCAACCGCTGATCTGAACAGATTAATGGTGTTCTGCAGCCTCCTTAGCTTGGCTGGCAGCCCAGGCCTTCTTGTTTTCGGGCGAGTTGGCTGCAAGAAAAAAAAACCGACATAAGTACGGCCATAAGATTGCACTTTCAATTGCATTTGCAAATTGTTAAGCTCAATACTTACCCAACTTGCTAATCTTGTAGAAAACAGGTACACAGGCGACCGCTGCAATGAAATAATAGCGCCAGATCCATTGGTTCTTAATGTAATGCTTAATTGGGAACTGGGCGATTTTAGCCGAGAACGTGTATGGATATTTCATTGGACGTCCAGCGGGTTTTTCAGCAACAACTTTGTCGGCCATGGTTGTGATTTTGTTACTGTCAATTTGATAAATTTGTAAATTGTTAGCAATTATGTAATTTTTGGTTGCGAATACCGCAGTTACGTACCTCTGCAAGACTGCGAAAATACCACAATATCTCAATGTGCTGTAGCTGCCCTGGTATAACGAGAAACGCGAAGTGAGCTGCGACTTTAAGAACTGCCAACTCGGGCTGTTTGGTATTTACTTTAATTTATAAATGAAAATGGGAAAATGTATTTCTTCAGCTAACTGCAGTACTTCTGAAATTGTATTTCGTAAATTTAGTTTGCAGGAATAAAGCCTACTTGAATGGATTTCAGATTTTGTTTATTTCATGCATTTCAGGATGACCATGCTCTCCTTTTTTTTTTCTTAATGTACGGCATCACTGTTTACCATTTACTATGTTTGTGTTGCCGGCGAGAAACACGGTTTTGCTTAGTTTTGTGGTTACCATAAAAATGTATATTATCAACTAATATTAGAAGCTTTCTCAAGGCATTGAAGTTTTTTAGTATGAATTTGAGCTATTTTTATAAATACGCGATTGCCCGGAAAGCAGCAACAACCTAGGCCTAAGCAACCTAAACGTTTACCGCGCAAAAGCACGTGAAACCAAAAACAACACAATCATCAATACTGCCATGCCAGAGAATTTTCGCTTTGATGATCTCGATTTCCTGTTCACCGCACCAACAGAGATTCAACAGCAACATAATGCCACCGCTAACGACAAAAGAAAACACTCGGCGAAAAAGGCACGCAGGCTCGCCGAACAAATTGCAGAGACAGACAAGCTGCGGCATCAGCTGGTGGAGCAAAAGCAGCAACTACGCGAACTGCAACGAACTGCGAGCGAAGTGACCCAAATCTATAATAATGAGAAACAGCAGCGTATCGAACTCGAACGTCGAACGGCGGCAGTCAGTAAAGTGTGCGAGGATTTGAAGCAGCAACTGGATGACCAGCGTATGAAGTGTGAGCAGCTGCAGGATCAGATACATGCCACAGTCTTGCCCATACATCCCGAGGATATGGTTCGCATGTATATGCAGCGCATTGGCCGCGATGTGACCGCTGGTGTCACCACCCGAGCAGAGCGAAAGATGATTATGCAGCTAACAGAGTACTGCAGTTTGGCAAATATTTGCATACCTCAGCTGAAGAGCCCAACAGTGAAACGAACAAAACCACAGCTACCGCAACTGCAGGAAGTAGTGCCTATTAGATCGGAAATGTGTTCGGTTGCCGTGCAAACGGACGATATGCCCAGCAGACCGGATATGTGCTCGATTGCTGTACAAACGGACAAGTTATCCACCCGGGATCAGGGCATACAGCACAAGAATACGACAACAACGCGGGCGACGACAACAGCCTCTTTGATACAAACGAGTGATGTTGGCACATCGTGTCCAGACTCACAGCCTGCTCCAAGTGCTCAACAGATTCTAGAAGAGATGCTCTCGTGGCGTAAAACACCAGTGAGTCCCATCTGTGATCCGCCCGCTGCGGTGGCAACGGCAACGGTAACAACAACAACAGCAGTCAGCATGGGCACTTGCACGGATCTATGCAATGTGCTGCGAGAGATTGACTTTCTGCCCGAGGTGCCGGCAATGTTAAAGCGCTCGGATTCGAGGCCACCGTCGCGTGCCAGTTACGACACCGTGAAGGATGAGATGGCGTTGTCAGTCGGTTTAAGCGGCTTTCTGCCGCACAATCAAAGCATTTTGGCCAATATGCCGCCACAAGTCTTCGAGGAGATGTGGCAAGTCATGGGCAAAATGGTACTCGTCGCTCTACAGAATCGCCCCACGAATACCATTAGCCAAGCAGATGTTCACAGCTGGTTCGATGAACTGTTCGAAAGTTCAATAAACCAACCAAATAATGTTGCATGCGGCATCAACAATAAAAATGGTATGCAAATTTTACACAGTTTCCAGATAAACCAACTAATCATTTTATTTGCAGATGGCGAAACGTTTACGGCAGCGTCAGAAAAACCAACGCCCATCGATATTGGTCGGGATCCCATAAAGGAGTCGTCATCGCAACCGAAAATTGGCGTAGAACTGACACCAATCCGCCTGCCGCCGCTACCAAAGATTAACAAAAAGCAAAAAAACGTGAAGCGCTCAAGAAATGTGAAGGTGCAGCAGCAACCAATTGAAACTGCTGTTCATTTTCTAAGCAACTTAGACGCTTTCCGCAAGCCCAACTGTGATAATTTGCACATTGAACTGGTCGCCGAGGAGCGGCAATTGCTGCAACTGACGACGGCAGCAGCAAAAGCAAATCAAAAACTTCAATTTGTTCCTGCATATTGCAAGCAAGTTGCGAACCAATTGCCACAAATCGGAAATACTCAAGTGGACAGACCAAATCAACCAGTTCCAGCTGCTGATAGCAAGAAAGTGGCCAAGGCAGAGGAACATATACCACCAGTCATAAGCAGTGCAGCATTGCGTCAATTGCTGAAGCTGAGGACGGCAACAGGAACAGCAAATGAACAGCCACAAAAAGTGCCTGCATATTGCAAGCAAGTTGCGAACCAATTGCCACAAATCGGAAATACTCCAGAGCTCCAAGCTGCTGATAGCAAGAGGATGCAAGAGAACGCAGAGGAACATCTACTACCAGTCATAAGCAGTGTAGCAGTGAACAGTCCAAAACTTCCTAATGGATCTTTGGATGACGAGCCAGGTGGCCAAATAACACCTAATGAGAAGGAGCAAAGATTAGCAGAAAATTCCTCGTCACCTGTTGATGGCGAAGAAGCTACCAAGGAAGATAGTAACAAGCAGTTGATGCTATATTTGTTTGGCAACGAAGCGGAATCAAAAGAAGAGGAAGCACTTGTGCTTGAGCCTGAGCATGAGGAAACTTCATATCAGCCCATACAGGCAGCAATTGAGGAAGATGCAATGGATTTAGATGTGTACAGCAGTGACGATGACCACAATTTGATCATCGATGAAGATCAAGAGCAGAGCAGCCCTTGCGCCGTTGATGACAACCAGGCCAATACTCCAGAGAGCATAATAAAGCCACAGGAAAATGATGCGAAACCTGCTCTGCCGTTGCAAGTCAACAAGCGCAAGCGGAAGTCAAGTCCCTCATCCAGCAGTATGAGCGTCTTGCCTCCGTCTGTTAAGCGTTTCACTCGACTGCAGGCCAAGCAGCAATTATTGCTGCAATCGGACAATTTGAAAAGTGAAGTGCAGCCAAGCTGTATTTATGATTGCTCCCCCATGTCACCGATTGCCACAAACGGCGGCGAGGAGAGTGAGCTGAGCGAGCCCATTGAAATACCAGTGGAGTCGCCTGTCGGCGAGCATGGCGAGAGTGCACCAAAGGCGCTGTTGTGTTACGTGGTGAATTCACTCAAAGATGCCACCAAACAACGTGGTAAACGAAAACAGAAGCAACAGCTGAGCATTAAAAAAACGGAGCAACTTGGACGGAATATCATCGATCACTTAAAGCACTCTAAACCGTTGAAGTTGTGGTGTGCTCGGCTCATAAATATAGATGATAATCAGGATGTTGTGAGCAATGCCATTATTACGGCATCCTCAGAACTGATGGATAACAACGACTTGGAACGTATGCTTAGTATGCTACACCCTTGTAATTTGAAGAGATCATTGTTGATTAAGCATCTTATGCACCAATTGGAGCAGTGTTTATTTCACCCGAATAAGCGAAGCACGATCCAGTTGCCACTCGAATATGTCCGACTTTGTTTGCAGTTGATGGGACTGCAGGCAAATCTGTACGTGAATCAGAATCCGGCTCGCTTATTGCTGGCAAAAATACTGTATCACTACAAAAGGGATATGCCACTGCTGGTGCTGGAGGTGCTCAGACATTTTCCAACAGTGCTTCCGCATCGCGAGGAGCGCGCATATGATAATGCCGATCCTCTAATTACGGTCATCAAGCATCGCCTAATGAATTACAAGTACGAGGTCCAGGATCCCGACGGACCCGATCGTGCACTGATCTCTGCACTGCGCTTTCAATACCACTTCCAGCCGTTCGAGCCTAACAGGCAGCAGGTGAGCGCGAATCTGGTCGAGAAACTTAAAGCTGGCCGCGTTCATCAGCTCAGCTATGCCTTTGCCCTGTTCTGCAAGTGCGGACCGCCTCACTTTGTGATCAAGGACGTGTTGGCGCTGCAGTTGCTGCCGCTGGTCGACGACTACTGTGATTTGTGCAGCCGGAACGAGGAATACGATGGGCGCATGGAGTGCCTGCTGCAGTGCATATCGATGATTGTCAAACAGTTGCCGCTGGAAAGTATAGTGGATATATCGGTGTATACAGCGCTCTTTCAGCGAGTGTTGGTGGCGGTGCCACGTCCATTGGTACAGCAGGCAGCTGTTCAGGCCATGCTGCGCACGCAGCGCTTCGGTTACGCCTTTGCCTTGGATGCCCTGCGCAACTACAGGCCCAACTATCCGCTAACGGCCATGACACGGGCAATGCTGCGCAGCTTTGCGGTGCGACGGTGGCAGTATAAGCATCGTCATTGAGATGATGAACTCCTAGTTGATAGATTGACTATTTGTATGCATTTTTTCTATTTATTTATATATTTGTATATTTTTAGATATTGAATTAAACTAAATGCACTCTGCAAGTGATATCTTTACAACTTTTAACTTACAGCTAAAATTAATTTCAATTAAACACCAACAAAAAGATGGGGAAAACACATTAAATGTAGAAATGATTGCACGAAAATAGCGCGGAGTGTGTGTGTGTGTGTGTGTGTGTGAGGTGTGTGTGCGTCATGTAAATCGATCGAGCAGCAGAAAGTAGTAGTATTTCAAATTTACAATAGTTTTGGAACTGTACAATAACATGAAGGTATATATTATATAAATATATATACGATATATCTGCATCATAAACACTGCCAACCAAAATGAAATGCCTGATATAGCAATATAATATTTAAACAATATAACAGTACGTCAACAACTTGTGGCTAAGTTGAGGTAAGGTACTTTTTGTGAACTTGGGCTAAACGTTCAGCTTGATTTGTAGTAGTCTAGAAGCGTTTTATTGCAGGGATGCCACCAGTTGTTGCCACCGAGCGCCAACAACTCTTGCTAGATCAGTTTGTTTAGCTGCAAAATAAAAATAAAGAAAAAGTAAGTATACGAAAATGCTGCATTTGATGAGACATACTAATGAGCGTCGCTGGTGCTCCTTTTCGAGTGCCACCTGTGCCTGCTGCGGCGAGAACTTTAGCACAGCCGCTATGACTTTCACCAAAGTTTCGTTGTTCGTATTGCCGGTTAAATACTGCAAGTTTTTATATTTTATAAAAATGTGTGTTAACAAAACGATTGAGTCCAAGGATTATCTATCTGTGAATATATCTACCTGGAACATGATGTTGCGCAGATACTCAAATTCTGTGTTAGCTGGGACGCTATCACTATGCTGCATGGATACCTGTAAGACACACAGCATATTTAGCAATGTTGTAGGAAATATCTGAAATGTCTTACCAGTGTTTCATCCAATTGGCGCGACAGCTTTGCGTTCTGCAGCTTGAGTCGTTCGTTGGATTGCTCCAGTATGAGGAAGTTTTCGCACTTTTGTTCGAGAAACAGATTTCGATTGGTCACATCCTGCACCTCGCTCATGATCTCCTTGAGCTTGGCCTCCAGCAGGGCCTTCTCGTCACTGACCACAGTCGGCTGAGCGCTCTTGGGCGCCAGGCTGGCAAGCAATTGTTGCGCCTGGATGCCGGCACGCAACGTCTCCAGTTCGGTAATGCGTTCGGACATTTCCTTGTTGTTCGCTTGGAGCTCATCGATTTCCTGCTGCAGATTGGACTGCTCACCGTTACTCTTGTGCTTCAGGTCCTCCAGTTCACGTTGTAGTTGCTCATTGAGGCGCCGCAAATGCTCGGAATCGTTGGGCAGTGATGCAGTTGCTGGCGCCGACTCCTGTTCCCGTTGCTGTTCCCGCTCCTGCTCCTGCTCACTCTTTTGCTTGTTTAGTTCCTCCTCGAGACTGAGACAGCGCTCTTCTGTCTTAGCCAGTTCGACTTGGCGCTCCTGCAACTGTTGCTGAACATGCAGCAGCTCCTTCTGCACCGCATCGTTTTGTTCGCTGACAAATCTGGTGTGCTCACTTTGCCGGGTCAGCTCAAGCGATTGCTCGTCCAGCTTTGATTTTAGGTGCGCTGCCTCCGCCTTGGCCCCTTTGCTCACTGCGTCCCTTTCGGCCAGTTGGGCGTTATGTTGCAGCACTTGCTCCTGCAGAACGTAGAGCTCGCATTGCAGAGATTTCAGTTTCTCGCCACTGTCGCCGTGATTGGTCAACGCCAGCGAGAGTTCCATTTCCAGCTGTTTGGTATGCTTGTTCAGATATTCGTTCTCGATTTGCAGCTGCTCTAGCTCGGTTTTCGTTGGGGTGGATGCAGTTGTGCTTTTTAGCGTCCCGATTTCCCGCTGCAGTGCATCGTTTGCCTCGTGCAGGCGCTGCACATCCCCATTGGCGGCACTGCAGCGCTTCTCGAGCGTGGTCAGCTGCGCTGCATGGGCGGCATTGCTTACTTCTGCCCTCTCCAGATTAGCTTGCTCCGCTTTCTTCAGGGATTCCAATTGCTCACGCAGATTGCTGACAGTTTCGTGCAGTGCTGCCGGCTGCTCATTGCTGGCCTCCAGCTCGGCGACACGTTCCTTCTGATCCTTTAGTTTCTGCCGTGCCAGATCCAAGTACAGCTTCAAGCTATTCGTCTGCTGTTCAAAAGCTGCCTTCGCCTCTTGCATACAGTAGAGTTCATCCTTGGCTATCAGATTTTCCTTTTCGTATGCATCGCACTTGTCCTGCAGCGTGCGATGATCATGGTCCATGATCTCCTGCGCATTCTGCAGCTTGGAATGCTCGTCGAGCACCTGTTGCATTTTGCTCTGTACTTTGGTAAGTTCGTCCTGCTGTTTCTCCAAGTGATTGTTTTGCTCCTGCAGCAGACAATTGTGCTCGGCCAATTTGCTGTTCTCGCGCTCAATCTCCACCAGTCGGGAAGTGGACAATTCACCCTGTGCATCGTTTTGTTGTTGCTGCTCCTGCAACTCCTCAATGTGCGTTTCCAGTTGTCGCTTTTCGCGTTCGAGCTGTGCCTGTGCCGCCTGGACATCCTGCAGATGCGTCTGCATCGTGGTGATCTCCTCGAGGATGACAGTGACACGCTTCTGCAGTTCCTGCTTCTCGCTGCGCAGCCCCTCAACTTTGCCAGACTCCACTTTGAGTTTCTCCAGGCTGGCAGCTTGTTCGCTGTGCTTCGCCTGCAGCTGCTCATGCTGCTTTTTCAGCTTGTTTAGTTTGCCGGCGCCGGATTTCAACTCCTTTTCCTTGGCCTGAGCCACACTGAGTTGGTCACCTAGAGCCCCAATCTGTTGTCTTAGGCTTGCTATCGTCTCTGACTCCGTGTTGGAACTTCTGGCGATTTGATCGTTAAGGGATTGCAGCTCCCGCTGCAACGTCAGCGTATGTTCCTTGGAAGCTGAATTTTCAACGGTCAATGCAGCGACAGTTTCATGCTCCTTTTCCAGACTCGTCTCGGTTTCAAGCACACGCTGCTTTTGCTCCATTAGATGCGTCCTGGCATCCTCCAGTTGACTCTGCACCTTCTCCAAAGATGACTCGTTCTGCTGGTAGCGTTGTACAATTTCGTTTAACTGATTGTTCTGCAAATGCAAATCCTGCAGACTCAGCTCGCTGTCCATTTTCAGTGCATGCAGCTGTTTGGCCAAGTCAGCCACCTGTTGCTCCTTTTCCATGTGCTCGGATCGCATTGTGCTCAACTGCTGCTCTGTTTCAATTAGTTTACTATTCGCTTCCTGTTTGGCATTTTGTAGCTGCTTCAGTTGCTCCTTGATATCTGCAGCTTCTGTCTCACGTTCCGCTGCGGTCTGCAGCTCGGATTCTAATTGCTTAAGCTTCTCCTGCAATTGTCGCACTTCATCTTCCTTATGCTGCTCCAACGTGGACTGCAATTGCTTTTGCTGTTCTTCCTTTTGCGTTTGCTCCGATCTCAATGCACTTAACTCTTGATCCATTGAGATTAGTTTAGCATCTGCTTCCTGTTTGGCATTTTGCAGCTGTTTTAGTTGCTCCTCGATAGCCCTGGCATGCGTTTCGCGACTGTTGGCCAGCTCCAACTCAGTTTCCAGCTGTTTTAAGTTCTCCTGCAACTGCTGCAATTTGATTTCCTTTTGCTCCAATTCTGGCAATATTTTCGTTAGCTTTTCCGTCAGTTGTTGCTCCTTTTCCGATTGCTCATTGAGTTTTTGTTCCGCGGCAGTAAGTTCAGCTGCAGCTTCCTGTTTGCTTTGTTGCAGTTGCTTAAGCTGTTCCTTGATGTCCTCTGACTGCGTTTTAGTTGAATTTGCCTGTTCCAGGTTAGCTTCTTGCTGCTTTAACTGCTCCTGCAACTGTTGCACCTCCTTTTCCTTGTTAACCAACTCAGATTCAATTTTCTTCTCCTGAGCTAGCAGTAGCTGATTCTTTTCCGCGTGCTCTGCTCGCAGTGTGCTCAGAATATGCTCAGTTGCAATGAGTTTGGCGTCCACTTCCTGTTTGCCGCTCTGTAGTTTCTTTAGTTGCTCCTTGATGTCCACCGACTGCGTTTCCCGGCCATTCGCCATCTCTAGCTCAATCTCAAGATGCTTCACATTTTCCTGCAGCTGACGCACTTCGACTTCCTTGTGTTCCAGCTCTGTGTGTATTGCTTGCTTTGTCTGTGCCAGCAGCAGCACATTTTCCTCCTCCTGCTTGCGCAGCGCTGCAATTGTGCTGTTGGCCTCCTCATTGTTTTTCCTTAGCTCAGTCAGCTGCGCTTCTTGCTCGCCCAACAATTGCCGTAGTTTTGACAGTTCCTCATCCAACTCCAGGATAGGCTGACTACCATTTGCTGTGGGCGCTGCCCCTGTCGTTGTCATTGTAATTGGCTCCTCAAGATCGATCAGCTTGTCAGCGGCATTCTCCTGGCTACGATCCAGTGCGGCTGTAACATTATCAGGATTCTCGCCGAGCAGCTTTAGTTTGGTTTGGTATGCCTGCATCTTGCAGCTCATATCATCCATTTCGATACGCAGCGCTTCCTCCAGATGTGCCTTCGCCTGTTGCTCCAATGTGCATTGTTCTCGCAGCTCGCTGATGCGTCGCAGCGCCTTATCCTGCGTCTCCACGAGCACGGACTGAAAGCAAATGTAAAACATTTAACTCTTGATATTTAGCTGTAGAATGATGAAATGTTTTTGGTCTTCTCTCATACCCGGGCCTTGCTGCTGTCACGCTCCAGTTCCCTGTACTTCTTGGCCAGATCCGAGTAGCGACAGCGATATTTGTGATAGCGATCTAGTGACTTTTTGTATGCATCGTACAGCTGATCCTTGGTAATAACATCGAGGCGTGCCGTCGATGCAGAGTCTTCAAACTCACTGCTCGTCTCATCCAAATCGGACTGCAAGTGATACGTCTAATTATGGAGAGACAGATTACAGATTAGACAGATTAATGTAACAATTAAGTAACATTCCGGAGATATGCACACACTTACAGCTGGCGCATCGTATGTGGGCAGGCGGAACGATACATCGCTAGCCATGGACGAGTTGGATAGCTTGCGGGCACGCGGTACATAACCACTTCCGCCCACGCCATTCAGCGACTGGGTCGATGCGCGACTAACTGTCGGCAACTTTTGTATGCGGTACGGCGAGTTTTGTGGCGTATCTAAAGAAATACATGCATGTAATACATATAAATCGTGATATGATAAAGAATCAAAAACGATCTGCAAACATTACCCTCTTCGGTGATGCTGAAGAAGTTCTCTGGAGTGCCGCTGCCGGTGTTCTCCGAGCTCGGTGTTGTTGTGCTGGACGATGAGCTCACAGCGGCCTACAATGAATTTAAAGCAAGCCGATAAAGTTGTGAGTGTGTGTATGTGTGTGTGTGTGTGGGTAAGTGAATGTGTGTGTTTGTCATATGCTGTACGAATGGGTGGGGAGTTTTGGGTGTGCGCACAGCTGCCAGCCTGTCTGCTGCAAATGGGTCAAACTGAACAGTTTTGGCATTTTTCAATGCATCTTTCGGTTGCATTTCCAATTAGCCCCAAAACAAACATCCAATCAGACACACACACACTAATAGACACACACACAGTGTTTGTTTGTGTGC
This sequence comes from Drosophila demipolita, assembly GCA_035042405.1. Classification (NCBI taxonomy): domain Eukaryota; kingdom Metazoa; phylum Arthropoda; class Insecta; order Diptera; family Drosophilidae; genus Drosophila; species Drosophila demipolita. Next base: position 6,029,406 of record JAWNLI010000033.1, read on the forward strand.
GTATGTTTTCGTTAATTTGTATTTTTTTCCGTCTGTTTCTTGCCTGGGCTGCGTTAGCAAATTGTTGGAATTTGGACGGCGACGCTTTCACCTCCTCGATAAGTTTATTTTTCAGATTGGCAAACATTGTGTGGCAGTTGCTGCGCTTGTTATTCACTGCGTTGACTACTTAATTTAGGCACAATTGAATTTATATAAAAAAACATCTAATATAAATAAATACGTGTCTGCAGGTATCTTTCCAATTGCCACCAATCTTAAACGGCGCGATGTGGCAGCACTGGTCAGCTGTATATTATGCCCATATTGAGTAATTGTATTTTTATTTGGTATTTTTTTAGGGCATTTGTAAAGTGAAAATAATACGGCTTGTTTTGAAAAAAAAAACGGCTGGAAAGTCTGGCATAAATTTATAAATTAAGTATTTGCACATTTTTCACATGTTTCCTTAGGAGCAACCATAAAACTTCCCTATTTCTTTAATAATAACATGATGAAACAAACATAAATAATTTTCACATCGTTAATTTCAAACACAACAGAAATTTATATATAAAATTATTTTAGCTTGGACTATCATGTCAACATTTAAAAAACACAAACTATTGCTAGTAAACTTATTCAATACTACTCACAGTTCGCACTAGGCTCCTTAAATACGTATTTTTGGTTATTGTATTTGCCAAATTAAATGTTGCACACAACAAATATGATATTCAAAAGTTTTACCTGTATGCGAGGACTCAGCGAGTTTAGCGCAACTGCTTTGCTTATGTTAATCAGTTGCTTGGGCAGCACCGTGACCAGTGACCAGAATGCAGCCAATGGGCATCTTATGTCAAGTGTGCAATATGGATTGGCCGTCGTTGTGATAATGCACATCTTTGGATTTATATCAGGAGCTCATGCGAATCCTTGCGTCTCGATCGCTTGCTGTTTACTTGGCTATATTGGCTACAAGATGATGTTGCTCTATGTGATCTGCCAGCTGGCGGGAGCAGCTTTCGGTTACTTTCTACTACTGCAAATGCTCACCCAAGGCATGATCGATGGCTGCAAGCAGGGCGTTTGCATTGTAGAGCCCATGAAGAATCTGTCCTACGTACAGATTCTGGGCATTGAGGGCTTCCTAACGGCGGTCCTTGTTCTGGCCTGGTGCGCCCTTTGGGATGTACGCAGCGGTCGATTTCTCGACTCGGTCACCCTGCGATTGGGTTGCTTAGTAATTGCATGCAATTTGGCTGGCGTAAGTTTAATCATTTAACTTTTACTTTTATATAGCCTTTTGTTGGTTTGCAGAGCCAACTGACGGGCGCAACTATGAATCCTGGCAAGCTGCTTATCCCCCCACTGTTCAACGGAAATCCTCAAACGGTGCTCTTGCAACTGTGCGGACAACTGTTGGCCTCCATTATTGTGCCACCCGTGTGGCAATATGCCTGCACACCACGCTACACGCCCCTGGAGGCTGACAACAGCGAGGGGCCCCACCAGAACTATATTTAACCCAGTAAAAATGCTGCTTGTTCAATAAAATAATCATACTTCTATTTTGTATTTTATTGTCCACTCAGTATAATAATTTTCAGCAATTACTTGGGACGCTATTAATCCGGTTTGTCGTTGAGGTCGTCTGGAACCAGTTGCCATGGGGATTATCATAAAGTTTGATTTACGACATTGCGACTTAAATTTAAGTTTTCCATAATGTGATTCTTATCTATTTATGTTTTTAGGGAGGTGCTTTGTTACTATCTCCATTGTTAATACAACTAATTAAGAATAATTTATGCACAGAAGTAACAGCAGCAATTTACTTATCAGATAAGCACTGAGACACCCGTCGATTCGATGAAAATTATCCAAATAAATTCTTATCTGGGCTGTAAAGAATAAACTAGCCATTCGGGAAGAGAGTGTTTTCGTTTAATTTATATATTTTCATATCTTATTTTGATACCCTTGAATATACAAAATATGTATGCCAAATAGCAACGGGATCTGTATAATACTAGTTTAGCTCACGTTTTTGGAATCCAAATTTAGAAATCCTTTGCTTATCTACTTAGTGTATTTACAGATAAAATTAATTCCCGTTAATTTTTGAACAAACATTTTACAATAGAGGTTTACACAACTAATTTACCTTATAGCCCTACAAAATATATACTTGATATTTGATATCATAATTATACACAAACAATTAATTCACTTGCGATTTCAACTATCAATTAAATTAATTCACGTTACACGTTATAAATTTATATATATATTTACGAGAAGCTCTACGGCTGTGATTCGTTGGGTTGGATGCGTTTTTCGACATCGTTCGATTCGCGCCTGAAGACATACTTGTACATGAGGGATGTGACCAATGACCCGGCAAAGGGACCCACCCAGTAGACCCAGTGATTCTCCCAGACATTGTTCCACAAGGCAGGTGCAAAGGAACGCACCGGATTCATGCTGGCGCCCGTATACTGACCCTAAAATATAGATGCAAATCACAGGTAAATGGAATCCTAAACTATATTGGAGAAATAAAAATATAATAATAAAATTTACGTACCGCAGTTAAGGATAAGCATGCAATGGCTAGCCCAAATCGAATGGCAGTGGAATCCTGGAATTTCGAATTGCGTGGATCCCAAACGCCGCAACAGATGGTAATGAGCACACATGTGATCAGGAACTCAATGAGAACCGCCTGCCAAGCGCCAATGCCGCTGCCGAGACCAGTTATGCAGACGCCGAGCGGCGTATTCGTGCTGCATATGAGTACATTGGGCAGCGATGCCTTCAGCAGTCCATAGCCAATGAAGGCGCCAAGCATTTGGGCCACAAAATATGCCAGTGCCATCGGCAGCGATATCATATCATAAATGTAGCTGGCAAGCGTAACGACTGGATTGAGATGAGCACCAGAGACACAACCGAAGCACTGAATACAAATCATCACAACGAATCCAAAATTCAAGGAGCACTGCAAATGCGAATTGATGTACTCCGTTGTCTGCACACAACCCATGCAGCCGACGAACAGGAGAAACGCCGTGGCAGTCATTTCGCCAAAGATGATGCACAGCTTGTCCAGAACGACACCTCTGCAAATTGATTGAGAGAAACGTAGACAAATTAGACTTTACACTTAATATATTACACTTAATTATATTAGAAACACCTGCCTTCTATTCAAGTTTTGTCCGGTCATAATTAAGGGCAGTGTATGTAAAATGAATGCAGGTAAAATAACGACGTTTAACTTGGACGCACAGCACGCAACTGAATTGTGAGCGAATTGTGAGACGAATATCAAAGAGCGAGAAAGCGGGAAAGGGAGGGAGCATGTGAGAGAGAAAGAGTGAGAGGGGGACAGAGATTGCAGCGCACCGTTGGTCGTTTTTACTGACTGATTAGCTTTGGCACTCGACCCATTGACAGGTGCCTAATCCACCCCCCACCACTCCCACAAAATAAATCAACCCTGGCGATTTTGAGTCGCCAATAATCTCTTCAGTGTTGGCTATTATCACTTATCAAATGATCAAATGCTATTGCCACAATTCAGTGGACTTTTGCATGCGTGTGTATTTATTGCCCTCAAAATTAAAGCAATATAAAATATAAACAATTGTATACTACAATACAAAAAATTTGGACATTTTTTTTATCTTGTTTTGCGAATCTTTTTTGGAGTTGCAAAAACCGTAAAAAATGCACGAGTCTAACAAGTACGTCAGCCAGCTTGAAAATATATAAATATTTGAATTCCTGTTTAGTTAACATTTCAACCTTGATTAAGTTAAGTGTTTATATTCGATTTATTTTTTGCTGACTATGTGGAAACTTAATAATCAGTCGACGTCAAAAGAGTTTTTTTTTTGTCTATCATTAGAATTAAATCAAACGGCTGCCATCTCAAGTAGCTGCCAAAACCCATTAAAGAGTTTTGCTCAACGCTTTGAGAAGAGTATTTGTTCTTCGAAATGCAGCACTTGTGAAAGCTTTTATTGCACCGTTTGTTTTACAATTCCATGCGGAAGTAATACAAACAAATTACATCGCACCAAAAGCTTTTATGAATGATTTTCCAGACTATGACGAAAAGCAGTCTTATCAAGCTGTGCTTTTAGGCAGACAGGCAAGAATAGACGATTATCTCACAGACAAATATTTAGTTCTACTCAACTGTGAATACTAATCTGTTTTTTTTTTTTAATTCTTCTGTGCTATGCATGAGGAATTATATTCAAGTACGAAAAGCTTATTCTTTTCTATTTTATTTGACATCAAAAAAATAATGGCACTTTGCCTTTTAAATGGAACATTTTTAAGTCTGGTTCAGTGCTGCCAGTGATATAAATCCAAATTAATCTTTCTTGGATGTCTTGCTATCTTACTGATTGACAGCTTATTATAGCGTCATGCGGTATTTACTACAATCAAACCATATCAGTTATTTTCCACAAATATTCCCTTTGGAATTTTGACTTAGTCATTGCTTTCTGTTTATAGACTTTGCTCTTTATTTAAACATAAATAAACTATTGAATTTAGAAGGCTGGCGATAATTAGGGCAGATATCTCTCATTATGTAGCATTGGTAGCATTACTTATATTAAATATATTTAACGTGACTGCAATAAAACTGCATTGATTTTCAAAAGTTATATTAAATAATTTCGCAATGCCATCATGTTTTGACATCATTTTTAAGCTCTAAAAACTTGATTTTGTGTCGAAATTCATCTGCAAATTCGATCTCAAAAAATCAACTTGGAAATTTTTAAAAAAAAAAAACCATAACTTCGATAAAGCTGTACCAATTTTCAAAAGCAACATAGTTTTGTTGAGTAGTGCATTTAAATCTGATAATACTTATCTGAATAGAAAAGTATTCACCGATATAAGCCGATATTCAAAAGCAATACTTTTCTAGATGAAAAGACTGTGTCTAACTTTAAGAAACAGTGTTCTTATATATTTTTTTTATTTAACCTAAACTTTATTAAAACATTATCTTTATCATAAGCATTATCTTAAGCATAGACTTATTCAACGAATCTTATTTTGGCATTTGAGGTTCGCAGCTCAATCTCCTCTTCTGGGCGACCCTTAAAGAAGAGTCGATAGATGATTGAGGTGACTGCTGCACCCGCAAGTGGACCCACCCAATAGATCCAATGATCCTGCCACGAATCGTTCCACACAGCCGGTCCCAGGGAACGTGTCGGATTCATGCTGGACCCAGTGAAAAGACCCTGTGCAGAAGTAAATTCAAATTGCTAACCGCTCAAAAACGAACGTGTTGTACTCAATACTGACCGCGGCCAAGTTAAGACTGGAGACTGTCAGACCAAAGCGCAGTGGCACTGAGTCCTTATTTCTGGCATTACGAGGATCCCAGACGGAGCAGGCGACCATCACCAGACAGCTGGTAATCAAGAATTCAATGAAGACGCCCTGCAGCACCGATATATCACTATTGAGAACGGTGACACAGGCACCAGCTGGATTATCCACACTGACGATGGCATTCAAAGGCAGCACTGCCTTCAGCAGACCATAGCCGACGAGACCACCAGCGACCTGGGCAATCAAGTAAACAATAGCCATGTACCAATTCAATACGCCAAAGATCCATGCAGCCAAAGTAACGGCCGGATTGAGATGGGCGCCGGAGATGGCGCCAAAGCTCTGTATGGCAATCATAATGCCGAGGCCAAAGTTCAGGCTCAGCTCAAAGTGAGAGTTCGAGAAGATGGGTGACGTCACACAGCCCATGCAGGCAACAAATATGAATGTCGCCGTGCCAGCAAACTCGGCAAAAAAGGCGGCCAAGCGAGCCCTGTGCTTCGATGGAATCCTCAGATACCGCCAGCTGGTGCTGCCATCTGCCCATGTTGTCTGCTGCGACATGTTGTCAAAACGTAACTAAACTGCGGGTGTCCAAACGACTCCGACCAGCGCAAGGTTTCGACTTTAAAATGACCATTATCAATCAATATGAATTATAAAACCTTAATGCTAATTATTATCGGGATATTTTCACCTAGATAGGGGGCGCCGAGTCATTCTGGTATTTTGATCGTCGAGTGAAGCCCATTCTCAAATTTAAAATTAATTAATCATGTTTAGAACCCAGACAACAATTTCCATAAAGTGTCCGTCTGCCCGTTTCATGGGAATTGGCGCTAAATTCGTAATCTTATCTCTCATTAAGATGTTTAAAGGCTGCGGATCCGGCACCCGACTTGGCCAATACACTTTCTGCTATCATAATGGCCACTAAGTACATTTGATTTATGGCAATGAATTATGGCTAAACCAACCCAATCATGGCCTACTTTGAGGCGTCTTGGGCAAATGCCCCTTAAGCACTATTCAAGGGCGCAAATAGTGATAATTCATCTATTAATATTGCACGATAGTCCAGGGGCAATAACACCACTTAACTCAATCTACACGCGTGGCAAGTACAATCACGAGAATTGCAAAATATTTTAAAACCATTAATTAAATAATCAGACAATTTATTATATATTAACAGATGATATCAAATCACGCAAATCAGTATTGCTGATTCCATCAGTTTTAAAGCATTGTTTATGAAGTCAACATTTTCTTGACATGATACTTCAAGTTAATATATAGGCACATATATATATATTATATATTATATATTTTTTGGCAAAGATCAGCACCTAATTGGTATTACTTGTGTCTGCCATAATAGTTCAAACTTATTTTTCATTTTCTTATCTTGTGTACATCGTGTTAAGGCTTTATTTTGGATTATTCTAGCCTACAAATCAGAAATGTTTTTCATAAAAAAATAACACTTATAAAATTGAAAAATTAAATTTAAGAAATGCGTACATTTTTAATATTTGTATATAAATAAAACACCTTTTCGGTAAATCACCTAATTGAGACAGGAAAATTGTCTGTGTTCTTTATTAATCGAATGTTTATATTATTGTACAACAATTGTATTAATATAAAATTGGTCAAATATCGTTATTCGCTTATAACTAATTATATTTTTTAAAGTGTTTGTTTTTTTGCCACATAGCGTGTGTGTGTGTGTGTGTGTGCGTGGCAATTAATTATGTTAGCTGCACATCCTCAAGTTGACGCAGTTTCTCTTCTGCACTGGTCTGTGCCTCGATAACCTCGCGCCGGAAGACGGCCTTATAGGTAATGGCAGTGACGGCAGCACCGCTCAGAGGTGCCAGCCAGTAGATCCAATGTGCCGTAAAGTTAGTGTTCCACAGGGCAGGCGCAAAGGACCTGGCCGGATTCATGCTGGCGCCAGTGAAGGGACCCTGCAACATAAATATGTGTATATAATTAACTAAGGGCAATTCAAGTGGAAAGGGTCTGCAACTTACCGCAGCACAGGCCAAACCGGCAATGGCCAGGCCAAAGCGAATGGCCACTGAGTCATGGTGCTTGGCATTGCGGGGATCCCAAACGCCACAGCAGACAATCACCAGAATTGAGGTGGCCACAAACTCAATGGCAAAGGCCTGAGAATTCGTCACACTTGCATGTGGCAGCGTTACGCACAAACCACTTAACGTGGAGTCGGGCAACATGGCCTTCAGCAGGCCATAGCCAATGAAGGCGCCCAACATTTGGCCGGCAAAATATATCAATGCCATGGGCAACGAGACCAACTCATAGATATAGGCGGCCACTGTGACGGCGGGATTGACATGGGCGCCGGAGACACAGCCGAAACACTGAATGGCAATCAGAACAGCAAAGCCAAAGTTGAGAATAACCTGCAGATGACTGTTGGGAAACTGGGAGTTATTCACGCATCCCATACAGCCCAGAAATACGAGAATTGCTGTGCCCATCAGCTCCGCCAGGAAGCAGCTGATTTTATCCAACAACGATGTCTTCATTTTGAACACCTTCAAACAACTGAAAAATAGCAATTTTTATTTAACGTATAATTAATATATTCCAATGGAAGCAACTAAATCGGCATTTTTGCTTGCCTTCGTTTATTTTTTTTTGATAAGTAATCGGGAGGGCTGTTGGCAATATGTGTGTTAACCTTTATCATTAGCATGAATAAACACACACACACACACAAACAAACACACACACACCCAAGCACAATTCTGTGATTCTGTTGCATAGCAAAATCAAATCAACTTCATCAATCATTTTCGAGCATTAGCAGCCGGCCATCCAAATGAAAGCCTTTTAATTAAATTGGATCTACACACACACTTACACACACACTTACACACATTCTTACACACAATTGCAGCTGCTGTTAGCTGTGCTCCTAACCAGAATTTTCACTTTTATTCCGGCTTGCTGACAATTTGAGACTAGTTTGATTCAACGGCTTTTACTCAGTTTGCCGGCACATTTTTGGGGTTGCTTGAAGAATTTGAGTGCTTTGTGTGCTGCCGTGAATTCGCATCGATTTTTCAAGTAATCTCAACAGGTTCCACAAGACTACCTTAACCGTAGCCAAGTGAAGCAACTTAGGTTCTACATGTTGCACATCCAGTTATCAACGTCATATATCAAATATTACTTTATTTTTAGCCCATATATGGAACATATAAATAAATTTCAATTTTAAAGAACACAATCACAAATTTATAAATAAATCTTGCGATATTTTGAAACAGATTGTTTTTTAAAGTAAATAAAAAGTCTTTATATTAAAATTGTATTTAACTCTGTGTTCATTTGAAGGTCAAAGATATGAATCTTTATGTTTCAAAAAGAAAAGCACAATCTATATTTATTTTTTATAGCCAACAAATATCTGAGGTGAACGCTTTTTTATATTTGATTAATCTTTTTTATTTTTACGACATTTACCGATTCATGCACTCGCGACTCATCTTCGCAATATTTTGTTGTGAAAGCGATGGAAATTTCTTTAACAACTCCAAACAACTTTTTATGAACGCTGAGAGCAGGAATATTTACAAAGTGACAGCTCCACTGTCAATGTCAGTCTGAGCGTTTGAGTGCCCATTGACAAATATTTATATCTATGGAATATGCATATATGCTTTGCGAAATCCAAAAGCCCACTTTTTGCGGCAAAAGAGAGAGAGAGAGAGTGAGCAGCCAAACAACCACATGTAACTAAGCAAATCCTGCTGCGTTGGCAAATGAGCGAAGCGAGCATAAGAAATCAAGCTTCCAGAAATATGTGCGTCTTAATAAATATGAAGACACTCCCGTTTACGCTCTCTCACACACTCGCTCTTTCTCTCTCTCTATGACTCTACAAGCTCGCGTGCCTATTGCTGGATACCCTCTTCCTTAAATGAAAGCAACACATGCAAATAGTGTTGCTCTTATCAGCTTCTATTTGCTTTTAAATCTAGCTGCGGCTAAATGAATGGATCATGCGTTAAGACCATTATTCATTAATACTGGTTTTCAAGCAGGCGATGTCCAAAGATGTCCAAAGATCAACGCTATCTATCACAACACAACAAGCAATAAGCAACAATTACAACAACAATAGTTGTGACGACTAAGCACTATGAACTACTGCCACAAGATGGGCTATCAATTACATTGGCTTGAATTGCAATAACAATTGCGAATTGATTTTGCGTATCATGCGCTACGCAATGTGGGGGCAAAACAAACAAATCACAGCAACACCATAAAAAAAACCTTGAATCTATCAAAAGTGGGCCCATCACAATCATAATTGCACGCAATTCGCGTCAAGTGTCTCAATCGCAGTGCATTTTATTAATTGAGCAAATGGAAAACATCTTCTGAATTCCATTTCAGATATTTTGGAAAATTTTCAGTATGTATATTTATTTATATGCATATTTGTGACTGTCTAAATATAAATTTGCTTTTATTTCCATTTAATGATTGCATAAGTCTGAAATGATAACCTCTTTGATCTTAATCGTATACTCATAAAATAATCATTACTGTTGGCATATCAACAGGCAAGCGCCAAGTGGCAAACATAGATTTATAAGATCATTATAAAATATTTACTTAGTGAAAGCTCAAAGGTGTCAGATCAGTTCACACACATTTCGGTTTTATGACACATAATTACCACAACCATTTCTTGCCGGTATTTCATAGACAGACACATAAATACACTTTTATTGAACAAATCTCCAATCATGTGCAATAATCTCACCTTATATTTTACTAACTTATTCCAAATTTAAAAACTGCTCATTGACAATATCTGTAATTTGGTTTATTGGCCTACAAGAAATGTTTGGCAAGTTGCCAATGCAAATGTTTTGATACCTGATTGCGAGTGGATTGAATTAGAGAATGAGGCTAGTGAGAAGAAAAAAATATCAGAGTAGGTTGATCGAGTAAATAAACAATAAATTTAGAAAATTTAAATGTAATTTCTATGGGTGGGATTGGAAAACTTCCAAGCACGTTTTATCAAATCAGAGTTGAGGAGACGTTAGCTGAACTGTCTAAATGTAACTTGTATTCAGCTTTATTTACATATATCCAAACATTAAGCTAAATGTGAACATGTTATGCAAACAAATCAATTATAGGGAATTATAGGAATCGTGTGTATTTTATTATTTAAACGTCTTCAATAAAATGCTAATTGCTATGCCCAGAAGGATCACGCAGTGGCTGCGAGGGCTGTCATGAAATGACTACATGCAAATCGATTCGATTCGAATAGTCTTTGATTTGAATAATGAGTTTTATATTTGCATATGCATTTCGCCTCTTCTGTATTTTTTATTATTCAGTGTTTCTTTGGCACTAACTATGCTGTGCAGCGAACTTGTAAATAGAATTAATGCCAGAGCTTTTTCTATAGCTTTTATGTAGACTTGTGTAGAATTGTCCAGGCGATTGCGCTCAAAAGCTTGCCAAGCTTTATTCCAGCCAGTTATTCACCAAACTGAAAGCTCTAAGGCAACTCAATGATCATTAAATTTGATAGAATCTAATAGTTTTCGTAGATAAAATAGCTTTAGAAGTGTCTAGCTATATTATTACTGTTGGGCTAACATATTTGCATATTCTTGCATACATTTCCAGCTTAATGATATTTAATTGATCTTGCAAATTGTTTTTTTCTTAATGTGAACTAAAATAAATCTTTCAGTTTAAGCATTCTCAGATTTAATTTATTTTTTGTATATAATTATTATTACGCTATAAGTAAATTGCACAATATTAGGTGACAATTCTCTTACTATCAATCAAACTTTTTTTAGAGTTCTCATATTGTAATCCGTTAGCAGATTGCATTGGAATCTATTTCTGTGACAATCTATATATTATATATATATATAGAATGAAATGTTTGCAGACAAAATTTGATAAAGTAAAGAAAAGAACAATAATAAATGAGTTATGTCTGCATATTTTTCAGCCATATGCAAGGCTTATTGCATAATTGTTTGATAATTCGATTTGACGAATTGTTCAATTTGGATTCATTTAATTGGAACTTGGAGTTATGTCGTTTGACAGCAACACACCTCAATCTAGATATTGATACACGGGTTTTTATATTGCTGATGTCCCTCAGTATAGATTATTGCTCAATGCAATTTGGAATAAGATACGAGTGTTGACAGGCAGAGAAGAACGTGTTTTGACTTCTCTAATTGAAAACGATCTATTTATCTATATATATATATATATATATATTTATTGAAGCGCATCTGAGTTTTTGATACGCTTGGCGCGTTTTGAATGGGCTGCATTTTGTTTCTAATTGATAACTATAAAATTTAGCTCATCATTTTTGCCAATCAGCTACTACTTATTATGCTGATAAGGTCTATTGATCAGCACGTCAAATTGCAACACACAGTTGATGCGCCCTTCACTATTCCGAAAATAAACAAAACATAGATTATACAATTTTTAAAAAAAAAAACTGCTATGCCATTAAAGTAAGTTATCAGCGTGACACTGTTATCAGTTCCAACTGTTTGCGACATTTGCGCAACACGCTCGAAGGCAGCCAAAGCCAAAGCCAAAGCTACTTCAGCAGTTCGCGTCTTGATTCTGTTTATTGCTCGAACTGGGCGAACCTCACAACTTGGTCTGGAGACTTTTTGATAGTGCCACAAAGTTTGAGGTGTATAAACAAAAGTCTAGCAAAATTGCTTGATAGCCCAGTGACACTGCAAGTGTTTCAGTTATCGCCAGGTTAGAAATAAAACATGTGATTCGGTTTGTAAAAATGCCGCCTTAAATTTTGTGAACTTTATTTGAGCACAGGGCATTTAATTGTCTTATCAGACAGTTCCAATCCCACTCAACTATCTCATGTCACTTCTCAGTTTTTTATATTTAGATATGTCATATTTTGTTAATTTATAAAAGCTAGCAAATTAATCATTGTCGGAGTATTTAACTAAACAGCAACTGCGAATCGTGCTGCAATTATTATGTCAATGCACATTTTTAGTTTGAACTCATATTGCCCTAGGTTCAAATTTACTACGATTTACAAAAAGCTATTACCGAAAAGCCAATAAAATTTTGTTTTGATTTTGAATCAGAATTCATGCAATAAACAATAAGTTTACAGATATCAATAGGTGGTTTGTAATAGTGCTGCCATAAATTAGTAAAATGTAGATTGTAATTTTGATCGTTGTACTTATTTTTCAAATTCATAACAGTAGTCGAATTGACAGTTGGTCTGCATAAATTATAATTATATACAATTAACGCAGTACACACATAACAAACGCCCAATGATGCAAGTGGCACCTGACCAGTGGATGCCACTAAATCTGTACCATCCACGCATCAATCAGTTTAGCATCTATATGTTAATATAAAAAAAATAAAAACAACGCTTTTGAGTTGGTTGGTCAACTTGGGATAAGCTCTTTTAAGCAATGATTGATTTCTTAAAATTATTAGCACAAATTAACAAGTTGCCACGAGCACTCAGGATACATTTCAATTATCTAACTGAATATTTTATAAATGCATGTTTGGTTTTCCGTATGTGTTAATAAATATAATCTTATATAATTTCATACTTTTTCCACCAATTGTTTAACTATCTTTAATCGCTACAACACAAGGTTAATTAAAAATACCTAATTACTGCTTGGTAAATATAACTTTGGTAGTTATTGAAACAATATAACCAAATGGTTAAATAAATCCAACAAGCGGGTTTATTTGGGTTATTTGTAGATAGAACGCATGTATTCCCCAAATAGTTACCCTATGGGGAATCGACTACAATAACTTTAATCTTTCAAACAAACATGTCTGTTGTTTTGGAATTTGTTTTTATGCACAATGAAGCTATTACAAAAGATTGTAGATATTTATAAAGAGTTAGTTTTCTATATTACTTACTAAATTCAAGTTATCCAGTAATGTATTGAAAATGTTTGTGTTCGATAGAAATTCCCATTAAAACGATTCAACGGAAATTTGCATTCATAAAAAAAAGTTCAAATAGAGAAAACGGCTTATTGTAAATTAAATTGTATCTATTGTTTTGTTTATGAATTAATTGAAACTATTATTCAATTTGAAAAATTCTTTTAGCTAAAATCAGTTTATCTTCTTTTTCTACCCAATTAAACAATCTGCCTAAGCTCAATTACAGGATATAACATTTTTAATATGTATAATCAAATTTCTTCGTTCCATTTATTTTATGACGCCTAAATTATGTTTTTAAATAGAGGTTCATAAACACTTTATCAGCATATGGCGACACCAATGTTAATATACTATTTTGGTCTTTTTGGACTCCCAGATAGACATGCTATCTGCGTATTTAAATCTAACTAATTATGGCATAACAATTATGCCTGTCAAACAGTAATTGTGTTATAAACAAAAATTACTATCGAAGTAAGAAGTCTGATGTGGCTTGAGGATCGTATGATCCATCTGGAGTACTACATAGTTATCAAGCAGAGCGCTCTTTGAGTATGTAGGTTATTTGACCTTATGCCAAAGCAAACTGCAATCTTTATATTCTATTCTATATTCTATCATTTTAATTTTGATAAGGCGCGTTCGAACTGGAAGTCGTCCGCTTAATTAGTATAAAATCTATATACACATGATGTACATGAGGTGGCCGATTATAGAATGGAAAAAAATGTGGACCAACATATATATAAATTTGAAGTATATATGATATATGATAGCTGAAACATATATATCAGCTGCAAATATATGTATTAATGAATAATATTTCCAAAGAGCGAGGCTGGCATAATTTAAAAATAAAACCCATATATTTAAGTTGTTGTATTTTTCACATTTTGTACGTATAATTTTCAGAAAATGCTCATTGGCATTTGGAATTTAGCAATTGCATTTTACACATATTATGAGTGTTCGAACAACTTTTGAACTCCTCGAATTTCAAATGAGTTCCGTTGAAAGTCTAATTCGAATATTCTGTTTGACATTGTAATATATGAATACTGTCGGTTTTGTATAATATAAGAGTTTTAATTTATAGCGCTATCTTCTACATGCTGGGAAAGCCACGGATCTAATTGGCATGTTTATTAAATGCAAAATAATGCACATAATTAAAAGCTAATAATGCGGTAGTAACCAATAATAATAAAAAAAAAAACATTTGAATGCCAACAGTAACTAACAACTAAGAAGAACAATAAATAATTGCGAAGTTAGTTTATTTATTGATGGGCTGTGTTCATTGTTTTTGATATTCAAGCCAGCGGGCACAACAACAATTGGAATCCAATAGAATTATTTTTTAAGTACATAAGAAGATAACGTTTGCCTCGACAAAGGCCGAGCCCCAAAAAATAAAAAATAAATTGATAAGCTTGCATTTGACAAAATGTAGACTTGGATTTAATTTGAATTTTGGGGTATTAGTAGACACCACGCAGAATATATAAGTTAGCCTTAAGATGACACACGCGCACACAGGATTTATTATTGAAGAACACTATAACAATTACCAACAAATAGGAAACACAGGATCTGCAACTGAAACTTATTTGCTGGACAATCGAAAGTTGTTCAACTAAAACTGATAGAGTCTTTGCACTTGAAGTCGTTTATATTGTAGTAAATAAGAAGTTTTCTTCGCAGCAGCAGCAGCAGAAAGCTAGTTAAGTTTATTGACATTTTTTTACTGTTTGTTTTCTTAATGAGTATAATTTTGAACGAGTTTGGTAAACTATAGAACATATTTGGCCAATAAACAGCACACAAACAACTCACGCACTTTTGCAGAGGCAGCAAACTTGGACTAACCTGCGCTTTTGTCGATCGCTTGACTGCTATTGAAATTCTCAGCGAAAGGCGCTGGCGATCAACTTCGGACGCATAGAGAACAAGCTTCGGGTAACCATGGCGTATCATTGTTGCTGCTGCTCGAAAGCCAGCAGCGCAGTCGTCGCCGAAAGTTTGCTGCTTATCGCTGCGAGAGCGCTACCGCAAGAGAGTCAATCAAAACGAGAGCGCACGCCGGCGCTTTTTAGTTTTTGTTTTTTGTATACTTTGTTTTTTTTTTGTGTATGCCCTTGCTGCGAGCTTTTGCAGCTAGTTGTTTTTGAAGGTTAACCAAGCTCAACTTCAGCGAAGAGCCGGCGAATGCATTTGACTCTTGATGTGCTCTTAAGAAAGCTCTTGGAAATTTCTTCTAATTGGAATTTAATTTTTTAAACTACATTTTAACAGTTTTTAAAAATAATTAATAACAAAAGTAAATATTAATCAAAATATTGAATTTATGATCATACTACATTTATTTACCAGACTTGAAAATGTGTGTGTTTAAAGTTTTTATTTAATTCCATTAGTAGATCATTGCTTTAATGGCAATTTAAAATTTACATAATTTGTCTATTGTTCGTATTTCGAACAAAATTAGTATATCATTAACGTGAACTTGGTATAATTTATAACTGTATATGCTGATTTTTAGGAACTACATTTAATGTTTCCAAAAAACAGTACTTTTTATTGAAAAAAAACGTTATTAGTTAAAGTGTCACACTGTTAAAATATTTTCCTAAATTTGAAAATTGAAAAACTGATAAAACAGTGGAAAACAACATTTTTTTGGCAATGGCAACTTCGAAATATTGGCGAACTTTGCGGCCAGTCTATGATTTTCGCCTTGGTCAAGCGCCGAGGCCAATCGAGTATTTAGCCAGGTCAGGTATTGAATAAATAAACAAATAATGGCAAATAGAATTGATGAGGAACTGTTTTCATTGTGTTGTCATTCGGATTAAGATGCCATTAGACACATACAAATTGCACAGGCATGGGAATAGGGCATTAATTTAAAGTTGCAACGAAAAAATCAACAACTAGTTGACCAAAATTAATGGATAAATAAGATCCATGGATGAATCAGTCAAAACTTGTCAGTTTTTTCGGCATTATTTAAATGCAACCACAAACTTTTATCGCAGAGTGTTGTGACCTGGTTTTTACCTCAATTTTTAATCAGAATTTTATTTAAATTAATTTTAGGAAGCTGCTCATTAGAAATATAGCGAGCAAAATCTGACTTTTAAATGCTTTATAGTTTGACAGTTTTTACCCAATTAACTAATTATGTTAAAAAAAAATAGTTGCCAAAAAAACTGAACATAAATTAACAATTTATTCAGCTGCTTAACACACATTCATTCATTCAATACAAAAGCCGCTAAGAGAAAAATATTTGAATTTGACACATGTTTTGCGTTTGTGGCTCAATTATCGCTCTCTTTTGATAAGCCTTTAAATGTTTGTCGGGTGAAGATAAAAAGAGAGAGAGAGAGACAGCAGTAGAGTGTGGGAGGGAGTGAGAGGCAGGAAGTTTATTCGCAATATTCTTACCTGTAATTCATTTGGCCAAAATGAATAACCTACCTGCAAGAGTAGCGTAAAATTTCCTATGGATGGGTTTTTGCCGAGCGTTGTAGTAATTCCAAATATCAAAAATATCGCTTGTCACTATTATTCACTATTTTAACTGATATGACACACAAATATTGAAATGGAAAACTTTAGCTTATCACTGTAATTTTTCCTTTGGCCTTGAGACGCGTTCCAATTGTAACAACAACATTTTGTTGACATTGTTGCTTTAAAATTTAATAAAGCCAAATAAATTATATTATATATGCAGCTTAAATATGATAATATTATACACAAAAAAACGAAGCCGCCAAACCATGACTAATCAAAGATAGCGACCAATTAGGATTAAAAGATATAATTAAATAATAATAAAATATAATTCTTGGTCTTTAATGGGTTAAGCGACGAAAATGGCAGATCGTCAACCATTCAGCTAACAGTTTGTGAGTATTTCTGGTTGTGCCCATTCAAAGTGATTTATTATGGTGTCTGGCCGCAAACACTTGACATGACTTGCCAAGCTCGTGTGTCGGCCAAAACTGGTTTGAAGAAATTGCAAAAAAATGTAAATCACTCAACTTTTGTTTTATTGCATTTACTATTTGCGTACTATTTCTATGTGTGCAATATATTCGCACAGCCAAAAATAACAAAGCTGCCAACAGCGCAGCACGTGATGTATACGCAACGTGGCGTTGGCCAAAAGTGTGTTTCAAATAGTATTTTTTTTTTTATATAGCTTAATTAGTTGTGCTGCCTTTAAATATGACTTTACGCACCTTATATGCATTTTCTTGCCACTGATCCAAATTTCACTCATGTGTAATTTACTGGTCGACTGCTGCTGCTGCTGTTGCTGCTGTTGCTGCTGCTGCTGATGCTGCTGTTGCTGCTGTTGCTCTCCCCGTTGCAATGATTGTTGTTGGGCTGGCATTATTTCACTGTATTGTTATACGCACTTTAGCTGTTCTATTTAAGGTACACACACTTATTCACACACTCGCACACACAGAATACGACGCGACGACAACACTTTAAATGCAAATTGTTCTTTTATGCAAAATATTTGCAGATGCGACGAGGTAATTCAGTTTTTGTTGTTGTTCTTCGGCTTTGGTCTCAATTTTGTCCGCAAAATATATATATATATACTTGTATCTGTTTTGGAATCGACTATTTGTATCTGAATCAGCATGAACGGCCTAATGTTGCGACGCATGTGAACTTTTGCTTTCGGTTTGTGCAGCCACTGCGAGCTGACTGACAGTGAAACAGACGGCATCGACTACGAAGCTTAAATTCACCGCAGATGGCAGCGTCAATAAAAAAAATACAAAAATACCTACATTGTATTTATATATATATTTATATATATCCATATATACATACAAACAACTAAGAGTAAAGCAACAAGTGTCGTGTAAAACGGCTTTTGGCAATATGTGAACTGTATTTGTATTTTCTTCTTTTCCGTTTTGTTGTTGTTGTTGTTGTTGTTGCTATTGGTATTTCGTGTTTGCCTTTCTTGTTGTCTTTCGCTCTATTCACTCTCGGTTTTTGTTTTGATTATTTACTTTGCTATTCAATATGGGGCAACCGAGGGTTGAAGGGTCAAGCGACTTTTATTTATTGGCATCTTCATGGACAAATTTATTTGTGTTCTTTTTTACCGAACAAATTTTGATTGTTTTTTTTGAGTTAATTTTTTGTTTTCGTTATATAATTTCTCTCAGTGGTTGAATGGTCGCATTACTTGTGCACTTGAGTTTTATTTTAGTTATCCGACATAGATCGCAAATTATTTTGATAATAATATCAACGCGTTTTTTGTTGTTGTTTTGGTTTATGGCACCTGTACAAGTGGCTGCTAGTTGTAAATAAGCAATAAATAGCTGTATATACATTGGTAAAGCGATAAGCCAAAAAAAAACCGGCATTTGCAATGCAAATGAAATATACAGTTATTCGTTTTGGTTATTTAGCATATGAATTGATTTGGGTACATTTTTATTTACGCGTTTAAATGTGTTAAGCATGTTATAATCCCGCTAAATAATACAACAATACAGTCCCTCTCAATTAAGTCGAATAATACGCAATTAATTATTATTGGAATTTATCCATTAAAGCCGAACTGAATTAAATCCATATCAAGGGAAATAGATGTTGTAGCATACTTTCAGGCAGTTGCTTAAAGGTTTGCGTCTGGGGAATGTGCAAGGTTAGCTATATATAGTGTAGACAAAACATTTGTGTTTCAAATATGTAAATTGAAAAAACAGACTAATTTTTTAACTAGTTTTAAATACATTTTTCTCTTTATATATTACATATTCTAAGTACAAAACCCCCGGCACAATAAGTAGACTTATGCCAAATAAACGAGGTAAGAAAAGCTAACTGATTTAGTTTAGTTCAATACCACTCATGCTGTGGCAATCAGCTCTTGACATGAAAGCTCAGAAGAAAAAAGCTGAGGCAGAGTGGCTGTCGATAGTCGCTTGCTACGAAACTCAAGCCAAATGAACCAAGCTGAAAAAGTTGGCTCAGAGAAACCTGCCAGCCAAAATAGGCACCATAAGATCAAAAAAGAAACATTAGCAGGCCCGCAGCAGGGCAACAAGAACGCGATTAGCTGGAATTAACATGTGCTGCATGTATCGCTAGAGTCAGTGCCAATATTGACACGGCCGACTGACTGTCATTGGCACTAGCAGTATATCCGGTCTTAACAACTGACCGCCGATGTGTCTGTCTTAATGCATGTAATCGATTTCACACTACTTTTTAATCACTACAAAACATTTATTGTTTGCGCACAGAGCCAGCAAAGTTAAACAAAAAAACCCAAAAACCAAAATAAACGTGGAAAGGGGAAAGGGGTAAGACTATGTCAATTGTACAAATTGACTTGGCCATATTATTGGGCATTTTGGCCGCAGTCAGCGACTGCATTGGAACTGGGGCCCCAAAGTATCTCACGCAGTTAACACACACACACACAAAAGGTTTTTATTGTGCGTATTCGTTGACAGCTTCAATCGTCGCTCTTGGGTCCCAGGCCCAGAGAGTAGTATTTTTTGACTCCGATGAGATCGATTTGGGTTTCCAGCTCAGACTTGGCCGTCTCCGGTCTCCGGTCTCCGTCGTCGTCGTTTGTTATATTTGTTATTTATTTTGCGGTTATAATACTTATACTCGCCTTTTTATTGTATTTACAGAAAATATTGTCGGCTATTCAGTGCCGCAAAAAAAAAAAAAATAAAAATAAAAAAAAAACACACAGCTCAACCAAACAAAAAAAGTATTTTTTTACAGTTTAACTTTGGGTTTTGTACTCGCAGATGATAAATTAGCTTTGTACGTAAATTCAAAAAGAAAATTTTGTATGTGAAAATACATGGCTACAAGTACGAATGAGATTGTGCTAGGGGCGAGGGGAGAGGGGTGAGAGAGGTATGTGGATATGTGTGTAAATATCTGCATGACAATAAGCCGATACCCGAGCTGAAATCACTTCATCTCCATCGCCATGCTCCGTGCTCCGTGCCTCGTTTATAATGAATGCCACATTATTATTTTGTACTTTGTCAACTAAAAAGCAACCCCGAAAGGCGTTGATGCGATGTGATAATTCAATGCCGCACATCCAGCGCACGGACACCTCAGATACAGATACAATAATATCTGTTGATACATATATATATATATGTATATATGTATATATAGTTGATGGCTGTTGATCTTTGTATTGATGACCGCGGTTTATATATTTTTAACATGCCAAAAGAATTGTAATTACGACACTGTCATCTCAATAGCTGTATCTGTCTCAGACTGTATCTTTGTATCTTTGTATCTGTAATGTATCTCAACAATGGCATCAGCATAACAAAGAACAAATTGCTGTAAGCTCAGCTCAGACTGTGCTCAGCCTCCGCTCTTTAACTCCATCTCCACCCCGATCCCCGATATATAGATGATACACATATACCCGATATATTTGTCTGGCTGTCTCGTTTAGGGAGGCCATTTTAATAAGCGTAGAGTAAAAAGCGCACAAAGCGCTTAAATAGTGTCAATGATTAATTGCTTTTGTGATTATGTGGAAATTTAATAGATTTTTTATTACGTTCGCTTGCAGTCTCAAAATTGATATTCTATAAAGGTACACAGAGAATTGTAGCTGGAGGCATGTGGCACGTATCCAACCATCCATTGACTGTTGCAGCATCATTATTACCCTCAGTTATTTGTCAGTGTTTTGTTGTTTTGTTGTTTTGTTATTTTGTGTTTGTTTTACTGCTGCTGCTGCTGTTCGCTGGTTGACAGTAAAAAGGGCCGAATCATTGTAACAATTTAACAAATTTCACATACAAAATTGAAATTCACACGCGTCACGCTGCCAACTGCATTTCGCTTGATTTGCATTTCATTCCTTGTATTTATATATATATATTTTTTTTCTGTTTTTAGATAGTTTTGTTGGGTGGGTTTAACAAACTTGTTAGCACATTTTTGTTGTTGTCGCATGCCGCCGCAGACCTGATGGACTTGTATTAAATGTAATGCCACCACAAATCCTCTAAGCTGACCACACACACACACACTGCGCAGAGAAATAGACACCCAGCCTTGGTCGCCCAGCCCCAAAATGTTGCAAGTCCTTTTTTCCACACCAATCTGTTCGAAATCCACACAAAGTCACAAAGAAAATACGCATTGAAAGGGGAAATTCAAGTGGAAATTACTCAATTACAAGAAAATGAGAACGAAACGGACATGATACCAAAATATAAACCCCATTGACCAGTGGCTTAACAGTGGGCCGACTTGGAATTACATTAACTACTTGTACTTGTACTTGTCCGCCTCCTTAGCGGGTGTCTCGGCATGTGTGTGGGTGTCCTTGCTAGGGTGGAGATCGTGTCACGAAGCAGAGCAAGGATATACGAGCAGAAGTTAGTGAGAAGGAAAAACTCAACTTCTTTTTGAGGTAAAAATATACTTAATTTTTAAATAAAATATTTAGCATTTTATTAAACAATTTTTAATAAAATTAGCACATAGAAGTATTATAAATTAATTTAATATAAAAGCTAATTCAATTTTATTAATTTAAAAAAAAAATGGTAATGAAAATATATCTGGGATTTATTATATACAATAAATTTATATGTCTTGTAACATGTCGAATATGTGAGCAAACTGTGTGAAGAAATAATTTTGATACACAGACAAAGCTGATTTTAATTTTCTTATATTTAAATTTATTGTTTCTCATAATAATAATATAATACAAAATTCAAAATAAAAAGTAAATATGCAAATTGCTTAAATATTCGTACATTTAATATTTAAAAATAAAAGTGAATTGGAAATGTATTTAAACATTATAGCTAAGCGACATATTTAGATATATTTTCAAAAATTACCAAAAATCATTGCAAATGTTTATGAAATTGATTGAGTACCTTTCGTGACACGGGGCTACCCTTAATTGTTATTGATGGAACTGTCAAGTTGGAAGTCCGTATGATAGTTAAGGAGGGAAACCCTACAAAGCAATGCAATATGTGCGATAATTACACCCCATAAGACGAGGGGGTTGGTGGAGGGATAAGCGTGTGGCAGGCATACGGACATTATAACAGGACAATTATGTAACCTGATAAGCGCAAGAAAAGTCGCAGACAAAGTCGTGAAATTAATAACTTACATACCTGCTCCCCCCCCCCCTGCCTGCCTCATGCCTCCTGGCCATGCGCTTTGCTGGCCAAACATATTTATTACAAATAAAGAGACAAACATAAAAGACAAACAAATAAACAGACTAAACAGGCGGGCAAATAGCAAGTGACATGAAGACCGGTACAACAAAGCGTTTGGAGCATTTAATAGGCTTAACTAGGGCTGGCAGTGGAGACGACGTTTTGAGGGAGGGGTGGGGGCATGGCACGTAAGAAGTGTTGACATGTTGGGCATTGTTGTTGCTCTTGTTGCCACAATTTACACTTCAATTCAAGTACAAATCCAATTGCTTTTTTGGATTTATTTATTCCTATTTTCGATTTATTTTATTTTTTTTTTTTTGGGTGTGGCTGCTGATATAATTTTGTAACTGTTTGTGACTTAATCAATTTGATTAGTTTTGCGGCACGTTCTGGCAAAGTCACATTGCTGTGCTGCACACTCCATTCCCATATATGTGTGTGTGTGTGTTTGTGTGTACATATGTAGCTGAGAAGCTGTCGCAAAGTATCTTTCAGTTAGCAAGCTTCTGATTGGCGCATTGCCATCGGGCTTTGCATCTGGCATTGACTTGGGAGCTGAGCTACGAGTTGCGAGCTGTTAGCTACTCGTATTACGAGTACGCCAATATGCACATACATACATACAGTATACAGTATATACATACAGTATATACATTATGTAAGTATGTTTGTGTTATCATCAAGCTAAAAGTGTCTAGCAAATGTGCTTGCCGCTTTGTGACTCTCGTTTCGTTTCCAGCATTTCAATATCCATTTCCTATCTCAATTCCAATTCCAATTTCAATTTTATTTTTCATGCGCACGCTCTCGCTCGCGCGTGCCTGTTCCTCACTCTCTCCCTCACTCTCTCTCTCGCTCTCTCACCCTCTCTACCGTTGGGCCTCTCTCTCTTGCTCCAGCACACGGCTAAGCGCTGCTGCTGCTGTTGCTGTTGCTGCTGCTTCTGCTGCTGCTGCTCTCTTCTCGATTATTTTATCTGAAGTTCGCCAGCCAATCGCAATGCCGTTTCATTACCAGGTGAGCTATTGGCGTTTTCGTATCAAAACGAAATCGACATAGAGAATAAAATGCTGGGCACCACACCCAAAAATAATGAACGAGGTGTGCCTAATAAATTGACCACAAACCTAGTGCAAAACATTTCTGTGCCAGTGGGAAATCCACTTGATGATTTAATGGCCCTAACACCTGATGCATTTCAGTCAGTCGCTGGGCACAATTGCAATTTTTACGCTCTTTTAATTGAGTTAGCTAATTAAATGACCATCCCTGCTGTGTGGTCTACGGGCAACATCACCCACATTTTGGCCGGTGCACTGTGGGAACCGCAGCAGCCTTGACGAGCATAAAAATGTGCGGCGTAATTGTTGGGTGGCATTTTATTGTGATTGGACTGCACTGAAAACTGTGCAGAGTTTAATGTTGTGGCCTGAATAGGGCATAGAGCTTAAAGCCACAGCTTAAAAAAATTAACTATAACCTTTAACTTTAGGCTAGTTTAAGACGGGCGTTTCCTCATTTTTCCCAGGCCAACTTGAGGTAATTGCTATGCACACAATAATTTCACGCAGTGCTAATTAATTGCCCAACAATCAAAAATGCAGTCGCAGCGAGCGTGAGAAAACCTAAACTGGAAACGGAAATTGAGTTACAGCTCTTTCTTTCTCTCTCCCTCTCTATCCCTGTCTCCCTCTCTGGAACTTGTCGCCTCAGTTTTTACAAGTTTTCAATTTTCACACCTGCCCGTGCGAGTTATTCAATTGAATTGGTCAGTGGAAGGCAGCAAATTCAATTAGTAATAAACTAGGCATTGATACGCGCCCCAAGCAAGCCAAATCCACAAAGTTGCACAATTCACGATTCACTAGTGTGACTATAAAATTTATTAAAGCCCGGGGGCAGCACACTGGGCTTAGACTGGACTCAGATATTGGTTGGCTGCTGTACGTGTTTCGGTTGCAAGTTGTGTTCGCCCACGTGTGGCACTTATAATAATAAAGTAATTCAGGGAAATCATTTGCAGCAGTTGCGCAGCGGCATTTGAAGTGCGCCTATTAAACGCTGCAAATCACAGCCGATGCGCAACAATCTGTAAACTTGTTGCGAAAAGATGAAAAAAAAAAACTCAATGCGACTCTGCCTCAAATACGCATAAATATAAATGTGCGAGTATGTAAGGCAGCCAGAACCAGAACCAGAACCAGCCCCACAACCACAACCAGAACCAGAACCGTGGCATCGCCAAAAGACCCCAAACACCAACGCAGCGTAAAGAGATCAAAATGAAAACATTTCAGTTTTCGAAGACATCGCACAGTGAAGCAAACTAATTAGAAACTGTAACAAATAATCGAAAAAATTAAAGGCTTGAAAGTTTATTATTATAATTATTATTTTTTATTATTATTATTAATTATATTTATATGTCAAAAAAAACATTTTTTTTTTATTGTATTTGTTAAGTGTAATAAATTAATTTTTCTAAATAATATATAATATAATAATAATATAATATATAAACTTGATAATTATATTCTTTAAATGTAAAAAAGCCACTTGCATTGGTGAATTTATTTATAATTGGTGAGTTATTTTATAATTTTTAATTTATAGATATATTTATGTTATAGACTTGAAGTTTCTGTGTTTCATCGTTCTCTGTCATAATAACGCTATATATTCTCCAAATAAAAATACTATATAAAATCTGAAGAAAGTAAGCTAATTATCGTCGTATTAACTAAAGTAAAGTAAAAAGTCTGAATATTCCAGATAAACGATTTAATTTAGGTATTCAGTAGAAAGTTCGCTTAAAAAGGATTCGTTAAACAATACTTAAAATATAAAATTGAAATTTTATTATATATTATTGCAAGCATTTAAGCTTAATACTTTCTACTGTTCAGTTGCAGGCTCAGTTGCAGGCCAGCAAATCGTGAGTTACGGCAAAAGATTTAAACCTTTTTTGGTTTGATGCTGTTGCATTCCAGGCCAGTGTGCAACATTATCGAGAGTCTACCGGGTCAGGCCCAATTCCAGTCAACGTACCAACGTCGCAAGGCAACCTCTTCATCCTCGTCCACGTCCACGTCCACGTCCACGTCCAGGTCCTCGTCCTCAGGCTTCTCCTCGCCATCCTGCACATCTTCGCCGTCATCTTCTGCGGTGCTTGTAGTGTGTAAATCACGGAGGGCGTATAACGTTGCTTTTGCTCTTCATTTGTTGTATTTTATGCGTACATCTTCGCGGAAAACGCATAAAATTATTAAAAATCGTTTAAGTATTTCGGCATCTTTCATCGCTGCCACAGCGGAAGCAAAATAAAAATGCAGCCAGCCAGCAACTAGTGTGGCAGCCCTCCCCCCACCCCCTTTTTGCAGCCCCAGACCCACAAGAGCGCTTCGACTTCAAGCCACAACAATGTTTTCAATAATCATTTCATCGCCACACCACCCTCCTACCAACCCACCCCTCCCACCGCGCACACAACCCAAATAAAAGCAAGCTGCCACAAGTTGTGCGGGTGTCAAGTGATCGATGCAACTATGACGAGGCTCAAAACAAGGACAACAACAAGGGGGGGTGAAGTGTTAAATACATGTTATTAACGCAGTTATTAATTAACACACATAAGCACACACACTTTATTTAGCTGTGTGTGTGTGCCTAATGACTTTATAAGTATGGTAAAATGTATGGCATTCACAGCAATAATATTCTTATTTTAAAAGAAATAATTATGGAAAAACAAAATTAGCAGATTAATTATGTTTCTTCTTTCAATTCTAATTCGATCAGCTTCCATCGTATATTTTCAGGCGGAAAATGGTTTAAAAATTCTTATCTTTTCAAGTTTTTCATTTTAATTCGATCGACTAATCAAACTTTTTATCGTACTATCATTTTGATATATATATATATATATATAATTGAATGTCTGATTACGGTATTTGATTGAAAAAATATAATTCTTTATTCATCAAAACACGTCTGTTCAGTTTGGTGTACAAAATGTAACTCTGCTTATGCTACTGGTTTAATCAATAATGAAAGCTCGCATTTGCGTCTTATTTTATTATTGAATTTCATCATTGGCTTATGAATGCATTTTGTTTACCGTACGTTTGTTTATGCTAGAATATTCGGTTGGGTTTGATAAATGAAAGCTCGCATTTGCGTAAGGGATCTGCGCGTGGCGTTGGCGTTGTCGCAGTGAGTGTGGACATGAGAGATCTGCATGATGTGGATATGTCACTATATATTACTTTTTATATATATATAACACTTTTAAGCTATTACAGATATCGTCAATTTGAAAAGGATATGTCATTTTAGAACTCCTTAATTCTTTTTCTAAGGTTTAAGGAAAAGTCGAAAAATATAATTTTTGAATGCACAAGCCTGATTCTAATATTAACTTTCTCTACATTTTTATATAAGTGAAAAGTTTTATATTAAAGAAAAGTCACACACTACAAAAAATATTATTTAATCGATATGTATCGATTACCAGTTGTAGGAAGACTGGGCAGGAATTTCATAAAAAGACTGTTTCTGTTCAAAAAAATGTTATTGTCACCTGTAAAAAAACATAAAACATATGCTTTGAATATGAAAGCCTGACTGATATTATGAACAGTCAAATTTGCCATGTGTGTCTCTGGCAACATTCGAGTAGATATGCATTTGCATACATACATACATAGATACATACATATATGCATAAACACGCTTGTACGTATTAATATTTAGTGTTAATATGTTGACGGATTTCTGGCCATAAACACTTTTTTTGTGTGGAACGGTTCGCGTCGTCGTCGTCGCCCGCCTTTGGAGGCTAAAAGACCGTGCCTGCCCCACACTGTTGCTGCTTGTGTCGCTGCTCGCGTTGCTGCCACAGTCGTCAACGTCACTGTCGTCCAACTGCATTACAGCAACTTGGCTATAATTTTCTTTAATGATGAAAGTTTGGCTGACTTGCCACACAGACACACACACACTCACAGGAATAGATGTTAGCATGTGCGTACACTTTAAAAAAATATGATGTAGTAAATTAGAGAACGTCTCGAATAGAAAAGGTTATATCAAGTGTAAATCAGCTGAAATAATAGTTACTAGCACTTTTGCACTATATATTCATATTTCGACGGACTAAAATTGTCATTCAAGCTATATTTAACTCCAATAACAGACTTTCAATCCAGAAGTTTCTCTATTAACTCAACAAAAAATGGATAACACTCATTTGTCCAAACAAAAAAATAACATCTGTGACCGCACAAATTAATGCTAATTTTGTTTTAAATACTTTGACATATTATTGATCAACTGAAATACTTAAATAATAATAATATATTCTTATATTTAACAAACAATATACTCATCTCTGTGCTTTATAAAGCATAAAAGTCACTTGGATTTTTCTCTAAGTGCAAATCATAGTGAGATTCGTCAGTGCCAGTGCCAGTGCCTCCTCGGCAGGAACCCAAAGTTCATTAACATAACAAACATTTTGAGGCTAGCTGTGTGTAGAAGAACAGGAGAAAAAAAAGCAAAAAAAAAAAAAAAATAACTGAAGCTATGGCCGTAGCCAAAGCAGCGTCGTGGGGAGGTGGAGCCGACGTATTATAACAATAGTACGAAACCTATTAACAGCAACGATTTTTATTTTTACTGTTGTGCGTCGTGACGACTAAAAACGGCAACTGCGACTGCGACTGCGACTGGAACAGAGAATGTGACTGCGTTGCCAGATTCGGTGCGCATCGCTGCATTTCATATTTTGCAAACGGCACGCACATGAAATGACATAAATTATGTGGCAATCAATTATCGACCTGATGATCACGAACACAATACTAATATATATATATATACATAACTATATATATATATATATATAGTTATGTGTGTGTGTGTTACTGACGATCGCCATCGTTGGCAGCCAAAACGACCCAATGCACAATGGCCGAAACCATGTTAAGCTGAGAGGCCAATGGGGCGTTTAGATCCCCAGACCTATTTGCAATCGATCAGCGTTAAGGAAAAGCTATGAGCCATTTGCTGCATTTGCCAACAACAACAAGCAACAGCCAACTCTCACTAAAACACCAGCATTGCCAGTTTCACAGTTTGTCCCTCAGTTTCTCTCTCCGACTGCCCATCTGTCGTCTGTCTGACTGCATTGCTTCATTCACTGTCATAGCCAGTCAAGGTGTTGCTGTTGTTTCGGCTCTTGTTTGCTGCTAGTGTCAGGTATTACATTGTAACTGTGACTGTGTGCATGTGTGTGTGCAAGAGTTTTGCTCTTCAGCTGACTGCAGTTTTAAGCATAAAAACATTAAAAAAGGAAGGGGGTAAAACAACATAAATACATCATCCATATACATAGCACAATATCATTTTCCATATGACAAAAAGTACAGCAACAGAGTTCGAGCTTCGACAAAAACATCCACCGTGGTTTCACACTCGATGGAAAAGTTTTGAATTTGTCGCATAACAAAAATATAGTTAATAGTAATAGTTATATTCCTACAACTAAACCTATTTACAAAAAGTTAAAATGGTATTGTAGGGTAAGCTAAACTACGAGATACTTTGAAATATATTTATCAATCTATCTGAAATTTGTACATTATAGGAATAAGATGCTATCCAATATCGATATTAGCGGAACCGCAAGCGGTATAGACAAAACAAACAACAAAGAATATTTTAAAGTATGTAGTTCTTATAGCAACTGAGACGGACTTGGGTAGAGACGACTAACCTTTAGCCATATTTAATATAAAATTGTATTTTAAAATAACACTATTTCTTAAATAATAATAAACTAACTCTAACATTGGGCAAACAAACTTTCAAAATATAATTCAAGCTTAGAGTTTAACAAAATCAAGAAAAATAGATTTTTTTTTAGCGTTTCGGTTCACTGTGCAAATAATTTACTACTTGACTTATTCGCATTTTGTCTATCTCTCCACATCTTATTCATTCTTATTCTCTTGCTCACCCCCTCTCTGCCTATCTAGCTGTCCACATATTGCCGTCTCTCTCTGTTGGCTGGGCATATCAACTGGTTCGATGTAAAACTTGATACTTAAGTATGAATATTCGCTGCTGCCTATTATTTATTGCCGTTGAGGAGACGACGTTTATTATAATTCGAATATTGAACCTTTTGTTTTTTCTGCTCTCTCTTTTTTTTTTTCTGTTTGGTATTTTTTTTTTTATTTTTGCCCGCCAGTGTCGGCTAGCGAACAACGGCCATTTTGTTGCAACATTTTAATGCACGGTCGTAAATTTAATACGCCCCGTTGGCCATAAACATTCAAACGAGTGTCCAATATGAATGAATCCAAAGAGATAGACGAACGTTGGCCACAACTGCCGTTGTTAGTTGTTGTTGTTTTTGTTGTTGTTTTTGTTGTTGTTTGTTGTTGTCGTTGCTTGCAATTAATTGTTTGACACATTAATTAAGTGACTGGCGCTGACATGGAAAGGTCAAAGGCCGCTAATAAGCGTTAGACAAGTTAATTTGAGTATAGCTAGAAATTCATCTAGTATATATGTATCTCTATACCTGTATTCTCATAAGTTAGAAATGGATTTGGGGGCATTAAGGCTAATCGCTGCCTTTACGCAAAAACGTGGCGTGTACACACACACACACACACACACACACACACACACACTGAGCACAAGCAATCTATCTATATGAAAATAATGAATACAGATTTATAAAAATAAACAACATGATTTTGTTCTTGTTTTTGTTGTTGCTGCTGCCTTATTTTTTGTGTATTTTTTTTTTTTGTTTCTTGGTTTTCATATCAAAACAAGGCGCCTTCTGATAAATAGAAAACGGCCTTAG
Source organism: Drosophila demipolita (assembly GCA_035042405.1). NCBI lineage: Eukaryota > Metazoa > Arthropoda > Insecta > Diptera > Drosophilidae > Drosophila > Drosophila demipolita. The sequence continues at coordinate 6,059,925 of JAWNLI010000033.1, forward strand.
CTTTATTTTTTTCTCGTTGATCTTTTCATTTTGGATCTTATAATTTTGAAAACATTGTGCGATATGTAGCGATTTATAAAAGTCACCCAAATTAAATGTGTAGCCTCGAATGGACAGCAGCAACTGTGGATTGTTTGATGTTATGCTATATGGGATTTGATTTCAGCACACACTCACACACACACACACACGCACTCGCACACACATGCACAGATTTAAAGATTTTGATATGACAATTGGAAAGCTAGAAAATGGAGCTGAAACGCAAACGTGGGCGTCTTAAATGGGGGCCAAACTTAGAAGGCAACACTTCCTGTGTCGCATTATGCAAACGCATGATGTATCCATGTATTTAACGGATACATCAGCATACACACGTGCATATGTGTATGTGCAAAACTGTTTTGATGGGCGCGCCATTTGGACGCCTGAAATGTCAGCCAGGCATCAGATTAATTAATCAACGGCATCGCTGTCGTCAATCTTATTTGGCCAGGCCAACAGATTTATTGTTGTTGTTGTTGAATTTGAATTCTGAATTTGAATCGGACTGCGGCTGCTAATTTATATATTTATTTATATATATTGTTTGTGCATGTTGTTGGTTGCGGGCAATGGACATCAACAGCTGGACATGTTTTGGCTAGGCATACAATTTAATATGATTTCTTTATCGAAATAGTTGCTTGACTTTCGCGGCATTTCACATGAGATTCTTTGGGCCCACCGCTTATGTGTGGGCCAAGCGCGTCACTCTCTGAATTGTGTTATTTCAATGTGATTTCAGGCAATTCTACTGCTCCTCCTCATCCGCCTCCTCCTCCTCCTCCATTGCAACACACACAGCGTATACGTAACACCTATCGAAGCCCCACAAGCACCGTCCAATCCGTCGCAATCCCAGCACACTCAAATGCCCCCAGCCCAGTAGCCATAGGTATTATTATCATTATATGTATATTTATATTGCCCACGTCTTTGCCTCAATTGCGGCGCATATAAAACAGACACAATAAATAAACCACCGGGTTTAAGCATACATGCATATAAAAGTATAAAACAAAATGCCCAACTAACTTGGGTTTGACAAGTGTACTGAAAAACAAAAAAAAAAAAATGAAAACAAAGTACCCTCTTTTTTTTTAGTGTGCTTGTCGAAAATTTAATACACTTTTTTGTAATTGACAGGCGTAGTGAATTTATATGAGTTTTACCTACAAAACACTTTAAATTAATATAAATGGAAAGTTTAAGGGGGAAAACTAACTTAAGAGTTTTAGAATATTTTTTATTTCATTAAAAATTTATTAATGCAAGCTTTGTTATAGTTTCCGCTAATACATTTTATTTAAAAATAAATTGCACTATTCTAATTATTTCAACATACAAAAGTGCATATTATAGTTTTCTCCTAATACAGTTTATTTAAAAATAAATTACACTATTAAAAATAACTTTCAACAGCAAAAAAGTGTATTTAATTATATATATAATAGAAACAAAGTATTTATGTAAAATAAATATTTTGTACAAATATCTACAAAAAATTAGTATATCCTGTAAAATATTTTATATAAAATTTAATTTACTATTAAATCACACTTTTGACAGCAATATATAAATTAATATTCAATTAAAGACAGCCTGTTGCAAATGCCTACATAAAATCAGCATACTCAAATTCAGGGTGTGAAAAATAACTCATAAACAACAGCAACAACAACAACAACAAGAGAAACAGCAACAACAGCTACCAATTCAATGTCATTATTGATGTCATTCGTGTTGTATTTGTATTTTTATGGTTTTATAACCGCCATCCCCCCCTCCCCCCCTACAAAGACTTTGCTAGCTGTGTGCAGATACTTAGCAATTATATAGGCGAACATAATCAAATTATCGCATTTTAGTGCATATATATTATGACTGCATACATTGTACAGTTTATTATATATCTTAGGAGGAGAATTGGTAGACATTTTCAAGCTGCCATTTAAATATCTTTCATATAATTTATAATTACACAAATGGGCAATAACTTTTGTGTTTATTATATTTATTGTCGTAAAAATTAAAGAGCATAACGAAGGTATTTAAATAAAATGTTGTACCTCTTATAGGCTGATTAATTAATTAACATATCTACAGTCTACATCGTTTATATATATAGAATATTAATATTACAAGAGATTAGAATCAACATTCGTCAAATATGTAGCGATTTTTAGAAACTCAAACATTTCTTGTAACTTGCCATGATTTATAGAAATTTCATTTGAATTTATTGTTTTCTTATTAATTTCGCAAAAACATATAATAATAAGCCACGGATAATTTTCGCAATTTATAAAAAATTTATTTATTTTATAAACTGGCGTAGTTTAATCTAACTAAAAGTCGACTTTTAAATTTGGAATTGGATTTGCTGGGATTACTGGCAATTTAATTATACTAATCGATACCAGGAATGCATGCAATGAAATTAAAAATGCGAGGCAAAAGTAAGAAGAATTGAATACCACCCATAATCAGAATTTTAAAAAGAACAAAACAAAAAAAAAACTTGGCTTATTTTTTAATTTATTGCATTTTGTGCTCAGATCGCGCTTCAATCAGAACTTTTATGTCAGAGATTAACGATTAAAGTCATTAGCAGTTAAGATCGAGATCAGTCAAACAGTTGATGTGTCCTACCGGTAACCCGACAGAACCCACACACACACACACACACATACACATATGTATTGTTCATATTTATAGTGTGTGGCAGACAAAAGGCGAAACAGTTCATTCTTTTATCGCTTTTGGCATTTTAATGCTGTGGTTGCTGTTGCGGCCTCAACTGGAAGGGGGTTGGGCAACAGGGGGGATAACGAGACTGGCGGGGGCAGCTAAGGCATTCACTGTGGATCTCATCGGTTGTTGTTTTTTATTGTTTTGAGCTGTGGGCAACAGGACGAGTTTGGTTTCAACTTGATACGCGCATATTAAGGGCAAAGTTATAAAACATTAGCGCATATTAATCATTTCTGATGTTTTATACGAAACTCCATTTATTTATCTGTTTCGTTTCGTTAATTCAAAATAAATATGTATGCATGCCACAGCAGCAGCAGAGGCAGCAGCAGTGGCAGTGGCAGTGGCAGTGGCAGCATCTCCGTCAACGATCATCGTCATCCAGTGAAATTCAATTAAAGCCTTTGCCGTAGCATTCCCGGAATGGAAACTGTGCATTACACAGCCAGCGGAGTTCCACAGATCCGTTGATCCACAAAGTCTTCTAGTCGTTTGCCAGATGCGACGTCAGCAAGTCTCGTGATGGCTCCCAACTCTACTCCCAACTCAGCTCGCTTCATTCTCTGAGAGAAACTGTCAAAATATTGACAGGCGCATCCGTTATGCGTTTTTTTTTTTATTTTTTTGCCCAAATTAATATTCTATTTTTGGCAGCGTTTGCTCGACTTCATTAAAAATATTTTCAAATACACAAAAAAAAGCAAACAAAAAAAAAACTAAATATATAAAAATACGCTAGACGCAGAGGAAGTTGCTGAAAATATAGCTCAAAACTGCCGACTTTAATGATGCCATAAAATTTTGTATAACAATAACTGGAAAGTTTTTTTTTTCGATATACACAATTTGTGAATGAATTTTTGGCGATTGCTTCTAACTGTTTTTTTACTACGCATGTTACAAAAAATATGAAAAAAAAAAATTAATGGCTGTTTATCCAGAGTCGGCGCACAAATTATAAATGAAGTTTTATAATATGTGTATTTTTTTTTTGGTTGGTTCTTTGAGGCCTCAAGCAAATTTTGGGTGAGTGTGTGAAATCATTTCGAAAATGATCCGCTGGCCATTTTCATCTTGGTCTGGATGTGAATGTGTGGATACAAATAGACTGGCTTTGCCTAGCTAAATATCATCAATTATGAGCGATGCTTTCGAGTTCATTCAGACGACGACGACGACGACGATCGACGATGGTCGATGTTGATCTGGTCAATCAATTTGGCTTTGACTTCAGGGCCCACGGCCCCATCCGAATGCTTAACAAGGCTGAGTTCGAGTCGGATTCGAAGACGGAGATATTGGTAACGAAATCGCTTTCTCACACGTTTGCCACAGAAACTCGTTGATTGTCTGTCACAGTCCGATTGACAAATTGCATTTTCTGAATTAATGATTGCTTAAATGGTGTTTTATTAATTGACCCGGGCACCCGAAGCAATCCAACAACGCCTGGTCCTGGTCCGTTAATCGCTGGAAAATAACATGTAATTAATTCCGCATTTTTTTATCGACCACATCGAGGGTTCATCCTCATTTCAATCATCATCTGCATTCGCAAACAGGCATTTACATCTACAAATATTGAGGGCTGGCCCTTTAATTAATAAAGGTTTAATGAGTGCATTTGATTAACATCAATTAATTTAAATGCTATCAAAATCAATTATATATAACACTATCATTTATATTGAACAGGTAGGAGTGTTATTCTCAAGAGTGTTTTTTTTTTATTGGGGGTAAAGCGATCTTGTTAATTATTATAAGTACAAACTTAAAATTGTTTCGAAGGGGTCAACATTTTTAACAGCTATAACTACATAACCGATTTCTCTAAATAATGTTTTTTTGATTGTGTTTTTGGCCATCAAAAATAATATTGCTTTTAAATGTATTAATCCAGCAGCAATTTAATTGAAGTTTCTGCTTTAATTTTACGCAAAAAATCCGTTTGGGCACTGAACCAAATTTTCCATTCCAAAAACTTTTTAATAATTGTACAAATTTTAAAAGGCGATTGTTTTTTGTTTTTTTTGGTTGGCAGCTAGTTTTTTAAGCAAGGCATGGCATAAATTCCCCCTTTAGTTGGAATATCAAATTCATCAAATTGCGACAGCATTTCCAATGAAGTCACACGAGCAAAGCAGGCAAATGGACAAGTGTAAATTCCAAATCACAAACTGGTAAGACTCATCAACTAATGAGACCTTTGAACGCCGCAGTCCAACGGATGTGTGTGTGTGAACAATAACATGAATAAATACATACGTAAATACATTAGTGTACATATATATATATATATATATATATATATATATATACAGGTATGTACTCTTGTTTCGGTATCTCAATACATGTCTTGGTATCGCCGTTTCTCTATTCATTTTGGATATGTATTTATTTATTTTCGAATTGTTTTCGGGTACATATTTCATTTTCGGCTAAAACACAAAATGCAGGAAATGGACGTGTTGACAAATTTACGATGTACACCTATTTACCAATATGTATGTATGTATGTATGTATTTATGAATTAAACACAAAAAACAGCGCACAACAAATTTCACCTGTACTTTATTTTTTTTGTTGTTTTTTTTCTCTGTTTTTTTTTTTGTTTTTTGGCATTTGAAATGCGGACGTACTTTGAAAATCAAATAGCTTTGGCCCCAAATGAAAGTTAACAACGGCAACAACAAACGGTAATTGTTATACTTGCCAAGTATGTGTGTGTGTGTGTGTGTGTCTATCTGGCTGTGTGTGTGTTTGTGAGCGCACTTTTTGCTTTGTGTGTATATTTTGTTTCACACGCACAGCGGATCTGTCTGCTGATGTTTTAGTGTGCGTGCGAAAATGCCGTTCTATTTATTGAATATTGATAAATGCGTTCAGCTAAAAGACGATGCTAAGGAGCAGCCCATCTCTTCAACCAGCCCACTCCTCCATCCCCTTCCTGCCCACCAACTCATTTGCGCCACGAATTTGACGTCGTCTCATTAGTCACATTTAAAATTGTATTTAATTACTTTCTCACTTCATCATCAGTCAAGTCTGTGGGTCGCCGACGCCGACGCCGCCGCCTCGCCATTGGCGCTTGGGGGGTGGCACTTCGGTCACCACCACCACCACCCCCCTTCCCATAACAGCAACCCCCTTCGTGAGCGGGCTGCTGCTGCTGTCCCTGTTGGTGTTTGATGAGCGCCTGCGCTCCCTACAAAATACGTCCATCTACAGTGATCGCTGGCAAATTGGAATACACGTTTCTTTTAAATAAATCATTAAGCTTAAAAACGGATCCAGTTTTGTTAAATATTACTGTTGGTCTATTTAAACAAGTTCCAAACGCAATTGTTTTTTAGTGCAATTCTAATTTTGAAAAGTGACAATTTACGAGCGACTACTGTACATATTCATGCATAAACATTCATATGTTCATTTCAACAGACAAGCCGGCGAAAATTGATATACTCTCTGCTGCTGCTGTTGCTGCTGCTGTTGCTGCTGCTGCTGCTGCTGCGTCGCTGCTTTCATCAATTTCAAATTAGTGAAAATCGAGGAGCAACTGAAATTATTTGTGGGGGCTGCTTTGAGAATGTAACGGTAAAAGCATTCTTTATTATCTATATAGCCAGCCATTCATTCCACCTAACGTTTTTGGGCCATTACAAGTGTAATTTATCTCACAAATCATTAATCAAGTTTCAGCAAGGTTTTTGGTTGTTGTATGCGAAAAGTGAAAAGTGTGTGTGCGTGTGTGTTTTTGTGTGCGGTTGTGTGTGTGTGTAATTTGTTCGATTGAGGGAAAAACGCCTGTTTTCCCCATTTGTGTGCTGCATATCAAACGCCATTTGGTAAAGGCTGGCCACAAGCCACAAATGTTAACGCCCCAAAAAGCAACGGCTCTCCAAATGAAAAGGGCGTATTTCAAATAAAATCGCGTATAAAAAACGCGGCACATTTATGATTGAAAGATACACAACAAATACAACATCACACACACACAATGACACTGCGCAACACGTTTGAGTTGAATTTCGTTATGCAAAATGGACCAACTACAAACTGGGCAAACAGCACTTGAATCAAGCACGTTTAACATGCTCAGCAGTGTAGCGGCACCAATACTCAAACACAGCGAGCGCTTGTGAGTGCGAGCAGTAGCGGTGTGTGTGTGTGGCGAACGAATGAGCGGCGAGCGCATTGTATACATACACGACTTTAGTATTGCATAGATTACGATTACAAATTTAATTGAATGCCACCTGAGCACCGGCGAAGCGGCAATCCGATTGGCCAGCTGCCGAGAGAGCAAGAGAGAGCGGGCATCATATTAAAATACGAATGGAACTGGCACACGAGCACAGGCGTGTTGGCGCGCAGTCACTGCTCGTGTTCCACTCAGTACCAATCGTTCCGAGAGCACGCGCCCGCAAGAGAGAGTCAATTGAACGAGCGCCGTTTTTAGACGCATCGTTTTTGATGTGCGGAGAGAATCATTTTTATTCCCAATTGGAGTTCCGTGTGCGTCGGGCGAATGCGGACAGTGCGCGAGATATCAGACGTGAAATAAATGAACAAATTGTGAATTGTTGATTAATAATCAGCAAAGGGAGCCGATCTCCATCAGGTAACAACAATAATCGCCCTGCAATCAAATGTGATATATTGTGGGCTTTCGTGTGTGAAACTTTGTGTGAAAAAGAACGACTAAACATTTACAATAATTAAAATTAATGTTTATTTCAATTTCAATCAAAATCCACAATAAGTGTCGCAATTAACAAACATCAAAATCACAAAAAGAAGAGAAAAATAAAATATAAAGAGTTGAGCGAAAAACTGTGCTTTTACGTTATTCCCTTTTCGGCAGCAGCTGCAGCTGCGAAATCAATCAACAACAACAAAAGTACCGAGCAAAAAGATCGAGGCGACAACTCAAACTCGAATTTTTAACGGTTTTTAAATGACATAAACGCAGGAGCTAAAGCAAAGCAAAACAGGCAACCTAAAAAAAAAACGCAGAAGGAGAGAGGGAGAAAAATAGATAGAAACAAGTAAAACAAAAAAAGTTTGCTGTGTGTACATAACGTGGAAAGTTAAAAGCTCGCGCATTATTTTCTCGCAACACACAAACAAATATATACAAATCGAAACAATTTGCCATTATAAATATTAAAATTTCATCCGGGAGGCTTTAACACAGACTTCGCTCTAATGCAACTCCGAGTGCATCCGACTATGGATTGTAGCGGCCGTTCAAATAATAATATTGAGCGCGATTCCGATTTGGGTGACGATTTGGTAAGCAAAAATTTTGAAAGAAAAACGAAAAAAAAGAACATTCGAGAAGAAATTATTTATTTTTTTTTAGATTTAAATCGGAACATTTTTGTGGTAACTTCTAAGGTTTTCCTAAACCATATTTAAAATATTTATTTTATTTAAATCTACACAAATTGGCGTTTATCTTTATTAACAATATTTAAAAGGGTTTATAGTTGGGTTATTTGTGATACAAAAACGTGGGCTTAATATTTTCACTACTCGCTGGTTAAAACTCAATTAAGCTTACTAAATTCTAATTACATTTTTATATATATATTATATATATATTCTTAAATGCAAAATGGTGCATTAAACACGCCCTCGACACGCCCTGTGATCGATGCATCGATCGCTCGATCGTAATTAAGTCGTTTGTCTAATTGGTTTGCCGTCGGTAAGTTGGCACTGCCAATCTGAGATCTCCTCACGCGTTCGCTCTTTGCATTGATTATGTATTAAACGTATTTGTTATATTTTTTGTTTGGGCTAAAAGCTTTGCATTGATGCAATCGAGAGACTCGCGACTGTTTGCAGATGATTCGAAACGTAATTATAATGTTAAATTGTTGATTTAAAATTAAGCAGAGGAGGTTATGGAATATGAAGTATTGGTATTTAGTTTTTTCTATCTTTTTTTGTTTTTGTTTTTTCGTTTTGTTTGCTATAGAGCCGTTAAAAGGTGACATGCTAAATGGTCATACAACGCATTTATTATACACACACACTCATACACACACACACACACACACACACACACACACATACAGTGCACACACAAGTGCATACACACATGCTCATAAATACAAATAGATTCATCTGTTTTGTGAGCTAGACGCTGTGGAGCATCGTCTCTAGACCCGGCCTGGAGCCCTATCTGTGGGTATATATTTTTTTATTTTGGTATAGGCCTTCTGTGGGATCTCGTTCACCTTTCATCAATTGAAAGATCTCTTTCAATTCAACTCTTTGATGGCGTTCATATGTAAATAAAATGTTCAAATATTTGCATTATTTGTTAGTACCTTAAATGAATATTAAATGGGTTTTATTGCCTCTCTGCCAGCCAGCCACTTTTCGAAAATGAGTGTGTGTGTGTGTACATAGGTACAGGTATGTGTCTCTTCTTCAATAAAACTCTTGTTAGGCCTTTTGTTTTTCTTTCATTTTTATTTCGTTGTTGATAGACACTGTGCCGCGTTGATCAACAATGAGCCAGACTTTATAAATACACGCAAAGAAATTTTAAGTAAAATTAAATAATTAATTAAAAAAGAGCACATTCAGTTTAGATAAAAAAAAATAATACACTCTTATTAAAACCCCTTTCATTATTATTAAAGAGAAAAATATTAAGTATTCTTTGCTAGCTGAATTAAATTTCAATTATTGTTTAATTATAAAATTGATATTATGTTTGTGACACTTACCGATTTGAACTGCACCACATGAAAAATTCAAATACATATGTTTAATATGCTTTATTGTTATATAAAAATTACGTTCCTTAGAACCATTAGATAAATTCATAAAAGTATATTTAATATACTTTGCTGTCATCTAATTATTTATATAATTGTTTGGGCTTCTCTGACACTTACACAAATTTGCGCCAATTTCGCACAGTGTAGAATTTGTATATTTGTGTGTGTGTATGTGTGTGCACACACTGAGTCAGTCCAGTGATGAATATTTACATAATTGTTAATAGCTTCGCTTTCGAGCTCCTCTGAATATTGCCCCTTTCGATGATAGCCTTGTGCAAACATTGCTTCCCAGTCATCGGTTTTGGTCACCCAGCAAACTCCTCTTCCTGCTCCCACTCGCCACACCCCCGGTTCCTCTTACCCTTTCTCTTACCCTTCTTCTTTGCCCAACTCCTACTTGTCATACTTGATTCGTTTCTGGTGCTTTGCATGAAATTTCATACATTGAAAATTCCACGTTTGCTGTGTTAATTGACAACACACATCGATCGTTGGTTGTGCGAGAAGAGGGTGTATCAATTACAATTGCCAAGCCAAGTGTACATTTGCCAAACTACCAATTGCATGTGTATGTATGTGTGTATATGTGTATGTATGTGGGTGTTTTTAATTAAGGCTCTATCGTATGTGAAATGGAAATGAAAATGAAAATAATGCTGGTGTCATTCGCGCGTCGTCCGATTTTAAATATCAATGCCTTTGGCATTAAATCCTAGCGCATTATGCTGCAGACTCGACCACAGATTTGGACCAAAAGTCACGATTAAACAATAATGTGGGCTGTCAAAAAGTCATAAATTTTCAAATGAAGCGAGTCCGAGTTCGAGTTCGAGTCCGAGTCAAAGTCGAAGTCGGAGTTGAAGTCGAAGTTGAAGTCGTGCCCCATTGCTCTGCTGCTGATGATATATATATATGTATATATATTTATATATATATTTGTATGTACATGTTGTTGTCGTCAGTTGCGGCTCAGCTTTAATTACATGGGTTAAACGCACAGTTTAAAACCATTGAAGTTGACTTGATTTTTGAATCGTTTTTAAATTAAATCAAGCAAATTGAACACAAGCCAAAATTCCAACAACAACTCCAAAAATGCTTCTTTTTTTTTGGAGGGGTGTCCGGCGTCGCACGTGTTCAGCATCAACGCCATTCGCTGTTCCCACACTAAATTACCAACTCTGGGAGCTATACATCTTTCTCTTTCTCTCTCTCTCTCTCTCTCTCTCTGTCCCAGTTTGCTCTCTCTTTTTTTCTCACTTTGAATCTCAGTGACGTTAACTGCTGTTTTGGCTTACAGATTTTCAGTTCAGCATTTGGCTGCCAGCAATGTGAAAATTAGCTGTAGCGCCCCTCCCCGCACGTTCTTTTGCTCTTTCACAACCCCATTCAGCACTCAAATACATAACTTGGGGGCATCTGTGTGTGTGTGTGTTGTGTGTGGTTCTTAATGCACTCAGAAACTCAGCAACGGCACCTGTTATAATTTGTTTGGCTTCTTGTATGCTGACAGGCAACGATTTGTATTAAATTCTTTCTGTGGCGCTTTCTCTGTCTCCCCCTCTCCCTCTCTCTCTCTCTCTCTCTCTCTCTCTCGGGGGGCAAGTGTCTGATTGTTTATATTGCATAACGGTAACCCACACGCGAGTGTGTATTGTGTCAGGGCATTATGAATATTTGATTAAGCATTTGAGAGCAGCAGAAATGTCCCCATTTTACCCATCAGCCGCATTGACATTAAAAATTTGTTGCATTTTCTGTGCGATCTTGAAGAAGTCACAAAATGTCGCATTATTTGTTGTGATTGCATTTTTGACACTTGGATATGTTGAGTGGTTTTCGTTTTATCACTTTAGCGCTAATGCTAAAAACTTATGAATTCAAATTAAAAATAATTATGTTTTTGCTTTTCATATTTTTAATTGCTTTAACATTGTGAAAACTAACATAAATTTCAAAAGCAATGCAATTTGATACATTTTTGGTTTGGCATCTAAATTTAAATGCATATATATATTATAAGAAACACGACATTAATCATACAAAAGATTTTATATATTTTGTTTTTGAAATAGAAAAAATGGCAGTACCAAATGCAGGAGCGACAAACAAAAAATGATAGAAGTAGCTCATTAACATTATGATTATTTATGAATTTATTCTCAAGCATAGCTAATAAAATTGTTAGTTAAAATTGTCCAGCATTGGCGGGCAACTCAGCAGCTATTGCGCTGCAAATGAGGCTCCATAAAGTGTGAAAGACATACATAAATATATACATACAAACATACATACACAAATGAGTGTGTACAGGGAACGCTCGATGGCTAAGAAGACTTCAAACAAATTAAATAATATATATTAATATTTATTGAGGAGAGGATTATGCAAGTAAATTCTTAATCTTTTTTGGTTATACTCTAAAAACGCAGTAAATTTTCCAAATTGTTCAACAGACTGTTTCTAATTATGTAGCCTATACTGTACAATATTGTGCGAATATACTTACATACATAATGTAAACTCACACACAGCGAAATGAAATTGTTATTATCAAAGTACATATAATAAATAAGCGAACGATGGGCGGGGCTTTAATTTTTTTCTTTTCTTTTTTTGCAGTTGTTATTGTTGTTCGCCTCTTGCTCACCGAAATTAAATTGATGAATAAGCGAGAGAAGCGAAATTAGTTGCGTTTATCGTCGCTGCCCATCGACATTTGAGTTGTTATTGCTGTATTATTGTTGTTGCTTTTGGGCTGGCCGCTATAAAAACAATGCAATTTTTAATTATTGAAGCCTGCAATCGAAACTAGAAGCAGACGCCCAACAGCAGCAACAGCAACAAGCCCCACAACAACAGCAACAGTCGTTGGCCCTAAAACCGCTGCTTTTTCTTTTCTGCTTTTTTTAACCGGTTTTTATTTGTTCTTCCTTTTTTTTCATTATTTTATTGCTTACGCGAAATTTTCGTCTGCCTGCGCTCACACGCACACACACACTCACACGCACGCGCGCGCACACAAACATAAACACAAGGCAAGTACTCACCTAACATGGGCGTGCGTGCAGCGCCCATTTAATAATGGGTAGGTGGTTGGTTTGACCTATGTTGGTAAGAGGGGTACGCGGGGGTAGAACAGTGGGGTAACGGACAAGTGGTTAAAAAAGGGGTAAAGCGAGGGGTGCGCTCTCGGTTCACTCGTTCGTCCGTCTGTCCGCCTATCCGTCCACTCTTTCAGCCAGCCAGCGGGCAACCGGCACAGCGAATGCGCCATTATGTTTGTTGCCCGTTTCGGTTTCAGTTTTTGTTTTGTTGTTTCCATTTTTGCTTTTATATATATTATTCGCTTTATTTTTTCCGCTTCGTCGCGTTGCGAGCGAATGAAATGCGCGAGGCACATACACACGCACACATTCACTCTTGCACTCGCACTCATTTTACACATGTATGTTTGTATGTATGCATTTACATACATATTGTACATTTTAATTTTATTTTCATGCTCTCCGACTTGCAGCTCCGCATCGTTTCCGTATCGGCAACGTTGCACATGTTTTGGTCCTGCCCTTAATATGTATTTGCTTTGTGTGCGATTTTTTTTTTTTTCCTCTTTTTTTTAGACGCCTGCTTATTTCTTCTGCTTGTTGTTTGTTGTTGTTGTCGTCGTCGTTGCAGTGCGTTGAAATAATTCGCCACGGGGTAGATGCGTAAATGAGCAATTTTTATTTATGAATGTGCGCATTTTTATACAGCAATGAGAATAGCCGCCATTTAATACATTTTACATTTGTATGCACGTACTTATGTACAACCCATGAATATGTAAATATATTTATATATATATATATATATATCTATTCATACATCTGTACTTAAGTGCATACACATGTGTGCATGTGAAAATACGTGTTTCACATAATTACTATTATTATATTTTGTACATAAGAAAAGAATGTGTTCTGTTTTAAATTTACATTTACATATTTTCATATTTTTTTTACTGAAATTTCTATTAAATACCATGCTCTGCAGTATTTTAGTGCTTTAATGTAGAGCATGTCTTTTAGATCTTAAAAAATCAAGTAAGCGTTAAATAATATCATAAATTCAATCTCATTTATTAGAAAGTTCGATACAACTATTAAATACTTTTAAAATTGCTTAAAAAATTAAATTTCTGAATAGGAAATAAAAAAAACAAATGTTTTCATTCCATATTTTTTTTTATATATATTTACTTGAAAATCTTTTAAATACTTTTCGCATTCTATGCATATCCCTTACTCAATCAAGTAATCAATAAATAAAATATTTTAATTATTCTTCTTGAAAACTTGTATAATCCAAATTATCCTTTATGCTTAATATTATCTAAGAAAGATATCAGTAAAATTATATGTATTTGGTTTTATTACACTATAACAACTGATATTTATTTATGGCTGTTTTCGCTGTATTCTATTTTCCAAATAACAATAGTGTAAACTATAATTCTACAAATTCGGAAAATAGATCGTTAATAAACTGAAGACGCCAGCACGCCCAAAGAGCACTTGAATCATAAGAGCATTACGGATATCTTCCATACAATTCGAGCTAAAAGAAGAAACCAGCCAACAATTATTGCTGCTGCTGTGAAATCTAAGCCGGGAGCAGAGGGTGCGAGTGAGAGGCACTGAGAATGTAGATAGATAGATAGATGGATATATAGATGCATGCATATATATGCCTGCTAGATAATCTTAATCCTTCACACAATAAACGGTTGCCTGTGCGGCAGCCTGTGTGGCAGCAGGACTGCGTGCCGCCTCCTGCCTCTGCTAGTTAGCTGATCCTGTTTGCATGCTGCGCCCTTCACAGCTTGGCTCGCTTTGTCACATTACGGATTTCCAGTGGCTGCAACGGATCGTCCTTTTGTTTTAAATTAGCACGGCATGTTGCACATGCGGCAAGCAGCCACGACGCTCCCTTGTTGCTCAAGCCGTAATCGAATCGCATTTATGATTTGAGTATTTCAGTTGCCGACGGCTACAGCAACAGCAAACGGACTTGAGTGCTTCCGACAATTTGTCAATTGTTGTACATATCAACAACAACAACAACAATAGCAGCAGCAACAACAGAAATTAGCTAAATGACATTTGTGGTCAAATGCAATGATAATAAATTAATATACATGATTTTTGCAGCAGCGTCTATCGAGAATAATGTAAACTAATTAGTGATAAAAACTGTCAGCGGCAAATAAATTGAATATTTTACATTTACGAACTACTATGAACACAATTTGCAGTTAGATAGTCAGCGCACACTTGTCCCGCACCGCCCCGCCCCCTTCTTCCCTTCACAGTCGGCTCTTTGTGTGCCCCCATCTATTTGGCATTGTTGTCGTCTTTTTGTGGTGCATGGAAAGCTATTAAAGTAAATTGCAATGAGCGGGGCCCGGTGCCAGTTCCAAACCCAAACCCGGACCCGGACCCGGACCCGGACCCATACCTGTGCTCATGCGAGTACCTCGTATCTCTCCAACTGTACAATGTGAGTACACATGTATTATCGTATCTCCAAGTATTACCTATAATACATATTGGCGTTGCCCACCCCGACACTTTGCGGAACTTCTGCTGCAGCAGGTCTAATTGCGATTTAATGTCTTTTCGGCTTTCGTATGAAAGTGCTTGGGTAAATGTTAAGCCGATAGCACAACTACCGCCCTTATCAATGCTGGCAAAAAGGCCAAATTAATGGAACTAGCTTGTAGATGTGCAACTAAATGCCACATATCTATCTACTCCACTCTGCCCTGCTCTGCTCTGCCCTACTCCACTCCACTCCACTCTCTGGGCTTGCGACACAGTTTCGTCTTTTTATTTTTTGAAATTCCTATTTTTTATACATATTTTTTAGAAACGAGATACTTGGCCATCATTAGCAACTGAAATTACTCACTTGAAACTAGTACAGCTTATCGTACAGAATAATATATGCGACAGTTCCACATAATTGCTTACGGGTATTAAGATACCTTCAGTTCAACTGTCCATTAAGATATGCAACTTTGTATATAAATCATGGAAACCCAAGGCTTTGATCTCTGTTTGTACCTTTCTAAAATCAAATTTAGTTCTTTTTGACTTAGTTCTCAGCTTGTTATTTTTAAAAATAAAATTTAGACCATCTCGAAATAAGAATTCTTTAGAAATTTCATTTTTAAATTGTGCAAATTGTAAATCACAAAATACAAGACATAAATTTTTACTTGTACTTCTCTTAAATAAGTTCTTAAGCTTTTTGAAGTAAGAATTTTTAGATGTAAAATGCAGACTTAAATATTTGCTTGAACTTTTTTTTAATTCAAATTTAGTCTTTACCGCAATAAAAATTGTTTAGCAATTAAAAATTATAATGCTATTTTGCAATGCTTCAGTCAGGATTGGCCTTTGAATGGGTCTATTAAAAAGATTAGGTTATGACTTTTATAACAAAAAATGAATGGTAATGAACGTATTTGCACACTTAACGCTATCGATTGGTTATCGATAATATAACGAACTGCAGCACAAATATGCCAGACCAAACCAACACACACACACACTCACACACACACACACACACAAAGAACATAAAAGCGGCACGAATTCGTTGTGCATTAATTAGACATTTTATAGGTGCAACACGGCGTTAACTGAACGCCTTTAGCAGTTGGGGCCACAGAGCCCAGACGTTGTCGGCATCAATACCACAATTATTGTTTGGGCCTGGTCAACACCGACGAAACACAAAAAGAGTAGAGAAATAAAATACAAAATGTATAAAGGCCAAATGCAACGGCAACTGCAACCGCAGCTAAAATGTTGCCAGTGAAGTGTCCATCAGTTGCTGAGTGCACATATTTCGCATGGATTCGATAACTTACATTAATTTGATGTATACACACACTGGCACACACAGCCATTCAGCATGTACTTTATACTATATGCAAATAAGCCAATATGCATGTGGTAACCGCGAATTGCCAACTAACTAACCAACCAGCCAACCAGGCAACCAGCCAAGCAGCGAAGTGAAGCCAACAGCAGCCAGCAGCGTCCAATGCGAGCAGCTATCAATGGGCCAAAAAGAAGATGAAGTTGCAGACGAGACTGCGGCTGGGGCAGTGGCAGAGGCGGCAGCGGCGGCGGCGGCGGTAGAGGAGGAGGCTGTTGCCACTAAAAACGTTGCAAGAGCGTTGACGTTACCATTTCATTATGCGCAATCGCGTCTGCGAACGCGTTAAAACCTACTCAGCATAAGAGTTGACGTATATCAGTCAAATTAACCAAATGCTGTTAGCAACAATTTTGCCAGCATACACTGCAATAAATTTCATGACCACTTGTTCACACACCCGTCAATCAAGCTCTCAAAGTTCATAGTTTAATTTTGCTTTAATTGAATTCGTTTGAAGTTTGAACTTAATAATTGTTATAAACAATTTATTTATTTATTAATATTAATTATAATCAATTTGTATACAAATAGTACAATAATTAATAATAACCGAGCAATGGGAATTGCACATATATGTACATATATATATATATAGATATATGTAGTAGATTTTAACATTTGGCTAGTAGAAAAATTCACAGGATTTGCCACAAAATTTTCAATGCTTTTATTTTATTTATTTATTTGATTCTTGCAATTTTTTAAGTAGAAGCTGATTGAAACAGATTTGAAAGTTAATTTTATCCCACAAATAATTTGTGCTCTTTTCCATTTCATTTTTATTGCATTTAATTATTTAAAACATATTTGGTGCAGTGTATTCTTAATCGTTTATTTGTAAGCGTTTGCATTTTTCGCCAACTTCAAAGAATTCTTGGAAACTGCACAAAGCCCATAGAGGAGCAGAGCGTGGTATGTGCCATGTTTCTCCCATAGCACCCCTCTCACAGCCGCTACCCCTCTGCCCCTTTACCCAGCAGCTAACCATTGTCTATGTGTGCTTTTGCTTTTGGTTATGAATACAGCAATGCGACAACACCAAAGACGACAACCAACAACCAACAACAACAACAACAACAACAAACACGGCGATAAATGTTATACACACACATGGCACACCAAGATGTGAACTGTACTCCACTGATGATGATGATGATGGTGACGATGATGATGATGATGATGATGATAATGATGATGATGGTGATGAGTTAACCTGGGCATGGCCTGGCCATGGTTTGGCTTACTTTGTGCAGCCGTTACAGGTTACATTGAGATGTTTTTCCAGCTTGTGTGTGTATGTTGCTGCTGGAGCTGCTGCTGCTGCTGTTGCTGTTGCTGTCGTTCGGTTGTGTTTAAATTGAAAATTCCCGATTTGCACACAGTCACAGATGCGCTTAATTTGCACCTCTCCAAATGCATAAAAATGCAAAAGACCGGACCAAACTCCAACTCTGCAACTGCCCCAGTCTTTGCTGCCTGCTGCTGCTCTGCTCCTCTGCTGCTCTGCTGCCTGCCTGCCAAGCGTGGCAGACTTCTTGCCAGAGTCACGGCTGGCAATAGTACGCTTGAAACGGTTGTAACCACGGATATGCCTTGGATATGACTCTTGTTGTACCTTGGTGTTACTCTGCCTATCCCTATATATATATAAATATATATATATATGTGTAGCTCCAGTTTTGTACCGAGGATCGTCTTGATTTCCATTACCTTTGCTTGGGCATTGTTAACTTATTAAGTGGTTACCTTTGTTGTCGCCTTTGTTGTTGTTGTTGTTCTTGTTGTTGTTGTTGTTGATGGAGCTGCGCTTTATATGTGTTAATGTTAATGTGCCGCCTTTGGTACGGGGCTAAGCAGAACAATGATCGTAGCTCTGCTCTAAACGCTGCCCACGCAGCCGCAGCTGGATTAGTTGCGTGACAAAGTGCCAAAGATTTAAAGAGCGCAGCGGGTGATTTTGATATTGGGTTGCGGCAATCAATGGGATTCTGGGCAAAGAAAGATTCATTGATGGCAATCGATGCGGCTTGTTGACATAAGCGCCGCCATCAATTGAAAACTCTGCCCCTCTGATGGCTACAAATATTCACCAAGTGTCTCACCTCTCTCTCTTTCACTCGCTTTATCCCTTTCTCTCGCACTCTGTTTGCAGTCGCACGGTGATCGTACGGACGACGAGATGCGCGACTGTGATTCCGTTGACGGGGAACATCATCAGATGAGCGCCAAGGCGGCAATTGCAGCCCGGCTCAGTCACACAGTTGCCGGCGGCGCTGGCCTCAACTTTGCCAGTCCAGAGCAGCAAACAGATCTGCCACTCAGGTGGGTAGCATATCTGATTGGAATAATCAATATATCAATATCTATATATATTTATTTATATGTATGTGTATTTGTGTATTTGGCAGCCATCATCATCAGCTGCCGCCGAATCATCCGCTTAACGCTTTGGGCAGCTTTATGAGCATCGGCGGCCTACACAGCATTCCAAATCTGCAGCACAGCGATGTCCTCGAGAAGCTCAAGATGCAAGTGCGCGACATGAAAGTTGGCCTCATGGTGAGTGGACAATAAAAAAAACGAATAAATGAATGAATGAGTGAATGAGTGAATGAATAAATGAGTGAATGAATGCATAGTCAGATAAATCAACGTTCATTCAACCATTAATTATGAGCCAAACCACTGTGAAAAACTAGTCAATAGTCAATGTTAAAACTTGATTTTATTGAAATAAAATATTTTTTTTTTTAACTTTTAATTTAAAAGCAATGACATATTAATCATTATTTGATTAAAATGTGTCAGTTAAAAATTGATTAAATGTCAAATTCGTCACTTCGTGATGAAATTTAAATAACTTTAGCATAAATAAACAATATTTTTTAAATAAATAAATAAATAAATTGGAGCGGCTATAATTATTTGAGATAGTTGTTTTTATGTTAGCCTGGATCAATAGATAATTATTATATTGCATCAAAGGCAACCTTTTTTTTTTGGATAATATATATGTCTATATATATATATATATATATATAGAAAGACATAATATATTTAGTATGACCTGATTGTCATTAAATTTTCACATTTTTAATGACACAAATTAAAAAAATTCAATTAATTTATAATACAAATCTGGATTATTATTCCTTTTTGTTATTAAATATTATTTTTAGCTTTTCATCAGTTATGCTAAATATATAAAATATGATTTTAATTATTCATATCAAATCGTAAAAAGTTTCTGTCTCAATATCAATTTCAATTAATTTATCGAAATTTGCGATAAATTGTTTGATGTCTGATTTGGAATGTCAATCGAATAATTCGAGCAGGAAATAATTCATTTCAAAATAAATAATCAATTACAATTTTTACATAATTTTGCAAGATGAATTTGGATACTGACAACTTGTTTCGTTTCTTTACGCCCATGTTGCAGGAGCAGGACTATGCAGCGGCCGCACATGCCGCAGCCTTTGGCGCCAACATGCTGCCCACAACGATCAGTGCGGCCTTTCCGTTGCCGCACAATTCGGTGGCAGCGGCTGCGGCAGCTGCATCCTTTGGTCATGCCACAAATGTGAATGCCAATCCCGGGCCGCCAGCCAGTAATGGCGCCAGCTATAATGGTGGGTCCAGCGTTGGACATGGAGCAGGAGCAGCTGTTGGCGTTGGCAACAGTGCTGGAACAGGTGCAGGAGGTGCTGGAGGCAACAACGCTGGTGTTAACAACAACAACAACAATAGCAACAACAGCAACAACAACAACAACAACAACAATACCGGCAATGGTCATCCCTTTTCATTTGCATCGCCAACAGCGCCAAGCAGCACCAAAGAAGGTTGGTATGGGGATATGGGATTTAGAGTGTTTAACTTGTGAACTCAGCGCGCCACTTTGCAGCTAATTCCGCATCAAATTCATCGACGTCCAGCGAGGCATCCAATTCATCGCAGCAGAATAATGGCTGGAGCTTTGAAGAGCAGTACAAACAAGTCAGACAGGTTAGTGTTAGTCAATTTAATCTCTGTGCAAACAAGCCAACCCATGCCCAAACCCAAACCCAAACCCAAGCCCAAGCTCAGGCCAGACCAGGCCAGCCCAGCCCAGGCACTCGCTGCCAGGGGCCTGGCCAGCCCAGCCATTTAGGCAAACTATCAATTAACGGCTAATAGCCAACATCTTGAGCATAAGTATGTGTGTGTGTGTGTGTGTGTATGTTGTGTGTGTGTGCAAGTCGTCAAGAGGGGGATGCGCCAAGTTTTGATCTCGTTTTGACGCTTCTGCCCCGAAGCTGTTCACATGCAATAAAAAAAAAGAGTACCGCTTTTAGTAGTTCCGGTTTTCGCTGCTTGCCGCATGCCGCATGCTGCAATTGAGCAATTAATGCTCGCACATCTTGAGCCGTAATTTTTGGTGAGAAAAGTGGCAGTTTTTTTTTTTTTTTTTTTTTTGGGCTGCTCATCTATGGTTTCCCTAGATGCTGTGCCTAGTCTAGTTTTGAACTTTTACGCATGGCTGCAGAACCAGCGTGAAATTTCCTCAAGAACCAACTGCACAATCTGGTAATTAAAATTCAGAGTTCGTCTCCACAATGATGCATGCTCTTGTTGCCAAAATGGAAGAAAAAGAGTAAATAAAATAATTGTTGTTGTTGTTGTTGTTGTGCGCCGCCGTGTGAACCGCAACAGCTTTTGTGACTGGCCCTGTTGTTGGCCATAAAAACTGAAACTTCGATTAAGTCGCAACAAACACCCTCGACGCGACGCTGGGGCAATTCATCAAACGGGGCCCGCATTCTCTATGCACTATAAAAACTTTGACCCTCGCAATGCAAACACTAAACACTGCCCCACACATTACCACATACAATATATATATATATATATATATATATCAGTATCTATATGCCGCTTCAGCTTCACGCTTAACACCTTCGCTTACACATTGAGCGGCTGAGCGGCTTGGCTAAGAAGATGTGTTTGCCTCAAACCGGCTTAGCCAACACCCAGCTGTGCTTCTCTTACTCTTTTAGTAGGTGTTGGGTTGGTTTTGGTTTTGGTTTAAGTTCGCTTGCCTAATCCCCTTGGGCAGATTCGATTCATGCCACAACGTTGCTGTAACTGGTGCGGCTGCGGCGGCTGCTGCTGCTGCGGCTGCGGCTGCTGCTGCTGTTGTATTCGCTGCTCACCCGGCCAAAATGGCGGCTTTCATTAATTGTGAAAATGTGGCCGCTACTCAAAACGATAATTATGTTAATTGAGTGAGTAGCTGCCGCATATGAAAAGCCATTTTGAATTTGTCTGCCTCAACGCGCAATGCCAAAAGAAAATCATTTTACACAACTCGCTGTTGTTGTTGTTGTTGTTGTTGTTGTTAGTGTTTCGCAGAGCTCAATGGTCTGCGGAACTCAGCGTTGGCTGCCTGCCTGCCCCACTGTTCTCCCGCGAGACAGCCATCCTAACATCCATCCATCCATCCATCCATCCATCCAACTTTCCGTCCATCTATCCGTCTATCTATCTCATCGCAGACGAAGACAAAATATTATTTTTGGTATTTTTTCCTCCTCATTTCTATATGATTTCTTTATATTTTATTTTTATTTTATTTTATATATACAACAATGTTGTCGTTTGTTGTTGTTGTTGTTGTTGTTTGTGGCAGTAGTTCGTTTGCTCTCATTAATCAATGTCAATTATCTGCTGTACATACTGAATAATTATGCTTAATTATAGACAGTAAAGCATTTTCCAATATTATTTTTATTTTAAACCTATTTCTCTAATTCTCTTTGCCTAATGTATTTTTTGTTTTTTTTTGTTTAAATTCTAACAAAAATATATTTCCTCATCGCCGCCTTCTCAATTGCAATTTTTCCATTCCACATTTGAATTACAAAACTTTTGCGCATTGCTTTTATTATTTCGTGTTAATAATTATGAATTTTATTACTAATTTGTTTGATTATTGCCAGCATACCTTCTAAAATAACAAAACAACAAATGCACATTTTTAATTATTGCTGAAATTGCCTTAGTTTCCAAAGACTCACAATTTATCGACCATTCTAAAATATTTATTCATTTAACAAACCTAAACGGCAATCGATCTAGTTTTGAAATGTGGCAAATGGTTAATAAAGTTTTAATATATTAAATTAATAGCTATATTTAATTTAATAATATTTTCTAAATTGATTCTTGATGAATCAAAATTGAAATCATCGTTATTTGAACAAGTTTTTGTAACTTTTTTAATCAGCCAACACTGTACTTGCTTCAAGATATACTTAAATCAACAAAGGCAATAAAAAAAAAAGGAGAGAAAAAACGAAACCTCAACGAATTTCAGTTAATTAAAGTGAACAAAGCAAAATCTGGTCAACAGATTTTCAATAACGAGTGTGAAATTCCTAAATAAATATGTGCACAAGATGATACACTCACAAACATAAAATATCTACATATATATATAAATGTGTGTGTGTGTAATTTTGTAATGAGCATGTGTAAATGAAACTGGACAAATTATGAGACGATCGAGAGGACGAGGCACACGAAACCGTTCAACTTGCAACGGGATCTATGCCATATAATTTTTAGTAGCATATCCAGTGGAAACCTTTGCACTTTCAATAGCATCTGCAGTATGCTGATAGTTGTAAATTACACACGCACACACACACATATATATATATATATCTGGCAAAACGCATTTGAGAATTCCCAGAATCAAGGATTCAAATTTCAAGCATAGCCTGGCACTTTTAGGTACTAGTCTGAAATGCTAGCGACAAATAAGTAAGATTATTTTTATAACCGAACCCAAGGCGATGTCAAAGTACGTGTGTGTGTGTGTGACATGTGTCCTCAAGAAGCGACACAGGCGCAAGAACAGTTACTTATATATATATATATATATATATATATATATATGTGTGTGTGTGTAGCTATAAAAACGATTATGATTGGTTTAGAGAACTTCTGTTAGGGGATTTTATAGTTTTATTGCCGCAAGGATTTGTTGTGTCGAGTAGCCTGATGGCCTGCGGACTGTGGCTGCTGCTGTGATGCAAGTAAAGCACAGCCCTGATCAATACCAGGACTTGAAGTTGGGCGGCGGCAGCAGGTTTGCCACAAGGGTTGCCCACGATTTGTTACTGTTTTTCACAATAAACGAAAAGCGGACTTCATTTTTATGAGCGGTTCATATTATTAATGCACACACACACACGCACACACACAGGCAGACAAGCAGGCAGGCAGGCAGATAGACGGCCAGCCAGGCAGGCAGCACACACACACACACAGGCAAACACATGGTAATCGAGATGCGTGTGTGTGTGCATGTGTGTGTGTGTTGTTATTTTGATTTGTAGACTTAGCATACGGCGGCGACGTCAGCGTCGATTGTCGATTGCTGCACTCGGCGAGATACTTTCAATATTTTTAGTTGATAAACGACCTTTGATGGCGTTGCATCGTCGCGTTGATCGATCAATGTGGCTGCATTGAATAGTTCTCTCTCTGTATTCAAATCAAAACTCGAACTAACACTCATTAAAAATATCTAAAAATTGATATCAATAATTGATAACTTAATAACTGAATTGTGCCAGTGCGTGTTTGGTGTTTGGTGTTTTGTGTGTGTGTTTATCTGTGTGTAAATTGCCAAGATGCTCATCTCGGAGGATCAAATACAGGAGGTATATTCATCAGCAACATACACACATATATATATATATATATATATATATATATATATCTATGTATGCCTGACGATCATAAATTACAAATCTTGCAATTTCATTGGCATATAAAAAACAAACGCAAAAAACAATCAGATATAAATGAAAACTTTAATTAAAAAAAAAGGAAGTTTTTTTTTTGTTTTTGCCTCGAGCTCGTCAGATAAAATAAATGCCAAAAAGCATTAAACGTAAAACAACTTGAAGTTGAACTTCAATCAATTCCGGTGCCTGTCCAAAAAGAGAAATATATACATGATGCACATATGTGTGTGTGTGTGTGTTGTTGTGTGTGTGCGTGCGTGTGTGTGTGTGTGTGCATACATATACAATAACTCTTGTGGGCGTCGTGCATCATAAAAAACAGCCAGCCAGTCGAAGTTGTGTGCTGCAGTTGCAGTCGGAGTCGGAGTCGGAGTCGAAGTTGGGGGCAATGGCAATGAATCGACGACGCTTGTCAGCTCGTCAGTCTCCATCTGCCCCTCGCTCTCTCTCTCTCTCTCTCTCTCTCTCTTAGTCACTCACTCTCTCTTGCTCAGTCTCTGTCTGGCAACTTGTTGAACTCAAGCTTTAGATCGGAAGAGCGCGACTTTGACTCCAACTCCAACTCCGACTCCGACTTCGACTCCATCACAGATCACTGTTGTTTTTGTTGGAGTGTTGCAACTTCAGTCGCGTTTTAAATCATTTATGCGAGTGGGGAAGCAGCAGGCAGCAGTTCATCATCATTCGCATTGACTTAGAATGTGCACCAACCGACTGAAACATGGCCAAAACAGCAACCAGCAACCAGCAAAATCTTCCAGCAAAACATTTGTTCCTTTGCCGTTTGCCTTTGCCGTTTGCCTTTTCCTTTGCAGTAGGCGGAAGGAATGATGAATTCCAAATTTGATGAGTTCACTCAGATGTTGTCATTAATTTTATACACATACACAACCATGGCTAGGCTGGCATGTAGATGCAGTCTTAGTTAGGGACTCTGTAATCATTTTACTAAAAACAAACCAAAAACAACAAAATGCTAGAGGAAGTGCTCTGGCGAATGGGTTAAGGGTCAAAGTGTGCACACGAAGAGTCACAGACAAAAGTAGACAACGAAAGCATACGAAATATGAATAATCATATGGTTCAACCCACAGCACATTATCCACGATTATGTATATATATATATATATATAATATAACAGCTATGTTGAACTAATCATAATATAAATGTATTTTTTAAAAAAATTTCTTAATTACAATTACGTTCATTTTGGAAATTTATGGAATAGTCATTTTAATTTCGAATATATTTTAAGTAACTATATTTTATATTATATTTAGCCTAGGTAAATAAATTTAATGACCGTTGAGTTTGCTAAAAATAATAATAATAATTATTAAACTTAATAATATTTAAAATATTTGTTCTTAATTAAAATGACATTCATTTAAGGAATTGTCAGTTTAATTTCGAATATACTTTATAAAATAACAATATTTTATTTAGGCTAGGTAAATACATTTAATGGCAGTAAAGTTCGCTTAAAATAATAATAATAACCATTAAACTATAAATTTGTTTATTGCTGTTGTCAACCAAGCAACTAATGAACTAATTTTTATAGCATTTATATTTCCCTAAAACTCTGCCTTATCGCCAAGCATTGTCTCACTTCCAATGAACATATTAATATAGATAAATAGTTATATATATATATATATATATATATATAATATAGATAATGTATTTATGTGCTTATGTACAGAGGCATTTTCGTGTTTATCACCTAATTATGCATTGTGTTGAGTCACTCAGGCAACTGAAAAACTTTCCCTTTTCCAATGCGCATTGGGGTGTTTTACACGTTTTGGGATTGGGATTGGGATTCGTTGGTAATATTTTCAACCCCCAAGTTGAGTGTTCACAATGAATGAATGAGTGCAATGAGAGCAAAAAGAACACGCGCCCCTTGTTGCCGCTTGTTGCCGCTTGTTGCCCGTTGCCCGTTCGCTGTTGGCTGTTGCATGTGGCTCAGTGTCAAGGCGTCTATTGTCTGATTGTTGGCCAACATTGAGCAACACAGCGCAAACAAAAGCGGTGCCACACAATAGAATAGAGCGTGTGGCAACCATTTTGCGCAAATCCATTGGCCCGCTAGTCAAGTGGCCACTGTTCACACTTTGATTGTTCTCTTCATAGTAATAGCTAATATTAATAAGCATAATAATAATAATAATAATATTAATAAGTTTGCATTTGTCTTTTTTTGTTTGCTATTCGCAGCTCTACGAAATCAATGATGATCCCAAGCGAAAGGAGTTTCTCGATGATTTGTTTTCCTTTATGCAAAAGCGAGGTAAGTGTCCCATATGGGTTTTTGAGCGGGGAATGGGAATGTGAATGGGCAGGGAGGGGGGGGGGGGGTGTTGAAGCACTTGAGCAACACTTCTGTTGTTGCATTTGCATTATGTATGTGTGCGTGTGTGTGTGTGTGTGTTGCCAACCGCGCTGAGTCAGCTAACCAAATTTGAAGTGTTTGCTTTGCGGACGGACCCAAATTATGTTAATTGAATAAATATCTCGGCACTTTGCCGTTTGATTTCTCGCTTTTGGCTTTTTACACACACTGTGTATGTGTGTGCGTGTGTGTGTAAGTGTCAGTGCATTAAAATATGCAGAAATCTTAACGTATTTTCGTGAAATCATCAACATCATCAAAATGATGCCGCACTTTTGTCGTTTTGTCACTCCAAATTACCGTCAACACACACACACACACGCACAACTCAAGAACGCTACGCGGCAACGTCAAGTTCTCGCAAGGGGGCAAGTGGGTTTTTGGGTACATTTGGTACTTAAATGTGGCAGCAATAAAAAAAAAACAAAAAAAAGTCTAGACTATTTTTAAATGGCATAGTATTTTGAAAAGTTTAACTGCATTTCGTCATTAATTATATGCATTAACAATTGCACAAATGTGCATTTGAGCATGTGGCATGCAACCACGGCCACAGCCAGCCTCCTGCCACTTCCTGTTGCCGCGTCCTCGAGCCGCACAGTCGGAGGCAGAGTCGCGAATGCAACTGAAGTATTTGCCAATGGCAGAGTGCATTAAATTTGTTTATATTTGCATTTGCGACATGCAGAGAAAAAATTACAAGCAATGCAAACAAATATATATATATATATATATGCGCGCGGAGCTATGTGGCAGGTTGTCGCTGTTGTTGCACTATAGACTCGCTAATGCCAAAGCCCGACTTGCAACATGTTTTGCTATTTATTTCACACAACATGCCAACACACGCACAACACACAATAAACAATAACAAAAAAAAAAAACACATGCACATATTTATATATAGTATATGCATACATACATACAACTACATATATACATATATATTTATATATAAATATATATGCCAACCAAACTTGACAACTTAATGGATTTTAATCTGTCACATGCGTTCAACTTTTGACATATGTATGTATGTATTATGTATGTATGTGTGCACCACTGCCACCGATTGTCTCTCTCTGTGCCTCTTTGTCTAAAGTGTCTTAGTGGATGTGCCCCATACCACCACGCCCCCAACCACTAATTTGATGGTTATGCCCAAAAATGCGCTGCGCATTGACTGACTATATATAATTTATCTGTATCTGCATCTGTATCTGTATCTGTATCTGTATCTATAACTATATTTATATATCCAATGTATAATTGTACAACTAACCATATAACGGAAATTATGCTCGAAAAAAATGGAATATATATAAAAACTAAATATGCGCGTCCCTGTTTGTATATGTGTGTGTGTTTGTGTGTGTGTGTGTGTTTTGTATCTGTGTTTGTGTTTGTGCAGCGAAGAGGGGCGCAATTCTTAATTAAAAGACGTCAATCACTTATCAACCGGGCGCGCTATTTCTGTAGATATTTCTCAGTGCTCGTCTGACAGACCCTTGCCAGATTCGTCCCAACGAGCGCCCACTGTGGCCACAAGCGGGGAGTGCGGGGCGGGGCGGGGCGGCGGCAACAACAATCCCCAAGCAACCCAACTAAATCAACTGTCAGGCTGGCAAGTCGAGCCGACTAGATGCGTTATGATTTCAGACTCTATCAAATTTCTTTAAATTCCATTAAAATGCGCTGACATCTAAGAAAACAATGCATAAAAATAAATAAATACAGCTCACCCAAAGATCTCTGTGGCATTGATCGCTGGTCCATTTCAAAAATGCCTGAAAGCCAAAATTCTAATATAATTTCAACAAAAATATAGTTTCAATAATGTGGCAAACTTTTTGCAAAGAGCCAAATTGTGGCACGTGTATTGAAACACAACTAAAAAAACAAACAGAAAAGTAATTGATATTTAATATTGTTAAATATTTATATTAAAAAAAAAATTGCACACTTAAAAAGCTGTTTTCTACTTAAAATAATCGCAACGAAATATTGTTAAAATTGTTTTGAAATGTTGGAAATGATTTATTAAATGCATATTTCTAAGACAGCTAAAATGGTCAAAATAGCATATTTCCTTTAAGCCACAAGTGCACAATAGTTTTGTGCACAATTATTGTTTTTTAATTTAAGAAAAAATCGTTGGGCTAATAATTCCTATCAAAGTCGTCTTAGAAGTCTGAAGTAAATTAAGGAATAAATTGCAAGTTTCATACAGCTTTCCGTAATTTTAGAAACTACTTTAAAACTAGAAAGTATATCAAAATCTACGACTCTCATTTTAATTATTAATTTTATTAGCTTTTATAACTTTATAAAAAATTGTAAGTTAGAAATGGAAACCACTTTTATTATTAGCAGATTTGAAAACAGGTTTTATTTAATTAATATGTTGCCAAGAATATGGATAGAAAATGGACTAGTTTTGTATGAGCTGCTCATGATTGCAAGAGCTATTAACTAATTATAAAATATACATAAATATATATGTGTGTGTGTGTGTGTGTGTGTGTGTAGACATATGTGGCATGTGCGTGCCAAGTGCATTGAATGTGCATTTGCCAGGAGTTGGTCTCCTCCAAACGGATTCGGATTGGATTCCAAACAAAACAGACAACTTCAAACCCCAAAGGCGCACTTTGCGATATGTTGTGAGTTTTTTTGTTGAAGAGTTTAATGATCGGTGAGACTGGAGCAAAGTTAATCATTAAATTGCCATTGATTATGTTTTGGCTGTTTTGTGGCTCGTGCAGTGCAATTCAAATGGACGCATCATCGCATATCAATACAGCTCTTGTGTGTGCCTGCCTCATGCCACAAAATAAATCGTTCGATTTACTCGTTTTATTCCTTCGTTTTTTTCTGCTGCTTTTATTTCTTAGTTTTTTTTTTTTATGTGATATGCGCACAGGGGCAATCATCGTTGCGCCCCCCCCCCCCCCCTTGCGCCTAACATTTGTTTATATGCACAAAAAATAAAAACGTATTTTCATTCAATCAACACGTCCATCAACGAGTTTGATTGATTCCTTTGGGCTCATAAAAAGTCGAGAGGCTGTAGGCAGGGGCATAGAACCGAACGAGGCACAGAACGTGGCACAGACTGGGGCACAGACCGGGGTAGAGGCACAAACGACCAACAACAAACTAAACTAAATGATATTGAACAAATTGTTCTTGTGTACAAAATCAAGTTACTCACGTATCGAGCACAATAATTATGCAAGTCGATTTGATTTTTATATGCACCACTGCACTACTCAAACTGGAGTCCATTCGAACTATTGTTAAGTTTGTGCTTGCCTGCTTTTTAATACTTTTTTGCAGTTTATTAAATGTTGCCATAAAAAGTAACAACAGTTGCTGAAAGGCACACAGAAAAAGTACTTTAAACAAGTCTGTTTAAATTTAATTTACTTATTTTTTTGTAGTGAGAAAAATAAGATTTACCAATTTTAATCAGAGAAGAATCAACTTAATTTTAGCTATATCATTTAATCAATTTAGAGTCTTCATTTTCTGTAATTAAATTAACATTAAATGTCCTTTTTCGTGCATAGATTTTACCAATTCAAACTAATCTTTTTTTTAAATTGTCATTTGATTTTTTTCTGCTTTTAAGCCATTTTATGCAATAAATGTTAGACTATTTCGACTGATTTTAGTGGACATCAAATAAATAAATTCGCTCAATTAAAGGTCCATTTCAAGGTGAAGGGCATTCAAGATTCGTTAGAACCTCAACGTTTTTTTTTTTGGAAGATTTGCTTGCTATTTATTTGAGGGACGCAGCCAAACAAATGAGCGGTGGGCGTGGCAAGTAGTAGAATATCGAATAATACGATTCAAATGGGAAATAGAACTGATGGCAAAGATGATGATGATGATTAGCCGCCATAAACATACATCAACATATGTACAAACATGTGTGTAAGCCAAGCCGTTTGTAGCAACAATTTGAATTTATTTCTGTTTTTATCGGCGCAGAGGCACAAACAGCCTGCTCCTTTGCCCCATCTACTTTGGCAGCATATTCAACTAGTGTTAATTGCCAAAGATTGTGCGACGGAGGATGCGGGGGTGTGTGCTCCACAGGGCCAAAACGAGAAAAAGAGATGAGATACTCGCACAAATACAATAAATGTGTTTTATGGCAACATTTAATCGTGTTTTGCTTGCTGGTGCATTTAACAAGCGCATTGAGAAAACATTTACATACATGCCACAAGTGGATGTTTTTATAGCGCAAACAGACCCATTTGCTAATTTGTACGATTTCTTTTACATTTCTTTCATTTTTGTTTAACATTGATTTCTCATTTTTGTTGTCGTTTCTCTTTGTTGCAGGCACGCCCATCAACCGTTTGCCCATTATGGCCAAATCGGTGCTGGATCTATATGAGCTATATAATTTGGTGATAGCACGCGGCGGCCTCGTCGATGTCATCAACAAGAAGCTGTGGCAGGAGATTATCAAGGGACTGCATCTGCCATCGAGCATCACCAGTGCCGCATTCACCCTGCGCACCCAGTAAGTATTTCACGCGACTCCTCCAGATACCATTTAGATGCAAGGGATTGTCCTGATTGACCTGTGTCTTACAATCTTAGACTGTTGGCTTAATTTAAATAAGTTTTGCAAGCATTTAATATTTCCGAAAAGTGTTTAAATTGAATGCGATTTATATTAGTCTTTTGCTGCACTCAGTTTTCGTTTTTAGAAAGATATTCTAAACGTTTCTTATATCAGCTGTGGAATTTGAAAACTCCTGTATAAAAAATACAAAATTCAGGGTTTACAAAAATCAAATCTCGAAGTCAGCAAAAATCATAATTAAATTATAAAAAGACATCATTAAAAAATATAGAATAATACAATTTCAAAATGTATTATTTATATTAACAGATTTTAACAGAAGATAAAAAAAATGATTAAAATCAAATTAGGAAGATCTAAATTTATTTCCTAAAAATATTTATATAGTCAGAGATGCCTCTAAAATTATTTTAAGCATGAGCAGAATTTGATTAGACCTTTTTTATAAATGCATTTATGCAAATATTCCTATATACATATATATATATATATACTATATATATATACATAATCCATTCAACACCTGGTTGAGAACTATGCGCTGATCAAATAGTGTAAATGTGCTGGCTAAGAGCAAACAGGCTCAAACAATCAAAGAACGGCAAACCGATCAAAAGGGGCTATCGATCAACGATCCCAGTTTGAGGGACGACTCCAGTTAGTTGCCTCTCGCCGCCTGTTGCAAGTTACCTGTTGCTGCTGCTGCGCTGAGATTTTGTTTGCGTTTCGTTTGCATCGTTGTTGCACGTCACGTTTCGTATTTACACGTTAATTCAACATAAAGTCGCATTTGCACCATGCAACAGGCAACAGGACGACACAGTGCAACGTGCAACGTGCAACGATGTGTTTTACTTGCACTCGATGCTCGACGCTTATTAATAATTCTATGCATCTTTCAGATACATGAAGTATTTGTATCCCTACGAGTGCGAGAAGAAGAATCTCAGCACTCCCGCCGAACTCCAGGCGGCCATCGATGGCAATCGTCGCGAAGGACGCCGCTCCAGCTACGGCCAATACGAGGCCATGCACAGTCAGATGCCACTGGTGAGTAATTTATTTATTTATTTATTAATTATTATTTTAATTATATTGTGTATACTTTTTCAAAATTAATTCAAATATTCTGTTTATCGGGTTAACTAAAAAAAAATTATATTAAAAAAAAAATACCCAAATTAAATCTTTCTCCTTTTTTTTAGACAACAATTTCGCGACCACCGTTACCTGGTGGCATGCAACAAATGTCGCCGCTGGCGCTGGTCACACACGCCGCCGCGGCAAACAATCAGCAGGCGCAGGCAGCGGCCGCAGCAGCAGCAGCACATCGACGGCTGATGGGCGCACCGGCCTTTGGTCAGATGCCGAATCTGGTGACGCAGGAGATTGAGAATCGCATGATGGAATATCTGCAGCTTATACAGGCCAAGAAGGAGCAGCAGCAGCAGCAACAGATTGCGCCTGTTCTGGGCGCTACGCATCCCCACCAGCAGCAGCAGCAGCAACAATCGCTGCATCATCACCAACAACAGCAGCAACAACAACAACAACAGCAGCAGCAGCAGCAACAGCAGCAGCAGCGACAGCGCTCACAAAGTCCCGAGCTGAGCACGCGCGATGCGCTGAGTGCACAGGTGGCGCTTTGGCATATGTACCACAATAGCAGTCCAACCGGTTCGGCGCACACCTCACCACAGCAACGGTAAGTTAGCGTAGACACGCACCAGCACTTAGTGATTGTGGCATACCCAAGACACTAGTGCTCTACTGCCTAGCGTAGCAAGCAAGAGCTTTTACTCACTTAGCCCAGACACTAATCGGCAAGCTTTCGGTTTTTCTTTTTGTGCACTTACAGCGAAGCCTTGAACCTTTCGGATTCGCCGCCAACTTTGAATTTGAATCACATAAAACGGGAAAGGGAACGCGATCCGACGCCAGAGCCAACGGATCTGGAGGAAACGGCACATCAGCCGCCGCCAGCGAAACGTGTGGGCAGCGGCCTAATGCCGCCCGGTTTTCCCGCCAACTTTTACTTGAATCCCCACAATATGGCCGCTGTGGCAGCCGCAGCTGGTTTTCATCACCAGGCCGCCAACAATCATCATCATCAGCAGCAGCAACAGTCGCAGCAGCAGGACGCCACGTCCGAGGGTGAACCAGAGGATGAGTATGGCAATGGGGAGCACAATACCACCGGCAACTCATCGTCGCTGCACGATGACAGTGAGGCACAACAGTTGAATGGACACCATCTACACCATCATCATCATGACCATCACGATCTGCTTCATGACCATCATCATGAGCATCATCATCATCATCAGAATCATCTGGACAAGTCAGATGACTCGGCCATTGAGAACTCACCCAGCACATCGACAACAACCACAACAACATCATCATCCTCATCCATATCCAAAGCGCATCGCCACAGCTCGCCGGTGTCCACAAAAAAGAAGGGCGGCAACAACAGCAGCAGCCTCAACAACAACAACAACAACAACAAATCGCAGTCCTTGTTGTGCACGAAGGATGCTGGCAATGACAGCAACAGTGCCAGCGATGTCAAGCTGAATCCCCTCGAGACGCTCAGCCTGCTGTCGGGCATGCAGTTTCAAGTGGCACGCAACGGTAAATAATCAAAACGCAAAGAATTTTTAGATTTTCCTAACGTATTCTTTACCATAGGCACCAATGCAAATGGTGAACAACAGCTGATTGTCAATCTCGAGCTAAATGGGATTAAGTACTCGGGTGTGCTGGTGGCAGCCATCCAAGCAGCAGCAGCTGCAGCGGCAGTTACAGCAGCAGCAGGAGGAGCAGCCAAGCCAGAGGCGGCACAAGCTGAACGGGAGCAGGCAGCGACGCCAACTGCTGAAGTTGCTGCTGCTCATGAGGAGCCAGCAGTGAGACGCAACAGCCTCGCTGAGGATGAGAACAGCCAGAAACTTGGCCACAACGAGGCAATTGATGAGGAAACAATGCAGGAACACCAGCAACAGCAACAACAACTCACAGATGACATTGTGAATGGATCGAGTGTTGGCATTGGAGGAGTTGGTGTCACTGGTGGAGTGGGTGCAAGTCTGCTTAAGGATGCTGTGGTCAGTTCATAGAGTGCCGACAAGATAAAACATATGAAAAGGAATACCAAAGTCATATTTTTCAGAAAAATACAAAAAATAAAATACAACAAAATAAACACACACACGCACACCCACACACACAAGCAGCGAGTGTTCATGTGTGTGTGTGTGTGAGTGAGTTGGAACTCGTTAGCCTGGCTAAGACAAAAGTGCAGACAGCATCTGGCAGTTGCACCCACAAACATTGCCCATAAATCAACATACAAACATATTGTTTATATATATGTACATATGCATATATATATATATATACAAATATAATATATATATATATTTATATAGATCTGGTAGTCTGTTCAATTTCCACACACACTTTGCATAAAAGACAAGCTTTCGAGCATTGTATTTAATTTAATAATATTTAGTTTTTAAGCAGCTGCAACAATTAAATAAAATATACTAAATATATATATATATATATATATATATATATATATAAATATTGATTAGTTATTAACGTACCTAAGGTCATGCCCCATGCCTACCTACCACGCCCACCCCCCCTCCCTCCCTCGGCATATGAAGTTTGTGTTTTTAGCGAGCAATTTTTGTTTGTTTTAAATTTTATTAATATTATTTTTTTCAAAAAATATCTTTTTAGACTTTAAAGCTTGTGTACATATCAATAATTGCTATCTATACATATATTTAAATATATATATATACTTTATGTAATTCTAAGTTAACACACACACACAGCCACACACACACACACACACACACACATAGAAACACTTGCATTTTGATCCATAAAACTTAGAATAAAGACATAAATACAATTATGAGCCTAAATAGCATAAAGCATACATAAACACTTAATTATTTTTATTATTATTATTATTATGATATATATATATATATAAAAAGAAGAAGTAAATTGGCACTGTTCCTCACCCCCCTACCTGCTCCGCCCCCGCTCAACCCACTACCCCAAAGCCAAGTAATTTATAGCAAAAACTATTTGTAAGCAAAAGCGTTCAATTTATTGAATAATAAATCGATTTAATTTTAGCTCTCAATTCGCCAACTTATCAAGCAAAGACACATTGGCAAGTGTATATTGGCTAATATAATTGGCCTTAAGAGTACCATAAAACTGGCTGATTGCTATACTAATTAGTGGGGCAAGCACAGCAGGATTGGGGATTCGTTTGCTAAGTGCCTCGGCAAACCACATAAAAAAGGGAGGAAAGAAAATGTCATAAAAAGAAAAACAACAACAATAACAACAACCAAAACAACAACAACAACTTTTTGTTGCATAAGACGATTATCCGAATATTGTTGCACATTGTTTTCCTTTTGCTATCAAAAATATTTGCCTTGGCTGTGTGGCCCTTTAGACTGACAGCCATAAAGACGCAGAAGTGGCTGTGGCTTGGATGCTGCCACACACCCTTTCACCTCTCTACACCCCCCCCCCCCTCCCCACCACCCCTGCCAGACCATGCGTTGGCCACAAAAATGCACACAAAACAAAGTGATGAAAAACAAATGTTGTTTGAAAACAATGGATGCGTGAAATTGTCGACTGGCGCCAGGGAGTGGGTGGGGAGGGGCAACACTGCCTCAGAGGGGTTGCGGGGGGACAGACATCAAGTGCTAACTACATTAAGGCAAACATCGGGGGGGCCCCCATCCAAGTATCCATAATGAGCACCTTTGTTACTGTCCCGCCAGAAAGGGACTTGCGGTAAGTGGCAAGTGGCAAGTGGCAAGTGGTAAGTGCGTTCAGGACCCCGGCCATAAACAGCTCAAGTTTTGCGCTCAGTCGCGCCGTGTGGCAGCCAGAATCATTTTACGTCCGCTTCTTTATAATTCATATTTGGGCCTCAGGCCGCAAGCACTCTGATTTATGCACCTTAAATGTGGCGGGGGGTGGTGCTGGCAAAAGCTTTGGGGGGGGAGGGGGTGCTATTTTTATAAAAGTACATTTTAGTGTTGCCATAACTTCAGAATTGTGTGAGGCACGTCCATCGATTGGCTTTGAAGGATTTTGAGAATTCGACTTTTTGGGCAAATTTACACAAATTGGTTTGTTGGAAAAAGTAAAAAATAAATTAAAATTCGGAGTAAACTGTCCATTTCCGGGACACAGATGGTACTTGTCCGACTTACTCCCATGGCTTAAATAAAATTTTAATAACAATTGCTATTATTACCAAAACTGTCAACTGGCTAAGACACATTCAAGTCTTGCTTTTAGCCCGAATAACGAAATTCTTGGTATTTATGGCTTATTTGCCATTGTTTGCCAAGTGAATTTTAAGCCAGGGTATATGCTAGTCGAGCCCTCTTCACTCTTCGCCATTCTTACTTGTTGAACAATTTATTGTTAAATCATTTTGACCCAATTAATTTTCTGAGCCCAAAGATTTTATTGTTTAAAAAAAAAACAAAGTTGAGAAGCTCAAAAATAATGCGCCCTCTTTTTGTGGCATACGCCTCTGCGTGTGGCAAGTTATTTTGTGAGAGCTGCACTCTCGTAATTGCAGCTGCAACTGCTGTGGGGCAGCTTAGAGAAAATTATAATCCTTTTGAAATGGAAAAGGAGATTTTTCCAGGAAAAGCATTTCAATTGTAAAGTTATCAGAGAAAATTGTAATTTATTCGGAAACGCTTTGCAAAGGGTTAATAAAAGTACTCAAAATTAATTAAGGTGCATTTGCCATAAACAAGAAGAAGCTGAATTCCAACCAATGATAGCAAATCCTCGGCGGATCCTTCAATCCTGGCTGGAAATAAATATCTGTGGCATAAATCAATTTAATTGCTTGACCTGCAAAGTCAAGTTAAATAAAACTCGAGGAAAACAAGAGGAAAGAACATAAGAAGGGGGAGAGAAGAGGGCAAAAGAAAACAATTGAAATTCAAAAGAAAACATAACACACAAATTAGCCAAATGGAAATGGCTGGAAATTCAGGTTGATGCCTTGCAAAATGTTGATGGTCAAATTAAAGGCCAATAATACAGCAATAAAGTCGCCAGTTCACGAGCCGCCAAAGAGCCTCTAGTGACACCCACACACCCACCCACACTCCTCCATTTTATTGTGTGCACTCTCCCATTCGCTGTGAGCTCCTCGGTGCTCCCCTCTGACCTTTGGTGCACACGCACACGCGCACACACAGCAGCTACCTTTGCAGGCATCGCTCTAAAAGTATTTATAAATTTTATATAATGTGCCCCGCTATAGATACAAATACACACACACACACACATACACACACATAGACATACACACACGCACAACTTGCCTACATAGAGTACAATAGCAGTTGCCCTTTTTTGTTCGCATCGCTATTATTTACCGATACCAAACTAAGTATTAAAAAGCCATGTGTAACCTGTGTGCGTGTGCGTGTGTGCGTGTGTGCGCCGTATTGCCTACATATAGCAAACACACAAAGGGAAGCGCAAGAAAACATGTGTACA
The DNA here is from genome assembly GCA_035042405.1 of Drosophila demipolita. NCBI lineage: Eukaryota > Metazoa > Arthropoda > Insecta > Diptera > Drosophilidae > Drosophila > Drosophila demipolita. The sequence goes on from JAWNLI010000033.1 coordinate 6,097,913, forward strand.
GCAAGCAGTGCACACACATCAAACGTGTTCAATACAACAACAACAATTGTGTGGCTTTTTAGTACAGAGCTTTACAGCGAGAATGCGGCGACGGCGAGAAGCGCGTAATTATGTTGCCAGCCTTCGCCTGTGCGCTACTCTCCCACGCTCTGCCCGCCTGCCCGCCTGTCTGTCTGTCCGTGTGTCTGTGTGTCTGTCTGCCTGTGTGTGTGTGTGTGTGTGTATTGACTCCTATTAGTCGCTGCCTAGTCAGCCTTCGGCTCTCGGGGCCACACGCAACAGTTGTCAATGGCAGCGGCATAAAAGCTGCAGCTCTTTTCCCCAACTGCAAATACCTCATGCTTAGCAACATACGCTTGGCAACATTTTCTGCTTGGCACAGCAACATTTCATTTGTTCAATTTTATGCTACATTTATAGATGCATCTGTATGATATAATACTCAGATCTGACATCTCAGATGGGAAATATGACTTATATTTATGGAGATTAATTAAGTATAATATAATAATTATATATATTATAATATAATTCATGTAATATACTTAATATTATAAATAATCTGAATGAGTTTAAACTTAATTATTATTGGGAATATTTATTACTCTAAGTTAATAATATATCATATAAATTAATAATCAAAATTAATAAACAAATTAAAAATAGCTTTAGAAGTAATACTCTGCGACTTGGTTAATGACGCTGATCCAAAAATATATTTATATTGTGGAGTCGTAGAAGTCATGACAAGAAAATTACATATAAAAATAAGATGTTCTCACAAAAAAAACCGCAGTTTCTGCAATTATAATTTTAAAATTTTTAACAAAGAACTTAACTTTTATAATAATGTATAATAAATGTTATATTAATAATAATTATAAAGACTTGCATATGGTCATAATAATAAAAATACATACAAATATCGCTCTAGGCCTGACGGGAGCAACTTGTTGCTGCTTGGCTTTAGTTAGCAACATTTGGCGAGCAACATTTTATGCGGCGCTTGCGCCCCTTAAAAACTGTAGCACACTTATGGCCGCTGCATGAAAGGCAGCTGGCGCAAGTACATACAACTAGATATGTGATATATATATATATCTATGTATATAATTGTGTGTGTATGTGTGTGTGTGTGTGCAAAATAAGCCCGATTTCAGGTTGCAGTTTCGTTTAGTGCTTGTGCGGCTTTGCTTGCTACCTGGCGAGGAGAGCAAACCACCCTTAAATCGAAGCTTGCAAAGCTTTTTTTGTGTCTCAACATTGGGGGAAACTGGCTGGCTGGCTGGCTGGCATGCAACAAGCCAAACGAATTGTGTTTGTGTGTGCTTGTTGTTGTTTGCCTGCTTTTGTGTGTGTGCTTGTGTGTGTATCCTTATCTGCGCCCTTTGCTGTGTGCCGTGTGACTGTCCTCGGTTGCCGCATTCGCATTCGCATTCGCATTCGTATTCGCATTCGGGCTTTGTTGGTATCTGTGTAGGTGTCCGTCATCGTCAATACCAACAGCTATGCCCAGCTACAGCTTCAGCTGCTCGGCTCGCAGTGGCTGCCATCGTCGATACTTCAGTTTGTAGGATTTTTGCACACTTGAGAGTTGAGTTTTAGTTCAGTTTTGGCAGAATTGATAGAAACACGAAGTGCGCAAAGTGCGCGCAACGACGAAAGCAACGCGTCCAATTTTGTAGATATAGAGATACAGATATACAGATTCAGATACAGATACACAAACGCACAACAAAAATAAGAAATAAGAAAAAATAAAATAGAAAATAGAAAATAGAAAAAAGAAACAAAAAAATTATATAGAATTATTTGAATGCTAGTTTGAATCGGTCGACTGACCGACTAACTGAGTGCCCCGCTGGCCCACATCGTGACTATCTGGCCGGAATCAGAAACTGAAACGGTATCAGTTCAACACCAGCAATACAAGCAGCAGCAGCAGCAGCAGCAGCGGCAGCACGCTTCTAATTGAACAAAATAATTTTGTGGCATGCTCCTGTGTTGAACATTCAACAGAAGAACTCTCATTGATTTATGTGTGTGTGTGTGTGTTTTATCGGCAAATTCTTTGTGATTTTGTGCGCGGCAATAACTAATACCGTATATGGGCAAAGAGAAACTGTTAAATTGCTTGTAAGTGTGTAAGTGTGTGTGTGTGTAGTGGTGAGTGAGTGCATCATTTAATTAGCAACCAAATTGCAAAATACTAAAATCTGTGCAAATACAACAGACCCGCCAACAGCAGCAGCAGCAGCAGCAGCAGCATCAGGTAACAATAATAATAATACATATTTATAGAGTGCATGGCGTGCCATAGAATTCAAATACAATCGGTAGGTATGCATATAGATATTAGCTGCATGCACAAGGCACGAATAAAGTGGATTTGTTGTTGTTGTTGTTGTATTTTTTTGTTTATTTATCTTCTTTTTTTTGGTGCCTGTATCGTGATTTGCTTGCATGCAGCGCCCAGACTAGCCAACTAACTAATTGATACTTACTAAAGCTGACTGCTGATAAGGCGAAAGCAAAACGCAAACGCAATTACATTTACTGTTACATCCCAAGAACAAAAGCTCGTTAAGCGAAGCACAAATAAGGCAAGTGCTGCTAAGCGACACAGCCAGAAACAAAATTAAAGCTAAAGCTTAACACACACACACACACACACACAAGCACACGCATTCATTCATTTTTTGTGCCATCGCAATTTAAATTTGTCGAGCAGAAGCATAAGCAATTGTGAACTGTGCGTTTCTTGTGCTTTCGATCGTTTCTTGACAGTACGCAGCAGCGCACAGAATCACGTGCCACTCTTTTGTAAAGTTACTCTCTTTGTAGTTCTCTCTGCCAATATGGGTCGGTCAGCTCGTGCCTCTCAGGCACGCACGATCGTTAATATCTTCAACCTTCTTTTCTTTTGTGACTCGCTCACGCGCTCAGCGCCAGCGGCAGCTCACCTTGTGCTCCATCTGTGATTGTGTCTGTGTCTCTGACTGTCTCTCCCTCGCATCGCTCTTTCTTAACTGCGCTCTCTCCGGCACTCTTTCTGCGTCTTGCTTTGATTTAACTGTAGGTGCTTGTGTGTGCTGCTCTTGCTCTCTTTCTCAGTTTGCTACTCACAGTGCTGTTGTTGTTGCATTTGTTGCGCTGGCGATTGGCGTTGCCAAGTTCAGATACAGACACTGATATACTCATACTCACACTCATACTCGCACTTATACTCGTTCTCGTACTCGCACTCGCACTCGCATTCGCACTTCTCGTGCTGTGCGTTCGCCTCGCGCTTGTTCCCGCAAATTGTTTTAGTTTTTCTTTTCTTTTAGTGTTTCTCGTATTGTTTTGTATTTTCGTATCGTATCGCACCGCTTTGCTCAGAGCGAAATCAGTTTGACGTTTGCTTTGACAGGCAATCGTCGTCTTCGTCGCCGCTACTGCTGCTGCCGTCGTCGTAGTCGTAGTTGGCGTCGCCGTCGTCGTTGTCGATCCGTTTTGGATGTGGATCGAGATCATCAATTCGCAGTCACAACTCGCCGGTAGTCGCCGTCGCAGCGCAAGAATAGATATCTCCCCCTTAAAATAAATAAAACACAAAGAAAACCAACGCAGTTTTGTAACGAAAAACAAAATAATAATATGATTTAACCCGTGGGTGTGTGTGTGTGCGAGTGTTGTTTACCCGTGAGTGTGAGTGTGCGTGTGCGCTTGTAAATTAGGCAACCATAATGTGAGCCAATTGTATCTCGCAGATATACAGTCTGTGTTATCGCTGGGCGCATTTGTGACGTCACAGTCACAATTTGTGATTGCATTTCAGCAGCTGAGACTGCTGCTGCTGCGGCTGCAGCTCTTCATTTTTGCTTGTGTCTGTTGCTGTTGTTGTTGTTACTTCGGCTGATGCTGTTATTACTCTTAATGCATTTAATTTAGTTATGCATCTTTGTGCACACTCACTCTGACAATTTCAATATCTTGTGCGTCAACAACAACAACAACAGCAACAATAGCAGAAAGAGCAGCAGCTCTGCTTTCGTGCTACGAACGTGACCTCCGTGTATTAAAATAAATTCTAATTTGTGAAGAAAGAACAGCAAAAATTTGTTTTGTTATTGTTGTGACGATATTCCGCGAAGAAGTATTCGAGTATTAAACATACACACACACACACATGCACACGAACACACAGCCGTACATAAATCTGTATCTGTATCTATAGATACATTTCTAGTTGTGTGTGGCATTGTTCATGTGTATTTGTTTAATTTATATCTAGAGTCTGATATAAATATTAAAATACAAAATCAAATACCAGCCCCAAAAACAGCAACCACAAACCAAAACAACAACAACAACTTTAACGATTATATTTCTTTGGGCTGTTTTTTTTTTCAGTTCTCTTTCTTATTTTTGGTACGTCAACAGTTAATGTATTGTACATGTTCACAGTTAGTTTATTGTTTTTATTATAATTTTATTTGTATATTGTGCCACTGTAACTTTATAAATATTTTGTGACATTTACACATACATTTTTGGTGCACACACGCACATATTAAGTAACCACAACTTTGCCTCGAATTTGTCGCTGTCTCATTGTCGCATAATATTCACAGAATGCCCTTCAATAATAAACAACATATGAATTAATAAAAAAAAATATTAAAAAAGAAAATGAAATAAACACTAAAATTAAAATTAAAGGCTGTGTACAATTTCCATGCGACTGGCGTCACGAATATTTTCAACATTTAATATGTCAATGTATGTCTTTGTATATGTATCTATCAGCTAACGCAACTTGACTTGGTCTCCATCTCTGTCTCTGAGTCTCTGTTAACAGCTCTCTTATAGACAGCAGCAGCAATAGCAGCAGAATTACATTAAAAGGCGCTTAAAGCTGTCTCAGTTAGCTATAAACTCACATTTGCACCCATACCCATATACCTATACCGATACCCATTACCCATACTTATAGCCATTGATATAGCTATATGCATAGACCTATATAGCCATAGCCATACTTGTCGTGAACAATGCAAAATATTGCCGCGTACTTTTAAGCAAGCCACAATAAACATGCAATTTGCAATTTGTGTTGCGTTTCGATTTGCTTCGTTTCGTTTTGGTTTTGATTTTGGCTTTGGCTTTTGGGTTTTCACACACAATTGGTTCTTACTAGTGCGAAATTGCATCGTTGTATTAGTGACCCATTTCGGTGATTATCTAATGTCTGTTTTGCTTACTAAAATTGTGCTTCGTTCCGTTTCCATTTCATTTCGATTTTCACTATCTATGCGATACATTGTCTACGCAATCAGTGCCGGTTAACTGTTAAATCGCGCTGTCCATTTTACTTTGTGTGTGTGTGTGTGTGTGTGTTTATTTTTTTTGGTGAGTTTTTCCTAATTGTTACTCAGTTTGAACTGTGTATTAAAAATCTGAAATTGCCATGGCATTGTTATTGTTAACAACAAATAAAACTGAACCGTGCCATCGCATACAGAATTTGGCGTTTTTTTTCATACCCATTTTTCAATCAGTCAATGCAATTTTGTTAGTTTGTTATTCGCTCGAACGGCAAATTGAATATTTTGTAACTACAGTTATGCAACTGGCCGCTCATCACACTGTGCACGGTGCATGCTAAGCAGGCCGCCCATTGAGCAGCCAGATACAAATATATTGTATATTTTATATTGTAGTAGGCAGAGTACTTGTCTATTTGTCTATGCCATATAACATATGCATTATTATTATTATTATTATTATTATTATTATTATTATTATTATATGCATATGCCTGGGCGTTTAGCTTTATTGCAGGCCATTCACGATTTGCGATTTATTGTGGATCGTGTTTTGTCAGCCGTTTTCAAGCCCCTTTTGCCCTTATCTGCCAGTTTCGATCAGTTTCGATCATTTGTAAAGCTAATTCCAGAGTAGCAAAAACTTTGCAGCCCAAACAATATTTTGTTGAAACTATATTCATTCATATCTTATGTGCTATATATATATATGTATGTATATGTATATGTATATATATATATATATATATATATGTATATATGTATCCACTACTTCCATCCATTATCAAATAGGGCAGCTATCCGCTCGTAAGCGATTAGTTTTTGGGTACTGCCATTTGTCTCTCGGCGGGCTCAAGGGCAATGTAAATGTGTAGCTGACATTTTTGTGACGCACAAGCAAAGAATGATATTCTTAATGCTCTGTGTCCACCGAAGGTCGAACACTCTATCCACAGAAAACTCATAACACACATAACACACAACACAGACAACCACAAGCAAACACTAATAAGTTACTCATTTGAAATCTTATTATTTGACACACATTCTTCGCAATAATTAATAAATCAAGTGTTAATTCATTGCAATAATCATAATAAACTAAATATAAATATTAATAACTTTTATTATCTCAATTCTGTGGAATCATATGACGTTTTTTATATCACGAATTCAGCTTTATAGTTGTCATATGTCAAGTATGAATGCAATTCAAATAGCAAAGATATGAAATAAAATGAACAAAAAAATGATGTACGATTAACGTAAAACGCTATTTAACAACATTTAATTTGTGGACATGACTATAACTTAATTAGAATTACAAAATCCTAAGGTTATTTAAATTCAAAATAGTTTCCATTAAGTATTTTATTCGACTTTCGAAGCATTCAAGTCCTGTACAACTTTTAGAGATTATTATGTTTCTTGTGTAATGTGAGTGATTTGTAAAAAAAACCCATATATTTACATGAGTCACACAGGCAGCAATTTATACAACTGAAGTCCAGTTTACTGATAATATTAATAATGCTTTTGCTAAGAATATTATACAAATTATAAACAATTTTAATCTTAACAAATTTTTAGGTTTGATACAAAATGATTGAGAAGTCTTTAAGACTTTAAGCAGAATACTTGGAAATAAATCATATTTATTTTTATAATTTAAACATTTTTTATATAGTTTAGAAGTTGTTTTGAGCAAAAATGTGTTTTTTATTAGCTAGTGAGAGATTAATCAAAAATGTGTGTTTTATAGCTTAGTCTGGAACAAGCAATAAAAATTTCCATTGTTTTTATTCCTAAATGCAGATTCTCATAATTTATTTTCTGCCCAACCTTATATTTAACTTAATTGAGCAGAAAATGAATTTGTGGCAGAAAATGACTATTAGCCAGAAAGAGAAATGCAGCGAAAGTGAATTTTGTTGCCAGAACACGAATCACATAACTCATGCAGTGCCATATATAAGAAATATTTGCCAAAACGTACATAAACCAGTGCTCAAAATTTAATTTAATACTCATTATTTAATCAGCACAAGTTGACTTTTAAAATAACACACAAATCCAGCCAGGGCAATGAAATCAGAGTTAAAATTCAACGCTCACACAAATATTGAGATTTTATTCTTGACAAATTTGTTCATTTTAAGACCCATACAGATGAAAATCTTTTAAAAATCACAATTAGAAAACTGAATTTGAGCCAGGGAAATATTCACAAAAACGCAAATTAATAAAATTCAACAAAAAAAAAAAACGATGCAACAAATATATTCCAATTGTTGGGTAGGCAATTATATTAAAATATTAAATATGATACGACATCAATTATATTTTTTTGGACAGAACTTAAAAGTTCCCTTTCTGCACTATTCCCAAATTATTTCAGCTACTTTAATCTCTCGAGTCTCTCAAAACCTTCTCCTCCCGCTACACAAATTTATGCTTACACCCTAAATGAAAAAAAAAAATATTTAAATAACTCATCGATTTGTTTGTTTGTTTTTTATTGGTGTTGTGTACAAAAATAATGAAATACTAACATTAATTATTGTGTCGCAATGCATTGAACCCAAATTCGAGACCAAAAAAACAATTAAAAGATTTTATACTCGCGACTTTGTTGTTGTATAAATATAGTTATTACTTAAAGCAACTGTTAATGCTTTCAATGCCATATATTTAATTAATAAATAATAGTTATGGCTCACTTCAAATGAAATTATCAAACTCAGAGGAAGCATATAAATTGCACGATTAAAAATTGCTACAATCTATGCATACACACATAGTATTCATGTATACAAATATATATATATATATATATATATATACATACATCGAAGTAAATATGTATGTAGTGGCACTCAGAAAAATATCTTCTTGAGTATTCGAAAATTGTATTACATTTGAAGCACAGGGGTAATTCACCTTATTATAAGAGATTTCATAATTTGTATAATTTGGGACTGCGTGTGAAACCGGAATTGAAATGCCAATCGGAACCGCATTTTTACAAATTCAAATTCATAATCAGAATCGGAACTGAAGTTCACTTCGGCTTAGCAACCTGATAAGAATTGTTTACTAAAAAAAACCAGTTTTCGGGTAGTTTTTTGGGAAATTCAGAATTATATATTTTCTTGAGTGTAAAAATGCGAATTATTGTACTCAATTCTTTAGATACAATAAGCAAGTAAATACAATGCCACAGAAAATGCAGCAGCTGAAAAGCGTTGATGTGCAAAAACTATTAGTTACTAAATAATATCTGCGACTGCGACGTTTTGGTTACTTTGTCAACGCCGCTCGGTTGACAAGTTTGCCGAGTTGCCAAAATTGCCAAACAGCCAAGTTGCCTCGCATATGGCTATGGATATGGCCCCCTGTTGCTCTACATGGCGATGCCTGGCAGCGGCTCTCCATACATGATGTACACATCCATCCATCCATCCATACATACATACACATACATACACATTCGTATCTGTGTGCACAATTTAATTTATATTGTGGCACGCATAGCAACACACACTTGCTGATGCTATTAGATGAATAACTATAACCACCTGCATACTAATAATTTCGTGACTCTCAAGTTGGTCCTACTGCAAACTACTTGTAGAATTTCACACACACAACCACTTTCACACACTCAGAAAATAATCAATTTAAGATAAAACTAACAACATACAAAATTTCCCCTTTTTTTTTAAATAATTTATAAATATACGCAAAAAAATTTCTAGCAAATAGAAAGGCTTTTTATTTTTTCTTAAAAATGGAAATGCTTGTTAATCGAAAATTCGAAATATAAATATTTATCAATAAAAACAAACAAAGAAAGCCAGCTTTAGTTTAGAGGTATACAAAAACCTTGGAATTTATTTCTAAATTGTAAAATAATTAAAACTTAAATTAAAAACAGTTGCTATACAAAAGTCTGCTATAGCAATAAGCTACATGAATAATAAAGTGAATTATTCATGGCCCCTAAAGTGTATCAATTTAATAAAAGACAGCATATTTTTTTCCAGAGTGCAGCGAGCCTTGCACATCCTTTACCAGCTAGGAGACACATCCTTTGGCGCTAATAGAATTTGGTGCTGCTGATGTGATTAGTTTTTTAGTTGCTTGGCGCCAGGCTGGTATCCTCCTTGTCGTCATTTGAAGGCTCCATCACATACACACACAGACGCACACATGGATAAATTGTGTGTGTGTGTGTGTTTGTTTTTTTTATTATATCCAACTTGAAGGCGAAAAGCAAAAATCATTAATTTTCTTTTAATAGTTATGGCGCTGTGCTAAAAATAATTTGTTTAAAGCAACTGACAGGCAGGGACAAGATATACAAGAGATTATAGCCACATACAAACACACATGATATATGTATATATATGTATGTATATATAGTACATATATATATGCGTGTGTTTATGCTTATTTTTTTTTGTATCTAGCAGCATTTGGAATTGACTGACCATTGTCTCGACATGCCTGAGACTGTTGAAGCTTCTTCTGACGCTGCCTGTCTAGTTTGTGTCTTGTTGTGACGCCTTTGTTTTTTCGGCTAACAACAGAAGCTGACAAACACAAACAGACAGGCAAACAGACAGACAGACAGACAGACAGACAGACAGACAGACAGATAGACAGACAGGCAACCAACCAAGTTGGCAGTGAAAGCGACGTCAACAAGTGGCCCCAAATGGTGAGTGTCCTCACTGGAACTCTTTATCCCTTTGGCTAGTCAATCAACGTCGTGCATTGCCAGCTTCCAATCAAGTGCAGGATATAGACCAATCTAAAAGCAACAACATAAACAACAACATCAGCAACAGAAAACACATGTCTCACTTGTGTGCAGTGGAACTGAACTGGATTTTCCTCCGGGCAAACTTAAATGCAAACATTCGAGGAGCAGCCACTGTGTGGAATGTTTTGTAAAATATTTGAAATAGGTCGACGTGGGGCCGTTTTCCTAATCTAAAGTGTGTGTGGGTTTTTTTTTTTTTTTTGACTTCATATCAGTTGATTTGCTTCTTACGCTTGCGTTCAATTTTTATCTAAATATTTAAAATTAACTTCGCACTTCTGATGAGGCATTGGGTATTTCTGTGATAAAGCAGCGCCAAGACGACGTCACAGCCATAAAGAAATTAAACAAAGCCACAACAAAGAAAAAGTACAACTAAAAGTTATCCAAATCCAAATCCCACAGACGCCAAGCTATCCGTCACTTCGATATGGATACGTGCCCGTGAAGGGTCAACTACTCACTTCAAAATTCCTATCAAATTTCAGAGTCCCCCCTTTGGAAACTTTTGGGTCTTGTCTGTTGAAACTTTTGTTTTTTGTAAACTAAACCATTTGGCGACTATTGACCGTTGTCAGAGGTTGCACTAGCCTCCAATGTATTATTCTGCTGCTGGTGCATTACTTATTTATAAAGATATATATATATATATATATATATATATATATGTATATATATTTGTGCAGGTTGATCACGTAATCAGCAAATGCGTGTATGGAAATATCAATATTTGTGCCTTGGCTTCAATAATCATTGCCAATATTGGTCTTTTATAAATTTATTACACTTGACAAATTGAAAAATTTTTTTTAATTTCAAAAAATATTTATGTGACACTTTCAATGAAACATTTTAATATCTATGTGAAATAAACTTGCTGATTAACTGACTTACTGAATGATAATTAGCAGGCAGCTGTGCATTGCATCTAAGAATTAAAAAATGTTCAAAACCAATAAACAATTAAGATATCGAAATGAATAAACTGTGATTAAATTACAACAATCTGAAACAGGTGTTGCAAGGCAATAAAATAAACTTTTCTATGTACCTCGCACCTCGTACCTCGTCTCGGGGTTTTCTGTGCTGAGCTTCTAGTTGGGCTAAGTAGATAAAACCAGCTGTTCCCTAATCAAAAGAAAAATAAATAAATAAAATTGTAGACAATGAAAACCGATCGCTCAACATTTTCGACTGCTGTTTGGAATACAAATTGTAATGTTTTAGTTCGTTTGGCGCATACGGAAAGTGAGCAACATCGTCATTAATCTAGTAACAATGGAGATATCTGAGGCATGCATACAAATATATGATATTGTTGATTAGATATACTATTTATTTATTATGTGATTTGTCACCCCGCGCCACATAATCTATCTAACTATCATTGATTTTTCACAAAAACAAAAAAAATCAAAAAATCTCATGAATTTATTTCGATTAACTATTATTTTGTATTAAATAATATTTTAATCAATAATCAAATGATTTTTCATTACTATCTACATTTGAGTTTATATATTTTGACGTAAATAGTCAATGAATTGAGGGGTAACTTATTTTACTACTAAAATAATGATAAGGATGGTCAATCGGCAGATCGTATCGAATATGTGAACTGATATCAATAAAATTCGATGCGCAATAATCAAATTGAATATGATTTTTATGGCAATGAAGGACGCCGAATTGTTTACTTGTTGACGTTTACAAATATTCCACTGCCTTAACTTTATCAATACGTTTAATGGCATAAAAAATAATGGCTTTATACAAAATTCAAATTTATAAACAAGATTTTTCCCACGACTTTTCCACTGCCATAAAATTGATTAAACTAAACATTGATGCTGATCTAGAATATATATAGATACAATCATAAATTTGTTTCAATTTTATGATAACCTTTTTAACCGTTTACTAATTAGTTCACGGTATAAAAACCAGATTTCTGGATCACATCACTTTGTGTGGTCAATTTATTAAAAAATTATAGCTTCAGAGTGTTTATAAACGCATATAAATACAATTATTGATAAATTGAATTGATCAAATTGCGTTGATTTATGATTGATGATCATGTAGCTAATCTTAGTTGTTGTTAACCTAGTTGATTTCGCGTATTTTTTTTTTTTCATTGTTAGCTGTAAACTGGTTTTAGGGTCTAAACTCCAACTGTTCCAGCTGATTGCAAGATTAGTTATTTAGCCGATTCAATGCAGACGGCAGACTGCTTAGCAATGCTGACTTAGCCAAGTAAATGGAGGTCAACAAATTGTTGTTTTAATAAAGCTGCAAAGTGTCTCGCAAATATGCCAATATGCCATATCATTTATATTTACTACCAAAATACTTGAATCAACATACATATTTATATATATATATATTTTATGTGCTCTATTAATCTAAATATTTTGTGCAATTTTTTTCTTCTGGTTTTTAGATGAAGTGGGTAGCCGAGCAATCAGTCAATCAATAGATCGCCGCTTGACGCGCACACCCAAAAAATGTTTCAATTATGTTACCCACAACAAGCACACAACCAAAACCACAACAACAGCTACAACAAAAGCAACAAGAGCAGCAGCAGCACCCAAATAGAAGCAGCAGCTTCACTGAATATACCAAAAGCCACAGCTTAAGCATCAAGACAAGCAGAAACTGTAGAAGCAGGCCACAGTTGGCCACAGCGCCATTGAAACCCAAGAAGAACCAAACCAAACAGCGACCAAAAACAAACCGATTCCGACAGCAAATTAGCATAACCATAGCAACAAGAGGAGCAGGAGCAGGAGCAGTAGCAGTAGCAGTAGCAGTAGGAGTAGAAGAAGCAGGAACAGGACAACGCCATGGGTTGCTCACCAAGTACATTGCACAATTCGTCGTCAACGACAGAGGCGCCGGGTGGCGTGGACGGTGTTGGTGGTAATGGTGGTAATGCCCCCTTGCCACTGGATGGCAACGAAAAGGATGGCAGCCTGTTATTCTGCATCAAGTTGCGACGCAACCGCATGCGCAGCTGCAGCTGTGGCGCCGACACACTACAGAATCAGAACGGTGACGGCAGCACAGGCAGTGCCACTTGCGGGGATAACATCATGTGCAACCAGGGTCTGCTTAATCCGATGCAAACCAAAAACGAGTCCGACTACGAAAAGGTAGGTTACGCTTGCCACACCCATTTATTTAACGATATCCAACGATTGACCAACTGAACTAACATCTGCTTTCGTCTGTTCTAATCACCGCCTGCAGCTCAGCACTGGCAAAAAGGATTCCATTGTGACTGTGGCAGCTCTCGGCAATTTCACCCACAGCGTTGTGCGGCGTGCAACAGGAACGGGCAGTAAGTACTCTCATTACAAATTCAACCTAACACATATCGTAAACGGTTTGTTTTAGCTTTAGTTAAAAAAAAAAACTGGTTTCGGTCTAAAGTTTAAAGTGTGAAGCGAAAATTTCTTAGGGATACAGAAGTTATTAAATTATTTCGAATAAGTGCGCAGTATTTTTGAAATGGATTTTTAAGTTAAGGCAACTATTTTATTTGTGGTTTGCTTAAAGTATTTCGAGAAGGCTTCAAATTATTACAAACTCTTTAAGATGTAGAGGTGAAAATTTCGCATGCAACCACATCAAAATAATTCATTCATTTTGATAAGATGCCAAAATTAATACAAATTTGCAAGTCAAAAATTTAATAAAACAAATTAAAAACCTGGTCAACTACAGACAAAAGAATCATTATGCTGATTCATGCTTAAAGTTATTTATCGTAGGAGGAAAGCTGAGATTTTATTTTGAAAAAGGGCATTTAAGCAACGGTGAATGCCAAACAGTTAACAGTTTACAGTTTGCGGTTTTGTGTGTATCATTAAAGTTTGGGGGAAGCAGAGAACGGATGGCCGTAATACGATCTGCGACAAGTCAGCTGGCGCTGATGGTTTTCTCTGGTTTTCGGTACCCAAGCGCAGATGTTTTGTGCCGACTCCAATTATCGGGCTTGGGTTTGAGCTTCCACATATCACTGGTGCGGGAAGCGCAGACGGTAGCAGTAGCCACAGCTGCTGCCTAACGAGAGAGTGGGCGAGCTAGAGCGAGAGAGAGGCTGTGGCAGAGGGAGAGAGAGAGAGAGAGTGCCAGTTTATGAATGCGCTTTGCTTTGGAAACTTGATCGCGCTCAGCGAACGACAAACCGAACAACGATCGTTGATCTGAGAGCGGTTCTCTCTTTGCACTTACCTAACTCTGCGCCTCCCCCGCAGCACAGACAAAGTCAACGAAGTGAACTCAAAGCAAACGCAATCGCAACAGCTGCTTGCCATTTATGGAGTCAGTCGCTTTGAATTGGTTCGCCGTGTCGGTCGCCAAGCGCATTCGCAGCGGAACGTGTAGAACCCATCGACTGTGTCTTAAAGCACAAATAACAATAATAAATTTTACGATAACACACAATAATACACTGCTGCAATCGAGGCGCATATTTTTGAACTGGGTTCGCCCAAGCCGAGTAGCTCGTTATGCAAATCGAAATCTCAGATGGTGAAGGTGTTCAATATCAACATTCAGTTTCAGACAATGTTCGCGAGTGAGTTACAACAAATGCAGCGGGTTCGATTCGCGGGCGTTTGGCCATCGCCAACTGGTCGCCAACAGCAGCAACAGCAACAGCAGCAGCAGCAACATCAATTGCAGCTATAGCAGTTGCAGTAGCTGCCGTTGCTTGTTCTACTCGCTGTTTTTAGTTTTTAGTGGCCTAATGTGACGGCACAAATTTGGCAAGAAAAGCCGTGCAAGTGACTGCAACGCGTATTAGCCAGGGTCAACCAGTTGGTAACCAAAATCGAACGCAATTAAAGCTTATGACACCAACAACAAAATTCAGCAACATGCACAAATCTGTGTGACAAAAATATATACACATATATATAAAAAAAAATACCTGAAAGATCGATGCAACGATGTGGAATTGTGTGTAGTGTGGAAAAAAACAGCTCGACGCCGCATAGCACGCCAAAATCTACGAAAACACCAACAAAAAAGAAGCAAATAAAATCAAATAAATAATAGCAACAATTTTACACAGCATCGAAATGTGTTAAAATTCAAAATCAACTTCACAACTAAGTGTGCCAATAACAAAAACAACAAGTGTAACTGTGCTGGTAACCAAAAGCGAATAGAACACGAATTTGTCTAGCAAAACTTTAGCTGAATTTATGTTAGTATCTGTAGCAATAAGTCAGCTGGCTGTATCTGTATCTGTAACTGTATCTGTAGTCATGCATCTGGCTGTGATTTAATGCATTTACGTGCGTTTCCATTCTTGAATTTGGCTGCGTTTTCTATTTGCACACTGCACTTGCCAAAAGTGTGCAAAAACTGCCAACTCATTAACATGTTCTAACGGCTAACGACCCAAAGTGGCACAGCAATGCAAACAGCGAAAACTAATTAGAACAACAAAAGTAACAATACCTGTATAAACATAAATATTCATATGTATGTATTTATGGATTTATATCACATCGCACACATAATTTTCCATTCGTATTCAGTTTTGGGAATCTGAGCACGCATAGATAAAAACCAATGGAAAAAAATTCACATGACAATCTGGTTTGTTTTACGCGTAACTGTGACGATCTCTTAGATTCCACATTCGCAATCAAACAAAATACAATAAAAAGAATCCAATACTAATACAAATACGCACGCACCGTTAAACGATGCACAGCGTTGCCAGAGTGCCTCGAAATGCCAGCAAACGATCGTCTAGCTGAAAACAATAACAATCGAGCAGCAGCAGCAGCAGCCACCCACGCAATGGCGCCAAAACATCAATCAAAGCAAAATACAGCAAAATAGCAGCAGAAGCAGCAAATAAACAATAAGCAAACTAAACTGAGAAATAAAAACAAAACAAACTCTGAAATAGACAGCGAGAAGGAAAATGCTAAATATGAGTATCAGAACGACGCTATCGATACATTATGTGCGCCTAATCCCCGCCTGCCACCAGCTGGCAAACGGCAGGTGTCCGAGTGCCAACTGCCAATTGCCAAGTGCCAAGTGCCATGTGGCAAGTGCTCTGCAATTGATCAATGTATTCCTTCACATTAATCACATTGAGGGCCCAGCGCATTCAAACTCAATTGAATTGAATTCAATTCAACTCAATTGAATTGAATTGATTAAAGCCTTAAAGTAGTTGTCTTTAATCTGTCCTTATGCCTACAAGTTTGGCGCAATTAAAATCCAATTTCGTTATTGTTAGTGTAGTTGGTCCGCTGTTGTTTATAGTTAGGTAGCCAGTGGCACTACTCCCGAAAGCCACGTGAAGCTTTTCACAAATACCGCTGAGACCCAGAAGATTAGATTAGAGCGCAGACAGGCTGTGTGTCTTTGAGCGGGAAGAAAACTGAGATAGGCAGAGACACAGAGACAGCAAGAGACAGCGACGGAGAGGAACAGAGAGTGAATTGTCACAAGCTGGACGGTAGTGTCAATATGGCGACGCTGGACTTGTCCATGGCATGTCCATGCTGACTGGCTGACTATCTGTCACCTATCAACGGTGATGATCACCGTTAGATAAGTAAAGCCTCCCAGAAGGTTTCGTATTTCGGGTTTCGGTTTCAGTATCGGACGACAAATGAGCAACGTGCCCAGAAGCAGGCCAACTAAATACATACACACACAATGTATCTCTCTCTCTCTCTCTCTCTCTCTCTCTCTCTCTCTCTATCTCCCTTGTGCAGTGGGAGTATAGTCATCGTACATAGATGTAGATTGTGCACGCGGTTTGTTTTCTACTTGATTATTTGTTTGTATCTGTGTGTGAGTGTGTGTGTGTAAGTGTGTGTGTGTTTCTGAAAACGCATTATACGCCTGTGTTTCAGTATCCGTATCTCTATGTGTACGGGGGCCTAAACATCTGAATACTATGAGCAAACTGATATTATCTTATCAAAAATTAATTGGTTGTCATGACAACGACCAAGGCGCAAAAGACACACTCTCTCAACCAATGACCGGCTACTCACATCCAACAAATGCTCTACAGCAGCCTCAACACAGAACTAACACAAATATTGTGAAATATATATTTGAACTGAGATTCACGTAATACGTTTCCTCCATCGACGTGATATCCTTGTTTTCTCACTTATTCGACTGGTATTTTTGCAGTCTCACATTTTTTTGTGCTCAGCGCATATTCAAAATATGCTTGTAAATTGCATTTCTATCCACATTCACAGCGGATGTTAAAGCCATCAAATATCACGTCTAGAATAACAAATTGCAGGTAGAAAAATGCATCGGCATTTAAATCGATTTTATACGCAAATATGATTTAAAATATTTAAAATAACATTGGATTCTTATAGCACTTGTTAAGATACTTTAATAATTTAAATGCATTTTGGTATTGAATGAATGCAATTTGGTATTATTTTGCCATAAATGCTTGTCATTAAAATCGAATTATGGATATTAAATACTATTTGAAATGAAGTGCGTCCATATTTTCACATATTTTTATATATATATGAATTTAATTGCATTTTTTTTGTAGATGTATTTTGGCATAAAAAAATATTACCAATATTAAATCGACTGTCAATAAATGTATTTCTCTAAAACTGTGGCTGCAGTTATGGCAATTCATAAATAAATCCTTTTTCGTTGTTATTAAATAATTCTAATAACAATTCTACTTTTTTTAATTGACTTATGAAAACAAGAATTTCTGTTAATTTCTTAATTTAAAGTAACCAAAAATTTCTACTTAAATTAAACTCTGTAAATAGGGCGATGAAGGTGATTTTGTAAATATTTTATCTGACCTTATAAAGTAAATAAAACAAACTCCAAGAAGCCAATTTAAATGAAATACATTTAAATGTAGGCTTAAGCTGTGATTACAGGCGAACATAAAAGATGTTGCCGTTACTTAGCAGCCTCGGGCCAGGTCAAAAGGCGAACAAGCGAACAAGCGAACATGCCGAGAGTTTGGTGTGTAGGGCGAAGTGCGGTCGTTTTCAGTGGTTTCAGAATCCGTGCGAGAATTATCATCTGGCAAACAGTTTTTCATAACGGATTAGTGCGGACGTTTCGCAGTGGCCTGGTCTAGTCGGTACTACAGTACTACCAGTGCCAGTTACCAGTTACCAGTTCCCAATTACCAGTTGGCCCGTTGCCCGTTGCCCGTTTATTTTTTGCTGTTCGCTGTGCGCTTTCATAACACAACTTTAAATAAGAACAAATTGAGTTTCATTAAAGTTTCGCTTCTGTTCAGTTTGTGGCTGTGTTTATTTTGCAAATAACAATATCCGTAGCCATAACTCTGAGTGTGTTTCTCTGTGTGTGTGTGTGTGTGTCCTGCTGTTTGTTGAGCAGTTAAATTTTAATATTGCCTGCAGCTCGTTTGCATAGTGTCGCCATCGCCATCGCCATCGCAATCGCCATCGCCATCTCAGTCGTCGTCGCCATGCACACTCGTCGTAAATAAGCCAAGTGCTAATCGATCAAAATCAAGCGCACCTTCAATTCCAAACGAACCGAAACGCCCCCCTCACCCACCGTCAACAGGCAACTTGTGCATACACTTTACACACTAATGAGCCACCAGTAACTGTTGCCAGTCTCTCTCTGTGTGTGTGTGTGTGTTAGTGTGTGTGTAACATGAGCCTAAATGTGAGCAAGTATTGTAAGTATTTTTGCAGCCACTAATATTGGCGCCACTTCTGCAACAACTACTTCTCTCTTTCTCTGTGTGTGTGCGTGCGTGTGTGTGTGTGTGTATATGTGTTTGTGTTGTGCTTCGAAATAGTTAAATGTTTGAGATTCCAGCTGAAAATTAAACATGGCCATAGAGTATATGAACATAGCCCCGTCAACCAAAGCCTAAACCAAAACCAAAACCAAAAACCCTGTTGCTGGCGACGTCAGCGGCTGCTGCTGCTGTTGCTGTTGCTGTTGCTGCTGCTGCGGCTTTTATCTAAACAATTTATCGATTTTCGCTTAGATTACAACGCGTACCGCTAGCCAGCGCAACTGAGGCTAACAACGATAAGATACACAGACCTGGCCATGCCAGACTAGGCAAGACCAGGCCAGGCCGTATGTATTTATTTGAATATACGCAAATATTTTCTCTATACATATACATAAGTGCGAGTACATATATATATATATATATATATATATATATATATAAAATGATATGAGTACGCAGCAGAGTAGAGTAGAGTTGGAGCTGTGTGGAGTGCCTCAACAGAATTCCGCATGTCTATGATTCAGGGCTATTTTTGTTCATAAATATGCCCATAGTTTGCTATAGAGATATACACGTACTCCGTACGTACATAACACATTTATGTAGTTATGCATGTGGAGCAGGTTATCATTACGGACTAATTGTCTGAAATCAATGCCAACAGATAAACATAGACAAACAGTCAAACCAGCCAGCGACGGCTACAACCAAAAAAAAAATAAATGACAAAAATTAACATGGTGCCACGAAAAATAATCAAAAGCGTTAATTATGTTGAATATTTGTAGTTCATTTGCAAAGTCGGCAAAATAATAATAATATACGAGAAAAAAAAATCAAACAAACAAACAAACATAATAATAAACACGTAAGAAAGGCACAACAATGATCATATCGAGCCAGCCAGCAAACCTGTCCGGGACATCGTCGGCCCAAATGAGCGATGAAAGCGTTGAAAGCGATTGCAGCTGTGTTGGTGCTGTGGCGGGCGCCGGGGCGGGGGCCGGGGCGGGGGCGGGCAGTTTTAAGATGGGCAGGGCGGCCAAACAAATTCAAGCGCATGCCATGGAGCCAGAAACAACAACAACAACAACAATAACAGGCATAGCAACAACTTTAACAAGCAAAGCTTCATTAACGCGTCCGGCCTCCGAGTCCGAGCTGCTTGTGGGTAAGCGGATTGTCTTGGTATGCGGGTGTGCGAGTGTGTGTATGCCTGTGTGTGTGTGGGTGTGCATGTTCTTAAGCGTGGGTTAAACGTACGTGTGCCCGGTTATAAAGTGTTTTTGAAATGCCAACGTTTATAATTAAATAAAACGTGTGACTAGACGAGATGTCTGAGTCTTATGTGTGTATGTGTGTGTGTGTGTGTGTGTGTGTGTGTGCAAGTGTCTACTTTATGTGTGTGCGTGCGGCCATTTGTGAGTGCCAACCTAAAAGTAGGCTACACACATTTCGCACAGCACACACAAAATTGTGGCATGCCTCTCAGCGCAAGCAGCTTAGAGACACATTTAATAACTTAATCGTATTGCAATCATCATTTTTGTTATTTGGTTGTTGTTGCTTCTTTGCAGGCACAGGCACATCGGGCACCAGCTCATCCGGTGGCGGTCGTCCTGGTCACCGCAAGTCCTCACTGGCGCTGGCACTCACGCCCGAGGATGACTCAATGGACGTGTATCAGGTAATTTATGTATATATATATATATATACAAAATTTCGCCTTTATTTTTTTTTTTTTTTTTGGGCAAACCGTTTTGTGATGCTGACTAAGGGTTTTTGGGACGCTTACGCTTCGCTGGGTTTGGGCCAGTGTTTTTTAACTGGGCAATTGTTTTTTTTTCTGTTTTCTGTTTTTTTTTTTTTTTTTTTTTGTCGACAACGCACATGTGTGTTACGTCTTTGATAAGCTATCTTATCGATGCTAATGGTATATGATGGGCGCTCTCGCCAATGTATAATATTTATTATTTGTATATTCATTTTGCTCAATTGTGTTTCTTTAAATTGTTACTCAATTAACAAAGACTGAGAATTAATAGATAAAAAAAGAGAACCGTCTGAGTGAATGTGTGAATGTGTGAATAAGTGTGTGTGTGTGTGTGTGTGTGTGTGTGGAGACTATTTGCTATTGAGTCGCATATAAACAATGCGCTGCCAGAGAAATCAAATCAATTAACATTCAAGGTGGAAAATCAAAAAGTAAAGAAATAGATTAACCGACCGCATTGCCAGCTACTCGTATCTGGCCCGTCGCCCCATTGTTGGGCCAATTGACTCAGTTAGTCAGTTTTCATCGTCGAACCGCAATAACCTGTGAAATATTCAGTTTCTAGACCACTTCATATATAACGCATGACAGCAGTGTCCGTCCAAATACCGTCGAGACTCGTTCGACTGGATTAACAAAAACTGAAAATAACGCAAAAATTAAATATATATATATTTATATATCACAATTTAAGCACTCGACAATAAATACAAGTACCAATTCGGACAATAATACAGTGCTGCAGTGCCTCTGTTTTTGCCGCTGCTTACGTATGATGGCCTAGAAGGACATTTGGAGTATAATACAGTTATTTGCAGTTTGAGCATTGAGTCAAGTGTTTTTTCTTTTTTTTTGTTGTTGTTGTTGTTGATGTGCCCATTGATATTGTGAAGTAGCCAAGCAGCGCGCCAGTGAGTGTTATTGTATAATTAGCAGAATGCGCAATTGCTTGCCAAAAATATTTCGAACCAAATCGTCGTCGTCGACGTCGTCGTCGGCAACGAGGGCTGCTGCTGCCGTCGCCACTAGAAACGAGTCCGACGCAGACTCCGATGCGGAGCGCTATGTCATTGCAAACACAACAACAACAACAACAATTGCAACTAGAAAAAAAATTACAACACCATCTGATCAAGTGCTTGATAATGGCAACAAGAAGCAGCAGCAACAGCAGCAGCAGCAGCAGCAACAGCAGCAACAGCAGCAACAGCAACAGCAGCAACAGCAGCGGACACCAGCCAAATCGACGGCAAAGACAACGAGAACAGCGGCAAATACGTCGTTGGCTGATGACGTCGATGAGAGCCGGCTGATAAGCGCTGTTAGCACAGCTAATTCTAATGGCTTGAACAAAGCGCAAAGCGATAACAGCAGCAGCGGCAGCAGCAGCGGCAGCAGCAGCAGCAACATCATTCAAACTGCTAGAAATGGCAGCATTTTGGCCTCGGAAATGAAAGTAGTTGGCGGTGAAATCTCATTGCCAGCATCAACAGTCACACAGCTGATGGGCAACTCCAGCTCCAGCAAAACGCCCGAGCAAATGGAATTGGAGTATGAGGCCAATGTGGCAGCGGAGGGCAGAGATATAATGACGCCACTGTTGCGCAACACAAGGTCGTTCAGCATGGCCTTCGGTGGCGTTGGTGTTGCAGCCCCTGGCCCAGGTGCTGGAGTCGGACGCATTTTGCAGCCGGAAATAGTCGAGGCCATACGCAATTTGGACACGCAGGCATTGCGTCTGAACAATCTCACACTCGAGGACAGAGTCCGCCTAACGCAACAACAGCAGCAGCAGCAGCAACAGCAGCAGCCGGATGAGGACGATGATTGTGTGGTTTTGCGTCCCAAAGTTTTCACCTTCGACCGACAGTGCCACAGTTTGTACGAGCGACGTCTCCACAAGGGACCCAAGCTGCGTCTCTGGGTTGGCAGTGGCAAGAAGCCAGCGGCGCAAACTGACGAAGATGATTTCAAAACATTTCAGGTATTGCTGGTAATTGGGACAGCTTGACAGGTTCCACATACCCACAATGTCAGAAAGTCAACGCTTTTATTTACAATCTGATATGCCAGAAATACGACGAAAAAAAAGAAAGAAATAAAGATAATAAAATCGTCAAAGCTACATTTTTATCAAAAAACAAAAGCAAAATTTGATTCATGATTGAATTGCCGAAGACGACAACAGTTCCAAATCCTTCAGACAATTACAAATAATCATAAACTTCAAACATTTGATTCATGATTTATAAATGAATGTTCCGTCAGAATATCAGAATCAACAAGAAAAGTGTAATTATTTCGAAACATGTCATTGCAAGAGTGAAGCAAATTTGCTATCAACAATTTAGCAACTTAATTAACTCAACATTAATCAAAACATGTTGAAATTGTTTACTGTTAAGTAAATGAATAATTAATTGATCAAAATGATGTGTTGAATGGCAAAAACATTAAGAACGCAATAATTTATTCATCGCCAACAAAGCGATTAAAATGTTTTCATTTTCATTTATAAACTACAGAATTTATGTTAAAATTAATTGAAAATGTTGCACACAAAAATTGAAAATCTTTTTACATTATTTTTGAATTATGTGAAGTAAGCCAGTAACTTCGCAATCAATAAGTCTGTCAGGCTGAAGTGCAACTGGGTGTTTTTTTTTTTAACTGAAGATTGATTGAAATTGACTTGAAGTAATTTAAAAATCATCATTTTTTTTTTCGTACGAAATTGCTAAGCAAATCCACTTATTTTAGAGATAAGCCTGAGTTATGGTTATCGATTTTTAATCAACGATTACCAGTTGTAATTTCAAAAGACGGCTATAAATAGTTGTAAAATTGGTTGCTTTTGATGTCAGCCTGTGTTTTCATTACTGAAATGACACACACACGGCACAACGTATACGGCGTGTGTGTGAGTGTGTGAGTGTGTGTATTAAATCCCCGATTTTCACATATCGAAATTATTCATATGAGCATAATAAATCTGCAGACCAAGTCACAAAATACAGCAAACGGCGCCCCAACAATTTCCGTTGGTGCGCAAGCAATTTTATTTTAATTTATCATCGTTTTAGCGACGCATATTGTGTGTGACACACACACCACACACACCACACACACACACACACACACACACTCGTAAACACGTCACGACACAGACAGAAGCTGAGTTAAGCCCTCTTATTTTGTTGGCAAATCCAGCGCTGTAGATTTTTATTAAATTTTACACGTTGATTCATCTGCTTTCACCTTTTGCTCATCTGTTTTGATTTGTGTATGTGTTTTTTGTATTGCAGCGAAATCTCATGGACTTGAAATATCCAACCGTGCTACCACCGAATCCTCAACTTAAGGTAAGCTGACATGTGCCACACAACATACACACAACATACACACCATACACCATTGCATATCAGCTCAGCTCAGCTCAGCTCTGTTCAGATCTGTTCAGCTCAGCGTTCCCCCAATGGGAGAGCTGGTGTCGCTGTTGTCGCTGGTCTCCTGTTCTCCTGTTCTCCCTGTCTCTCCTGTCCAATTTGACTAATGCCCAATCCAATGTCAATTTGACTGCAGGCGCTTTTAGTTTTTCACAAATCGGATAGCATCTGCGAAGTAATCACCTTGGCGTGTCAGCGACATCAACTGGACGTAACGCTGGTCAAGTCCAAGGAGGAGGCACTGGAAACTCTGCACAAGTCATATGCCACAGCGCAATGCTATCACCTAATTATAATTGATGCGCGCTCCACAAAGGTTCTCGATGCCGAGCACATTGCAAGGTGAGTGTGTGTGCCACACGTTGCGTATACGTGATGTGAACTTCTCTAAACTTTGCCCCCCAAGGCAACAACGAAACTTTCCACTTAACTGGCCTTAAATTTACCACCTCACTCCCCCCCCCTATTTTGCTTCTGCTTCTGCTTCTGTCTTTATTAGAGCAATACGCCACACAAATGGACATCATTTAACGACAATAATTACGGTCTGCAAGAAGAGGTGAGTGAACATTAACTTGGTTAACTTGGTCGCTGGCCCAACTTGATGTCCAACTTGGTCTTCAACTATTTAATGTCCTCTTTGCAGTTTCTTTGAGAAGGATGACGCACTTATTGCTCTATTGGACGCTGGCGTTAATAGAGTAAGTTTCCCAATGCTTTATTCTCTTGGATCATAACCATAACTTGTGAGTCTTATTTTTCTTGCAGTGCATAGCCGAGACGACCAACTTGGCGATGTGCAGCGTGGAAATGAAGCAGATTCTGCACTCGATCATCCGGCCCCATAATGTTATGTCCACTCAACAGGTAAACGCAATACGCAATTGAGTTAATGCCCTGCCCACCTGTGTGGGGCATGTGGCAGACATCTGTTCCCAGTTCCCAGTTCCCAGATGCATTAATTCAATTGAATGGCCCAACGCTGGCCTGGCGTCTGTCGCCTGTCGCCTGTCGCCTGGCGCTTTAATCGAATTGTAAATGTGAACCTCAACGCCTGCATTTTGCCTCTTGTTGCAACTATTCCACACAGGCACTCTACACGGCCCTGCATCGACTAAAGGAGGTGGTGCTCATCACGGACGACGTGTATCGCATACAGTATGCGAATCGTGCCACCGAGCGGCTCCTCAATATGCGGCTGGTGAGTGAGCTGCCCGAGGCCGCTCCTGCTACATGCCGCATGCAGCATGGAGCGTGCAACGTGCAATTGCAGACATTAATGAGATTTTCATTTTAAAATTTCCATCCAACAACAGGACGAAATAATTAGCAAGCCATTAGCCGACATCTTCCACACCGACCTGTCCATCATCACTGAGCAGGGCAGGAGCATCAAGGAGTTCGATGGCATCCTAACGGTGCGCCGTAAGGGCCTCCAGGATGGCATTCCCATGCATGTTCGTGTCGTGCCCGTGGCCTGCATTGGCAGGTAAGATTGCCCCTATAAAAATATACTCTAGAATTCAGTTTTTGGTTTTATTTATTGCTATTATTTAATTAAAATGTAGATTATAATTCTTGGATAACTTATTATTAAATTAGTAATAATTAGACACATATAGAACATTTTAAATTATTTCGATATTTTTTAAATATGCATTTTTAATTTTGAAATTTTAAATTACATTTTTTTCTTAAGTGCTGCTGAAACTTATTAACTCAATTTGTTGCCATTTGCAGTGCACCAACACATCTGATTTTCAACTTTGATGTGCCCGGTGGCGGATTGGACTTTATAGCCACGCTGCCGCAGCCAAAGGAGGCGCCACGCGGCTCTCTGCACTCGGTGCGCCGCTGCAGCTTTGATGTGCGCTCAATTGCCTCCGATGGGCTGCGTCGCACCAGCCTGGCCAAGCTGACGTCTCTGCCCCTGGAGGCGCCCATAACCAAAGTATGACTCCTTTTTTTCTACGACCAATTGAATTTTCACTGAAAAAAAAAACCTATTGACTCCATTCCATCTGACAACATACGAATGCTTTCAATGACCATGTTGGTAGTTTGTACTAAATTATCATCCGTGTCCGTGGTGTGTGGTTTGTGTGTGCATACCTAAGTGTGTGTGAGTACATGTGTGTGTGTGTGTGTGTAACAGTCTTAATAATAATGTCCTGCCATGTAGCACCACTTGCAAATAATCCAAAAAAAAAAACATCTGCAAAAACCACGCACAACCAACACACAGAGCACACACACACACTGACACAGGCAGATAGCAAATTGAATGCGTTAGAGTTGTGCGAAACTAGATTCAAATCAATGGTTGCAGTTGCACTATTCACTTAATTAATTAAGCACATTTCTATGTTGCACTCGCCTTTCAAAGAGATAATTACCAAAAGCTGCACAAAAGTTTTTGTTAAATCGAAGAAATCATTCATCTCAATTAGTTAATTAAAACGAGCTTTGCACCGAATAAATAGATTAGTTCTAAATATGAAATAATTAGCACAAGTAGATATGCATAGTTTTAATTTAAACTACAAATAGGAATAAATCATAATGTTTGTCGAGAAATATGGGAATGTGATATAGATTTGGATCTGAGACGCACAACTCTAATTGAGCCCAGCTGGTTTGGATGTCACAATTGCCCATCCGTATTTAACAGCTCGCAAAACATATTTTGCATTTTATTTAACGCTAATCCAATATTGATTCAACCACATTTTATTAACATATATATATATAGCAAACATGCCCGATAAAAATTGCACAACTAAAACTCTTGTTTTTACATTTATTCTCTTTTTATATCTCTTATCATGTTATGTTCTCTTTTACTTTTATGTCTTTATTTTTTTTTTTTTTGTGTACTTGAACAACGAATTACATCATGCTAAATATAAATATATATATCGAAATATTAAAATCTATCAAAACACAACAACAATTGTTAATAAACATTATTGTAAATATGTTCGTTCGCTCGTTCGCTTTGCTCTCTGCGCGCCGCCTGCAACAAAAAAAAAAAAAAAAAAAAAAAAAAACAATCAAACAACAAATAAACAAAAACAATCAACAATCAACAACCAACACATAAACTGCGCACTCGCACTTTAGATAATCAATTTACTATCACAAGTACAGGAGAATTGTTCAGCCGACGAGGCACGTCTCATAGACAAGGTCTTGGAGTTCCTCAAGCGCGAGGGCCTCTACAGTCCCCAAATGAAGGAGATACGCACCGATGATCCCACAGCTACCGATCTCATTGGCGCCCTACTAACGGTAAACCATATATGCGATATCATTTCAATTACCCTTGACTATAACGTTTTAAATATTTCTCTTTTAGGGTCCCAGTGTTTACTCGTCGCGCCGCAGCTCAAATGACTCCATTATCCGCACGGGCAACTCCACTCGGACGGCAACCATTGTGCCCGCCAAGATGAAGGTACGCAACTCTACATTTTATAGTAATATATATCAGAAACTATTCCTGGTGGAATATCGAAGAGTTGCCATATTTTTGTGTAGAAATGTGACGACAATTGTCTTGTTCAGCTTAGGGTTAGAGAAAAGATCACTACACCTATGGGAAAAAAATAATCTTGTAAATAGTATTCTCCAGTTATAATATTCGAGTACAATTTAATGATTTTTAAATTTCAAAATTACAGGCCAATCCCATTATCATGGAACTACTTGAAGAATCTCTTAGCTGGGACTTTGATATTTTCAAATTGGAAGAGATCACCGACTACCATCCGCTGCTATACTTGGGCATGGAAATATTCCGGCGCTTTGATGTCTTTGCCACACTGAACATTGATGAGAACGTATGCAAGGCTTGGCTGGCAGTTATCGAGGCGCATTATCACAAGTGCAACACATATCACAATAGCACACATGCAGCGGATGTGATGCAGGTGGGTAGCACGCTCAAGTGGCACCCATTACAAATATGATTCTAATTCTTGTGTTGCATGCAATTTGTGTAGGCGACGGGTGCATTCATCACGCAGCTGATCAGCAAGGATATGGTAATGGATCGCATGGATCAGGCGACGGCTTTGATTGCGGCAGCGGCGCACGATGTCGATCATCCCGGCCGCTCATCCCAATTTCTGTGCAACTCGAACAATCCGCTGGCCATCATGTACAATGATCTAACGGTGCTGGAGTCCCATCATGCGGCAATCACTTTCAAGCTGACCTTGGGTAAAAGGAACACAGTTTTTATTAATACACAAATAAACTAACAAACTGAAATGCGCTTGCAGGTGACGACAAGATCAACATTTTCAAGAACCTTGACACGGAGACATACAAATCGGCGCGCAGCACCATTATCGATATGATATTGGCCACCGAAATGACGCGTCACTTTGAGCACTTGGCCAAGTTTGTGAGCGTCTTTGGCAGTGAGGTTGATCCGCGAGAGGTGAGCTGGAAGGCATTTAATTAATTATACTAGGATTGTATTAATACTATGTACATGGATTAACTTTGCAGCTCGTGCAGTCGGAGGAGGAGACCTCGATACTCATGCGCCGCATGCTGATCAAGGTGGCGGATGTGAGCAATCCGGCACGTCCGATGCAATACTGCATCGAGTGGGCACGTCGTATTGCCGAGGAGTACTTTACGCAGACGGACGAGGAGAAGCTGAGGCATTTGCCCATCGTGATGCCAATGTTCGATCGTGCCACCTGCAGCATACCAAAGAGCCAGATTGGTTTCATCGAATACATTATACAGGACATGATGGAGGCCTGGGACAGTAAGTTCGCCTCTTGTTCTCCAAGCAAATGAAGAAATTAAAAATGATATTTTGTATAGGTTTTATTGATATGCCTCAGCTTATCACGTGCATGAAGATTAACTACTCACAGTGGAAGAAATATGATGAGCAGGGCGTTAATACGCTTGTCGATATTATGGCCAAGCAGCCGCCTGTGGGCAACAACAAGCCGTCTAATTCCAAATAGCATACGGCTTTCCGGAGGATATTCTCGGGTCTACTGAAGCCGTTGCCGGCACAGGCGCCTGCCACATCCACAATTGGCGAGAACGAAATGGAGGATATGCTCTAGTGCAGGCACACTCGGTCCCAGAGACGCGGCTTACGGCGCAGTCTCTCGGCATAGGACGCTCGTCCTACTTGTTGAACTTGTTGTTGTTGTTGTGGTTGTTCCATTGTTGCATACATATCTCGACTATATAACGCTTCCAAAATATGCAATTTATATATATTTTGGCTGTTTCGTTGTGAAAACACTTGTGTGCCAAAACGGGGAGACTGCAGCTGACTACGCACAACAATTCTCACAAGAGACAACCAACAAACAAACAACAAACTGTCGCAAATGCTTGAAGAGCAAATGAAAACAAAACAAAGAAAAACAAAAATATATTGGGCTGGACTCAAAATTTAATATTTAAGTAACATCACAAAACAAAACAAGAAAATACAAAATTTCTATGTATATGTTAAAATGAATGTGCGCTATTAAATGTCAGTGTGTGTCTGTGTGTGTGTGTGTGTGTGTGTGTGAGTGAGTGTGAATGAATGTGTACTTCTGCATGTCATAAGATAATAAAAATACCAAGTTTACATATAAAAACAACAACAACAACAACTAGCAACAATTGTCGCATATTGTCGCCTTTAACAATATGGCGTGCGCTCCATCGAGTACCTAAAACGGTATCACATAGGCAACATAGGCAACAAAATGGCGTCGTTGCCATTACACACATACTAGTACATAAGAAGTACGTGTTACCCACCATACCAACGCCACCCCCCCCCCCCTCGCACACAAAGACAATCTCTATTCAAAAAAAGAAATACAACTATCAAACTACTTTTATACTAAAAATCTTAACTATTTCATGGCTTTAGCCAGGCACAAGTTTTCCTATAAGTCTCAACTATAGGTCGCTCAGATATAAATTGAAAATTCGTGGGATCACTATTTATTAACAGACCTTTGAACTATTACTATTACTAGGGGGTGGTATCAACGACAACAAAACAAAAAACACAACAAGGTGAAACACTTTTTCAATGAATTTTTACATAAATTAATCAGTTAAACAGGACAAAACTGTTTTATTTATGGATAAATATAGATAAACTGCACAGATATAGCTCGATGAAAAGATGAGTGTGTGTGTGTGTCTGTGTGTGTGTGTTTGTTCTTAAGTGTGAATGTGTGAATGTTTCACTGCATGGATTACCAGGGACATTATGTTGTTTGGGCAGCGCAAACGAACTAATGATAGAATTACATATACGTGTCTAGGTACATGTATTTGAACTAATGTACAACTAGCAGTTTGATTAGCAAAAGCAACAACAATTCGAATCCATATATATCTAAAATGCGGAATTCTATGTGGGACCCTTTCTACTACTACCTTTTATCTATAACACCTAAAACACCTATGATTACTGTTGACGTTTGATAAATCAAACTGAATGCAAATATTTATATATTAAGTGAATCCTTTTTGAAATCTTTTTTATCTAATTGACTGAACAAATTACATATTATATATAACAAGTAAATTAATACGAATCGATAATACGTTCTTGTTAAAAATCAAACAAAATTATAATAAAGATATATAAACATATATATATGTATATATAGCAAATATATATATACATACCTACAAATCAAAACAAAAGCAAAATATTAAGTATATATACAACATAAACGATATATATATATATATATAAAAATTTATACAAGTTTTACGAAGCATAAGCATATTCAAAGGATATATTTATATATTATTATATATGTATGTTTGAATGTTTGTTTGAATACGTGTGTGTGTGTGTGTGTGTGTGTGTGTGTGTGTGTATATTCAACACAAAATGGTCATTTAGCCACACTGTTATTGACATTTATTGTATGCATACATTTTTGATGCAGTTTACAGAACACCCCAAAACAAACGAAACAGCTAAAGCTAAAACCCGATCGAGCCGATCTCCAATTTGTGAAAGTACTCCAAGATTCTAGCTCGAATCGATAGCTTCTGAGTGCAGACCCACCTTCCAGGCCAAATTTGTCATATATATATATATATACATATACGAGTGTAATACACATGCATACATATTCACACAAACGCATCACTTTTAACTGGAAATATATTATACGAGTACATGTATACAGATATATATATAATATATATATATATATATATATATTTATTGTTGTTAATGTGTGTGTTTTAAGTACGTGTTTATATATGTATGTATGTTAAGGACATGCTAATATCTTAATAAGTATTTACAAAATCAAAGCGAAAAAGAAACAATTCATTTAAACAAATGCATGGAAATTTCTATTTCTGAATATTTCATAAATATTGTTTGTTTCTAAACAAAATCTGAAAAATCTTTATACAACTACAAATACTGACGTATATTTGTTACTGTGTCTGTTTTGCTCCTTGCAGGTTAAGGATTATAAATGTTAAGATTTAGTCAAATTTATTGTAAAATACAAAAAAAAAAAAACAAAACAAAACGCGAATAAAATACGCAAATACGTAAATTAAAAATACAAACATTCAGCATTTATTTCTATTTTTCTAAAAGCAAGCCAAAAACGTTATGCCGAATGATCATTAGGCTCAATGGTCAAGGTGAGGAATTCGAATAATATAGAATTAATAATAAATAATAATATCTGCTATTGCTCTTATAAGTTATTGCATAATATTTTAAATGGATGAATTTCAATATGCGTCAATATGTGCTATCCATCAACGACGATCGGCATTTCAACAACCTGTTTAGCTGAGTGGCTCCGATTCTTTTGGGAAAATAACTGCGCACACAAAAAAAAAAAGCGTAAACATAACAACAACTCCGAGGTACACAGGCTAAACAACAATTCGTTAGCACCAAAACTTTCTTTTGCGCGTTGCGACAGTGCTCAACAAAGAGTGCCGCTGTAACAAAAGCTATTCGTAAAGAAAGTCTGAAAGCACACGATCGATTTTAATGCATTTCGAAAATCAAAAGTCGAAAATGAGAGAAAAAAAAAACCGAGTCAAGTTTGGTGCCGCTATATAATGCACACACATATACATATATCTACACAGCTAAACGAATTATGTACAAGCGCCGTTAGAGATGAGCTTGCCGTAAGGGAAATTGAAAGTAAATTTGCTGTTAGCATATTATCGTTTCCAAATTAGTTAAACGTGAGATTATCATATAAATGTGAAGTGCAAATTATCAACAACCAAACAATTTAAATGTTTACCTAAATTATTATAAGAATGAAAATGTCTTCAATTTGGTGGGTTTTTGTGAAATTAACTTTAATCAAATACAATCAAATGTTTCTTAAAATTAAATTTTGTTTAAGAAGCAAATTAACAAATATTCTTTAAAACACTTATTACCCCTTGAATTAATCACAATCACATCAGCTACAGAAATAGTTTATAAAATATGTAAATTCATTTTAATTTGCATCAATAGGTATATGAAAAAGTATTCATCGCATAGATCACAACGAATCACGTTCGCATCACTGTTGCTGGGCATTGTGTGCGAAATTCTGCCTACGGTTTCTCGCTGACTGTTGCAGTGTTTAATATGGTGTCAACTGCAGAGCCGATCGGTTGAGCCCAATTCATATTAAAATATAGTCGTGCCGTTATATACAAAGTCATAGTTATGCCCGAGTCGAGTTTCTTTGCGAGAAGCGTGCCCTTCGAGCAAATTGATAAGCTGGCCATCAGCGGTGGCTACTCATCCATTTATGCAACCAGTAAGCCCGACGTGTCAGTTGTCGGCAACTGGGAGCAGAGATTCTGTCGCCTGGCTGACACCTTCCAGCCTGTGCTGGATCGGGTCTATGATTTCGAGGTGCGCGAGGACGATGTGTGGATTGTGACGCTGCCAAAGTGCGGCACCACCTGGATGCAGGAGCTGACTTGGCTGGTGCTCAATCAATGTGACTTTGAGACGGCCAAAAGCGTCGATTTGACCATACGATCACCATTTTTGGAGTAAGCTATTATTTATGGCTTTTATAATTATAAAAATGTTGGGATATATACCGTAACAATGTTTGTACCCAGATTACATTTATGTCCATTCTCAATCCAGATTCAATGGCGTAGTTCCGAATGTGCCACATGACACCATCGATGCAGCCAACGCGATGAGCTCACCACGTTTAATCAAATCACATTTGCCTGCTTATCTGCTGCCACGCCAGATATGGACAAAGAAGTCAAAGATCATTTACGTTTATCGCAATCCCAAGGATGCAGCCATTTCATATTTCCATCATTGGCGTGGTATGGTTGGATATCAGGGCACAAAGTCCGATTTCATGCATTCCTTCATCGATGGCTATGTGAACTTTACGCCCTGCTGGCCACATGTCCTCGACTTTTGGCAGCTGCGCCACGAGCCGCACATATTTTTCACAAGCTACGAGCGTATGAAGACGCAGCTGGATCAGGTTATAAATGATGTGGCACACTTTTTAAAATGCCCCGTCACCAAGAAGCAAGTGGAGCAGATGAAAACACACTTGTCCTTTGAGAGCATGCGCGACAATCCTGCCTGCAATCATGCCAAGGAGTTTGAAAGCATGAAGGCTGCTGCGGGACGCGAGGTGGACGAGTTCAGGTGAGTAATTAAGATTTATATATCGATTTTAATGTTTAATGGCTAAAAAGTGTCAATCAACATAGATTTGTGCGACGCGGCGTTGTTGGCAGCCACAAGGATGAAATGACGGCGGACGTGATACGCGAATTCGATCTGTGGTCGGACATCAATCTGGGGGAGTACAAATTGCGTATGGATGACTTTGCAACTTACAGCAAATACAACAAAGTATAAGCCATTATAATCAAATCGGCTGCCAACGCGTCGATTAATCATTTTAATAGATTTTAAGATTAAGTGATACTTACATACCCAGAACTATGATTATACAATATTTAAATGTGTTTGTTGATTTTTACTTGCATGTAAACAATTAGAAAATTCAGTTAGCCATTTCGACAATCTATAATTTAACAATCATTAGCAGTTACATGGTAATCAGTAAACTATGCCTATGTGAAAAGCAAATGCATAAACCTATGATTATCAGACTTAAAAGTCTTGAAGTTTTGAGAAAAATATTTGGCCACTGTATAAAATTGACTAAAATTTAGGAAGAAATAGTATTTTCTATAATCAGAATATTTTTTTTTTTTTTATATATACACAACATATAGTCATAAGCATGTAAACATTATTCTCATCACAAATTTATATAAATTAAATATTTTATTTACAATTCATATTTGTTTATGTAATCGCAATGTTATCAGCGATGGTCAAAAATGTGACGAAAACTGATAGCAAGGCACATTTTCGTTGAGCATAATACAATAATGCTGAACATATTGTTTAAAAAGTGCTATATGATTCTCATATTTATTTTGGCCACAATTAAAAATATCAGCTTAATTTCCCAATAATAATAAGATGATTGATAGGATGTGGTCTATTCTTATTAGTAAGATAAGTTCTTTATGTCATGTCACGAAAATCATGGATGTTGATCATTGGGTTGTGACACTTCCAAAATGCGGCACTATTTAAATGCAGAAACTGACATGTTCGCTATTAAATTACAAATCTATTATCAGCTACAAAATGAACCTTGAATTTATTACACCAACATTGAGCGTAATCTCCTCGCTTGCGTTCAAGGCATTTGCAAGTTTCCAGAGAAGACTGTAAATGTAATGTTTAATTAAGCATCTGTCATTTAAAGAAATGAAGAGTAGGTTGACCTACAATTTTCGACAATACTGATATTATTATTAAAAAAATTTAAACTGAATTAACGAGCAAATTTCGTCTAGCACAACAAATTGCTTCTTACTATATTTGGAATAGCCGATTTACGAAGATTATCGGAAGACTTTTGAATGTGCAAAAGTATGTTAGAACAGTTAAGTTCTAACTACAGGATATTATCTATGTTCAAGTATGAACATGAGACGCTGCGAGGCTCAGCTATTTTTTAATGACAAAATATCATATACAGTCCACATTTAAGTGGCTGCATTTAAATAAGAAAACATAAAATGAAGTTGCTCAAGTATGAACATTGGACGCTGCAAAGCTCAGCTAATTTAAGATAAACAAACATCACATTCTAAGAAGAATAGACCACACATAGAGTCACTCTACAAAGGCTGCAAAGCTCAGCTGGTTTAAGAATAAACATAACATGGAGTCGCCCCACAAGCGGCTTCATATGTATTTAGGTTTCAGATTTTTGTATAAAATAAAGAAATGCTCATCAGAGCAAACAGTTCGATTCTAAGCGTCGTCTCATCCTGTTTACTACACCCTATACGTGTTTCATCTATTACCACAACATTTTTGTTTAATCTACTCACATTCGTGTCAAATATACTCAAATTAAATATATAATTTGTACACTGTGCAGAGATAAGAACGGCTTTTATTGTTTAGCTTTGTATTGTCGTCTGACCGCATTGCCAAATATTTTATTTATTTTTTCAGTTTATTACTCAGGTAAACATAATACTCACAATTTTGCTCAGTGATTAAGTACTTAAATATATGCATTGTATTATTATGTTTTTGGCTTATTCTGATCTATATCTGTCTATAAATAAGCTGTGTAGCTGCACAATTATTCGTAGAAGTCAATAATGCAGTACGAGCAGGTCACACCGAAGAGCTATCCAGTCAATCTGATTGACATAGATTGGTCCGAAAGGAAATTTTTCTTTTGGAGACAGGCCAAATCACTTCCAAACATGATTCATGATATGGAGGTCAAGGAAGATGATGTTTGGATTGTGACAAATGAAAAATGTGGTACTACTTGGATGCAGGAGCTGACTTGGTTGCTGCTGAACGATTGCGACTTCGAAGCGGCACTTTCCAAGGACTTGGAACTACGCTCTCCCTTTCTTGAGTAAGTAATATATCAAGGTTGGAAATCCATAACGCTTGTCCTTAGATTTGCATTTGTAGGACAAGATTCAAAAACTGGTCTGGAACGTGTAGAAGAACTGCCATCGCCTCGTCTAATAAAGTCGCATCTGTCGCTGCCCCAATTACCTCGTCAGTTGTGGCAGAAGAAAGCCAAAGTGATATATGTTTTTCGAAATCCCAAAGATGCTTGGGTTTCTGGATATTATCACGCTGTTACAGTTGGCTTCAGCTATGGGAAAACGTTAAAACAATTCTTCGATGATTGTATGGAGCCAGAAAATCATCGCAGATATGTTATCGAGCATGCAACTGATTTTTATCAGCTACGGAATGAACCTTGGGTTTATTACACCAGCTTTGAGCGCATGAAATGCAATCTTCGCGCTGTCATTGAAGACTTGTGCAAGTTTCTAGACAAGACTGTAACGGAACAGCAAATGGAACGCTTACTTAAGCATCTGTCATTTGACGAAATGAAAAGTATGTGGAGGCAATATTTTCTGTAATACTGAATTAATTCCGCTTTCTATTGTAGAAAATCCGACCACAAATCATATTTGGGAGCGCAATCAGATTAATCACGAAAACCACGGGAAAGAAGTTCATAAGTGAGTGCAAAAAGTAATTGTGGAATAGAACTTTTAACATCGCTGACTTAATATTTTTGCAGTTTCGTACGAAAGGGCACAGTAAATGGTTACAAAGATGAATTGACACCTAAGCAGATTGAGAAAGCTGATAATCTTATAGCGAAAAGACTTCTATTAAATAATGTCACTTTGGAAGAACTCTTGCTAGCTGAGAAATTATAAAGAAATTTTCTTTTTATGTACACCAGATGCTTACTAGAAAATAAAATTATCAAACAAACAAGTTGTAAATAGCCAGCAAGTTTTGTATAGCACTCGCATTTCTTTTAATCGGGAGATATATATATATATAAATATATTTATATTTATGTGTATACCAACTGATTCGTGTACCAGTGACATATCTATTGGGTTGGTGCATTGAGTAAGTCGCGCTTTAGCAAGCTAAAATATAGCATACTTTTAGGAGCAATTTTATTTTTCATGGCCACATTGTGTACTTTTTTGTCGCAATTTACATTGTTTACAAAATTTGCACTACTGAAGTAATTACGATATATACATTACAACAAATTACGATCAATTAAGATGTGTTATGTACACTCCCCGAAACTCGATTAAAGGCAAACAAACGTCAGAAACAAAGGTCACGACAAAAATAAGCATATGCCTACAATTTGACTTAATAGGTTGTTTTCAGCTCTTACACTGTGAAGATCTTAATAATAACTATTATTCGACAGATAGTCCAGTGGTCAGATAGTCCAGGGAACGCCCAATGACCTCAACCAAAGGCAATAGGTCATCGTAGATAAACACATTGATCGCCTCCAGTGGTTTCATGTACACATACATTTCCTGCAGCACAGCTGAGACTGATGGCTCGAAGATTTCGTGATTTGTGGCCAGTTCCAGAATAACCGGTTCGCTCATTCGCATACAAGTTTCGTCAGCAGAAGGGTCAGGTAAGTTTTTTGCGCCGCAATAATTTCGGCTTATACATATATATATATATATATATATATACATATACCTTAAGGTTTTTCTTTGTTTGTGCACGGTGCGGAGAAAAGAACGAGTTTTATTTTTTTAACTTTGTATTGTCGTCTGACCGTATTTTGCTGCTCAGAATTTCAGTTTATTCTCAGATAAACATAACACTCACGATTTTGCTCATTGATTAAATACTTAAATATATGCATAGTATTTTTATGTTTTTGGCTCATTCTGACCTATATCTGTCTATAAATAAGCTGTGTAGCTGCACAATTATTCGTAGAAGTCAATAATGCAGTACGAGCAGGTCACACCGAAGAGCTATCCAGTCAATCTGATTGACAAAGATTGGTCCGAAAGGAAATTTTTCTTTTGGATGCAGGCCAAATCACTTCCAAACATGATTCATGATATGGAGGTCAAGGAAGATGATGTTTGGATTGTGACAAATGAAAAATGTGGTACTACTTGGATGCAGGAGCTGACTTGGTTGCTGCTGAACGATTGCGACTTCGAAGCGGCACTTTCCAAGGACTTGGAACTACGCTCTCCCTTTCTTGAGTAAGTAATATATCAAGGTTGGAAATCCATAACGCTTGTCCTTAGATTTGCATTTGTAGGACAAGATTCAAAAACTGGTCTGGAACGTGTAGAAGAACTGCCATCGCCTCGTCTAATAAAGTCGCATCTGCCGCTGCCCCAATTACCTCGTCAGTTGTGGCAGAAGAAAGCCAAAGTGATATATGTTTTTCGAAATCCCAAAGATGCTTGGGTTTCTGAATATTATCACGCTGTTACATTTGACTGCAGCTATGGGAAAACTTTAAAACAATTCTTCGATGATTGTATGGAGCCAGAAAATCATCGCAGATATGTTATCGAGCATGCAACTGATTTTTATCAGCTACGGAATGAACCTTGGGTTTATTACACCAGCTTTGAGCGCATGAAATGCAATCTTCGCGCTGTCATTGAAGACTTGTGCAAGTTTCTAGACAAGACTGTAACGGAACAGCAAATGGAACGCTTACTTAAGCATCTGTCATTTGACGAAATGAAAAGTATGTGGAGGCAATATTTTCTGTAATACTGAATTAATTCCGCTTTCTATTGTAGAAAATCCGACCACAAATCATATTTGGGAGCGCAATCAGATTAATCACGAAAACCACGGGAAAGAAGTTCATAAGTGAGTGCAAAAAGTAATTGTGGAATAGAACTTTTAACATCGCTGACTTAATATTTTTGCAGTTTCGTACGAAAGGGCACAGTAAATGGTTACAAAGATGAATTGACACCTAAGCAGATTGAGAAAGCTGATAATCTTATAGCGAAAAGACTTCTATTAAATAATGTCACTTTGGAAGAACTCTTGCTAGCTGAGAAATTATAAAGAAATTTTTTTTTTTATGTACACCAGATGCTTACTTGAAAATAAAATTATCAAACAAACAAGTTGTAAATAGCCAGCAAGTTTTGTATAGCACTCGCATTTCTTTTTATCGGGAGATATATATATATATAAATATATTTATATTTATGTGTATACCAACTGATTCGTGTACCAGTGACATATCTTTTGGGTTGGTGCATTGAGTAAGTCGCGCTTTAGCAATTAAAATTAAAGCATACTTTTAGGAGCATTGTTATTTTTCATGGCCCCATTGTGTACTTTTTTGTCACAACTTAAATTGATTACAAAATTAGCACTACTGAAGTAATTACGATATTTGCATTACAACAAATGGCAATCAATTAAGATGTGTTATATACACTCCCCGAAACTCGATTAAAGGCAAACAAACGTCAAACCGCAAACAATCGTCAGAAACAAAGCTTACGATAAAAATGCATATGCCTACAATTTGATTTAATAGGTTGATTTCAGCTCTTACACTTAATAATAACTATTATTCGACTCTATTTTGTTTTATTTCAAATGAAGCAGTTGTCAAGCTCTTCTATTACTTTGCTTAGCCTGGCAATATAAATTTTGTATTTCTAGCAGTAATTGTGCTGTCTTTTTTAGTGCTAAAGTAAGAAACTAAGCTGATAGTAAAACAAATTAAAAAAATAACGCGAGATCAAGCTTGAGTGCATTAAAATAAAATATAATTGAATTTTAAACATTGTCGTAAGCATTTATACTGTTGATCAAGAAATAGGCAATTTTCCTGCGTTATTTTGTATGCCTACGAATACATAAAGAGAAACTGACGATTGTTTACGAATTTCGTTAGAAAATCAAGCAAACGCAAAATAACTGATAATGCGCGCACTACACTGATAAGCAAATAATAAACCAACCACAGAGATCGACTCTTGATCAGTACTCACCGAATAGAGGAAGTGTGCAGAGCGCAAATATGGCAGCTGTCCAAAATAGCCTAAAAGTTGCGTTGAGAAAGCGCATGACTGAGATTCTCGGCTGTCTGACTCCCGATGTCATCGCCAGGCAATCGCAAGTGGTTACCTTGAAGGTCAGTTCTATGCACTAAATATTCTAATCAATGTTATTGAACAGCATTTTTATATTATGCAGGTGGTGCAGAATGAGGCATTTCGGCAGGCGAAACGTGTTAGCATCTATTTGAGCACCAAAGATGAATTGGATACCACTGAGCTAATCCGGGAAATGTTTCGCCTGGAGAAGGCGGTGTTTGTACCTAGCTATCAGGGTACTAAAATGAAAATGGTGCGTTTGCTAGATATGACGGATTACGAAGGGTTGCCATTGACCAAATGGAACATTAAGCAGCCGAGCTTCAAGGAGAGTCGCGAGGATGCCTTTACGAATGGTAATCAATCGAATCAATCACCGTAATATGACTTAATGATGATGTATCCTTACCTCACCTTGCAGGACATGGCATTGATCTGTTTATTGTGCCTGGCGTGGCATTCACTCCTAGCGGCGATCGTTTGGGTCACGGCATGGGCTACTATGATAAATATTTAAATCAACACGCGGCCAAGTATCCGCATAAGAAGACCACTATCATGGCACTGGCACTCAACGAACAGATCGTAAGCAAAGAGGAGCTGCCCATGGAGGAGCACGATGTGCGCTTGAATTGTGTTGTTA
The DNA here is from genome assembly GCA_035042405.1 of Drosophila demipolita. Classification (NCBI taxonomy): domain Eukaryota; kingdom Metazoa; phylum Arthropoda; class Insecta; order Diptera; family Drosophilidae; genus Drosophila; species Drosophila demipolita. Next base: position 6,138,754 of record JAWNLI010000033.1, read on the forward strand.
CAGAGAATTCTTAAAATTTAATCACGTTACATACAAAATTGTATAAATCGAATATACACAAAACACTTTTTATATATAAAATTCTATTGTTTGATTCTAACGCAAATAGGGCGGTCGGGATCGCAGGCCACGCCCACGAGATCTTCCACTGTAATGGGGCGATTGATAATGTGAATCGCTATTGCTAAAGTGCGCGTCAGAATTGCTGGAGCGATACGGCGTTCCAGGAGACTCAGACCAGTTGGAAGGTGAGCCAATCCTCATAAGTTTCTTTTGCCTGCAGAAAAGGAAACAATTTAATTGGAAAATTGTATTTTAATACTTATATAACTGCTTACCTGTAAGCTGCAGCCGCTGAGATGCGTGAGCCTCGGTTGCGACCCACCCGTGTGCCACGCAGCATTGAGGGTATTTTATTGTAGCCCGTTGGACCAGTCGGCTGGGCGCCGCACGTTTCCAGCGCCAAGAAATCATCCACATGCAGCGACGGCGGTCGCGAAGTGTTTGGCGGCCGGGAGCGAAACAAGTCGCCACGGGAAGGTGGCGGCCTGGCAAATCCGCGTCCCCTTACTGCGCTCACAAACATTTTCTTCTCAGGTCGACCTGTTGCGGGCTCTACCTCGACGCGCCGTGTGCGGAAACAGGGCGCTGTGGGGGTCATTTCGCGATTGGATTGCGGTGAGCCCGATAAGTGCAGGACGCGTTTGCAGTCGCCGGTGAGATTCAGATCGGGATTGAGGCACCCATTGGCCAAATCCGTTAAATCACAGGCAATGCGTTCGTACATCGGCTCATCCATATCTTCAATTACCTCAATGGGCAACGGTTCAAGCCAGTAACGTGCCGTCAGCTGTGCATTCTCAACCGTCGCAAGGTAGCGCGTAAAGATTGGACGTGCCTCGTATTGGGTAACAATGCCCTCCGCTTGCGGCAGATAGGGCTCAACGCTTAGCGGTCCAACAACAATTGGGGTGCTAGTTGCAGTTGCATCAGTATCTTCGGTTTGAGCAGCCACTACTGGAAGCGTCTCCTGATCAAGCCTGGATGCGTGCAGTGCAATGAGCTGCTTCAAGTCCAACATTGCCGCTTCATTGACCAAATGCTTGAACTTCTCAAGCACTCTGAGTATACGTAAGAGCACCGGCGGCCTCTCCACATCCTGAAACTCCAGTAGCTGAGCGAGCTCTACGGCGCCCAGCTTAAGCGTACGCCTTGGCATTGGGGACATTACTTGCGGTGGCTCGATTTGTGTCAACGAGCGCAACAGTAAAATTAACGATTGAATGTTAACATTGAACTCGACTGTCTCATTGTGAAGTATAACACGCTCCATCCAGGCCTGAAATTCGCTAATCTTCTGCTTCATCAACAGTACCAGGTGATAAAATGTGTAGCTGTGTGAAATAAAGACAACAATTAAAATCATACAAACATATAAGGAATTTAATTCTTACTCATGCTCGGTGAGAATGACCAGATTGCGAACGGCCAATATAGAGATGCAGTGTGTCACCTCCACACTGGTCAGATTGCTGAAGACGGCATCGATAACGCGTGGTAATAGCTCCTTGGGCGGCAGTGCAGCTGCCAAATTTAGGGTTGGTTGTGCAGTTGATTTATATGAAATTAATGAAACGCCCGAGTCGAGAAAACTGTCTAAAATGCGATGCGCCGCTTCCTGGCAATTGGAGACGACCTCATTAAACTCGTTCAGTGCCAACAGCGATTGGAACAGGTCCCAAAACTTGCCCGACAATATGGATATCATGGAGCTCTTGAGTGGTCCAAAAGCGCAGAGACGCGTGGAGAAACGAAGAAGACGCTCTAGATTAGTGGTGGGCATACAGTTTCCACTCTGATACTCGGTGCAGAGCAACTCCATAACAGTCTTGGCTATAAGCAGCGTCATGTTTGGAGCCAAATCCGAAAGCTGCATGCAAACGCGCTGCAGCAGTTCGGATAGCTGCGGGAAACTTGATGGCGCCAAGTCTTCCACCAGCTTGGCAATCTGACCGCTCTGTGGATGCAGATGTGCGGACCAAAGCTTGCGTTCGGTAATCAAACGCTGCCTATGCTGCAGCTTTAGCTGTTCACTCAAAGGTTGTGGCATTGGCAGCGGCAATGGCAACAGTTCCGCCAACAATTTGAGACCCGGTATAAAATTGGCTGGTCCATCGATGTTCTTCAGTACCTCACGTATCATTTGCGTCCAAAGCGACTTGTGAAGCGACTCCTCATCTTGCTCGTCCGGCTGCGTATATGCCAAAAGTGCTTGCACCACCTCCACTTTGCACTGTTCCACTTCGGCACCAGCCTGACAGTGTGAAGGGTAATAGTAGAGAAGATAATATACCTTGACCAGATGGTCGACGGCGGTCAGATCTTTGAAGGTGCCATCGCGACACAGAATGGCATAGGTGAGAAGCTCGCGAAGTATTTGCAGCGTGGGCAACATAATCTGGCAGCAGTGCACACCCTGAATGGTCATCAAAGCGGGCGCATGCATTCCAGGCTGTTCAAAATACGCGCACAAACGCTCCAGTATCTGTATCATTAGCTGCACCCCATCCGCTGCGTACAGCTGAAGTGCTACAAAGCGATGCTTAAGCTCCTCGGTGCCCCTTCGCTTGCAGGACGATTTTACGCCTGGAGGAGGTGCCGTATTGGTGATGACCAGGTATCGCAATATGCGCAATGCCATTATCAAATCACCCGGAAAGGTGGTCAGATAGTCCAGGGAACGCCCAATGACCTCAACCAAAGGCAATATGTCATCGTAGATAAACACATTGATCGCCTCCAGTGGTTTCATGTACACATACATTTCCTGCAGCACAGCTGAGACTGATGGCTCGAAGGTTTCGTGATTTTTGGCCAGTTCCAGAATAACAGAGCCATGCTCGATAAGATAGTCGAGCTGCTCACAATAGCGCACACAGGCATCGACCATATCCACAGCATAGCTGAGCACTGGACTCTTGTATTTGGTGCCCGGGGAGCTGAGCTGTCGCTGTGACTGCAGGCGCTGCTCCTTCTTGATGAGGTCCATGAATATCTTCAGATTGTTATTCATTCCGAGCATCTCAACGGTGTGCTGTCGTCCACTTGGATCGCAGGTCTGCGAGTATATCGCATGGATGTGCGTCGCCACTTTAATCGCGTCGTATTCCGGCGCTGCGGCCGTAAAGACAATAGCGTCCATGTGATAACGTGTCTGCACCTTGTAAGCCAACTGAATGCCAAGTCGCGCCAAACGTGGAAAAACAGTTCGAGGAATAGGAACTACTCTATGGTATGTCAACACTCCACTATTGGCCTCCGTTTGTACACCAACATCAAATCCAACATTTTCACTTCCAGGAGTTGCCTCAGTAGAGCCATCTGCTTTCACTTCCGAAGCGACCTTTTCCGGGCTATCCGACGATTCTACGGTTACATTTGTCGGATCTGTTTGAACTGCAAAATTTGAATAAAATAAAAATATTATTTTAAGTTTAATTTGAGAAAGATTATGAAAACAAAGATAAGCGTGTTACAAACCTTGCCGTTCCTTGAATATGTACGTCTTGGGTGCCGTTGGTAATTCATCCAGTCCGAGCAGTATGGCAACAATAGCTTGCGTCGTTTCAGAGGCATCGTCCACAAAGTAATCGATACCGACATGGGATTTAAGCAGTGCATTCAATAGATCCAATGTGCATAAAAATGTGGTCGCTGGCAAATCTTTGGAGTTGCTCAGAATCAGTAGCACCGATTGCGCAAGAGTATGCTGCTTAAAATAGGATTGCAGAGCATTGCCAAAGCTACGCTGAGCATTTGGATCGGTGACCAATTCGAACTTCTTGGAGACAGGTAAAAAGCGACGCGGCTGCTGAAAGCTGAGCTGATTGACCACTAAAGCATCCATGAGCATCCCAAACGCAAATTCGATCTGTTGACAGATTTTAAGCAGAGATACGTCCACCTTGCTGATAAAGAGTTGTGTGCAGCTTTTCTGCACACACTCCAGCGCCTCGTAGAGATGCAGTTTCTTGAGGATGGCCTGCAGGGCGTATTTGATGCGCGTTAGCTTTGCAGTCTTGAGGCACTCGACTATTCGCTGATAACCCTTTGTTTTTTCACCCAAGAAGTGGCCAATGCCCAACTTTGTGTCGATCATAGAGTAGACAGCCTTTAGCAGCTGCAATTTAATCGATAGCGCCATATAGGGCTCCTGATAAAGGCTGAAGACCGCTTCGAATGGATCAAAATTGTGGTGCTGTATCAGGTGCTGGAACAGCTCCTCATTCGTCATCAGCAACTCGGCCATTCGGGCGCCAAGTTTAATGTGTCGTATCTTAAATGCCGGCTGAGGTTGCATGTAAGCCGCTTGAAAGCTGAGCGCTATTTGTAATATGTTTGCCGCTTGACGCAGGTGCGATTCGTCATTCTTGAAGAACTGCTGAAGCACAAAGTTTCGTCGTTTATAGTGGTGCATCAGGTAGCCCAGCTGATTATTTAGCTGCTCGCCCAGGTAGACAAACTGTTCGCGTTCGTCGATGGTGACGCCGCCGTGCTCCTCGTTGAAAGCGCTCACATTGTCCCAGCGTATTTGTAGCGATAGCTTCTTGAAAAGCAGTCGCAGCGTGTCCAGCTCTTTTCCAAAATGCGACAACAAATCACCATTGTAAAACAAGAGCGGGCGATGCCATGGTTCGAAGGAGTCTATTGCCGGCGGTGCACCCGCGGCAGCTTCCGCTAGATTTCGTTCGTACTCGGCCGCAGCAGCCGCATCCAGAGCCGCTTCCTCGTCTTCCAAATCATCGCCAATTATCTCATCATCGCTCAGAATCGGCTCAAACTGCTCTTGTGGCGTATCCGAACGCTCTCGATCCCGCTCCCGCTCTCGTTCGCGCTCACGTTCCTCTTCCTCGCGCTCACGCGGCAACGATTCCGAGGAATGCCGATAGCCGTGCGAGCTCTGCAGCTTATAGTGCGAGCGTGTATCATCATCGTCAAAGTCCATTGTGTCCGGAGAACGTGGTCGTGTGGGTGAGTCAATTGAAACGGGCGGCGTACGCGGCCACTTGTGCTCATCGACATCCGAACGCGAGCGCTCCGACCTTTTACGTCGCGATCGATGGCTGGAATACTCTGGTGAGCGCGACCAATCTCGTTGTGGTTTGTCGCGTGAGCTTTGAGTGGATAGACAAGAGAACATGACAGCAGTTGAAGAACAAAAAAGGTAAACTAGGAAATGTATTTACCAGCGCAGATATTCCCTGTCGTTGCTCTCCGAATGCGTGTGTGTACGCAAAGGTGGCGGCGAATGATCCGTGGAGTGTGTGGAGCGCCGCAAACGCCTTAAATCACGCTGCTCTTCATCCGCATGCTGATGGTAATGATCACGCGACATAGCATACTCAATTTCATCGTGTTCGTAGTCGCTAACATTGGCCTTATGTGCCGCTGTCGCCAGCAGTACCTCACTTGGCATGGGCTCAGACCAATCATCCTTGAGCACTTCTTCAGGCAGGAGAACATTGTGCACATTGTCGCCACTGAGATTGCACATTTCGGGGCCCGTCATTGCTGGCTCGCACGGCAACGTTGGACTAGCAATGGGTTCCGTTACCGAGTTGGTCAGGATGCCGTAGACAGCAAGAGTAATGGCGCTATACCAGCCCCGGAGGACGAGACCATCGGTTGGTATTTTTTCCTGCGAGCAGTCAAGGTGAATGCAGTCGTTCTGGTTGTATCGGAGCAGGCCCAAGTTCTCAAATGCCGAGGCACCTGGCATTCCCAAATCATTCACAAAGAACTCCAGATCGAATTTTGAGGGATTCGTGGCGCCCAGACGAACGCCACCTGGGAAATCGGCTTGGACTCGAGCGCCCAATGGTATTATGCGCACCTGTGTTATAAACACCGGCTTCGGAAACTGCACTAGGTCCAAGTTGATGTCCTTTGAGAGGAATTAAAACGATTTTAGTGATTTTCTGTCGCACACACATGTTGATTACTCGAAAAATGCAAATTTGTACTTACGGTGACTTCTTCGTGTGAAAAAGTGTCAAAGAATAGCAACTCGGCTCCATCATCGGCATCGGCCATTTTGGCATGCAATTGAGACCCGTTCACACAATTAAAATACGTATTACAAGTAAATTTATGTTCAAAAATAAAAATAAACAAGCGTCCGTCGGCAAATTTTTTGTTGCGAACTAGGAAAGTGTGACCGTTGCAGCGTATTAAGTTAAAAATATCGAATTGGTGCTGGTATGCTGCTCACCGATTATTTATTGCATGTGTTTCGATAATTATAAAAATAATCGATCAATTGCACGATACTTATTTTTGTCGCTTGTTGAATGCAATGGCAACACTAAAATTAACCGGCTCGCTTCTTCGGGCACACTTGCAGCATACAAGTTTCGTCAGCAGAAGCGACAGGTAAGTTTTTTGCTCCACAATAATTTCTGCTTACATCTATATATATATATATATATATATACATACATATACCTCAATGTTTTTCTTTGTTTGAAAACATCATCGTGAGTTTTAATATTCGTTTTGTTTTTGTCTATTTTCAGATTATTTACCAATACGACATTTTTCATTGTTTACTGAGCAGAATGTTCGTCGTACGCTGTAGCAAAGCCCGTTTGTACCCCGCTGGAGTGCAGTAAGTTTTAAACTGTTAATAAATGCCTATTAGCATTTCTACTGGTTTATCGAAAACACAAAATAACATGTATTATTTGTCAATCGTCATATGTTCATACGTAATTTATTAAGTAAGTTATTTCTGATAAGATAAACGTCCAATTCGAGACACGAAAATTTTTTTCACTTGACCCGGCGCTAAATACAGCTTTAATTGTGTGTGTATGTGTCGGTGTGTTTCTTACGGCTTCAATGTTACATAACAAGTGCAAACTTACTAATGCATTTCTCTCCTCTCTACCCACAGATTGGCCAAAATGAGCGGCCAGTTGGGCGACTTGGGCAGTGGCGCCGGCAAGGGCGGCGGTGGCGGTGGCTCGATTCGTGAGGCTGGCGGCACCTTTGGCAAAATGGAGGCTGCTCGCGAAGAGGAATACTTCTACAAGAAGGTAAGTTGCAAATGCAACTAAACACCCAGCATTAAATATATACAAGATTTATTTAAATAACTTAGCTTTCGAAGCTTCGATAATACAGTTACAATTTTTAACGCAATTTTATGCGCTTGATAATCTAGAACAATCAATATGAAAAGTGTGGCAACATTGTTTTTTCAAAGGCAGGTTGAAATTAGGTTTAGTAACAGGGCAAACCATGGAGCAGCTCATGCATTCCACACTTTTGAATGCGATAATTGACTTCTTTGAAATTGAGACCCGTTCCAAAAGCTTTTTGCAAGCGATTCGACAACGCCCACATCTCCTCTTTGCCCTCATGGTTTCGTACAATCTTTAGACCGCTTGTGAATTGCAGCGTATGTTCATCGGCGATGAGCAACGCGAGATATTCGTGCTTGTACGGCTGTCGTATGTTCCAAGCTAGTATGCTTGCTGGCTGCACCAGTCCGCACAACAACATGCCCGTCTCACTCATCGCCGTTCCCACACACTGACGGCCCCGCTTTCCCAGCAATGCGAATTGATCCAGACCAGCACTGACATCGTTACGCTTCCATATGCTCGCATTGTTGACCACCTGCAGTGGAATTGCCATCTGCCAGTCGCTGGACAACGAGTGGAAGTACAGCATTCTCTCCATTTGTCCAGCCAGAGCGTGTGGGGTCAATGTGAGTGCCACTGTTCCGTCCCAAAGTTGAAAACTCTCGCCGGCCACCGTAAAGGTGCCAAAATCTGGATGAGGATAGGTGTACTTGTTCTCGATGCGCCACGATTGCTGTGCAGCCACATCATACACCACAATGCCATCGCCAATCGAGTCCGCCATGTAGACGTGCTTTACATCACAGTTCTTTGCATCCAGGTCAATGGTGGGCGTGACAAACCGACTAACGCCTTCTTTGTACATGTCGCGAGGCATTCGATAATGATGCACTACACCACCACTTGCCAGATCGATGGCATACAGCTGTGGGGCACAGTGCTGCACAAAGTCAATCTCGCCACTGTCCAATATCCACATGCGTCCACACTCATCGATCTGTGTGCGATACACGGATGTCAGTCCATTGCAGTCTGCGCCATGCGACTGATGCCAATCATAGCTAGGATAGGGTCTCAAAACTGTCCCGTTCTCTTGCAACTCATTGGTCACATATGCCAGGGAGTAAGGCACGCCCTTGCCGAAGCGCGGAATGGTCACAAAAATCGACGGCGTTTTGTCTCCATCTGTACCGAAAGAGAGAAGTCGTTTATATTTGGTTAAGATTAATCTCGCACATACCACAAATGAGAGACATGCCAATGCAGTTTACACTCAGAAATAAAAGCTGCAAGAAGTTTAGTTTCAAGGTTTTCCTCACTCCAAAATGCCTTTAATCTTACGCTATTATTTTCTAAAGCATTTTTGCCTTTCCATTTTAAAACCTGCTTTAATCACATTTTTCTGAATTTTTTACAGTTTCCAATTTGCATATTGAATGGCCGAATTTTAGAGACACGTATTTTTTTAAAGTATTTTACGCAATTATTTAATTCTAAGCGTTCATTATAAGACTGCTCTAGTTTTTAGGTTGATCGTTTTAATGCATTAATAAGTGACTTACGTGTATAGTAAACATCCACATCGATGGGAATAACATTATCCGGATTATAGAGACCATCGCGCAGGACACGCTCCTGTTCATGGCGCGTTGGGAAGCTCAGTACCAGGTTTCGTGCCTCAAAGACCTTCTGCAAGGCCTTGGAATGGTATGAGCCGTCAGGTCTTGTACCGAATTGTCCTGCTGCAATGCCTAGCCAGCCACAAAGTAATCCTATTATTATTGTGATGCAATGCTGACTGATATCCATGCTGCTTCCGTAAGCAATTCGTAATCTTTTTTGGGTGACCCGCTCGACGTAAGACCCAAACGGTAACTGAACACGGTCTGCCAGCAAGCGTTTCATGTCTTTCCAATCTGCCGTAGCAGCAGCTCCAGCTTTACAGCAGCGACAGCTCACCAGACCAGACTTGATCAATTGGGTCAGTTTTGTGGCAAACTGGTTTAATTGCACATTAAAAGCTTGCATTAAAATTCTCATTGTAACGATCTTGTTTATATCGCTAACAAAAAACATCAAATAACCCAAAAATATAAACAAACCATTTTGAAGGTATAATTATGCATAACTTCCAAACACCTTCCACTCGGCGCTGCGTGCGCCATCAAAATGGAGTCCATTGATCCCCCGTTGAGGAGCATGTTGCAGCATTAAATCATGTATTCCCTATGAGACAGCTTAATAAAAAGTTTTGTGAAATTTACCTCACAGATCTGCTTAGATTTGTGTTTACCAAAGAGCTATGAGTCGACACAAAATTTCTCTTTTAGTATATCTGTTAGAATTGCGAGTGATCTCATAATACTTTTGTTTGCCTCTATAATTAAAAAATTACAATGAGATTTTATTTGAAGGCTCAGTCTTTCTGTTTGTGTAGAGTATTCAGTATTCACTTTCCTGCTACCTATTCAGTTCATCCAATGCTGGTTTTTACCCGGAACATGTTTTCTGTCCGTTTACCAGTTGGCATACAGCAAATTCCACTTGTTCCACGTGTCGGAGAAATCATCTTTAATGCTTTGCATTATTAATTAGGTGACTTTTAACTCTTTTGACAAAATTGACATAAAAATGATTTCACATCCCACACATAATAAAGTCAGACAATGAAAATAATTTGGTTAGGTGAAAAAATGGTATGTAAATTTGACTTTTAATTGGGTAACCACTTGATACGATTATTTATAATAAAATCTTTTATGTATATGATTAAGAAAAGACCAAACGCTTAGACAGATCCTCGTCGCTTGGAAGGTGTACACCACTGTGAATATCGTTAAGTGGCCGACGCAAAATACGGAAATTCACCTCGTTGGGATTTAAAGTTTCGCTTGAAATTTTCTGCAACAGGATGCTGTTAGAAAATGCAAATGCAATGGAGAAAATAAGTTTAACTTACCTGAAAACGATTAGAGAGCATCCAGAGTTCCTCTTGACCGAAGTTATTTCGCACCACCTTCATGCCACTGACAAACTGCAGGTCACTGGACTTGGCGGGCAGATTGCCAAAGTGACGTGAGGTGTAGGGGGTATTCGTATTCCATGCGAACAGCTTAATGGGATTGAAAGTGACGCAGTACAGATTGTTGCGGCTGTCCATAGCAGAGGCACCACATTCACTTCTACGCCTGCCCAGCAACTTGAACTGTTCCGGCAAGCCACTCGGATCATCCGCCCAGTTCTCCCGCCTGTTTATCACGTTCAGTGGCACCGAATACTCACTGAAGCTGGCCAATGGATGGAAGTATAGATTATGTTTGTCATTATTAACAGTAAAGATGCCGTCCATCAGAATGAAACTCTCCCCGGCAATCGTATGTTGGCCATGATCGGGATCTGGATACATGAAACGATTCTCGATACGCCAAGCAGCGTTCGCTTGATGATCGTAAACTACGAGGCCGTGATAGGTGACATCCGGCACATAAATCATGGTGCGCGCACAGTTGCCCCGTGGAGGTGGATCCATCACCAGTACATTGGGTGCTATTAAAAGCGAGGTACCTGGTTCATAAGTATTGTTGGGGAAGCGGAAGCGATGGAGTAAACGATCATTATTCAGATCGAATTGCAACAGCTGCGGCGGACACACCTGCACGCCACCCACATTTCCTGAATCAATGACCCACATCTGTTTGCACTCCGTAATCTGAAAAATAACTTATTCTTGTATCTTGCTAAGCCTAGGAACTACTATTAATCCAATATTTACAGCCACACGAAAAGCGGAGGTGATCTGATCACAATTGTCTCCATTATTGTTGTGCCACGCAAAGTTCGGATAAGGCTGCAACTGAGGACCATCGTTGCCCAACTGCTCCGATACCGTTGCCAGTGTGTAGGGTATGCCTCTGACGAATCGTGGAACAGTGGTAAACACACGCACCTGTCCATTGGCCAAATATTGCGGCTGCACATCGATGGGTGTGCCAATTCCTTCCATCAGATTGCCATCTGCTCGCGCTTTCTGTAGATCCTGTTCTGACGCAAAGCCATAAACCAATCGTCGCCATTCCTTTGCGGTCTCCATGCTGCACCTTTCATTATTTCCATTTCCATAGCCAGGGACTTGTACATTTCCGTAGCCCGCCACATTGCCCACAATTGTCCCAAATGCTATCAGAAGCAGCGACATCCGCATTCGTAGCTTACTTTCTCTTTGGGGTCTCATCACGAAAATGTTCTCGATTGTCGATGTTTCGACCGGAACTGATGTCAGCGCTTATCAATGGAATATTATGATTTATTTAAATTTGTTTTTTGTTATTATCAACTGATAATTCTGTGTTTAGGCATCAGCTGAAGAGCGCATTACTTAAAAACAGTTTTATTTACTCTTTTTTTTAAGGTCAGTTCTATTAATAAAGTAGAACTGAGTTAAAAATAAATTTTCTTGGCAGATTCTTTGCTTTTGTTCGCGTTTCTGTCACTTAGGCTGCCAATTCACAACTAAAACTGGCTTCAGAGCAACTCAACCCGATAAGCAATAACACTGATACAGAATCAGGTTCAGGCGCAGGTTTAGATGACTTGGAAGAAGCGACAACAACATCGGAGACAGAATCATAATGCTGTCGTCTTTTCGCTTATTCTGATTTTATGTTCTCTTCCATTTCTCCACTTAATATAATATGGTGGCTAATTTGCATGAGTTGTATTGAGCTCTCTAGCGTTATTTGTTTGCGTCTGCTAAAATAAATTTACTTAATATTTACGCTGGCATTCGAAATATGAGGCTTTTGCTTCATAGCTAATCGGCTTTGGAAAGATCGTTTCGTTTGGAAGTGCTTATTGACAGTAAATAATAATTAAAAATAATAATAACGTTGCCAATTCTCGTCAAGTCATATTAATGTTTTTGCCCATTTTTCGATGGTTTTGTTAGTGCACAAACAGTCATTAAACCAGATCGTAATTAGCTTCTTTATTGACGTATTTTTGTTTACTTTATAGCAAAAGAAACAGCTGGAGCGCTTGAAGAACGATCAGATCCATCAGGCCGAATTCCATCATCAGCAGATCAAGGAGCACGAGGAGGCCATTCATCGTCATAAGCAGTTCCTCAACAACTTGCACAAGTGAATAACTCAATTAACTCAATTAAAAATGAAATGAACAATCTTCACATTAACATTAACTATTGCGTCACAATTACTTAATTGCATTTCTCTAATTATACAACATGTTTTTGTATTGTATCAAGGCTTTAATAAAGAATTGTTTTCGATGTTTGAATTTTAGCGTAAACCTTGAATTAATTTGTTTTTTTAGGGTGTCAAATAAATAACGAATGATAATTTTTGGTTATTATTCACAATCGTTTTAATAAACAAAACTCGTATTTAAAATCCGCCTTTTATACGTAATTGGAATTTTAGTATGTTACATTAATAAAGCCCTAATCCAGTCAACTAAAAATAAACGTTAAAATCACTTTAGGTGTGAAAAATCAAAGTGGAAGCCTTGATAACATTGCTCTTAAAGAAAATTAATATTTTATTAGGTGTTAAAAAGTAGGAAGAACACATCCCTATTTGAAATTGTATTATTTTTTATTTTGTGCAATATATATTTCGAGTTTTATAATATATTCTCCAATCACGCCAAGGTCATTATATTTCAGACATTCACCAGACTGTAATACATGTTGCGAAAAAAAAACTGTGTGAAATAAAATCATTTCGAAGCCTAAAACTAGGCAACGATAATTTGTCTCTAAATATCGTCGAGTGGGCGACGCAAAATGCGGAAATTCACCTCGTCGGAATTTAATGTGCCGCTGGCAATTTTCTGCAAAAACAGCCAGTTAGAAAATGTCAAGCAACGAGAAAACATCAGATTAACTTACATGAAAACGGTTAGAGAGAATCCAGAGTTCCTCTTGACCAAAGTTATTTTGCACCACCTTCATGCCACCGACAAACTGCAGCTCATTCGAATTGACGGGCAGGTTGACAAAGTGAGGTGTGGTGTAGGTTGTATTTGTATTCCATGCGAACAGATTAATGGGATTGAAGTTGACACAGTATTGATTGTTTCGGCTGTCTATAGCGGAGGTGGAGCATTGACTTTCGCGTCTGCCCAGCAACTTGAACTGCTCCGGCATGGCATCCACATCATTTGCCCAGATCTCCCGCCTGTTTATCACGTTCAGTGGCACCGAATACTCACTGAAGCTGGCCAATGGATGGAAGTAGAGATTACGTTTATCATTATTAACAGTAAAGATGCCGTCCATCAGAATGAAACTCTCCCCAGCAAGCAGCGTTCGCTTGATGATCGTAAACTACGAGGCCGTGATAGGCGACATCCGGCACATAAATCATGGTGCTCGCACAGTTGCCCAGTGGAGGTGGATCCATTACCAGTACATTGGGTGCTATTAAAAGCGAGGCACCTGGTATATAAGTATTATTGGGAAAGCGGAATCGATGTATTAAACGATCATCATTCAGATCAAATTGCAACAGCTGCGGCGGACACACCTGCACGCCACCCACATTTCCTGAATCAATGACCCACATCTGTTTGCACTCCGTAATCTGAAAAATAACTTATTCTTGTATCTTGCTTAACCGAGGAACTACTATTAATCCAATACTTACAGACACACGGAAAGCGGAGGTGATCTGATCACAATTGTCTCCGTTATTGTTGTGCCACGCAAAGTTCGGATAAGGCTGCAACTGAGGACCATCGTTGCCCAACTGCTCCGATACCGTTGCCAGTGTGTAGGGTATGCCTCTGACGAATCGTGGAACAGTGGTAAACTCACGCACCTGTCCATTGGCCAAATATTGCGGCTGCACATCGATGGGTGTGCCAATTCCTTCCATCAGATTACCATCTTCTTCCGCATTCTGTTGGTCCTCTTCAGAGGCAAATCCAAACTCCAATTGCTTCCATTCCTTTACGGTCTCCACTGTGCGCGTGGGACTGGGAATATCCGTAAACACGTCTCCTAAGGGAGAAGGAGCCACCTTGCCCACAATTGTCGCTAATACTATCAAAAGCAGTGGCAAGCGCAAGCACTGTGTTGCCACTTGGTGTTTCATCTTGGATGGGTGTTTAATTGTCAATGCACTGACTGGAATTAATGGTCAGCGCTTTTTAACGGTTTTTATAGTTTATTTATCTTGTTTATTATTAACATAGTAATTTAGTTTATTGTTACTTTTGCAACTGATTATTTTCTGTATTTCGGAATTCGCGAAAAGCCGCAATATTGACTTTTAATTAGCATTATTTGCCAGTTTTCAATGCATTTTGTTTAGCCAGTTGTATCAATTGTATTGCAATATTATTGTCTTCAAAATTCACTTTCTTGGCAAATAATTTGCTTTTCACCACGTTTTAATCACATAGTCTGTCAACTAGCTTCAAAAGCTACTAACCGATAATAGTTATTAGCGAATTTTAAATTGTTAAAAGTCTTTGTCATAAAGTACTTAACATTTTATTAAGTGTTACAGAACAGCATTTATTTTCGCAACTCATAATATATATTTTATTCATTGTAAATCAGTTATTTCACAGTAAGCAATTAATTAGTTCGAAACAATATTATTCTGAAATAATATCAACATTAAGCCCAAAAGTATGCAGTTATATTTTTGACATTTTGTTCTTTTATAGTGAAGTCCAGAACTAGAGTGCATGCCAGTAAATATTTTACTACAAGCAGAATGCTGAGTTTTTCAAGTAAATCAAATCTCACTTTGAGTAATAATTCAGATAGTTCACATCAAAAAATTAGTTTCGTATAAATCAAATTCAGTGCCGTTTTTTACGTTTTTTAAATCAAAATCAATTATGTCTAATTTAGTACGCAAAATTCTAAAGCATAGCGCCGATCTCGCTCATTGGTAGGTTTTATATATTTCATAGCTATAAATATGTTGCGTAATATTTGAATTACTTACAAGGAAATGTTTGATAAAAAATAATTTTAAGTTGAATAAAATTATGGGCAACAGTGCGGATCTTAAGCTGGAAGAACTACAATTGGTAATAAATGATATATCATAAATCTTAAATCATATAACCCACATACGTCACTTTTGTAGGAGCGCAGCGAGTTGGAGGCTCGCTCCACGTTGTTGTTGCAGAGGCAACGTTGCATTCAGTCCAAGATGACGGATTTGACGCGCAGCATCAAGCAAATGGAGTTTGACATTGTTCAGATGAATAAATCGACCAAGCAGCGTCAGTCGAAAGAGCGGCATGACAAGGCATAGAGAGTCAGAGGGCGGGAGGAACTAGGTGGTTCACACGAGAGGGCAAAACAAGTCGGTGATTTTGGTGCGCTTATCTTTGTGTGCAAAGCAAAAAAAAGTACCCGATCGGTGATTTACGACAGCAGCCGAACTGAGATCCACTGACTATATAAATAATCAACGTTCCCCATTGAGCTGTGCTATTAGTCGAGCAAAGGTTTCCCATTACACATCATGAAATTGATCGCACTCTGCTGTTTGTTGTTGGCGCTGCTTGCCGGCGCTCTGGCAACTCCATCTCATCACACTGGTGGAAATAGCTGGAGAGGCGGCTCATCTGGATCCCAACCAAAGTCGCGTCCATTCATTTATGATGCGCCCATACGTCGACCTGGTCAACCGAAGACAATGTACGCCTAGCAAAAAAAAAATTACCTACTCCAAAGATATAGCTGAACTGCGATTAAAAATATAAATATTTAAATAAACGTTTATGTGTTTACAAATGGAAGGAGAGAAGTCTGTTTTGGGAACCGAAAAGACCTCAATGTTAATAGTAAATCATTTCAGAGACACAGCGGTTGGCTCTCGAGATGACGCAATATTTAATATTTAATATTTAATGTTTTATATTGTATACAATATTGTATATAATATATATAATACGAAAACATACGTCTCTCCCATGACTAATAAGCTTTCGTTTTGCTTTCAAAATTTAGCACTTGACAGCTTTTATTTTGTTTATTCATTTAATTAGGTTATTTTTTTTAGATTTTCCTATTTCTTCAAAATTTAAAATTTTAAAATTTAGAAAATGACTCAAATTTGGCAAATGGCATCAATCGTCAGAAGCTTTAGGTTATTGCAGCCCCAAAAGCTTTACTGTCAAAAAATGATTAAGTGAGTGCTTCGGCGTGTAAAAATGTTCTTATCACCTGTCATATAACGCCCCGCAGATACTCGGAGCAGATTCAGAAGGCTGGCAAGGCAAAAGAGAATGTGCACTTCTTACAAAAGGTATCTATTTTATATATTTGAAAATCGTGTATGTTTGCTAATTGAGCATATTTTTTTTTAGCAACGTGAACAATTGAAGGAGCTACGTAAACAGATAATTAAACAAAGGGATCTATTGAGAGAAAAAATTGATACGCTGGACGAAAAAATAAATAATATCAAAAATAAAATGAAGAAAGGGAGCAAAAATGACAATTCAAAGACAAACACTTAACATAATTATTTGATGTCAGTCATCAATAACAATGGCTTATAAGTTATGCATATCCGTAGTGTGACAGAGTTATAAATTTTAAATGCCATTTTGAAATATTTTTCAATTAAGAAACACCAATTCTTATACAAGCTCAACAGCACTGTTTTCATACAAAGATTAAGAAATTTACTATACCATTCTCACAATAATATCAGCTCATATACTTGATAAGTTAGTAATTTTATATGTTTCCCATTAGCAGAATCTAGTTGAAGCAAAGATTAAAGAATATAAAATGGATACTCAAAGTGCTAACCAAAGGATAAAAAAGTAAGACATTTTTATAATCAAGGTGGTTTGTTTTTTTATTTTGTATTGTCGTTATGCTCGATTCAAAAAATTTCCTTTTACATAGAAATTACTCTGAAGAGATCACAAAAAGAGGCAAACCTTTGGAAAACGTATACTTCCGCCAAATAGTTCGTATATAGAAAAATGTACTTTGATTTTCTTGCATTTTAACACATGCATTTTTTTATTTCCACTCAAAAGCAATTTAAGCAGTTCCAATGTCTGATAAAAGCTAACATCAAAAAACAACAAAAACTCAAGAAAGACATTGAAAAGTTGTATAACGAGTTGAGGTACATGAGGTAAAAACACATATATCTGCGAGAATGAACAATTTATAGGGAACTCGTGATAATTTCTTACCAAACTCAGTAGGCGTGTCTGAAAAATCGTTTGCCCAAATATCATTCTAAAAAAAATGATTTTATAAAACTTATTCCAAATTTTAGTTAGTTACCTCAAGTTCTTTTTTTTTTTATTTTCTGTCTGAAGCATAATGGCGCATTTCTGTAAATTTTTTAAATCTGTAGCCTTATTGAATCCAATATTAGATTGTTTTCCACAAATTTATAAAATTAAATTATCCCGAAACTACAACAAAGGGCTCTATGAAAGAGCCAAGGCTGAAGAAAATGTGCACTTTTTGAACTTGGTACGTATTGCAAATTGTATAACATTTATCTCAAATCACTATATATGTTCCATCCCCAGCAAAATGAGCAACTAATGGAACTACGCGAAAAACAGTCGAAAAAGACACAATTGTCAAATATCCAACCGGTTGAAGCCAATCAAAATTCAAATGAAGCACAAAATAGCAAAACTGAGGAAACGGAAATTGGAAGCATCATAACACCGAAGCAGTAGGCAATTATGCGAAATCCATATTTAAATCCAAATGTAAAATCCGAGATTAATTCTTGTAATTAGCCAATTTGATTGAAAGCACTTCTTGACATATTTTAGCTGTGAACGACTCGCCGAAGGGACCAAAGCTTATTGGCCAAATGAAGACAACGTCTTGTGGAGGATTGAAACGAATTGATTCCAGTACGTTGAGGGCCATATGGAATGGGTTTCGATTGCTCCACCTGGTTTTGTATGCAATTCCCAACAAGCAGAGACTTAAGGGTCAGTTTTTCGTTATGATTGGACCATATTTTGGTGGAGCTGACGATAGTTCGATGTGTCGAAAAGAGTCGAAATGAGGAATATGCAACCAATATTAATAAATATACAATTTGCAGTTAATTCAGTATATGATTCTCTTTTTTTTATTTAAAATAGTTTGTATTTCTCATTTACAATTGCTTTACAGGAAGCGTTTTACATAACAGAAGTCAATAAACAAAAGAGATAAAGTGCTGCATTAAATGATAAGTTTCTTTATATATAGTGTATGATCTGATATATGGTAAATACATATATATCGTAGATCGCTTAACAACATTTGAAACAATAAATGTGTGAGGACAATTGGAAATTAATATGGCATTAAAAAACGAAAAACATGTCGACATACGAACTATATATAAAATAAATATATAAATCAGCATTCAAAATTTTGATCATACATAAAATACGCGTAATTTATGGAGTGAGTAACTTAGGTCTAAAATAAGATAAAAATAAAGGTTTTGTTGTGCATTTCGTTAGTCGAACTCAAGTCAAAATAATATATATGTATATTATATAAGTACATTTTAAAATACATTTGTGGTAAGTAAAGTGTAAGTGTGATTTTATGTCATTTTCGGTGTGCGGTGTGTGTGTGTGTTTGTGTGTTGTGGTGTGTGTGTGTGTGTGTAGATTTGAGCAACTTGGAGAGCTGTGACAAGTACTACAACTAAAACTAAAACTAAGTAGAACTAAAAACTTGAATGCGTTCTCAGGCGTATTCACAAATCACTTGACTTGGTCAAGTGCAGAGCCACAAAACACGCGCCAACTACCGCCCGCCCCCCCCCCTTGCCATACTGTTAAGTGTATGGGTGTGTGTGTGTGGGTGTGTGCTTGTGTGTGAGGTAGGCTGTATGTAGAGGATTGCTGTGGTGTTGGGGGCGAGAGTCCTTTAACAATATAAAATAATATGGCATACTTTTGTGCGCCGCTGCTAGCGAAATGAGCTGCCGTCTGACTGTCTATTTGTCTATGTCTGTGTGTCTGTGTGTTTGTGTGTGTGTGTGTGCTTCTAGCTTTTAAATACTGGTCAAAACAATGCCAGGAATGTTGTGAATTGCAGCCCAATGTAGGTGTGTGCGCGTGTATGTCTGTGTGTCTATGTGTGTGTGTGTGTCGCCTGTGTGTCTCTGGATACAAAATTGTTATCTTAGCCTAAAATTTAACTTTAGCTACGCCCTACGTGCTAAGTGCCTACGTGCTACAAAGTTACATCTACAACTAAAACAACAATGTGAAACGATGATGACGATGATGATAATCAAGCAATTAACAATCTTCGAAGCGCTACTCTAACTGGGCAAGCGCTTGCTGGCCAGCTCCTGTAGCTTCTGCAGCGCCAGCGTCTTGTTAATCTCCACCAGATCGCGACTGTGCTTGGCCGCCTGCAATTGTACCTCCAGTATTTTCATGCGCATCATATGCTCCTTGCTCTGCATATCCATGAACAGGCGCAGCTCGAAGGAGCTGGCGCTGGTGCTGCTGCCGCTGCTGGTTGTGTTCACGGCTGTGGCAGCGATTGCGATGGCGCTGCTGCTGCTGCTGCTGCTGCTACCAATACCACTGCTGCTTCGCTCCAACGCTTGACTGTCGGAGGATTGTGGTGTTGGCAATACCAGCGGCAACGTTGTCGGTTGATCCTCGACGGCCACGCTGTTGCTGCTCGTGCGCTGACGTTTGGCCAATGGTTTCATCAGCTCATCATCTTCCTCATTGTTGTTGTTGTTATTGTGCTGATGCTGCTGTTGCTGCAGGGCCACAGCCTGTGCCTGATGCTGTTGTATGGCAGCAGCTGCTGCAGCCGCTGCACTCGGAAATTGTCCACTGCGCAGCGCATTGAGCGCCTCCAGCGTAGCGGATATGTTGTTCATGTTGAAGCTGGGCTGAAAGCCGGACATCTCACCGCCGGTGGGTGGCATAAAGGCGGCACTCGTGTCCAGCGATGCGGCGACAGGACTTTCCGGCTCGTGGAGGCCATTGCGACTGTGATTGGGCGAAACGCTGAGTCGTTCACCATTGGCATGAATATCGTTGCTGTGATTGTTGTACGTCTCATTAAAGGTCTCATTGGTCTCCTCCTCCTTGATGTCCACATCGCACAGCTCCTGTGGCGGCGTGCGACTACTGCAAATTGACAAAAACAAATAGGTTAGCCAATTGTTCATCTTATTTAGGGAGTGCAGTTGCACTTACTCATCCATATCATGCTCATCGGCATTGAATTTGTAGTCATCGCGATATTCAAAGTCCTCCTCGAGAGCCAATGGTATTTTCGAGTAATCAATGCCATCGAGTGCCTCCGATTTGCATGCCTTCTTCGCCTCCTGCATAAAATCCCAAACCTCAAAGGTGAACGGCGATGGTTTCTTGCGATCGGCCACCTCTGCGCCGAATCTGGCCAGGCGATTGTTATAGTCGAGTATCTCATTGCGCGTACATGCTGTAAATGTTGGAAAGATTAACTTTGAGTTATAGTTATCATCTAGGTGCTTAGTGCCACACACCTTTCATGCGGCGCCATTGCTCTTTGAGGCGATTGCAGGTGCGATCTGTGCCAAATTGATTGGAGAACTTTTGGTGTATGATCTTCCAGGCTTTGTTCTTGACGGCCGTGAGACCAGCATCGAGTCGCTTATTCTCTATGATGCGCATATCCTTGCGGCACAGATCCAGCAAGTATTTCTTCTCCTGATGGTTCCAGTTCTGTGTGCGCTCCCGTTTCTTATACATGTTCATCGATGGACTGTTCATGTATTGCGTCATTTCTGCGAGTGAACAATCAAAATTTGTTAGTTGCTGCCTTATTTAAAGAGCCATTGTGTCTTACCTGTCTTTAGATCGACACCCTCCAGCAGATTGTGGTTGCTGCTTTGCCAGTTGGCGGCTATTTTCATAAATGCCTCCAGATCGTTGGCTGTGTACTGTTTGTTCACCTAAAAGAATTCCCAAAAAAAAAAAAAAACAGTTTAATATAATACAATTAGTGGCTGTATATTTGCGGTAGCAAGTCAATCAAATTGCCATACCCATATTCATTTCAATTATCATTCCCCCAAAAAATCAAATTTCTGAATTTCTGGCATGCACAAAAACTGAACCCAAAAAACCGGAGCTACTTGGGCATGCAAAACTTGTGCCGCTTGAGACTTGTGAAATGCTTTAAGATGCACTTGAAGATTCATTGAACCCAACTTATTGGAGTTAAATTTCAATTGTCTGTATAAAAATCAAAAAAAAATAAAAACAAAATCAAAATAATCAACAAAAAAAAAAAAAAAAAGTATAAATGAAAAGGATTTGAGCTGGTTTTGTTTCTGTGACTGATTTTTGACAAACGACTGACATCGTCTGATATTCTGATATGTTGCCAATATGCCACACATTAATTGATTTTCAATTAGCCAACAGACAACAGTTGCTCGAGAGACAATGAGTGTGGGGGGAAGGGGCGGGCAGCGAAGGGATTCACACAAATGTGTATGAATAGTCTCCAGGCCATTTTGAATAAGCCCAAGAAATTATGAATAATAATGACTGCAAATGCAATTGTTAAAGGAGTATCAAACGAATTTTATTTAAATTAGCAACACACACACTCACACACACACACACAACGGTAACAAACAGCTGCCGACATTTTGTGTGCTGCCATTGTGTGTGTGTGTGTATTTCTTTTCAGGGGCGATCGAACGTCTGACAGCCAATTATATTAAGATCGAATACAATCGCTCCATACAAGCAGAAACACACAAATACACACACAGAAATTCTTCATAACCGTCTGCATATATATATATATATATGTATATATAGACATAGTCGATTTGCCCATAATTCCTATACACATGTGTACTTAATTACATATGCTTGTATGTGTGTCATCTCAACCCAAAAGTTTTAAGTTATTCACATTGGTTTCAACACAAAGAAAATATAAATGTTCGGATTATTTTGTCATTAAAATTTCGCATATATTCAATTTATTTATTTTATATTTAAATTACTATTGATTTAATCAAATAAACTGTACAATTTAATATGCCAATTTGTTATACAGTGCATAATAAATATTGAGAGCCATTACATTGATTTAACAGAATATAATTAATTCTCCACAATATCATAAAATTTATGGCTCCTTAGCATTCATGGTCGGAGGAACATGGTAATAGTGATATTTTGGACACACTGTGCTCGCTGGCGTTGCCACAAATCGTCAATCTTTAAGTACGTTTTATTGTGCTTTATTTAATTTTATTTCATTTCGATTTCGATTTTTCAGCTCACTATCCCCTTATCCAATACCATGCCAGACACTCCTCCAACCCCCACACGTTCCCCTTGCCACCAACCACTTGCACCCGCACCAACTTCAGTTCACTTAACGCTGCGCCATGTGTTCAATATTTTTATGCCGTATCTGATTTACAATTTGCATTTGTGAGTACTCAGATATATACATATATATATATATATGTACATTTTAAATTGATATGTGTGAGTATTCAATAGGTGTATAGACGAGAGAGTACATACTGAACACGTATGTATGGATTATGGAAGGAACTTAGTCATTGAACGATGTCAAATTGTGCTTATGCTTCTGATTATTATTATTTATTTTTCGTTCACTTATTGCCATCAACATATTTATTAGCCGTGTTCATAATTATTCAATTTGAGTTTGCAGTTCTGCACCCACTTGGGATTTAATGCTCTGAAAGTATATAGCTAAACTAGCATTTAGATCTGGTATATACAACTTTTGACAGTCAGTTTTTAGATATGCTGAGATCACATCAATAACAAAACTGAAATGCGCTAACAATAACGATTATAATAATAAAATATAATCACTCCAATCAATTGTGACCATTAAGCATTGAAATTAAACAACTGAAAACTGGTTTGTTTATTGAGTAAATGGTTGTCAATTCATTTTTTTTTTTTTCTTACCATTTTTTTCTTTGTTTTGTTAATATTAAAACCAAAAATAATTATTGCTAGTGTGCTTTACATTGTGTGTGGGGAACCTACACGCAGTAGCGACGACAACGACAAAATAATATGTGTTAACCTTGTGCCTTAAAATAAAGCACGGCATTGTAAGGCCCACAACAAAACCAAAAAAAGAAAATAATAATAAAATAAAAAACTAACTATAACATTTTGAGCTATCTCTAACTCTATCTCTCACTCTCTCTCTCTCTCTCTCTCTCTCTCTCTCTCTCTCTGTCCCTCTTTAAGTGTGCCCCAAGAGTAATTATGGCAAATTAACAAAAGTATTGCATGTGCCTCCCACTTGGTTAGTACAGTGAACTAGGCGCTTGTTGCATATGTGTTGAAGTCATGTTACAGTTCACACTCGTTTACAGTTACAGGTAAAGTGGACATGGAGCGCGTATATATTATTTTAATGGTATCCATATAAGTACAGCTACGGGCAGCGCTAAAAGACCAGCAGTGCCCGGAGGGCATCTTAATTTCATATTTATTTATGTACGTATTATAAGCACGTAACTGGAATCGTTAAACTTTGTGGCACTCGAAATGATTTTACAGATTTCATAATTGCATACCCCTTATAATGGGATATCCACAAAACGGGTATTTTAAACAGAGCTAGAAAACTCGATTCCATCATCTTAAACTCTTTGACTTTAAATGTTGAATGTATCTTCAGATTTTATAGGGAATTTCTTAGCTGCGCACACTTTGCGCAGCTGTTACACTTTTGTTCTTTTCGTTTTGTGCGTTGTAGCCCAAAATTATGTATTATTATAATTACACAGAGAGTGGAAATACTAAAATAAAAAACTGAAATGTCATCGAACGTTCAAGTGGGCAAACCCAGTGTTGGAAATTTAAAAACCAAAGAAGAACAAAAATCAAAGAGTCCAATTCTCAATCTCATTTGGGGACTCAGTGCGAGTCGCTCTGGATGAACTCAAGTGGCATCCGAGCATTGATTTCTACAGTGTTTATTGTTCTAACGTCGCGACGCAGTGTTCCCTCTATTACAATTCCAAGCCCATTTCTATGGCTTAAGTGGGGCTGGGGCTATCCCCTTTCCCCTTCCCCCTGCCTCTAACTACCCCAGCCCGTTGCATACCCTTTCGTCTCTCCGGTTGAGTACTCGCACACACACACACACACACACACACTTTTAATTTAAACATATGCATTTTTTGTGTATTTGTAACTTTGAACAATTTTGTTATAATTTTGGTCGCAGCTGACGGAAATTGACTCATGGCTGGCGAATTATGCTCCAGGTGTGCATGACACTGGCGCTGCCAGCCAACAACAAATTTATTAGAAATTGCTACAACACTAACACTAACACTAACACACACACTTACACACACACACATAGACAAACAACTTATGCAAACAAATAAACTAATTTCATGACGCACACGCGCGCGCCTGCGCAGTTGCTTCAGCTGCTGTCGCCGTTGACTTCGGCGTCGCCGTCGTCGTCGTCGTCGTGCTGTGCTACTTACAATTGTAACCAGCTAAAAAACAACTACGCTACGAACTAAGCTTTTTTATCGTTTTATTTTTATTTTTTTCTCCAAACGTGCCTTTGTTTACTTCCCAGCTCAAGCCTGGCCTACACCCAAAAAAAAAAAAAAACAAGAAGAAAAAATAGCTGGAAAAAGCGTCGCGCGCGAGTTCAGTGACATTTTTTACGACTTTTTTGAATACCCTAACATTTGGGTCATTCACATTTTGCCAGCAAACATGTGATACACTTCAAGTTATTTGCAATTGCATATAGAGAATTTTTAAACTCTTTATTGAGTCAATCAAAAAATGTGCATTTTCTATGCCAGTTTTTAGAAATATCATTTATCACTCTATAGACTAAAATACTATATAATATAATATATTTACAGAAGAACTTTGATTCACAATTTAGTTAAGGCGTAAGCAACTGCACAGATATCAGAAAAGTTGTGTTAAATGTATCTCAAATTCTAGGATAGTATTTAAGGATCAGTTTAAAATAGTGAGGAGGGTGTTTAAAAGTCAGCTAAGTCAATATATATTTATTTATAGTCTGTGACAATTGTTGAGGCATCGACTGTATGTTGAATTGCGCATGCGTAGGTAAAACTAACTAAATTATTGGGTTGTGTTTCATTAGTCAGCCCACAAGGCAGCTTGTGTGGATGAGGGGTGTGTGGCAGGCGATAGGGGAAGGGGGGGGGGAATATACGCTTACGGGCGCAGCTGGCTGGCTGGCTGTCTGACTGTCTGACTGTCTGCGCGCATACTTTTCAAACTAACTGTTGTAGTGTATAAGTTGTGTCTCTTGGCGTCTTTGTGACAGCTGCACAGATATCGGCAAACCAAATGGATTACCTATGGTGCTCTACCGGGCAAGTATTTCTATTGCCTATCTGCATCTCAATCGGCCTGGAAACAAATGGAGCAGCTCGCATTTGAATAGTCATTATGCGGTTAAGACTCGTACGACTATGAATATGAGTCTAAGTATGAGTGTGAGTGTGAGTGTGAGTGTGAGTACGAGTACTCACTCGCACTCACAATCATTGTATTTATGTATTTACTTATATCTCTTGGTGCTGTCCGTCTGTCCGTCTGTCTGTCCGTCCGTCTGTCTGTCTATCTGTCTGTCCATTTGTCTATTTGTGACTTTCTTTGGACTCCACTCACACACCCTAAACATGGCTAGCTGACAAGTTCATTACACTGATCACACACAAACACACACACACACACACACTCAGATAATACAATGGGCTGCCCTCGCCTTATATGGTTTATGACGATTGTTATTGTTTTATTGCGATCATAAATATTAAGAGTAGGCAATAGGCCTAGTCAAAATTAAATGAAAAGACATCTGCAATTGATTTTTCTTGAGTATTGCCATTTGAATGATCTATTAAAGCAATGGACTGTAAACCTAGAATTATGCATAATAATCTCTCCATTATTATATATGATTATAGTTAACGAAAAGTCAAGTAGAGATGAGTATTCGTAGGTGGACAGCTAGTTTAATAAATGTAAAAACAGCTTGCAAATTATAGCTGAATTCCTTATTTGACATGTTGGCAAATTGCTGTGCATTTGGTGTTTTTTTTTTTTTTTTTTTTTTTAAAGAACTTTCACTGTGCAATTTCAATGGAGAAAAAAATGATATATATTTAATTTGTTTCTATAGAAATATTTTAGTTGACTAGTTTTGGGTTAGTTTCGTTGTTCGAAAGTTGTTGGCTTAAGCGTTTGGGCTGGCTCATTGTCAGTTACACCCACACAGCATAACTCATTTCAGTTGCCCCCTCAGTCGCCCCCTCTTAAGCTTACCACAACTTGAAAGCAGTTGCCACCAATTGCTGACTGGCATTTGAACATTTTTCGTAGCTGCCACTTTTGAATTTCTGTACAAAAGTTTCTTTAATTGTTTATAACTTGAGAATGTGTGTGCGTGTGTGAGTGTGTGTGTGTGTGTGTGTGTGTGTGTTAAGTTGAGATATTTTTTGATGTGGGTTAACATTTCTTTAAGCATTTCACTTGGTAGTCTCAAATTCGTTGTTGTTATAAAATCTTACTCGACAATTCTAAGCACTGAGAACCACAGCAATAACAACAGAAATTTTCGTTAGTCATTTTTTCTTTTTCAAAATTCATTTGAATATTGAAACTTATTGTTGTTGTTGTTGTTGTTGTTTCTGCTATTTGGGATATGGATGTGTGAGTGTGTGAGTTTATGTGTATCTAATTTCTTCTTAGACTGCCATTGAGCAATGCCCAAGAAATACTTGGGTAAAGTTGTTGTAGCATTTTATAATCGCATCAAGTCATGATTACTCTACGACTTTATGCTTTATACTGCTCCTTCATGGGTTTAAAATTTCTATATATACATATACATATATATATGTGTGTGTGTGTGTAGCACTTGAAGGCGTTCAAATAATTTGTGGTTCCATTTAACTTGGACTTAAGTAACGAAAACTGAAACGTTTCAAGTAGAAAACGAAGTCGACGAAGCCGTTGCCGAATCTACTTACAAATATATAATGAAAGAAAGCCTCATATTCAATACCCTCCCAACCCCTGCCCCTGCCCCTATGCCCCTTTCCCCGCCCCCCCCTTCGACAACCATGTGGTTGAAAAGTCGAGTTATTTTTTGAAGTTATTCTTTTGTTGTTGTTGTTGTTGTATTTTTTGGCATTAATTGTTCCATGCGCCGAATCTAAGATTGATTGAATGAGTTCAGTGAACTATTTGGTATCCATGTAAATTATCATTACTTGGGAGCGCTATAGAGAGCAACTTTTGGTGGCATTAGAACGCAGTTATTAAACAAGTATATCAAAATCGAGCAACGGGGCAGCCGCAGCCGCAGCCAACCAAACGAGCAAACAGTCAACCAACCAGCTACTCAATACTCGATACTCATTTGAATTGGCCAGCCAATGCTATATATATATATATATATATATATATATATATATATATTTGTATTCTCGATAACCACGCCCAGTGGCTGCCAGCCATGTCATGTCTCGCAATGCGCAATAATAATTACAAATGATCAGATGTCAATTTCTTACACTGTACAACCCCGTTTGCTGTGGCTGCCGTTTTTTTTTTGTTTTTTTTTTTTTTAAACAAATGAAATTTATTGTTAACGGTTAGTGACCCGAATTACACGTATCGCTTATTTATATCTATAGACATTACCCACAAAAAACACACACACACACAACAGATCAAACTCTACACCCAAACGCCAGGCCGCTCAACATCGAATCAAGTCTGGACCTATGTGTTGTTGTGCGTGTGTGTGTGTGTGTGTGTGGCATGTATCTTTAAGTAGCATACAAGTAAAGTCAAGTCGAGACTGAATAACAACCGACTGCCTGTATAAAGCTGACTGACTGTCTATCTGACTTTCTGCTGCTTAGCTTTAAGCGTTTTAATTGCGCCAAATGCCGCCTACAAAGCGAAGACGTAGCTCAGCTCAGTTCAGATAATGTATCTTTGTATCTGATCTTAATGTGCACACTCATAGCACACATTGCTCTAAGTATCTCTCTGTGTGTATATGTGTATATGTGTATATGTGTGTGTGTGTGCCTGCAAAAATCGAACAGCTTCAATTAGTAAGTGGCCAGAGTCACCAAGTCACATGCTTTGAGTTTTACTCTTCCTCCAAAGCTACAAACTAGCTTTTTAAGCAGATCTTTGAATTGGCGAGTTTTGCGCTTCTCATTAATTATCATAAAGTAAGCGTAAATTTCTTCATTTAACTAGGAAATTCATTTAGTAAGTAAACCAGATTCAGCTGACAGCATTTCACGTATTCTTCAATTTCTACAAAAATATTGTCTCAAGAATCAATATTCTATATATCTAATAGTCTGCTTAGAATATAAACTTTTCTTACAATTTTAAATAAAAAAAGCTAAGCGCTTAAAATATCATCATAATTTAATTGTTTACATAAATTATGAATTTAGAATTTAAATCCTTTTAATTTACAAATATGTAACTTATTTATTGTCTTCTTGTCTGCCTTAAATAACTATTTTAAGTTTCTATTCGTAAAGAGACATAAAACTAAATATGCCAGTCACAAGTTAACAACAATTACGATTTATAATAAAATCGCTAAATGTTAATAATGTGCATGTAAGAAATATTAGACATAATGCTGTCAGGCAACTTATTTACTCGTATCTCTGATTTTTCCAATAGATAATTGCAACTTTATTCATTGTGCAATGCAACAATTAAAATGCATTTGTTAAAACTTCGAATTAATGAAAAAGCAGCCACGCACATTCGCTTGACCCACACACAGAATTTCTTTGTATCTTTTATCATTGTTGTCATTGTTGTTGTTGTTGTTGTTGTCGCTCACGTTTTCAGCTCCGGCACAACAACAACAACAACTATCAACTTCAATTGTTGTTCTCATTTTTGTCGCTGTTCTTTATGAATTTGCACGTACGCATTTTGCCTTTTCCTTTTCGATTTGAATAAATCCCAAAAAAAAGAAAAAGAATTTCCTTTTGAAACTCAAATTTTGTTTTGTTAACAGATTCTAATGCCTAATTCGCATGCGTTCTCACATTTGGGGTAGATTCAGCAGCTGCTGTGACTTATTGCAGTTGCCGTTGTTAATCCGTTGCAAATGTATCTTACAGATACACTTGGTAAATAGCTATGTGTATCTGCTTGGTTTTTACATATGTACCTTTATTTATTTAATTTTGTTTTTTGCCTTTTGCAATCGCAATTTAAATGTTGACTTAGGCGTGTTTTTTATGGCTTATCAGGCGGCGGCCAAAAGCCAAAGAGAAATTAAATTAAATGCGCGCCCTCGAATGGCATAATTGGGGGGGGGGGGTAAAAACACTATTTAATTATGAGCAACAACAAAGGTAACAAGGCAAAACAAGTGTGTTAACTAATTCTAGGCAATCGCCCCGAGCTGATAAAATGACACAGAAGAACAGCTAAAAAGCAATGGTTATGTGACGCCTGCTTTTGTTAACTGTTTATCATGCGTATTTGTGGAAACTCTTTCCGTGTCCACGTTCCGCTTGGGTAGCTCATGTTAAACCTTAACTTAAAGTCTGAAAAGTAGTGGTAGTTAAGTGTACACTGAAATTATGAACAAATTATGTTTAGAAGTGCCAAAAATGGAAGTGTGTTAATTACTTAATTAAATATGTAGTTAAGCATGTATTTACGACCAGATTTATATATAAAAAAGGCTTAAATTTTAATTAGCTAGCATAGCGTATAAACGCAAAGAATTTACTTTTTGGTATCAGCGACTTGTTAAATAAATTTACTCAACGATTCGAATACAATCAACAAATTACTCTGCTGATATATATATATATATACATATCTATATATATATATTTATGTGTGTGTGTGTGTGTGTGACTAGGTGTAGTCATATCGGAATACTGCGTGTGTCCGCTTATCGAACTAAACAAATATTAAATTGTAATTAAAGTCATGCGAGTGATTTTCGGGGTTTTCAATTTTACTATCAACACCATAAAGTACCTGACTACATAATTGTATTTATCTATGGGAAGGTGCTGTGCGGCAAGTCGTTATTGTAATTGACAAATAAGTCGAAAAGACTTTCCTAGGCCAACGGAAATTTAATTGCTAATTGCATCGCTTATGAAAGGGGGTCGCACACAACGTGGGGCTTTGGGGTCTCACATTTAAACTCGACTAAACTAAGTGCCAGGTGATAGATAGCCTCAATTAAGTTGTCATTAGACAATCAACGCATTCTGTTGGCCCGATTCTTAAGTTCTTTGGCGCGCGCTCCGCTGGTCTGGAAATTGAAATTCAAAAATCGAATTTGAAACCAATCCAAAACCAAAAAAAAAAAATTAGAAAATCAAATAACGAAACGCAAATAACATGCAACAAATTGAGCGAGTTTTTTTTTTTTTGGGACACACAGCTTGCAGCATTTTTTTGCGGCGCACACCTGGAGAGGTGCCCACAGAGAGTATCTAGAATCTAGCCGCAAACAGATACTGCCACAGCCACACAGCCGCCTGGCAACAATGCCACAAGGCGCAACAAATCTACACAGATGCCAAAAACGAAAAAAAAACAAATATAAAATAATAATAATAAAACAACTGAGCTGACAACTGGGCAACTGCCAAACAGCAGCTGATGCCAAACGCCAACATCAACTGCGCCTGCGTCTCAGCCTGCGCCTGCGCCTGCGTCTGCGTCGGCATCGCCGACGCCGTCAACGTTTGCGTCGGCATCTTGGCTTGCGCCTTGAATTTTATTTTTTTTTCTTTGCATGCGCCGCTGCCTTTGTTGCCTGTTCCGTTCCAACTTTGCCTTAATGCTCCTTTAGTATTTGTATACCACGCAGCGTGTAGCCGATTAAAAACGGGTATCTGAATTTGTGCAGGATATATTTACAGTAATGTGTGAAATCTGAAAGATTTCTAACTTAAATTCCAAACTTGCCCAGCTGCCAACTGTTGGGTTTTCTGGTATAAAATGCATACATTTAAAAAATCTAAATTATATTACGGAGACTATTTTTGGTTTACCAAACCAACAATCAATGTTTGGTTCTCTGTTCTAATATTCAATTATTAAATTTATTTATATTATTATACAGCTGAGCATTTCCTAAATTTGATTAATTGAAATATGCACGAGTTTTCATGGATTTTGTAGCTGTTGGAATTTCAATTAATATATTAATATTATTCGCTTTACAGTTTGTCTTTGGATTGCATAGATTAATTCATGTTTAAAACATATGAGCAAAAAACGTGAAGTAAGTGTTCTTGAAGTACATATTTTTGCAAGTGACTCAAGAAAGATTCTCGAATCTGGCTAATGGCTGCAAATTTACTAAAGTTGGGCTTAAAGACGTTAGTAGAATGTGCTTATTAGCTGCTTACTTTAGGTAGATTTAATTCTGATGTTATTGGTAGCAAAAACTGCAGTTTGGGTATTTCATAGTCGAATATTGTGCATTCGATTTAAATTAAAATTTAAGTTTTTCTATCCCTCTCCCAGTTATTATGCGCAAGTGTGACGCATGAATCATAGCAATTTATATAGCTAGTTGTTCATGTTGTTGTTGTTGTTGTTATGCCATTTGCTCTGAAAGTCATGCGCTTTAAATTTTAATAAATTATTATTGTGTTTTTGTTTTTTTTTTTGTTATTGTGTTTTGTTGCATTTAGTAGTAGTTGATTTGCTTGCGCTGGGTGGGTGACTGATCAGGGGCAACTTTTCAATGCCTTTGCCATATTTGAATTGGAAACAAATGCAATTTGTTGCCGATACCAGTTAAGAGCTCTTAGTTCAATCAATTAGTACACGTTACAAATAGGAAATCGAAAACGCATTCAAACGAAATCCAAATCGAAATCGAAAACCCAAATCAACTGTCAAGGCACAAATTAGTAGATTTTATATGTATTTTTCATTTGTACATATATAGAAGACTGGGTGTGTTTTTATTAAATCAATGCCAAATGATGTGAGAGAGCTGGGCAAGAACTGAATTCAGCTTAAAAAATGCTGACGACATTTTTAATCCTAAAATTGAGACTAAAACTAAAAGCAAAAACAAAACGAAATATACAAAAAAAAAAAAAAAAAGGCAACGGGGATGAGTAGGAAAGAGAATAAAACAAAAGCGAATCGCCGATTTATGTGCAACACTCAAGGTGGGGGAGTTATAGTGCCAGATCTGACAAAATAACTCACATACCTGAGAAGAGTTCGTGCGATCGCAACGACGAAGCATATTAAACAAAGTATTATACAAAAAGCAAAAAAAATATATAAAAAAAAAAATGAGGAAACAATATAAAACTGTAACTGAAATCATATGGGTAGCTACGGACTGGTATTCGTCCATACAATCAAGATTAGGTTTTAATAATTCAAAGTGGGTCCGCAGTGAGGGATTAACTGAGAAACGCGTCTAATGCACAGACAGGCAGACAGTCTTCAAGTAAGTAAAAACTGAAATCATGTTACTTTTTGACAAATTCGAAAGAAATTAAACAAACCAAAACGCGGGAGAGCAGAGGGATGGGTGTGCGAGTGTGTGTGTGAGAGATACGAAAGGAAGTGGCAATGAGCACGCTGCTCGTAGCGCTATTAAAATACAGAACACACCCAAAAATATTTTAACGACGGCCAAAGCAAAAAAAAAAAAAAAAAAAAAATGAGAAACCAAAAGAGAAAAACGCAGAGATGGGTGGGGAAGACGATATCAAAAGTATTGTAGCTAGTTGAGAGACTCCAGCCGACTCCGATGGATGGCTGATGAAGTTGATGATGTTGACGATGATGATGATGATGATGATGACAAAAGGCAAGTCGCTGGATGACAGCGCGCGATTTATGCTCAAAATTGTACGCGTTGATGCATAAGTTATGACTAAAAGTATTAAAGTATCTCAGGGATGCATTTATGGCAGGCCAAGTCAAGTATCAGACACGTACATAATTTTTTTTGTTCCCTAAGCATTTCGATCTTTAATTATGACATTAGAGCAACCGGTTCTTAATCCATTCAGAGGTGGGAAAATACATTTAACTTTAGGTATCGAAATACGAATTCTATGCATCCCAATTTAAATCCTTGCCTGAACCAACATTTCTTAAGCAAACGCAAATTATGACATTAGTCAAGTTGCGTTTGCTGAACCGGTTTTTTGAACCAACCACTTATTTAATTCCTCATTTAAAGCCACAGCCCTAAGTTCAGCGCATACCAACTGAAATTAGATGAAATCCTTTTTTTGAATCGCATCAAGAATCATTTGCTTATATTTTACAATTTGCTCACTTTTATATTTAAGCTTTGCAGGACTAATTCAAAGGCAACGCCTTTTTATTATTAGTCGACGCAGCTGTCATCATTTCAATAACTGGTTGTCTTTGTGCACAAAGTACATGCTTATGTTGGGTATTCAAAGAAGCCATCAAAGGAAAAAAAGACAGCATTGCGCAGTTGTCGAAATTTTATACAAACACACACAGAGAGAGAGAGAAATAA
This sequence comes from Drosophila demipolita, assembly GCA_035042405.1. Classification (NCBI taxonomy): domain Eukaryota; kingdom Metazoa; phylum Arthropoda; class Insecta; order Diptera; family Drosophilidae; genus Drosophila; species Drosophila demipolita. Next base: position 6,172,507 of record JAWNLI010000033.1, read on the forward strand.
ACGCACACACACACACACAATGCAACTATAAATTGTTAATCCTATTTTATTAAGTGCACGCAGACATTTCGAGGCAAAGGAATGAAATAAAACAACAACTACAACAACAACAACAACAACAAAAATGCTGACAACCCCCTTTCAGCTGCGGCCAGCTGACTAACTGGATTCCACAGTATGTCGCATATTTCATATTTCATTTTGATTCCATTGCCTGCCATTGAAACGAGACGCAAAATGTTTTTTCATACTAATTGGCCAGTCCAGGGTTAGAAACTTTAAGATATCGTCATGTGTGCATTTCTGTGTGTTTTTTGTTTAAACATCCAACGGGGGGTTAAGATGTGTGCATTGGAAATGTGCATTGGAAATCCACTGACATTGTAAGCGCGCTCATCAAAAATACATTTTATAATCGCTTTTTGCACATTTTACAAATGTGTTTCAAAACTGAAAACAAAGAAATTCATTTTAACATTTCAAATTAGATTTACCACTTTAATTAATTAAATTAAATGCCTAATTGAGGTACATTTAATTGTGCTTAAACTCCATATTAGGGCCACAATTTTGTTAGTTTTTCTAATACGCTTGATACAGTTCCATATAAATACTTTGATTGATACACTAAGAACAAAAATTGACATGCAATTTAGACAATCTGCCTAAAAATCGTACTGAAAACTAGAACCATTTTATTTTGTTCATTAATTGTAATGAATTTATAAACTAACTAAAATGTTCGAAATCTTAAAATACAATTAAAAACACACTTGTAATTAAATAATTTTATTTATAGATCTTCGAAAAATATACGCATTAATAAAGAAGAGATAAAATTAGTTTTTCAGCAAGAAACAAACTTCCGCTTATGATTTAGATAAGTTACTCCTGGCGTAAAAATCCTAAAAATCATAGTAATATTTTTCTGAGTGTAATATGTGTGTGTTTTTTTTCTACTGGCTGTAATGTGCTCATTTTTGCGCTTTTGATTAATAGTTCTTGTTGACTGCACATTCTGATTTGTCAAATGTTTTTTTTTTTTTTTTGGGGGTTTATACTGTGTGTGTCTCTCATTCTCTCGCTCTCTTTCTCTGTCTGCCTTTTGGCGTCTTGTTCGAGCCCAAGTGCCGACAACTTGGGGCGTTACCGGTGCAGTCAGCCAACAATGCTACCTGATGCGGGGGATTCTGTGAGTTGTCTTATAATTTATGATCAAGCATTACAAACCAGACACAAGCAAATTTTACACTTAGAAAAACAAATTTACCTACATTTAGGTAATTACTCAAAGGCGTATTTCTAAAATGGAAACCATTACAAGAAGTCTGATTTTTGTTAAGTGTACATTATAATAAAAATATTAATACTATTTTCGTCAGCAAAATGAGAAAAAATTAATTTTCATTTTGATTTTGTGTCTAATTGTAATTGGTTTGTCGTCAATTGCTTTGCATGTTGCACATAAATAAATATCTAAATGGGCATTTCGATGGTGGGGTGGAGGGGGCAGCACGGGGGTATGTTGAGTCACACTCACAGCAACCCGCATATGCAGCCAACTGGCGGCCACATGAAAAGTAAACAGGGCAAATTGTAAACCCCACAAAAAAAAAAAGAAAAAGGAAAAAACAAAACTAGTGTAGAAAATGCAACTAAAGTGGCAACAGGAGCGGGTTAAGCAGCAATCAATTGGCCAATTGTCGTATGGAAAGGGGCAAGCGGGTGCCCGTAGAACCAACTAGATAGGGTGTCTGTCCCATATGTTTAGCCATTAATTCATTGCTTAATTGCTGCTTTTATCAAATACAAATAAAATAGGCAACTGACGGGAGGGGGGGCTGGGAGTAGGCGGGGGTTTCGCGTCGTAGAACGCGAGTATTTTTATTATATTTTTGTTGTTGTTTTTAGTTGCGCCTTGAAAGAAATTTTCATTTCATAGTCGCTCATTGAAAATAATTAAAATTAATTAAGCCATTTTATATACTGGCTGGCGGCTACTGCATTGGCTAACTGACGATACCCCCCCTCTCAACTCCTCTCCGCCGTACTTCAGGGCTGCTAGTGTCTTGTGCAACTTGTGTATCTATAAATTTAAATCGCCTTTAATTGAGGCGACTTTTGGGTGACGAACCACATTTGAAGACTTTTGTGGAAATTTAAAGGAATTTCATGATTATTGTAGAAGTTTTTTTGAATGTTTTTTGATTAATATTTAATTACAGGGGCTTAGACTGACCGATTTGTCGAACATATTTCGAAATATTATGGAGCGGCCTAATCAAACAAAAATCAAACAACAACAAAAATAATATAAATGAAATTCAACACGTGCAATGATTGATTGTTAGCCATTATGATTATTATTGTAGTTGCTGTTATGGGCCAGGGCTTAAATGTGAGTACAACAGAAAGAAGAAAAAAAACCAACAAAAAAACCAAAGAAAACTCAACTTTGCAGTTTAGTTCTTTGTTGTCTGTGTCAAAGAGAAACATATCGAATGGGTAAAGGATGCCAGTGGCTGCTTGGCTGGAAATTGACTCAGTGACTCACCGAGCCTGTCGCACATGAATGACTGTCTGATTGACTGACTGACTGACTGAGTGACTGACTCAATGAGTGACTGACTCAATGAGTGACTGAGCGACGTACAATGCTGACACGCATTGTCTACTTTGTCCAGGCTCACAATTCTTTACATTAGACGATTTCCAATTTACATTTACATTTAACATTTAATTCGTTTTTCTCTCGCACTCGAAAGTTTGTCGGAAAAACTACAATTTGAGTGATGGAACGAATTTGCATTCGACATTTTATGACACACACACACACACACGCGCGAAGAGGGGCGAACGTGGAGGAGGGATAAGCACTGCTGATGCCACACAAATTATGTGGCCAAGTGCAACAACAACAACAACAACTAATTCAGTTAATTGCGATACTAAAATTGCCATTGCTTATGAAATGAGAAATGTTTTATGAAGGCGAACGAAATTCAAACGAAGTATGAAACAATAAAATATACAATTCCTAATTTTACATATAAAAATGATTAATATTAAATTAAGAAATGTGTATCTAAATTTATAATAATTGAGTTCCATGTTTTTAGGAATTAATAAAATATTACAATGGAATTTTTATAAAAATTAAAGCCTTTTGTCATGTTTCATCATTCAGATCGAATATATGTGATTCACAAAGAAGTTGAATATTTATAAAAAGAATGCATATTCATATGGATTTATATTACCATATTAGCGTATATCTGCCATTTGTGATCAGAATCCAAGCTGTATGCAGATTGGTATTCCTGATATGGCTCAAATGCACAAGGCCAGGCTGACAAATCTCAAAAGATAAAGACAGCCAGATAAATGTAGATTTACGAGTACTCAGATCAGAAGCCAATCATCTGTCGCTTTTCCACATTGTTCAGTATACATACCGAATATATATATTCATATGGCAATTATTCGAATTTATTTTTAATGTGCAATATAGCCATGTGTAAGGATTGCCATCTCTCTCCCTCTCCCACAATCTATTTCGCTCATACTACACACTCAATGGGTGTGTGTGTGTGTGTGTGTGTGTGACTACTGACTACTTAATTTCCAAGTGCCATAAAAATGTGAATGCCTTTCGGAATAGAGAATTGAAAGCCCGGCGTATTTGGGCGTTGAAAAATAAGTTGGCTTATTTATTGTGCCATGCTTATAAATATTTAAAAAGCATCCTAATGAAATAAACAATTAGTTTATTTATTGACAAACACACGCACACACACACACACGCGCATAATTGAACAACTCTTTGCATATCGATTTAGATATGACATATATATATATATATATATATTTATATTGGGGAAGTATGAGGCCTAAAGTGCTCAATGCTGAAAGGCAATTGTATTTGGATTCCTTTGGGTGTCAAAATTCGTATACAATAATTAAACGCATATTTGCCACAATACGTAAACAATTTGGGACATTCGAATAGGCCAAGAACAATCGCAAATGCAAAGGGCTTAAGCGAAGCTGTTGATTAAGTTATGGACAGCAAACTGTACATTTCAATTCGAGTGCTGCATAAAACACAAGAAACACACACACACACACACACACACACACACACACACATATATATATGTTAAATATGGCAATTAATAAATAAAATGCGTCTATTTCGAATCTCCCCCAAAGTTTCGACAACCCGTTTTGCCGATGGCGTCTTGGGTTGAGTGCTCGTTGATTTAAAACATACATTGCGGGCCTTTAATTGTGGCGCATTTTTGTCGAATCCGAAGAAACATCAGCCACATTTCGTTTCCTTTTAATGAAAACAAATTCGATGATCGAATGTGGGCTAGTGGCAAGTGAAGAGGGGGGTGGTGCCGGGGGGGGGGGGGGGGGGTTGGCAGCAAAAAGAATACCTAAGCAACAAATCGAAGAACGAAAACTTAAAAGAGGAGCGCGCGCGCGAGCGCCCTGTAAATGGGGAATTATGAATTGGGCATGTATGGGTGTACACACAGTGGTGAGTACTGAGTACTTGAGTATGCATGCGTATGTGTGTGTGTGTGTGTGTGTGTTTGTGTATGGGCCAGAAAATTATGATTTGTGTAAAAGTTGCCTGTGATTAAGCACTTTTAAGTGTAATTCGGTGATGTTGTTGTTGTAGTGCTTGGTACAGCGTACGGGGGAGGGGTGCGGGCTACAGCGCTACACTAAAAATAGCAGCAGGCGAGCAGATGATGTTTGCCTAAACCATAACTAAAATCTTTATAGCTAAAGATATTTGAGAGATCTTCGGCGGCTGGCGACTGGCGACTGGCGACGGCTGCGACCGCTGCTGCTGCTGTTTCTGTCGCTGCTGCTGCTGCTCCGATTGCGACTGCGGCGGCTGTTTAAAGTCAATTTTTGAATAATTATGAATCGTTTTTCAGATTTTTTTGTCTGTTTTATTTTGTTATTAATTTTTTTTTTTTTGTTTCGTTGTTCTCTAATTATAACAACATCATAATCATAATAATTTCTTATGAGTGGTATTTTGGCTGCCTCCACTTCGTGTGTTCTTAATGTGCCAAATATATTTCTATCTATTGAGCCAAATTGGCGAATAGTTGTCCAACACACACACACACACACATAATTATATATTTATCCCCAGAAAGTTACCTCAAAATGCAAATGATGCAGAAAGATTTATGAAAAAATAAAAATATATGTATAAATATCGAAAATGAATTATGGAAACCGATTTAAAATGCGTTTATGGGCCAACCATGTGAAATTATGCAAATTCAAATTGCAGCTGCAACATCTATGCAACAAATGATAAATTATGTGTCATAAGATCAGAAATAAACTAAATTCAAATGTTGCAATAAAACTGGAAGTCAATCAGAAAATCGCAAATATCAATTTTATTTATACAAAAAAAAACATCCGATGACTTTTTCCATAATAAACATGAATGAAAGTGTGTATTTTAGAATATATTTGATTTTGCTCAGTGTATAATGTTGCATAGTTTTCGCACATTGAGCGGAAGTTCTTTAGACGTCACTTGCACATTGTATTAATGATTGAAACGATTTTAGAACATGTACAATTGTATAAGCAAAGATCAAATCACAGCTCCTTATATGATTTTGCGCTTAATCAAAATCGCCGGAAATTATAAGATGCCAATAATAAAAATTAATATGCAGAGATTAAAACGATTTATATGTGCGCCATGGCGTCGAATGCGTGCGACTGCGCCATAAAATTGTTTATAATATAGCACTATAAGCACACACACACACACACACACACACATATATATAAGTATATATATTTACATATATGTACACTCATACCTAACGTCTCATTTTTGTATATATATAAACTTTAGGTTGTTCAGTTAACACTTTGGTTTAATGACTAAGACTAAGGAGCGCCCCTCGCTCGCTCGAAAACATTTTTGTCAATAAAATAGAAATTAGCGACGCTGAATCATAATTCTAGTCAGATAGTAATACGAGTAATGTACTTGGCTTGTTACCCCTATGTATGGCTGTATGTATTTCGAAGTATTGTGCTTATTTGTACATATTTGAATAGTGTGTTACTTGCCATTGTGACTTGTTCTGATTATGGTATCCACGACAGTAAAAATCCCAGCAAAGAGAACTCGATTTCAATGTTTATTCGATTTATATTCTTGGTTTTTATATGTTTCTTCACTTTTAGCACATATTCAAATGTTTGCACGTTTGCAGCTGCAAATTATAATTTGATGTGATTTTTTTTTTTTTAATTTTTTGTTTTTGTTGTTGTGTTTATCACTAGTGTCTTTCCGTTGTTGCGCGCGTGCCGAATAATAAACAAATAATGTTTTCAGCTAATTATAATTGCCGATATATATAACTATATGTTTATATATATATATATATATGTGTGTAAGTATAGGTATCGACAGCGTTATGGATATTATAGAGTTGTATTGAGAGTAATTACTTATTACAGTATGCAACAATAAAAGCCGGAGCCGGGAATGCCGCTGCACGCGTTCGTGTTCGCACTGCTGCACGTTTAGTCAATGACTAAAGGGCGGGCAATTCAAAATTTTTTAAAATTCATCAACGCTGCGAGCAGCGACGGCAACGGCAGCGGCGGCGTCGGCGCCGCGTCAACGCAAGCGTCGACAGCAGCAAACACACAACAAAAACCAAAAACTAATAAAATCAATTACAAACGCACACAAACATATTCATACACAAGAGCAGCCAGCCGAAGACATCGAAACGACGAACGACGAAGGCAAAGAGCACGAACAAAAGCCGACAACGCGACGTGCTATACGACGTGCACGAAGCGAATGTTCTCGTTCTCTGGAAAAGAAAAATGAAAACAACAACAACAAACGGCAGCAGCAGCAGCGACGACAGCAGCAGCAAAGGAAGCGGAGCATGGAACTTAAGCTCTGAGAGAGTGTGGCTCGAGTTCTTCTATTTCTTGGTCGCTCATCTCTCTGAAGGGAATACACGTTGTGCGCAAAAAGAGAACCTACATTTTGGCAAACCTAATCTTGTGCTCTTTGCAACTGGCCCGCGCTCTCTCTCTCTCTCTCTCGTGGCCATTTAAATGTGGGCCAAAAGTAATGACAATAGCGGCAATTGTTTAGCTTGAAATTTTAACGTACTTTTTTAGCAGTGGCCGTCGCTTGGACCATTGCCAACTATTTTGTAGCTCAAGCGCTCTCGATCTCTCTCATTCTTTCCCCACTCCTCACTCCAAGTGTTTTTTATTTTTTTTGGCACGCACACACAAATTGCGCTCTCTCGGGCCATGTGTGCGTGTGTTTGTCAGTGTAGGTGTGCTTGCTTATGTCGTCGCTTGCCAAATGAGCCAAGCAAAACAAAAAGGCAAAAATATATATTTGCACGTGTGTGTGTGCGTATGTTTGCATGCATGAGTGTGTGTGTGTGTGAGTATAGCGAGAACAAGCATTGCAACAACAGATTGCCTCCCACAGCATTTACAAGAGAAAAATATGCAAACAATTTTTGCATTTATGGCAAGGCAACGGTTAAGAATTTCATGTTGATCTCGTTGCATGTATGTAGTTATGTGGTACGTATTTGTGGGAATGTATTTTCCAAATCCCAGCTGCCCAAAACTGCACTCACACACACACAGACTCACACACATGCATAGCATAAGTTTGAGCGTATTTGTCAAAGTGCGGGCTTTTTAGTCGCAACACCCCTGTGCACTTTGTTTCATTTTACTAATATTCTCCTCACACGTAATCGCCGCTGCTGGCAAAGTGTCCTTTTGTTGCTCACATTTCAATTGGGCGTTGAGTTACCCTCATGTCTGAGGCATTTTGTATTTGCTACAGCTATCCATAATTACACAAAAGTCTAGCGCATATATCGCATATAAGCCGCAGCGCAGAGCATAAATCGCAATTAATCAAGTGCAAGCCAATGCCGTTAAAATCCCCGAGCAGCTCACCCCACTCCATCCCCTTTGAATTTAGCAGCAGCAGCAACCCTCCTCAGTCCAATTCAACCCACTCCAGTCCCATTGAATCCAGCAACAAGAACAAGAAAAAGTTCAACTGCTGTTTTGAGCTCAACAACAATTACATTGCATGCTAACTCGCTCACACACACACACACACACATACAAACATATACTATCCCTCTCTGACACTCACACTCGCATAACGAAAGCTACTAAAAATGTAATCATTATGCTTTATCGTAATAATCAGCAGCCGCAGCCCAGCCAAGTTTGGCCCAGCAGCAGCAGTCGACACAAACACACACAACGACAGACTAAGAGAGAGAGAGAGAGAGAGAGAGAGAGAGTAAGCGAGAAATATAAGTACTACATTCTAACATAACAAACAGGCAAACAAACAAAACTAAATTACAACAATTCCAAAAATTTATAATTGTGCTGCGCACACAGTTAGAAATCTCAAACTACCACCACCACCAGCAGTAGCAGCAAGCAGCAGTTGCTGCAGACACCCCTTCCACCACTCACAATCCCATACCACACCACACCACACCACACCACCCCACCTCACTCCACCCTAGCTCATACTCTGCGGCCCCTCAATCATCATCCTCATCATCATCCTTTTGGCTTGCCTTCTTGCCTTACAATTCGCAATACTGCTGCCGCTGTCGACGTCGTCGTCACAACTAACACACATACACACACGCAAAAAAAAGGCAGTTAAGTTAAAATGTACTTAGAGTTTAAGCGTAACCCCGAAATCCCAACCGAACCCAAACGAGATTGTGTGTTTTAAGCGTTTTAGTTGCCCGCTTGCACCACCCCTCTCTTTCTCCCTACCCCTCTCGCACTCTCTCTGTCACACAGCTAGAGCGTTGGCCACGGCAACGGCAACGGCAACGGCAACTGCGACGGCGACTGCAACGGCAACGCCAATGTCTGCGTTAGCGTCGCTGCCGCTGCTTAACTTTGGCGAGCGAACGAGCAGCAGCAGCGTTAGCAGCAACAACAACAACAACAACAACAACAAACAGTCAGTCAGTCAGCCATCTTGTACGACGTTATTAAATTTTATACAAATACTAAAAATGAAATCAAAATTTTCTTATTACAATGACTATTTTCTCTTGAACAGCTGTGCGCCCCGAACTGGGAACGACCGACAATGAGCATGGGTCCGTTTCTGAGCACGCCTTGCTGGATATTTGGTGGTTGGGTTCAAATTGATGGGTTGCAAAGGCGGACTGAGTGGGCGGTCGAGTCGCTACTTGAGTGGTATTCGCTTTTGCTGCGGCTCTGGCTCTGGTCTCACACCATCCTTGACTAGTAGTCTGTAAGTATGTTTGTCGAGTCGAATGAATTGTACTTATGCCATACTTATCGACTGCATTGTAAGGGATCCGAAGTTTTTTGGGTGTTGGCCCCAAAAAATTTGCTGTTGCTGTTGCTGCTGCTATTCGTTTCCATTGCGGCTCGTCCTGCAAGTATTTTTGTGCATTCACAAAAATTTCTATGCAGTCGCTGAAAATTGCCATAAATTCAATTATAAATTTTGTAATTGTTGTACGGTGCTTGGTCCTTGGTAAACTGGACACGTTTTAAGAGTTCCTGTTTCACTTCCTACCCATCAGCAACTAAACAAATGAATTTCTATTAAAATAGATTCTACCTGTTTTAGATAAGCAACTCCTCGCACACAATCTTGTCGAGAAACTACCTGAGAGACATATTTAAAATTTAAATTAAACATTGCCACGAAAAACAAAACAACCAAAAAAAAAAAAAAAAGGAAGAAAACTGAAGTAGAAGTGCCTAAACAAATTCTGATAAGCCCTGTGCAGATAGGACAACAGGACAAGCCAGCGCAAGCAATGAATAATACCAATCACGTAGCCAGCTCTACGGGCCACCTTCAACGACAGCGCGTAGCCTAATCAAAAGAATATTGTAGACTAAGCCAAGACAAGACAAGAGAAGACAAGAGGAGAAAAGAATACAGCCGACGAATTCTAAAGGATCGCTTGACGAGTTCGTCAAAAAGAATGCCGAGAATGAAGCCTATGAGCAAAAGAAACGCAGATCGACTATGAGAATACCCCATAATTTCGAGAGAGTTGCTTAAAGAATGTCAAGAACGTGAATATATATAAAATAAATTATTAATTCAATGATCATGTTATTTTACTATGATATAAGAACTAAGTTAGGACTTTCTTAAAGTTCCGAATTAAAAATTCATATTTCATATTCTAATTTATTTTATTTTCAAACAAGTAAATATCTAGTTAATTTTTTCCAATAGTACAAATAAGCATGTACAAAAAATAGTTAAGCTATATAGTTGATTCCGGAGTGCAGCTGCTTAATTAAATTCAAGGAATACTCAGTGCCTTATTTACAGGGTATTCTGTTGCTTAGTGCTTCGTGCTTAGTGATGTGTCCAGTCATATGAAAAATGCGTAATCTCACACCAACGCTGCAGACAAGCACAACAAATTAAGTGCCAATGCAATGCATACAAACGCACACACAAACACACAAGTACACCTATGCATACACATGCACAGGTTTAGGTATAGAAATATCAATCTATAGGTAAGTCTATCTGTGTAATGAAAACATGTTTCATGCGCATGCGCAAAGCCTGACGTGCAACGAGACGAAACTGGAAGACTGAAACTCTGCCGGACAATTAGTTCAGACAGGCTTCCATCTCGCATTGGACGACGTCGACGTCGTCGTCGTCATCGTGGTCTTGTGTTAAAAGGTCAGCGTTGCGGCTAAGAGTATGCCAGTTGAGTCGATGTCAGGGCCCGGTCTCCGGCCCTGTTCTTTGATAGCGTTGATCTATTGTTGTGTGTGCATTGCCTTTTTACATTTTATACGCATGCTTCTCTTTTCTCTACGATATTTCTTTGCTTTCATGTTTTTAGTGCCCAACGACTAGGTTCGTCAAAATGATTGATTTGTAGGTGATGAATTACAACAACAGCAGCATCAGCAGCATCAGCATCAGCAGCATGAGCATCAGCAGTACCTAAGTAACTCAAAGGCTGGCTTAGTTAAGAGCCATACACAATCATATCTTTTGCTATGTATCTGTGTGAGAAAGGTACGACATAGTGAGGGATTAAATACGAAATTCCATTTAAAAATCTTTTATTGTTCGCTTATTGCTCTTTTTTTTTTTAGGTTTAGGGGTGCAGCTTTTGACTTATTGTATTGTATATCATTTTTACAGATAAACTGATATCGTAGCTGGAAAATTAATTATCATAGCGTATAGAAAATAGAATACACAAAAGTGCCACTTAGTAGGTACTGTACACGATTCACAAAACACCCTAAAGAACTGTGTGAAAAAAATGAGACAAACACTAAACATGTCAAATATATTTTAGCAATACTTTGTTAAAAGAAAGTTTAATTTACTGAATAATAAAAATAAAAACATGTGAAAAGTACATTTGCTCAAATGTAAATTAGGAATACTAAGACAATTACTCAGCTCATATCTAATTTCGGTAAAATCGTTCAAATCTATTTATATATATAAGAATTATGTGTACACATTAAAAAAAAAAACACAATGCAAATATATTTGGAAAATTTTAGAAGTTTTACCCCAAAAAAATAAAAAGTAGAGTGATTTCTAGATGAATAATGAATGATAAAAACAAAGAAATCTGCTCTTTCATCTACTTGTTAGTTTTGATGCTGCAGCCGGCCAGAATTCGAGCACAACAACTCAATCTGGCAATACGATAATTTGCTTATAGCATGTCAGGGAACGCCCACTTTGCACCCAGCATCCCAATAATTCGCACATCCTTCTGAAGCACTTTGACGTGCCATTATATTAATGGTAAGCAATGAGAGCAACCCCCAGTGGCAACCAACGAAGCAGTTGCAGGGTGTGCCATGCAACAGATTCTAGCAATCAGTTAACCTATATACATGGACTAGGCATATTGATCAGAGAGAGAGAGATTTTTTTTAAAGCCTCATCTAGCGGGTAGGAGAAACTGCTGCCATATTGCCGCAAAATGCGCAAGAGAATCAAAAATTGTAGACAATAAAAACCGAATCGCATCTATGAAACAATACACGAGCCACACACAAAAGGGCCCGTGTCCCCGTTGCCCCTTGCCACAAATGCTGCCTTTGCCACTGCCACCGCCACTGCCCGGCTTGCCAACAAATTTTCAATTCAAATTCAAACTCCCGAGTTCGGCTAATGGCTGCGTAATCAAAAACTTGCTCATTAATATTATTTTTGCTGCTGCTGTCGCATTGTTAAAGACACACACACACACACACACACAACTACAGCTGCAAAGTATCTGTATCTGTGCATATATATTATGATTATTGCTTGGCTATCCCTCTGCCATAAGCAAAATTTTCCCCCTTTTATATATATATATATATATATATATATATATTTATTTTTTTTGTGTTATTCTGTTGCGCCGCTGTTGACGTTACGTATTCCATATCTCAGGGTAAACATCTAGAAGCCGTCCTCGACTCAACTCGACTCAACTCGACTCGACTCAACTCGACTTCGACTACCCCGCCATCCATCCTGTCTGTGCACCCTCTGCCTCTTTGTATCTGCCACTAAATGTGTCTTTGTGCGTTTTTCTAAAATGTAAATACATTTGCCTAACTTTAGAGCGGACTCTGTGATTTTGAAATCGCTCAATCAGCAGCGACCGTCAAGCAAAGGCCTCGTGTCTCACAAAAGGGAAAATTCAAATAAGCGACGCTTTCAGCAGTTCACCATTTGAATTTCAAATATGTACAGTTGCCGTTAATCTAGATACGGATAGCGCACATATTTGACTTGACATACTCTATGACGCCTTTTCATAACTATATACCCAAAACACAACCACCTCACCCCCCCCTACTCATTCTCTTTGAAAAAAAAACCCCCCGCCTAACACCCTCTGCTCTTACAACGACCGTTTCTACCCCTGACGCCGAGCTAAACAATGCAAAACTCTGTGCAGCTAGCTTTGAAAGCGAATTGAGTTTTAGTTTTGAAGACGATTTAATTTGTTTTAATCTGCGAGGGTTCTATAAAAAAATATCGCTTATCATTTTATAGAGTTGCGACTACATTTGACAATTTACACTCGTCACAAGTTGTCGCAACTCTAGCAAATTATTAGAGGTATTATCTAACTAGAGTAAATATCACTTGAATTAACTCTTTAGAAATATAGAAAATGAATTCCAAGTTACATCTTTATTTTCGGTGTATTCATGAATATTGTCTTTTAATTATATCTTAAGGATTTTATAGTTTCCTTTTAATACTTAATATCAACAGTAATTTAGACTTTGATTTTCTCTATCAAAATCTTAATATATTTAATAATTTTTTAACTTGCGAGTATTATGAGTCCTTATAATGTGCACATTATATATTGTAAACAGGTGCATATATCTCTTAAGTAGCAACTTAATGAACCGCCCTCGTAGTGCGCCTCACTTGAGACTTTAGCACTTTCCAGGGGGTTGCATTATTAGTTGCCAAACTTTTCAACAAATCTGACAAACGAGGGTGGCCGTAGCGATTCTGAGGTCTTTGAGCCACCTGTTTTTGGGCAAGGCTCTAGTGAAATTCGATCTCTTAGCGTGACAGGAATCTGAAACTGAAGTAATCCTGCCGGGGGACAAGAGACAAAAGATGAATTCGTAGAGTTTCGCATCTTTAGTCTTTGGGAAATGCGAACTGGTCGCAGCTGCTCATAGAAAACTCGGTTGTGTGCATTTGCCAAAAAAAAAAAAAAAAAAAAAAAAACACAACACAACAATAATAATGAAAAGGAAATCGAAAAACCAGCTCCTAAACACAGATACACAAATACTCAAATACGGCTACAGATACAGATACAGATACAGATGCACAAAAGGCATTAAGTTATTTCGAAAAATTGTATTCATTTGTTTACGCTGCGCGTTTAGCCTAAGTAGCCAGCCGGAGACAGATTGAGGCAGCCGGCCGAGCATTTGCCATGCCAAAACTGAACTGCAAGAAGAAGAATTTGGCCCTATTCTATGAGTTTTCATATTCTGGCATTAGCCGCTGTTATTATGTGCGCCCCTTTGTCGAATCGAGGAAACCATTAAAAAAAGGATAACGTGTTCTCTCTGCCATTGTTTAAATTCAAGCTAAGTTTGTGTGTGTGCGTATGTGTGTGTGTGTGTGTGTGTGTGTTTGCACAAGACGCAAAAATGTTTACGGACAACTTGATGACGTAGCAGCTGTAATTTCAGGTAGTCAAGGATTTGTTTTAGTCAAAATTGCTTGGCGTGTCGCTATGGATTGAAATTTGTATTTTATTTGCGTCGTTGGGTTGGGTTTCTCTCTTTATTATACCACGAACCCATTAAAAATTGCTAAAAGGGGTATAACACAGTTTGGCATAAATATGTAACGCATATTAGGTAGTATTTCCGATTCCATAAGACACATAAATTCTCGATAAGCATTAACAGCAAATAGGTTTCAAAGACTTTTATTTCCAATTGATACTTTGATTAATTATACACATTTTGGATAGGAAACAGCTGAGTCTAGGATATCGCATAGTCGATCTCACTCGACCATAGCATTCTTACTTGTTTTTAAATGCGGCATTGGTATCACAGATTTTGATTGCAATGTTATTTGATATGGCTTTGTCTCTGTAACTCAATGGATAATGTTCTCAACGGAAGTCGACCTAATGCAACATTCGGTTGAGGGACACTTTTAAAAGTATCTTAAAAATACGCTTAAAATTTATATTTTAATGTTCACATTTAAATGGAAATTGTGTTTTTTACATTTCAAAGATTTTCACAATATTAGTTTGATCGAATTATCTGTTTAAAACTGCAAATTTGTAGACATTAAGCTGTTGCTATTAACGCGTTCTGTCTATTTTAATCTACATGCTGCATGCTGTTGCAAGTTGTCGCTGTTTCCTGCCACTGGGCCATTTCAACATGTGTCACCAAGGCTGCGGCAGCCGTTGCGGCCAACTGTTGAGGCTTGCATTGTTTTTGTTATGGTTGTTCTTATCATCATCATAGGCAGCAGCGGCCACAGTGGCAGCAACAGCGGCAGTAGGGCAATGTTGTTGTGACATGCCACACAACACAGCACAACACCTCAAATAGCCTCAGAGACCGTGGAGTGTCTCTGTCTGTGTCGCAGAGTCGTCGTCCTCGTTCTCCGCCTCGATTTCGTACCCATCCTGGTACTTGTCCTCGTGCTCGTCCCCGTTGCCGTTTAACCACGCAAGCCTCTCCATTATGTTGCATATTTAGTGGCATTTAGCTTCCTTTTTTCACATTGTTGCTGTTGTTATTGTTGTTGCTGCTGCTGCTGCTTGTCCTGACCTATGACAGCAGCGCTGTTCTGTCCTGTCTCTGTTCCTGTTCCTCTTTCGTTGCTGACGAGCCATGCACATGTTGCCAAATATGTAATGCTAGTGTTCGCCTCTGTGTGTGTGTGTATGTGTGCGTTTGTGTTTACACAGAGAAAACCGAATACCAAAACAAAAAGTGAACATCGAGAGAGCAACAACAACAGCAAAATAAACAGACTGTCGGCTGTCCTTTTGCTCGGGCTGCCTCTGCCTGCGTTCTCCTCTCTGTCCCACTCTCTCTCTCTCTCTCTCTCTCTCTCGCTCTCTCTATCAATTTCTCACCTTGACGTTGGCACTTTACTCACAGCATGTGTTTTTGGCTCGCTCTTTGCCTCGCTGCTTCTGCTCGCAGTCGCTGTCGCTGCTACGACGACTACGGCTGTTGTCCTTTTGCAAGCGCTGGCGCGTGTTGATATGTGTGCGTCTGTCTGTCGGTGTGTGTGTGTTCGTTGCGTGTATGCCCTTCAACAGGTGTCGGTCGTCTGATACGGCACATGTGGCATGTGTCGGTGTCGTGACGTTGTTTTGACTGCGTGTCCTTGCCCCCTACTCGTCGGTAGTCGGTAGTCATGCATTCATTCATTCAACACGCAGCGACACGTTAAAAAACAACAACAACAAAGCTTAATACATGAGCTTTTACTATAGAGAGAGATAGAGACAGAGACAGAGACAGAGCGCGCGAGTAAGCGAGAGAGCTTAATTAAACTTTGTGTGAGCGCATAACAAAAAAGCATTCATTGGTCTCGCTCAAATTAAACAAAACAATTTTAACTTGAATTTAATAAAAGCCAATGGAAAAGCACCAAAGACAGCATCGACAACAACAATTAAAATCAAAATGGGCGCAAGAATAATGGAAAAAGTAACTGCTCAACAAGTCAGGCAAGTTTTAGACGCTATGCACACACAAGCACACACATATATACAAATTTATATACATTTATATACACAGGCACATTTACATATCAAGTAAATTTGGAGTGCGGCGATAGAATCGAAGAAGTGAAGCGAGAGAGCAAAGACAAATTGTTTTCAAACGTCGTAATCAAGAAATAATTTCTTAAAATATGCGTCTACTTTTTGAATTGGAATTATTACAACAACAGCTACAACAACAATAAGAACAATGACGACAGTTGTTGGCATTTCACAAATACACTCACAGTTCACATAAAGCAGCGCAAAAGGGATGCAAAATACTTGACACTAGAGATGGTCACGTGACACGATAATTTAGAGCACGAAGACGAAATTTTATGAACATTGTTTCGTAAAACTGTTTTGGAAAATTTTTTTATTCATGCTCTTTAGTTTAACCAACCAAAAATAATAATAATATTAAATATTAGTTTTAATGAAGTAAAAGAACTTCTTTTATTTAAAAGTTGAATCCAAATAGTGTGATACTTCGAAATATTCTAAGGCTTCTTAACAAGGAGCCATAATCTTGGCCACATTCGCTTTCTCTTTCAGATATTAAGCTTAATTATTATACTTAAAATAAAGATGATCATTATTACTTGCGCTAAGAAAACCCTAAAATATTATATCACGCGCACATCTCTAAGCCAATATTTTTCATCTAGTTTGTTTGATGAAATCACAGACTATGAAAAGGAGTTGAAATGATTTTATTTATCTCTGCCTGTGTATCTAAGTGTATGTGTGTGTGCCTGTGTGTGTGTGTGTGTAACTTTTTGTCTTTTCAACAAATTCACAGCCTTCGTGAGGCACAAAGTACAGTTGTTGCAACCAACCACAATAGATACTTGAACCAAATTGAGGCGTCGCATTGTGTTTAGATAACTCAGTGCGACGCCACTCTAATGGAAATTAATAGAATAGCATAAAGAATAAAATATCAATACATATCTACACACACACACACACACACACACACATATATATACATACATATTTATATGTATAAATTTATGATTTGATTATTAAATGCGCTCAAGTGTCGCCCCGTTTGCATCTCTCAGATACATTTGCTAATGGCTTTTGTTTATTTGTTTGACGAAAGCGCAGCTGCCGCCAGAAGATCGTAACGGATCGGATTGATTGGTGTTATGTGCCTATGCCCCCTCTCCCACCCTCCCTCCCTCACCATTAGCCCTTATGTGTGCTCTGCTGTCCCGCTGCGATTGCTCAAAATACTTTTTAAGCGCACTTGAAGCGGCAACAAATTGTCACATTTCAATGACTCTTCAATGTGCTCCATTTTATATGCGCGTATTAATACTTTTTGCCTTGCCCCGCCCTACCCTTCCCTAACTGCATTGTGCAACATCTGGGGCAGCGCGTTCGATTTCAGAACGAGAAAAAAAAAGACCAGCTATTTTTGGCACGTCAAAGTTTGCATACCCTTTTTGAAGAGTAAAGCAAAGCTGCTGACAAATAAATTAAGCACAACAATAATAATACTAATATTTGTTTCTATTGTTGTTAGATTGTTATATTTTTCAGTTATTTTTTTGATAACACTTCTAAGAAAAACAACAACGTTTTCTTACACAATCTGAATTCCAATAAATGTGGTACAAGTTATATCACAAAATTATAATATCGCCTGGTAGGGGATAAATTGGGCTGCCTCAAAAGAGGCTTCAAAAATCCAAAGCCATCAATGAATCAGACACTTTTTTATGTAAAAGCTTTGCTTTTTCAAACTCACGCATTTCTGATCAAATTGGTAGGAAAAAAGATGACAAATAATAAAGTAATGAGTTAAATAAGTGAACAACGATATATTCCAACTTTGATCAAGATAAAACATAAATATCCGTTATGTAATTTCAGAATTATATGGGTAGAAATTAAAGCTATTTACAAATGAGTCTTTTATATCTTGGTAATTGAGTATGTGCCAGATTTTCACATAAAACTTATAATTTCTACACACTTTAATTACGTAGTTCAAGACGAAATAATTAAGATTTTAACTGAAGCTACATATTAATTTGAGCAACTTAGATCGATGGCGTGGCAAACGTATTCAAAAGAGCCAGAAACAGATTCACCGAATGTAATTATAAGAAAACTGCTATCTAATTCAAGTTTATGCAAATTAAGATTATACGAAATCATTAGCTAGATTTATATTGTGGCAAGGGCGATGGGGGACGAGGCAACAATTATTCAATGTGCTGACAAGGAAGAATAGCCCCAAAGGACAACTTGAAGGTGAAGCGAGGGGCGTCCAATCCTCGCCTGATTGAGCTGTTTTAGGGTTGCCCATTGGCAAATGCCATCGGTCTGATAAAAGGAAGAAATAAAGAATAAATAAAAAGCCAGCATCAAATACACTAAGCAAATTATCAAAGTGTGCTCGACTTGGGTGGAGCCAAAGTGTTTACTTATGAATACAAATGTATGAATAACAGTGTGTGTGTGTATGAGTGTGTGTGTGTATAACGTATGTGCTAACTGGTTTTTTTTTTAGTAAACAGCGCTTAAATTAGCGAATAAAAATGTATTATTAATGCGAAAACATGTTCGTACGAGCCTATATACATATACACACGCACACACACACACACACACAATCTCACACACACAGCTATAAAATATAAAAAAAAAGCAGGCAGAATACAAAAAAATAAAAAAAGAAAAGACGCGCTCCGAGAACGAATGAGAAAAAACGATTTTAATTGTTGTTCTTGTTGTTGTTGTTTTTGTTGTTGTTGTTGTTTTTCAAATAAATAAGACCAAAACAAGCATTGGCTATATGACGACGTCTATACTTAAAGGGGCGGGGCTAAGGCAACCGAACTGTAAGTTGAAAACACAAAAAGTCGCTTTTACTTATCTTAAATGAAATTAATAAATTTGAATTGAGCATTGAAATTTCAATTGTTGGAATTAACGCAAAACTTGGCGCAAACGATAAATGTGGATTACGTGAATGGGTTCTCTGTGTGTGTGTGTGTGTGTGTGTGTATTTATTTGTGTGTGCTTGGCGATAAAGGTTCTTATTTCTTTAGTATTTATTTAATGGCCATATAATCACGTAGCCATCAGCGGGGACGCATATAGAAATAAGCAATTGTATTATATATATATATATATATATATAATAGTATATATACCCAGTTTGGGTATGGATCGCATATTAGGCAAAACTCCAAGCTACGAATGCTCCAAAAATAAAACATACAAAAACAAGTTTCGGGGAGAGCTACATTTAAATTTTATTTGACGCACACACAATTTGCCCATTCGGCGGCACGTAGTAGAGTCGCAAAAAAAAACATATCTTAAAGATACCAATAGCACAAAATACCTCCTAAAAAAAAAATATCCCAGTTGAACTTTTAAACAAACGTTTAACGAGATATAAGTAACAGACTTGGGGCTAATATTAATAAATATTCATTTCAAAGAGTGGCGGGAACGAGTGAGCTCGACTACGAGATAGCCTAAAGCCAGCATTTAATAGCTATACATTTAGATATAATTTTTTTAAAATCTCTACAAACCCAAATATAAGCAGATGTGGAGTTTTTCATATTGCTCTGGCTATATGGCTATATCTGGTCGGCTGTTGATTCTGATTCAAGAATATATATACATTATAGGATCGGAGATACTTTATTGTGCTTTCTACATACCTCATTTTACGCCTTTTTATATATGGGAAATGTATTATTTACAAGCAAAATCTCAATCAGTTAAATATATAATTGCAAAGTATTATTTTCTGGCAGCCATGCTTTTGCATGCTAATTTCTGTACATTTAACATGTCATTTTATTATAGCTGGGACTCGTACCGACATAGGCACTAGATAAATACCTGAGGCGGTCACAACTTGCGCATACTTAACGCAGTCAAGTGACAATAATTGAATTCATTATGGGCAAAAAACGATTGTGACAATAGCGAACCAGTTGGATAGTTGGTTATTAGCCGATGTGCTGGCTAGAGGATTAACAATGGCGGGTTAATTAACCTGATGGTTACGTTGGCCTTGGCAACACGGCAAACCGGCAATTGGAAAAAATCAACAACAACAGGAAAGAACAAGACAAGAAGTTACGGGTCCGGCTACGGATTTTAAGTATTATTCGGCATAGTTTAAGTTTTGCTACCATTTTTATTTTGGTTACGTGTGTGTTTTACTTATGAGATAACGCCTTTCTTCCCCTCTACGCCACAATTTAAATAGTTGCTGTTGTGGGGCCATAAAATGTTGTTATATTGACATGATCTGCGCGTAAGTTGTTGCCGCTTCGAACGCGTCTTGCAAAAATCTTTATCAACGACGGGACGGGTCAACAAACCCCCACGATGAGTACCGTGTGCTCGCT
This sequence comes from Drosophila demipolita, assembly GCA_035042405.1. NCBI lineage: Eukaryota > Metazoa > Arthropoda > Insecta > Diptera > Drosophilidae > Drosophila > Drosophila demipolita. The sequence continues at coordinate 6,193,283 of JAWNLI010000033.1, forward strand.
CGCTTTGGCTGGGTTTATCAGATAATGTGGCCAAATACAACAGTGACTGCCAGGTTTGAGGGCAACGTCTCAAAGATCCATAAAACTTAACGCTGACTTAACGGTAATATTGCCATTATATTTGTCAACTACCAAAATCGTACAAAATGAGTTATTTAAATTAACTTCTTATTTTAGGGAACATTTCCACTTCCTAGTTTAGACTTTTGTGCCAAGATGTAAAGAGTTATAATAAAAAGGTAATACGCTAAAAATTCGTTAATTTCAATGCAAATTTAAAATAATATCCCTGAATCATATAGCATACTTTTAAGAGTATAGATAAGCAAATAAATTTTAGAGAACCCTACAAAATTTATTTTTATATGTTACTTGGAACTGATAACATTGAAATTGTGAGAATTTTTAACTTAAACGACACGAAGCTGACTCAGGACTTCTTGTCATAAATCAGAAATCATATATCAAGTGATTAAATGGGACTACGTCAAAAGACCCTCATATATATTTAGAGATAAGAACGAAAATTCCTCTGTATCAAAAAATTAGTAATATTAAGTTTTGCAATAAATACAAAAAAAAAAAAAAAAACCACTCACCAAGTAAATAAATCTGAAATCAGTTCACTCCGCAATTTGTTGATCCTAATTGTTGAATTAAATCGCTCGATAGTATGGAAGCTGCATTCATGCGTCCAAAGCACATTAGAAACGTTGCAAAGAGTCGAATGCGTTACAGATAACAGAATACGGCACAACACAACAGATATGAACAGCATATAGACAAACACGTGCGAACTTGTTCGTGTACTACCAAGTGGCTAAGACTAAGCGAAGATTGCGTGCTAGGACAACCAACCTAACCAGAGGCGGACGAAACTGCACTGAATGCGCCAGAACTGGCTGGCCCCAACTCCCGGACTCCCGCGACACCGAGAGACAAGAAACCGAGACCGAAACGGAGATTCTGATACCGAGTGCAAAATAGAGAGCGAGGAAGCACATCGGTGCAACGAGTAATTCGCATACATACATAAATAATAAATATTCACTTGCATATTTAAAACAAAAACAAGCAAAACAAAAACAACAAAAAAAAATAGAAAAGGGCAAATGCAAAAGCAAAAGCAACCGAAAACTTGGCTAAGCAAAGTGCATATAAACAAAAGTCGAGCTGCGGCTTTTTGCTTTTCTCTCCTTCTCCTTTTTCCTCTTATTTATTTAAACTTATTTTTCGGTTTTTGTTGTTGATTGCCTTGTTTTTTTGTGCTTCTTGCTTTTGAAGAAAAGTTGCTGACAATTGCAATAGAATTTTGTGTTTTTATTTTCGTTTGTTCTGTGCTTTATTTAGTTCTCGTTTCACGCTTCACTGTTGCAACACCAATCGAAGGCAGCAACGAAGGCGACGGAGTCCGGTGCAGCAGCAGCACCAGGAGCAAGGGACGGAGGGACGCTGCAGCCGAAGACGGCATGTGGGTCTTATTTCAATTTACAACCAAGTGACGAAGTATCACAATTCAATGTTTAAAGTTTTTATCACGTTGTGAACGCCAGCGCCACACACACACACACATATTATACTACCATATGTATTAGTAAGAACACATTAAATCTCAACCAAAAATATACCCTGCACTTCTTTAAACTCTGAATTAATATGGCAATCATTAATCTAAAAGTGCAATTAGATCTTATACATTTTGCATGTGATTCAAATTGCAAATAATTATATTTCCATATCTTCAAAGACACATCTTAGTTTGATAATTTTTAAAGACTACAGTTATAAAGTTGATGAAAACGTTATCAAAGTTAAAAAAAGCAAATATTAAAGTGTATTGTTTAAGTTATGAATTCAGCGTTAATTTGAATTAAGCAGCAATTTATTAAAAAAAAAATTATATTTTTTTAACATATGTTCCCCTTTTGCCCTAGAATTAAAGTATAGGGTATTAATGGCAATTGGAGCGTCTAGCGGTTTCTCTACTTGCAGTCGGACATATGCAAAAAACGTACGTGTGCGTGTGTGTGTGTTTGTGTAGTAGTAGAGCTGACACAGTCGCTGGCTGGGTCGATCGCTTAGTCAGCCCGCTCTGCCACTATCTATTTAGTAAGCAACTGAAATAGTAGCACCCGTGTTAGTATCAGCTCATGAAATGACAAACAAACAAAAGTGCACTCACACACAATTACCTACCTATGCATGTGTGTGTGTGTGTAATAAGAATTGCTTGGATATGTACCGACAATTAAACACGAGTATACGTCTTGTATATATACATGAGTGTGTGTGTGTGTATGACTCTGAGAATGAGCATGCAAGAATCGCAGAACAGCGTCAGCGTAAACTGATTAGCCACCTTCCCCTCCCTCCATCTTCTATTTTATAAAATCTATGGAGCTGCATAAGCGGCACGTACAACGAGCTGTTGACTGTTTTAGTTTTTGTTGTTGTTATTCTTTTTTTTTTTTTGGTTGACGACTATGGGAACCTTCGGTTTGGGAGTTTCGTTTACAACGTCATCAAACGAGTCATTTGTCGGGTATTATATGCAAAACTAAACAATGATGCATGCAAAGCAAATAGTAAATAAGAAGTCAACACCTAAGCTTTGAATTGAGTTTCAGACATATATAAATATAAGCAGCGTCTCATAGCTAAATCATGGATTCAAGCGTTTCGTCACACACATACAATGCTGACGTCACAAGGAATATGTATATCTTGAACTTTTTACAACTCTGATCACGTCGTTTGAAGACTGTAACACTGTTCTTATCAGCAGTGAGAGTAGTTGTGACGCCCACACGACCAGTGTTAACAACACCTAACAATAAATTGTTGTCAAACAACCACACACGCACACATTTACATCAAACAAAATCATTGCACTCGCACACACACATACTTGACCATAATATTTTTTTTGCACGAAAATGAACACGTGCTGCTTGAATTAGGAGCGCAAGAACATGCAGGGAGAGCGGTTGCCTGCAGGCACAGCCGGCTGGCTAAACTTATTTGTAGAGCGAGGAGAGAGAGAGCGTGCGGGAAGCGCAAATATGCGGTCTGATTGCATACCAAGCGACGACACAACAATAACAAAAGGCAAACTGCGTCTGACTCATGCCTCGTGCAAAGCAATGCAATCGGTGCTCTTCGAGCACAGTTAAGGGAGTCGCGCTGAAGAGAAAGAGAGCACGACAGGGCTGGCAATGCAAGTAAGTTCGTCAAATTTGTTAGTTGGCAGGAGTTGGAGTTGAACAACAGTTACACACACACACACACATGTGTGTGGGGGCGGTATGCGAAATTTACGGTGTCTGCAGCTGTGCCTGAAACTTTAGTAGCCCCGGCTAACTTTTAGCAGAAACTTTTGAAACGAGTACCTGCCACTAACTAAGCACAGGCACATTTCTACAAACTCACATTTCAAACTCGAAAAGTTGGCGTACAGAAAACCAGTGCGCATTGAAATTGAACTATGAAAATCAGAAAAGTTTGCAGACGGAAATTTCTAGGAATATGCACTTAAACAAAACGGATTCATCCAGACACTTACCGCACCGCCTGCCGCCATTTAGTCTTCTTGTAATTAAAGTTTCCACAACACCAAAAAACCCTGTAAATTGTCCAATTGCTAAATATTTTGCACACACAAAAGTCAAAAAGATTTACAATAGCAAAAGCATTGCCGAAGGTTTAAAAACAGCTGTAAATTTAGGCGCGCACCCATACAGGGCTGTCATCCTGAACAGCTGATTTGCATATTTGTTATCGAATGCGCCAAAATTAAAAAACTACAATTCATTTAGTACTCCTTTCGTTCCTGGATCAACGCCAACAAAGGCCGAGGAATGGGTCAGTAACATGTCCAGTGCAAAGATGCAATGCAAAAAGTAAACGGCCACCGCATATAAAGGCAACGTGCCATTAGTCTGGCTACACCATAGGAAGCCATACGACTCCTCTCAATAAAGTCAGCCAAATGGGTTTCACTTAATATTAGTAAATATATTTAAAATAATACATTTGGATGCGGCTAGGTAGGTTTACCTACAGCGATTTGACTAAAATATATATGCTTAGAGCTAACAACAAATAAAGTAAGTAAAAACCTTGGCAGGAGATCCAATTGTTAAGCTCAACTGCACAAGTATATATAGTCTATATTCCTGCTCTAGACGATAAGACAGGCGGACAGGCAAGAAGGGGAAACGATTTATATTTAAAATCTATTTGCGCCAGTATTGCGTGATGCGATGAATCTGCTCGACAAGGGCTGGCATTACGGCTGTTATGGATATGTCCAGCAGGCTCTGCAAGTGCCTAACCGCCTCCTCGTCAGAGAGGCCCAGCTGTAGGTTCTCCTCAACCTTCTTGACCGCCTTGTCCGGCTCGAGCGCAATATCCGGCACGGTAGCATCTACCATCAGCGAGAACAGATTTAGCATCACATTGGCATGACGACGTAAATGCAAATACGCCGTATAGCATTGCTTGCGGAACTCGTGATAATGATCGGAACTGACACCTCCCATTGCCTCCACCATTTCCTTGCTCAGCTTCATTGGCGGCGGCATGGGTTTAGGATCTCGTCCGAGTATGAAGCCAAAGTCAATGTGGAACAATTTGCCATTGGTCGTCAGCAGCAGATTGTCCAAATGACGATCACCCACACCTGTGCCCAAGGGAACAGCGATTAATTAAGGAAGTTCTATTCCTCGTTATGAAGCTCATAGCTTACCCAGCAGATATGTGATGACGCAGTAGCCGGCACAGCTCTTGATGTACGTGTCCATGACCTCGGCGGCAATGCCAAACGGCCCGTTCTCGCACGGATTGTGACGCTTAAAGAAGTTAAGTATGTTGGTTTCTCGAGCAAGGACCTCGGCAACGGTGCACGAGTCGATGTACTGCAGGATGCCATGCTTCGAACTGGTTGCCAACACCTTGTACGGTGTCAGCTTGAGATCGAGATTCTCTCGACGCAGCAGCTTGTCCATTAGCGTTATCATCTGCAGTATCAACTGATCCTGACGCAGATCATCGCCATGCTTGAAAATTGCCACATATTCGAGCTTTGCAATCGAGGTGACAAAAGTCAGCCTGTTAAACAAGAGAAGTTATTTGATCAGTGGATATTCCAGGGGACGTCATCGCACTTACTTGGCCGGCATGAGGGCACTCTTGAAGAGGGACGTGCGTGGTGGTATGATTTTGGTAATATAGATCTCCGGATCTAGGGGGAATGGTATTGGCTCGAAGTCGGTGAAGTTCACCTTGAACATAAACTGTTCGGCGAGCAGCTTTTGAAACTTTTCGGTTTTCTTGTTGCGATTGCCCGGCTCCTTGGCCACCAGTTTGACCAGCTTGACCAGCTCATCAATAAAGCACTGCTGCTTCCGCAGATTATGCGAAATGCCGCGCAAATGAAAGTTGCCTGTGACAAAAAAATTAAAATCAGTTAAACAATTAAACAGCTTCTAGATTCCATTTACAGACCATTGTCGAGCACCTTGAGGAATATGTTGAGCACCATGGCGTACATGTCGTGTGCACGTTGATCCTGTTTACGCACCGACTCCACATCCTCCACCTCGATGGACAGGTACCAGTACAAATAGTTCGCCAGCGTTGCATTCTTACAGGCGCGCTGGATGAGGAATGTGCACAGATTAAGGGCGACACCTTGGCCCAGCAGCGGTGTTATCGAATTTGATTGAGAGGCCAGCGAGGCGGGGGTGGCCACATCGCTCACATCAGTGCGATCCATTCGGGCTGACGACGCACTGGCCCGGACTGCCGGCGCACTGCTCACACTGCTGCTCATAGCAGATTTGTCGACCTTGTTGGCCGCAATGGCAGCTCGCTGATTGGCAGGTATAACGGAGGCGTGTAGAGTGCTGCTCGTCACGCTCAGATCGGATATGCTGCTCTGGTCCAGCAGTGAGTCGTTCTCGTCGAGCAGCGAGCGTACCACATCTCGCTCCGGTTCCGGCACAATGTTTTTATGCAATTGGTTTATATTCCGCAAATCTTCATACTTCAGCGCCTGCACCAATTGCAGCAGATAGAGCAGCAGATCCTCGTCAGGTGCTTGGGCCAGACGACTTATCGCATACTTTCGCACCTCCGGATGCGTAAATGTTGGACTGAGCAATTCCAGTGCGTCCTCCACGTCCATGGGCGCCCAATTGGCGAGCATCCACAGTGCCTGGGTGACCTCATCATTAAGTTTCCAGTTGATGCACTTCAGGAACTTGGTCAGCGCTTTCTTATGCGATGACAAATAGAAACGGAACTTCCAAACCAAATCCTGCTCCTCGCTGCTTAGCACATAGGTGGGCGGATAGCACACTATCTTGTTCAATTGATCTCGTATGCTGTGAAGATCATAATTTCCATTAATTAAACCCACTTTTGGCTTTCTCAATTGAATACATACATTGCCGTTGGTTTTGCATCCCGATCTGATATTCCCGAGCGTTCCGAACGTGCCAAGCAATGATGTTTGCGCTCCACAATATTTTCCTGCAAGTACATCAGATAAATATGCAGTACTTTGATGTTTGCCTTGAGGTAGACTCACCATTTGAATCTCAGAATCGGGGACCAGAACCAGTTTGGGTTTGGATGGCATTTTATATTTGTTATCCACTTCTGGCTCAAAATACACAATTGAATACTGTGAGAGAAAGTGTTAGGTTAGCAAAGCAGCTCGATGGTAACTGGCGCCATTGGAGTACTCACATTATACATGTCATCAACTATGATAGTGGGAAACTCAATCATGAGAAACATGTAATCTGACATGCGTTTCTCACGCTCATTAATCACCTCGATTTCACGGAACGTCAAGCGGTCCAGCCAGTCCACCTTTTGGACCTGGCCATTGCGATGCTTTTTAGCCAATTTGCCGAGCCGCTGCATCTGCGATTTTGATGACTCTTTGCCTTTGCCTGGGGTTTTGCTCGGATAACTGCCATCGCCCTCAACGCCCAGCCAGACGCGCAAGTCGTACATACCTTGACGAAACATGCCATCTTTTCCAAACATTGAGATAGCTGTGCCGCCAATGACCGTTGTTTGGCCAGCACCAGAGCAATCCAAGATGGTCAGCACCAGCATGGCGCCCCGTGGTAAATCGGAGAAGAGCAATGGCAATGTCACCCACTCGTTCCAGCTCCAGCGTTTGCCAAACGCCTTGTATGAATTCTGAACGGGCAGGCAATAGGGTCGTCCATCGTTGTAGACCTGCAGGCGCACCTGAAACGAGGGATACTCCTCCGAATAGAGGCCCGAAAAACGCAATATTGGATCGTCGAGCAGTTTTTCATAATCTGGCTGGCGTTTTTTCCCTTCAAGTGTGCCACTTCAAGAACAGCTATATTTAGTATGATTTTCTTGCAAGGGGCATCCACTTACACTTTAATTTGGACACGTTCGTGCAGCGAAGAGCTGTGTATATAGCGAAAATGATCGTCTGGCTGATCCATTGCGTATATTATTTTATACAAGCAGCTGCTGGATGACAAACTAATCGGTAAACAGCTGCATGTATTGCACTAGCTTTCGAATAAACCTATCGATATGCGAATATAGTTGTTTATTAGCTAAACAGCTGTTTCTGCTATAGAGTCTTAATGTTTTGGCGCCGGTTGATTATTTAAATTTTCTCACGAGGTTTAAGAAATAAGAAAAAGTGAATTTGTGCCAACTGCATTAATATACCATACCGCAACTATGTGCTGCGATCCAAATACAAAAAATAACAAACAAGAAACGATTGAAATTTCCAGCTGGCTGCTAATAGCATTTCTATAAATGTTAACTAACAGAGAGAAAAGAGCACACATTGGGTACAGAAGAAGAAGAGCGAACACATTGGAGTCAAAGAGGAAGATTTATCGCTCTGGGAAAGATGACAACAAATGTAATGATGGACCTGGCGATAGATCGCGTTGACTGGAATGCCCTCGCCGAGAACCAAGAGCAGCTTCCACGCATTTACACACCAGGAGAGGTGTTAATGCCGGAAGCGGGCTTCATGCGCGGACACGGCACCTTTGTGGAGGATGAGGACATAAAAGCGTCGGTGGCCGGCGTAATTCAAAAAGTAAATAAACTGATATCGGTGCGACCGCTGAAGAGTCGTTATGTTGGGGAGATTGGCGATGTGGTCGTGGCACGTGTTCTGGAAGTGGGGCAAAAGCGCTGGCGAGTGGACACAAATTCGCGTCTGGACTCAGTCCTGCTCCTCTCATCCGTAAATCTGCCAGGCGGTGAGCTAAGGCGACGCTCTGCTAAGGATGAACAAATGATGAGACGATATCTCGACGAAGGAGATCTGATCTCCGCCGAAGTACAGGTAGGCAGCAGCAATTATTTAAGTCCCACCGTTTACTGATCAAGATTCACCACGTTTTGCAGAACGTTTTTGAGGAGAGCACATTGTCGCTATACACCCGCAGTTTAAAGTATGGCAAACTGTCGCAGGGCATATTGGTGAAAGTCTTTCCGGCGCTGGTCAAACGACGCAAGATGCACTTTCACAATCTGGCATGTGGTGCGTCCGTTATCCTTGGCAACAATGGCTACATCTGGATCTCACCCACAAAGAGCGACGAACAGGAAGGCGGCGAAGGCGGCTTCGCACAGAATCTGAGCGAGGCGGTACCACGGAACGAACGCGAGATTATTGCACGCCTGCGCAACTGCATCCTCGCACTGGCCAAGTGCAAACTGATGCTCTTCGACACGAGCATTCAATATGCCTACGAGGAGTCGCTTAAATATGAGCCACGTGAACTGCTGCAACAGCATGTGATCTTAGACATTGGTGAACAGACGCAAGCCCGGCTCAGAGATGTCGATCTAATGGACTGATGCAAATGCATACAAATTAAAATAAAATATATTTCCAAATACTTAAGTTCTTACGTCAGTTCAATCGTAATACTAAATGGAAAAAGTTTGGCTACTGGAAACAAAGGCATTGCATTGCTCCTCTGCCAGAGAACAATGAAAACTAGGCACAGTCATTACATATAAATATATATTTATAGTTACAAAGCGTCTACCTGAAGTAAAATTTTTGCTACCTGCGCCGATGCATTTGTGCCGGTTTTTTTTAATGATTGTTCGGTTTTTTACATATAAAAATGCATTCAGATTTGTGTTTGTAGAACCTTGGCTAAAGTAACAACTTTGCGTAATTAAAAGTCTAGGCAAGAAAAAAAACTGCAGAGAGTCGTTAACTATAATATACATCAGCTACATAGGTAAAATTAAATTATATTTACTTGCTTTATTTTTGCTGGTTATCTATTCAAATTTATATACCATATTTAGTGCATTTATGAAACTGCTGGTCAGCGTTCTGGCAACGCCGATGAGGCATTTCCTGGAGGGTGGCAGCTCTTTGCGAGGTTCGTGTATTGATGGAAAGCATTTGTGATTACTGTCTTTCTTTTTGTCAATTTTACAATTTTTCCTTGGACTCGTTATTCTTTAGTTATTCACTGCAAAAACAATAATACATACATAATGGCCGACGTAGTGCGCGAATCTGAATTACGTAAAAGGGAAATCTGCCGCTTCTGTCTGGTGCAACACAGCAAACTTGCCTCCATTTACACCGAAATCACACGCATTAAATCAACGGCGTCGCTGCCGCTACAAATAATGGCCATAACATCGATAGAGGTAAGTCGATGCTTGGTTCTAAGTTAAACTAAGTCACAACAACTAATTACAACAAAGATGAACGAGAACAATGAACTTGGCTAAGATATTTGTCATTGCTGGTTGGTTTCTAAATAGCAGCGTTGGCGTCTTCGCTAACACTTTTGGTGCGCTTTTATGCGCCCAATTTCCACCAGCCTAATCGTCCCAACAGGATCAGCATTAGCTACAAACATTATCATTAATTGCTATCAAAAATTTCACAAACAAATTATTTATCAATATGGCGACAACTGTACTCAAAAGTGCACACAAACACAAAGAGTGGTGCAATGCTGCCAGATCGCTTGCAGCTGACGCCAATACCAGTTGAATTTAGAATTTTCCTCTTCAATTTGCACTTCATTTTCGTTTGTTTATTTATGTGTTTTTATAAAATATATATATATAATGAATACCAGTTCACGATTTATCTTAACTATGCATATGCTTGTCGATTTCTTAATTTACAAATATATTGACGTATGTAATATATATATAGGCCAAATGGCAATGGAAGAGGTGATTCTTGGGCCCTTTTAAAACCCAAGACAAATTGCGATATCAGATTTGCACTAATTGGTAAAAGAAAAAACTTAAAGTCAAATGGAATTCAGGTGGGAGGCAAGTAAGGTGACGTTGGCGAAGCAAAGAGCTTCTAAGTGTGTCTAGCCTGCATTGCTGCTTGGTGGTTTTTCGGTGAAGCGAAGAATACGCGTTAGCATTGACGTCAGACACGGAATTTGCTTCTGGCGATCCATAATTGGCCGCAACGGCACGTTCGACTCAAAATCAATGGCAACTCGCTGACTGACAAATGTTAGCAAGTTGAGAATATTGTCCTTTTTGCCATTGGCATTCAGTTCGTGGATGAGCGATTGTATATACCACGAGCCTTTTTCAGGATTACGCCACGAAAAGTGACCTGTAATGCGATAAAGTAGTAAACAAAAGTTATATTATGCATAAATATGTATATATATAAATGATACCCACCTGGAATTGTTGAATATGAGAACAGAAAGTCAGCGTGTATAGGTATTTTGTAGCTCATCGACGATTCGCCATCGGTTTCAGTGACGCACTTCTCTAGCATTATGCCGTTGTCGAATCGATCGCCCTGGCACGCCTGTATGAAGAACAATTTGGGTTTGCCGGCGAGCGTTGGGCAAACGTGCGCGGTGAAATAGTGCCAAATATTGTCCAGTTTGTACTGCACATCCTTGGCATAAAGGTAGCCGTGTTCGCCATGCGATAAGATCGCAATTGCTATGCAATCGTTGTCACTGTGATCCTGCTCTGACGCCTTCTCCGTGTGCTTGAGTATATCGCGGAATTTGCAATCATTGTGCACCGTCACATCGAAACCCAAATTCTTGAATGCCTTGCGCAGCTCCTCACAGTCCAGATTCGTTCCTTTACGCACCGACAGAGCTGGTATATCGAAGGATTCATGATTGAAGATCAGTGCCAGTCCGCGGTTCTTGTGATTCATATTGTATTCCCTGGCATTGCGGTCCGCGGGCATACGGGCCACATATTTGTTAACGTTTCTAATCAACAAAATTCAATTGATAAGACATAATAAAGGAAATAATGGTTATATTAGCGACTGATGATTAATAAATCGCCTAATCACTTTAGATATTTTCAACTAACAAAGAAATAATTACATTTGTATTAGGTTGGTCAGTTTGGTCTAAAAAAATTTTCATAGATAAACTTATTTTCATACAATTAATGCATATATGGAGTTTTTGCATTATATTTCTTATCCGTAAATATTTAAAATGTTGTATTCAGAATAAATCACTTATTAATTGTTGCGGGTGTAGATAACATAAATTTAGAATTCTTTAGTCAGCCAACTCTTAAAATGCAAAAAAAAACGTGTTGATAAAATTAAGGAGAGAAGAAATTTGGTAGCTTACGTCGCGACGACGGCTGCTGTCACAGCTCCAGCACCACCCCCTCCTGTTGCTGTTGAGCTAACGCTGGTTTCTCCCTTTGCATCAATGGTATCTGCATTGTTTTTGTGGCCGCCGCCGTTACTGCGAGAGCTGAAGGTTCTTATTTTGCATTCGTCCGTCATTTTGATTGTTCTCTATCTTTACTCTCTCTTGTTGAGTTGGCTCTCTTGTTGTTTGCGTTTCTCCTTGTTGCCGACTGACTGCCCTTTGGCCCTTTGTTCGTTTCACTGCCCGCAGCCTGCAATTGTTGCGCGCTTTTCTCACTTGTTCTATTGTGTTTTTATTGCGCCTATTTCTACTAAACTAATTTGCTTTACTATCCGCACAGCTGTTTTTCTTAGTCACATCAGCACAATCAACAAATTGCATTTGCCCAAATGCAGTTAAAGTGTCCTTTTATGGTTAACCACGCTAAATCAATTAATTACAAACACAATTCACATCAAGATTCGAAGTAGAGCGTGCAGCGACGCTCATGAAAACAAACTGCGAGATTCAATTTGTAGTTTACACCGCTTGCCGCTAAATGAACGCATTTGGCGTTGCCACAATTAGACAATAACAGAGCACATGCGCAGTGTTGCCATCCGAGTTTATAGTATTCACACATAAACGTAGGAAATGCATATTTATTTGCTGTTATTGTTATTTTGAATTTACAGGTGCAATGCAATGATGGACTGCCCAGTTTTATCTGTTTGGATTGTCGGCTGCTCTTTGAGCACTGCTACCGCTTTAAGCAGATGTGCAAAAAAGCAGAGACATTGTTGCGTCAATATCCGCTCACAGGAAAATGGCCAGAACCATTGGAGAAGCCTCGGGCACCGTTGGTCTCCAAACAACTACAGATGGCTGCCAGCAAGGAGCCCGAGGCACAGCCAAAGAAACTGCTCAACTCGTTGGCCAAGAGCAACAATGTGCAGATCGAAAGTGTGCAGGTGCTGGAAACTAACCTTCTCACCAAGAAGCTACTCAATTCGGCAGCAGTGAGCACGGCTGAGCCACCAATTCCGCCACGTGGATCACCCCAAAAGCGACAAAAATTGAAGTCATCGTATCAGATTAAGGTGGAGAACAACGAGGAGCTGTCCATGGATGATGTGCAGAATCTGTTAGCGGACATCTCTGGCGAACTGGAAGAAACGGCGGATACCTCGATCGCGCCATCAACGATAATTTCGCCACGCAAACCCAAGGTTCTCAACAAATCCTCGATGCGACTACTCAACAAAGGTACCACTACGACCGTAGAGCCACGCTTGGCCAAGCCTCAGATCAAGCACTACGAGGACGGTAATGTGGCGCTCGTCACTGAAATACTGCAACCCGAAGACCCCGAAGCTTCGTCGGATCCAATAAAAAATGCAGCCCCGGTTGCGACTAATGTCTTCTCGTGTCCAGATTGCGAGCGCTCTTTTCCATTGTTGCAGTTACTTGATATACACATGATGAACCACACACGAACGCGCAGTTTTCAGTGCCAAGAGTGCGAAAAGGCCTTCTTCTCCAAGTACGATCTGCAGAAGCACAATATAACCCATACAGGCGAGCGTCCGTACAAGTGCAGCATCTGTGAGAAGACCTTTACCCGCCGTGCGCTGCTGCATCGGCACGAGCGTATCCACACGGATGTGCCTAAGTTCATTTGCCTGTACTGCGAGAAGCCGTTCATTTCGCGCGAGGAGATGGAGAAACATGCGGAGCGCCACACCAAAAAGAGGCCATTCCAATGCGGCGTCTGCCAGAAGTCGTTTGCCTTCAAACAGGGTCTGGAGAGGCACGAGGTGAGTCCTTGCCCATGTCTGCTTATCATCACTATCATCTAATTGCCACTCTTTCCATTTATATAGGTTATTCACAGCAATAATCTGCCGTTTTCGTGCCAGTACTGCAGTCGCAGCTTTGTGACCGCTGGCAAATTGGCACGTCATGTGGTGGCTCATGCTGGAAAGCGTGTCTATCCATGCAAATACTGTTCCAAGTCGTATCTGTTGTCGCATCATCTGTCGCGGCATGTGCGCATGCACAAACAGGCAGCGGCTGCTTCGTTCACCTGTAGCATCTGCAAAGATACGCATCAGTCTTATGACAGCCTGGTGGATCACTCGTCGATACACGCGAGTGTCTCGCTGATCTGTCCCCTGTGCAAGGCGGCCATTGCTGACGCGGACAGCCTGGAGCCGCACATGCAGGCGCACAAGGAGAGCGAGCGATTTGCCTGCGAGTTTTGTGATTTCATCTTCCTGAGCTCCGCCCATTTGCAGAAACACATTGAGGATGATCATGTGGTTGATATGGTGCCATATCAGAATGAAAGCGAAAACGAGCAGAGCGTCAACAAAGAAGAGGACGTCGAGGAGTCCGAATTGTTAAAGGAATTATTGGCTGAAATGTCGCCATCGCCGTCACCGTCTACAACCCCAACAAAAATGCGCAAACTGAGTCCGATTGCAAAGACTCGTCAAACAGAAGATGATAAAACCAAACGAGAGTCCAGATCAAAGACAATCAAACCGAAGCCCGAGAATTCGCCAGATAATAGGAAAAGAGCCCGAAGCGTTCACAAATCTCCGGCTGCCAAGTCCGTTTCACCCGAAAGCAAGAGACAGACGCGTCGGCACGACAGCAAGGAGAGATCTTTGAAGCCCAACGATTCTGCAAGGTCTACTAAGAAGATTGTTGTGGAGCAGAATCAGCAGCCCAGCAAACATCGCAAAGTTTCGAGCTCCAAGTCGAAAAGCCCCAAGTAAAATGGCTAATCTGGGGCACTTCATCTGCCGATATGGAGCTGCTTCGCCGACACTTGAATCTGGCCATTATTAACATACCACAATAATTATTTTGCTATTAAAAATATACACTTAAAATGTACTTATCTGATTATCTATGTGCAATCTTGGGCTACCTACTGTGTGGAATCTCACCCAAAGAATGCATCGCCGCTTTTTATTTAGTTTAAATCTCCCGCGAGCTGGTTTTTCTGTTTCTTTGTTTGTGTGTATTTTCGCATTAATTTCAACCTACATTATGTTAAATACATCGAGTGGATAAGCAACAACAGCAACACATTAACAACGAATGTGGAATTGGCCGTTTAGTGCTCATAGCCATCGGGCAGTGGGTTGACGTGGGGGTTGTGGAACAGGCTCTTGTTGCCCTCGCCCCAAGGGAAACGCTTCTCGCGACGGCGCAGATAGTCATACTTGACGAACTCCTGGCGGGGATGACCGTGCTCCTCCTGATGCTTAAGGTATGCATTAAGCATGCACAGACCGACAGCTGGCACGGCGACGAAGAATGACAGACGCTTCCAGACCTTGTAGCCACCTGCAAAAGTTATGCGATTAGAGCTTTTTGTCCTTAAAAGATTTTCAACAGAAAACCACAATTACATAACCTTAACCTAACTATGAGGATATTATCGGTTGTGGACAAAGTTACCTGAATGTTCTCCAGCCACGGCGGCGGTGCCGGACATATTCCTGGCGGCAGTTGCGCCAATTTGACGACGAATTGCGTTGTTCAAAACGAACGACATATTTACGATTTACTTTTCCTGGCTTATGTGTTTCGTAAATGAAAAGTGTCTCTTCTTCTTCTGAATTTGTCATCGACACCATTCATTCGTCTGTTAACTTAACATGTCGCCAAAATGTTCTTAACAGCTCGGCTGTAGCCCAGTAGTAACTGAGCCAGCTGACTTAACATTTTTGAAAAAAATATTTGAAATTATAAAATGTATTTATTTGGTGGCATTTTTGAATAGAAATGTATGAAGTATGTTCTTTTAAGCATTAAATAAAAAAAACCAACCGAACAGGTGTGCTTAATACTATATATTTTCATAAACTGTTGTTGGGTTTGCCTAAAAGTGGTTTGCTGCCTACGAGTATGCTATTAATTTTGGGGACGCGGAACCCTATTAAAATTTATATTTGTATTGTAGCCTACCTTGGGTTAGTCTAGACTGTTGTCGAGCAATAAAACCGACGCACTTAGGCCAGATTTTCCTTTGCGTTACAGTGTTCCGGTCGTCAGTATAATCCTGGTACTAAGTGGAAATATAAAATCAGTAATATTAGTGATCAGTTCAGCCGTATGCATTACTATATTTTAGAAATGCAGATGAATCCTTTATTGACTGTCTTTATATATAGGTTAATTAAGAGAGGCGTTTTCCAGAAAAGAATGAACCGAAGAGGTGTTTTTTAGATCCTCTTCTACCTCGATTATCATTTTGTAATGTTCTCATTCACATATGAATTATCCTCACGTGCTTTGAATTGTTTATACATTTTATGAAAGTTAGTTAGTTGTAGAGTCAATGATCTTATCTTATCCGCGGTCAAACAAAAGAATACCTTTGGCATATCAGCTTAAAAATAGGTGGCAATAAAGTGTTATTTTACAAAAAGCCAGTAGGCTTATTAGATAAACCAGAAGATGCTGGCTAAATTATATTAATTAAACAATTTAGATTAGAGAGCAAACACCTTTGGCACTAAGTATAAATACGTTGGAATATGCCCAGACAGTATGTTAGTCAGGAACCAACTCAACTGGACACAACCCACTGAAAATGGCGAAACTGTATTTAAGTCTGGTGCTGCTTATCGCACTCACTACCACACCATGGTCAACAGCCTTCAAGAGTAAGTTATCCAAGATATGATGTCCTAATCTGTTCACTCATGATGACTATTTGCTTCCAGTTAAGGAAGTGCATAACCTTAACCAACTGGTTAGCGTCTCAAATGCGCAAGGGGCCAGAGGAGCGAGCCTCATCGATCCCAATGCAATGGCCAAGGATAAGTATACGCCACCCGAGGAGAAGAATGCACAGTTCTGGTATGATTTGGCCGAGGAGGAAATAGCCAAGCGCTTGTCCCAACCTCAGGCCGATCAGCGGAAAGCAAAGAATGTGATCATGTTTCTGGGAGATGGTATGTCACTGTCAACAGTAGCAGCTGCCAGAATACTGAAAGGACAACTCAAAGGCAACACGGGCGAGGAGGATTCCCTGAGCTTCGAGAAATTCCCTTACACGGGTCTGAGCAGGGTAAGCTTGTCTTCCAATTATACTTATTGTTTAAGTGAACCTTCGCCAAAGTCTACATAATCTTCAAAGTTCAGAGAGTTGAAAGTTACGTTTTCTTGAGAGACCAAGAAGAAATTATTTTTTGGCCAGTAACTTCTCAATTCTCTCAAACTTTCAGTTGGAAATATTGAAGATTGCATAACCCTATTAATCAGTTCCACTTTAATAGACCTATTGCAGCAATGCTCAAGTTCCGGATTCGGCTTGTACAGCCACGGCGTATTTGTGTGGCGTTAAGACCAACATTGTTGCTCTGGGTGTCACTGCCAATGTAAACTTCAACAACTGCAGCGCCAGCATGGATTCAGCCAATCACGTCAGCTCCATTGCCACCTGGGCGCAGGCGGCGGGCAAGGCAACGGGAATTGTGACAACGACTACTTTGACTCATGCCAGTCCATCGGGTGCGTATGCGCACACCACAAATCGGTTCTTTGAGAGCGACACGGACATTTTGACCTATGGCGAGGGCGTGAATGATCCGGCTACCTGTATGGATATTGCCACACAACTGATTACCCAGGCACCGGGCAAGAATTTTGATGTGATGCTTGGCGGTGGAATGGGCAAGTTTTTACCCAAGTCCATTAAAGATCCGTTTGGTCAACAGGGCGAGCGTTCGGATGGAGTGAATCTACTCTCCAAATGGCAATCCTTGCATCCGGACGGAGCTCTTGCCTTCAATCGTGCCCAACTACTGAGTGTGAATCCCAAACGTATACCTAGATTGATTGGTCTCTTCAACTCTGGTGTAATGGACTTCCATAAAATGGCCGACGCCGAGAAAAAGCCCACATTGGAGGAGTTGACAAAGAAGGCCATTGAAGTGGCTAGCCAGAAAGAAGAGGGCTATTTTCTCTTTATCGAGGGTGGCCTTATCGATTATGGCAATCACTTCAATGTGCCTCAATTAGGACTCGATGAGGTGCATGAGCTTTCCAAGGCTGTTGAGGCCGCAGTTGGTATGACCAATCCCGATGATACACTGATTGTGGTCACCTCCGATCATGGACATCCCCTATCCATTTCTGGCTATCCGGGTCGTGGTACCAATATTTTGGGACTCAATAACCACGACACCGATATCAATGGTGTCAAATATACCACCTTGAACTATGCAGTTGGCACCAACCAGTACCTGGACGAGAATGGCAAACGCAAGCACCTGGAAGACAAAATCGATGATCCCTGTAAGCAACAAATAAAAACTTATGCTTCTCAAGAAAACATTTAAACTATAATTATACAATTGTTTCTTTTTTTATTTATTAGCTTTCATCTTCCCAAGTTATATCAATGGAGCGATTGGCGTGCATTCTGGTGATGATGTTGGCATCTTTGCTACTGGACCACAGAGTCATCTATTCACTGGTGTTATGCAACAGAGCACGATTCCCCATCTGATGGCCTACGCAGCCTGCATTGGTAATGGTCCCACATTATGTGACAGTTGATATGCACAATTGTAAATATACAATACTGATTATTTAAAAAAAGAATAGACTAAAGTTATCTTAATGATGAGATTAATTGCGAATGCAACTTGACAACTGTGCCACATGATTCCTGCTCCAATTCCGAAATCAATAATTCAATTGACCGTAGCCGTTTTATTGATTGCCATGTTTATGTGCGAATATGTTTGTGTTCTTTTGCGAATTTCTGCTCTTACATAAAATGCAAATTTTTCACAAAAATTGACTTCAATTTAAAACGCATCAAACGCTTAAACAGTCATTTTGATGCGTGTGGGATACCCTATAAACTTATATAATTGCTGCAGATAAATTAGCTTTTAAAGTAGCAAATTATGAGATTAGTAGATAAGCAAATATAAAAAGATAGAGAGAAAGGGAGATAGAGACAGATAGAGACAGAGTTTGAACGAGCACTTCTATAATTAAATACTGATACACAATTTTAATATGATATCATTTTAATAGAAAAGAATCTCTAGAAATTTAAAACAGATAAAATTTTTGTAATAGTTTTAAAGGTATCTAAAAAAAAGTATCTTTTAGTTAAGTTTGTTCTGAAGCAACATTCTTATTTATTTCAATTGCCATTCGCGACCATCGGCATCGATTTGGCATCGACTTGGACTTGGAGTGCTCACACTTAATGCAATCGAGTGTATCTGTGTGTGTGTGTGTGTGCGTGTGTGTGAGTGCATGAAGTGTGCGCAATATTTTCTGAATGTCAGGTTCAAGTATTTTGTCAGTGCGTCTGTCAGCTATATAAATGTTTCGTTTTTGATGCAACGGGGCAAGCGGCACCCACACAAACATTTAGAGTAGCTGCCAGCTTGCCGGCTTCACTCGTTGACTTTGACTTGTAATTGTGTTCATTGTTGTTTTTTTTTTTGTTGTTTTGTTAGTGTTTTTAATGACTGCGCGACAGTTTGTGGAAACAATAAACATCAATTTTATATGTACATCCATGCAAACAAATGCGTATATATTTATGTATAACAATTAAGGATTTCAAGGTTGGGTCCTTGCCCGTTAAACATTGCGTCAGCTTGTTATTGCAGTTCGAAAAACCTAATTGTTCAGCTAAATCTTCATTTGCAGCAGGCCTTAATTTGAATGCGATCTGTCTTTTTGTTTGTTGTCTTTTTTTTGCATATTTCTCTGGTAACATTTTGCTTGCTCAGCGAAAAGTGGCAGTTGCCGTTTCTGCTGCTGCTGCTGTTGTTGCTACTGCAGTCGCAGTCGCAGTCGTTAACAGCAGGCAACAGCTCAAAGTTTCAAGCTTCTCAGATCTCAAAGTCTCAGTTGGAAATCTGTCGCGACAGCAAACGCGCGTGCGGCTCAAGCTTTTGTAACGCTAATGTTAATTGACTGCAGCTAGCCGATTTTCCAGTGTGTGTTTCGTTTGTGACTGTCTGCGTAGGCTGTGTGAGTGTCTGTTTGTGTGTGTGTGCGCCTGCTCAGAAGCGACTAAGTTGTGTCACATTCGCGTTTACATAATTAAGAACACTTTCAGTGCAACAGTTATTGTCAATTCAATTGTCCTCAAACAGGTAAGTGTCAACATCAGTTGACTCGTTTATTTTTAGCTCAATTTAAGATTAAGTCGGGCATCTATAATTAATATATGTACAATTCCAGCTTAGTAGTTTACTGTATTTCTTTTTTTTTATCGGAATTTCTCCATGTGCATGCGTGCAAAACAGGCGTTAAAAGTGATTTGTTATCGAGTAACAACCGTTAGTTGAATTTTATAAGATCAATTCAAACTGGAGCAGTGAGCATTGACAATTGGATATACGATGCGGGACAGGAAATTAGCATCAAATATCAAATTTAATAAGACAGTTTGGTGAATTTGATTGAGTTGCGGTTAACACACACACAAAACTGAACTGACTGTACATTTATAGAGGTGTTTGATATACATATTCTTATGTGGCAATAAGTAACCGCAAATAACACAAACCTGTGTGTGAGATCATTTTTTGAGGTTAGTTTAATGAGTGTGTTTACCAGTTTTTACGATTTTGTGCTAATAAATGCATTAACTTTATTTCAATTGCATATTAAACCAGAGCATAATAAAAGCAAAATAAAATTTTATTATGTAGATAACAGCAGTTTGGAAAGTTTGCATTTATTTAAGTATTGTTATTTATCACGAAATCTACTCGCATTTTTCATAAGGCACACTAGAAAGTACATAATACGCGATGCAAACCGCTTGTGCTACTTACTTGGCGGCTTTATCATGTTCCCGGTAACAGCAAACGGCTAACTGAACCAGCCAGCATTCGGGATGAAAGATCTGGTCTGCATAAATGTTGCTGCTGGCCATTTCGTGGGTGTAGATACATTTAGCATGATAAAGCGGCCTGAAATTGAATCGAGTCACGGCAGCCGTCACTGAAAATCTAGGCTAATACTTGCACGCTGCTCAACTGCATCTAGGAAATGAAGATGCTTGTGCAATCCATCAGTTGCTCTCCAGGTATTCACAATCTAGTGCCCAAAAGCGACTAATTTTATTTCGTTCAAAGTTAAAAACTGGTGAAATTTGCGCAAAAAAACACATATTTTGGCAAAAGTGTAAATTTTATTATATAAATATATGAAAATTGGTTGCAATTGTGTTACAAAAAACAGTTGCGATAATTTTTGACGTCTCACAAGATAATAAATTAAAATATACTTACGCAAAACTGGTACCTTTTGGGTTAAGACGGCTGTTTGTATTACGATTTTGTGAATTTTTTTTGTCAGTTTAAATTAATTGTGTTGTTGTTTAACTGCTCGTTAGCACTTGCCTGCTGAGTGTGCAGTATGTAAAATGTATTTCAAAGATACACACGATGCACGTGTTTGTTTGTTCTTTTTTTCATTTTTTTGTCCGTGAACCTGAGCATTTGGTATAATGTGCTATTTCCTACATAGCTATTTCTTGACAACGGCAAACTGAACTCGTGATTTTTTGGAATTAATGCAGTTCTCGACTTTGCCATTTGATACTGGAACATTTTGAGGGTATTTTATTTTCTTTGCACTGTTAATCGTGGTTATTATCTTAGCTTATGTGGGTATATCATATACGAATTAAAGTCTCTACTGATGCTTTTGTACGCAATATCTTAATGAACGTCTTAAAATTATGATAACAAATCCAAATTCAAACAGATGTTAAAGTTGAACTACCAGAAGCATTTCGAATTAAACTTGAACGAAACAAAAATGAACTTTAAAGGAACTACAAATTTCTCGAATTCCGCATGCATTTTGTTGATTATATCTGAATTTTATGTTTATTTCAATTACCTGTATTTATGTAATGTGATTGTATGCATTTGGCTACGGATGCTGTGATTTTACACTGCGCATTTGGTTAACAACAAAATAAAATAATCAAAAATTCACACGACTATAAACTGGCTAGCTGAAATTTAGAATTTAGCTTTGATTGTAAACAAACAAAATGTAAATATGAATAAGTCGTATTGTCTTTAGATTTGCTGTAAAGGTTAACCAGATTTCTGCTTACAACAGGAAAACCAATTTTCGCCCGAGCAAACTGTAACAATATTTAAACATATGAATATTTAAGTGCCCGTTGCTCGACCATTCGCCCATTAATCCCATAAATTAGTGTTTGTTTTTCTATTAGTTTTGGTTGGGGTTTTTTTTTTCTATTCTTGTTTTTGTTTTTTTTTTTTGGTTTATTCAAACTAAACACTAAACAACGCAAATTAGAAACACACAAAGAACGGCGATACATTGAAGCTGACTGTCCAGTTCCGGTAAAACGACGCCAAGCCCTCCTTCTCCGCCCATACCAAATGCGAAGGTGATTCGTTTCGTAAAGCTCCCAGTTCGATCTGGCTAACAGCTACTGGTATTGGCCGCTCTTCGTTCTCGACTAGATGATGAGCTGATCCGCTGATGTCATATCAAAGGGTGACGGTCAGTGAGTAACTTCGGGAGCTGGACATGTTAACCTTTCACAGCATGATTTGGCTCGAACTCGAGTCTAAGTCGAAATTCCGCACATTCGTTTTGGGCTGACAATGGATATCGATGAGGGTTGAGTTTTTATGCGCTGAACCAATTACATATTAGTAAAGAATCTCCGACCATATAAGGTATCTATATTCTTGTTAAACATCGGAGTCGATTTAGCCATACGGAACTTAGAGACTATAAGAGCTAAGTAAAAGCGATTTTCTTTTAAATGAAAATATAAATATATTAAAATATATATATATATAATAAATAACTGAACAATACTTGAAGTTTGGCATTATAACTCGAACAGTTCATTTAACAGCTGAGTATAGGGTATATGGTAGTCGAGCACACTCGATCACATCATTCCCAATTGTGTTTAGGTAGTTTAGCAAAAGGAATCTAAGAATTTTTCAGCGCTCAATAGCATTTACCATTATACTTATCATATTATGCCATTAGTCATCTATCATTATCAAGTTATAATTTTGTTTGGCAAGCAGCCTCAATTGGGGCTTGGTAGAAATGCAAAGCGTGACAACATCATCAGACAAAGCGCTATTTTAAAATGTGCTGTGATATTCAATATGCGGCAATTAAAATGTAAATGTAAATTGTAAATTGTACACAAAAAATGCAATCGGTTTTTCAAGTGGCGTGCCAGTTAAATATGGCAGCTCATAATCAAAGCAATAAAATACCTGGCAAATGAATTAGACACAGTACCAATTGCATTGCTCATACGCAATGTTGGCCTAAGGTTATTGTCAAGAATTTATTTTGAAATGTCGCTGAAATTGACACGTTTCAAGTTTAGCATATTTATAGTTATTTATAGTTGACTCAAAATGTTTATTATTATTATGATTATTTAATAGTTATTTGGAACGATTTGCATTTATCAGATTGCCACTTTAATTGAACGCACCCACCACAAATGCTGAATTTATTTTTACAACATGCGAATGCATATATTATTTATATCCAATTACTAATTCATTGCTTTTAAGAAATTATATAATTAATTTAAATATATGCCAATGCATAAAACGTGTTCCTAGCCGATTGGTCTAATCAATCTTTTTAATTATAATTAATAGAATTATGTTTCGCCTTTGGGCACACTGCTCATAACACACTTATACACACTAACACACACAATAGTAAGTGTCGTTTATTGATAATAAATTAAATTGCATTCAAACGTTTTTAATTTTCGCAAGTGAATTGCATGCAATGCTTAAATAGTTCTACAAAATGTATTTAACTATCTCGTGTGCTGTCAACAAATCAGCAAATTGACAAATGACGTCATCGCTGTGTCTCATGGTTCATTGAAAGTCTATGAAAACACTCAAAACATATTTATGTCTTACCTGCTGACTACACGCTCAGGTATTTGTCCATACTCGTTTGGAGGGAAACATGTAAATATGTCGCCGTTGAGAGCTCTAATCTATTGTGTAAACACGGATCTACAGAAGCTCTTAACGCCTCCACTCATCCTCGTTATTTGTTCGCATGTGACGTCACAGCTGTATAACTGTAACAGTAAATAGAGCTAAACTCAAATAAAATAGAGATTCCAAAAAGGTGTAACTAAGTCTCAAATTAACAGTTAACACCTTGTCTTAGGTTTTCACCTGTTTATAGTTATAGTAAACCGTTAGATTGGCGCTATGAGTGAGATTTTGTTGTCTACTCAATTAGACACCAGATGATAATTGAACAACTCGTCGAGCAGAGTAGATTCAACCAGATGAGGGGGTGTATTGATCAGAAGCTATTGACAACATAGTCGTATCGAATGTAAACAACTTGTTTAAATACTCAGTTTCAAGTTTAATGGTTAATTAACTATTAGTTATTCGGAGTACAACAACTGGAACTACAAAATAATATGACGAAATGTCAGCAGGGCATATTACATTCTACACAAATACAAACAGCTGCATAAATTAAGTGTTTAAATAAATTACTTTTGTAATACACACTTTGAATTGAAAGTGCAAGTCCTTGAGGCACAATACTGTCACAAAATGTCAATTTTTTATCTATTTTTTTATACTGAACATATAATAGCTTTTTAAATTGAGTCGATTCTATTTAATTAGTCAGCTCTTTTTGTTTTCTTGATGATTTTTTGCTAATGCCAACAGCTTATACACATCATGACGGCATTTTTGACAACCCCTCAGATAGATTATAAATGCATACCACCTCTGTGCAATTAATTGATGATGATGCCACATGTTTCAAGTGTGCGATGACTAAAAACATTCAGCTAAAAAATATTCAACAATTTAATTAATCTCTATACAAACTTGAGTGACCAGTTACGTAAATAACAATGATTCAATTGTAACTCTTGCCCAAGCAATGGAAGGCGCGTCCTATCTGAATCACTCCAAATTTATTATTATCTATATTATGTGTGCTTTTCATTCGTATGTTTTTAAGGCTTAATAAATACTTCCTATAGACAAAAGCGACGTGAAGGGATTGGGAAGTGCTAGTCATGCAGATCTCAGATGTTAGCTGCGAGTGCTGCGAGTGTCACTGACATCAGATGGGGCAACATTCAGACCCAAATGATAGATATTCCCATGCACATACATGTGAGTATTCATACGGACTCATTTGTCGACGAATAGATTGGCATTTGGCATTGACAATGACTTTTGGGTCGAAATGCTTAAATAAATTAACCACAAACAAGTAAGAGTGTTTCAGTTGAGAATGTTTGACTAGAAATTACCCTATTTAAATCTAGGAATTAGACTGACAAATACTAATAGTTACCTTGTAAAGTCTGATTTTTATTTTTTAATAACATTTTCTCAAACTTATCATTTAACTTTTAAACATTTCTTTATTCTATTCCTTGGGAATAGGGTATACAAATGTATTTGGCATAGCAAAAATGAATAGAAAATTGTCGCTTTTTTTCTACAACAATGAATGCAAAGTGTTCTAATTCTGTAATTTAATTATAAATAAACTTTATCAAGGTCGTGCAAATTTTTAGTTACCATAACTTTCTCGTGAAAAACCATCAGCAATGACAATTAAAAATGAATACTTGCAGATGTTTCTTAAAATAAAACCACTCGTAATGTAGTCAATTTAATTACTTGTAGGTATAAATATTTACGGAATTTCTTATTAAATAAATTGACATTCTATAAAAGTTGGTGCTGTTTTAGGTTCTTTGACTAGAGATAATGGAAGTACTTACATACAAAGAAGCTGAAAATATTCTCTTTTTTGGGTAACTGAAGTTGAATATCCACTTAAAAAAAAAAACGCTTTTTATATTATTATTTTTTCGCCGTTATTCGTCATTTGCTCAAGTAACTTTAAATAAAAGTATAAATACTTTTTTTCGCATTTGCCTTGTAGAAATTTAACTCTTACCAAAAAATGAATGTACACAATAATAATCCCGTTACAGGTAGAGACGCAAATAAACAGTTTGTCACGCATATCACAACAAAATAAAATCAGAGCAACTTATATATACGTATGTATATGTTTATATGTATGTGTACCGAGTACTATTTATTTTGCAGCCATAAACATGGCAGACTGCAGACTGACGACTACATTTAAAAAACTGTACACTGGCCCATGTATATACAAATGTAATAATAATAAGTACAAATAAGTACTGGTATAATGTTGGTGCCGTCAGCCGGGGGCGGGGGCTGGCTGGGGCTGATTTCATCTGTCCCAGTGGCCAATATAAAGGCGTTTTGCACTAACACTGTGGGCGTTACAAAATGGAACAGACACTCAAATGCATTAGTCACGGGGCATTCTGATCAAATCATTGTAAATACAATTAAATACATTTGTTATGCACCTTAAGCAATGTAATTAACAATCTGCGATCATAAAGCAGTAATTTATGATGTGTAAGCTGCGGTGATTGACCTCAGTTTATTGTATAAGTGAAAGTATTATTGAGATATTTAATCAAATATATTATTATTTTACAAAATCCTGTTCTAAGTTACTTTAAGTTATTTCTTTTTATCGACCTGTTATACAAAACAAACCAGAGTAATAGCATTTTTATTATCATCTTGGCACCTAAGGGCGTCAAATACAAGACGCTCAGCGATTGCCGGTTGAATGAGTGGGAGCGAGAGAGTGACACACACACGCACACAAGCGCAAGCATTAACATAATAGCACAAAATGGAAACTATCGCATTCTGTATTAACATAACATAACAGCTGTTATCGTTGAACTGAGCAGCGGTGCTGTTAAGAACATTTAACACATTCTGTGCCTTACAATTCACAAGTAGTTCTGACACTATTAAATACAAGTAGCGTGGAGCTCATGCCTCATTGCGAGATGTGAGGATTGGGTTGATCTTGCATTATGCTTGAGGGTTGTGTTCGCCCAACAATTGTTACGACTAACAGAACAGCCTTGGATAACATCTGATCTCGCTTTGATTATATATATATATATACGTTATCTACACCAGCTTTTTTTACTTCTGGTTGGTCGTTAAGTTTAGCAGGTTGTCAATTATTATATCTATTTCCTGTTTTTAGCGAGTTGCGATTAGTTATGATTGACAGGCAAACCCAATTAGGAGCGAGTATATATTGTTTGCTTGATAATTATTACTAACTACAAGCCAAAAATATCATATGATATTCGCCTGTGGGCGGACGGGCTGAATGCATTCCAAACGTCAACATTTCAAACAAAGAAGTGTTTTGTTTTATTGTATTCGAATAAGTACCGAACTGAGTACACTGGGCAGATAATAAAGGTGCACTGCTAATTCTGCCGGTGCCGATAAAAATAGAATCTTACGAATGAGTTTGCTTGAATATATATAATTGAATATGGTTTTAGCAACTAAATTTGGAATTATCGGAAATAAATACAAGATTTTTGTTTTTAGCAGTAGGTTGCAATGGAAACACTCGTAAATAGTTGTGTAAACAATATGGTGTATGACGTGGTGGCCCACAAAAGACAAAAGAAAGATCTTCCAATTGGTTTGTTTGTGTGCAAAGTTTAGTAAACATTATGACTGAAAATATTTGAAAATAACTTAAGCGTTTGCCGTTGATACGCAAAATGCTAACATGGTATTTTCATTCAAAAACAAGTAGCGAAAATCTGATGAAAGCGGCTCGACGCTGAGATTCCCTGTAGAATACAATTAATCATAATATGAACAGTTTTTGCTTAGTTTATATATTTCCAGAACAAATTGTATGCTAATACATACTTGTCTGAATTAAAAAAGATATTAATATATACAAATTGAGGTATATATGATTGGGACTCGTAAATTGTATAGAGTAAAAGAATATAGCGTGATGAATTGCTATAAAAATGTTTTCCTTTGAGTTATGCAGTTAAATGTGCAAAATTTCTTGAAAATAGCACATTACCTGGCCATATAGTTGGCATATTATCAAAACAATACTTGGAAATAAAATATTCCTTTAATATGATAAGCTATAAATATATTAAGAGCAAAAAACATAAAATATCTTTGCGTTATTTGCCGTGGAAAATGTATGGTCCTAATTTTCAAACTTGCGAAAATAATACCACCTTCTGTGAACTTTCATAATTGGCTTGTTTTATTTATATATAATGACGTCAAAAGTTCCGGAGCGCTTATCGGCTTCCTGGTGTGTATTTTTAACTGTCCCCAATAGAATTCCAAATCGTATTCGGTCCAAAAAAAGCTATGCTTCTGCTATCTTTGCGTACAGTAATTGGTGAAATATGTGAATTCAATTTAACTGTTATTCATTGTTTTTGGGGAGCAATGCAACCGCAAACTGAACCCATAAAAAACATCAAATGTCAAAATGTCAAATTCCAATCATATATGTGTCCACATATAACTCACACAAATCACCAATAATAAGAGAAGCTCGTCTGTCTACGCATTTATTATTATAACTATTATGATTAATATTTTAATGTTATTGATACGCGCACAATGTCAGACAACCAGAGTCAGGGACCGCCTCATGTATTATGCATTAGCCAAAACAGAATAAAATCGCATACCATGCGAAATATAAACACAAGTGGCTGGCAAAAATGCACTTGAATCCGCAGCCATATGAAATTCTAATTGAAAATGAAACGAATTGAAACCAATTTTAACAGATATTCAAAAACATAAATATGCCAAAAATATTATTTTATTACTCGACAAGGGGCTAAGCAGCTGACAGCCTTTTGTTGCTGCCGCCTAATTGATACCCTGTAAAAGTATTTTAGAAGGGTGAGCTTCGTGATTATTTAAGGAAAGTAAGCGGTTCAATAATTGCTTAATATACAACAAAACAATACAAATTAACGAAACTAAGTCAAGGCCCTTACATAAAAATAATAAATAAAGTCTGATATTGAAGAAAATTATAATTCAATTACAATTCTGATGAATATTAAATTAATTGAGTTATTTCTATCTGAAAGGGAAGAGTAATACAATTATTATTTAATTAAAAATATGATTCAATACTGATGCACATATAAAAGATTATTTTTTAGATCTAACATATAAATCTTCAGATCTTTAGCTCAATTGATCATCCTCGATGGCAACTTAAATCCTTCCTCCTAAGTATCTGCTTGTCCATCATATTTATTTCTTATTTTTTCAATGTTTTTTGTTGAGCATTATATAATTGTTGCTGTCAAAATTAATTAGAATTTAATTCAATTGAATTTATGGTCACACTTCTACTGACGACTATGTTCAAAAACCAATTGGATTTGGTTATTAGTTGACGTGTGGCTGATATATAGTATGAGACCCTGAACACCCATTGGAGTGGGTTCTTTAAATGCTGATGTGAATATTGCGTGCAAAAGGCGCCAGCCTTGAAGACACATTGATTCTATAAAATACATATGTATACACACACACATATATATATATATATAAATATACTCGTTTATTTTGTTGCACTCGGCGCATAGCTCCCAAAATTTGAGTGCCAATCGATTAAAAGCTGATGTGTGAATAATATTTCTCATACTGAAAAATGCAGCCACAAATTTTCCAGGAACTGCATTTCTAGAATTTATGTTCGTGCATTTTGCAAGGTTAGTGGGTACTTCACAATCTAACCTTGATGAGTAAGGAAAACTGTCGAATTTCTTATCGATGACTCGATAATGCTGTTCTATGGCAATAACCAACTTTGCTGATCTACAAATCAACAACTAAAATAGTAAATATCATTGACTTATTTATGCCCTGTTTTAAGCACTTTAACACTTTTCATACTTGTTAATTTTGTTTAATTAGTTAGTTAGCTTAAATTACTTTCCGAACTTTGAACGAAGCTCTTAAGTACCTTAGATTATAATTAAATCTCTAATGGAACTAAGTTTTTTGTTCTGCTC
This sequence comes from Drosophila demipolita, assembly GCA_035042405.1. Lineage (NCBI taxonomy): Eukaryota > Metazoa > Arthropoda > Insecta > Diptera > Drosophilidae > Drosophila > Drosophila demipolita. Next base: position 6,222,962 of record JAWNLI010000033.1, read on the forward strand.
AAACAACCAGGAGATCTGATAAGAAAATCAATTCAAGTGTTTGGTATGGAATTTCTATGCTCTTTGTATTTTCGAACAGAAAGATATCAAATCTCCAAGACGGTTGATTCTGTTAATCAATATCCGCTTTAAAATAAATCGTTTGAAAAAATAATTGAGATTCTTCATAGCCATATCAGATATTTGTAAACGTCATAACGCTAAATGAGCTACGAAAATAACCATGGAGATTTATCAATAAAATTGATTACGATTAGTGTTTCATACGCTGCTGTTGCTTGGGCTATATTAACAATTACGTCTCTGAAATACTTTGAACTATCTGTAGATAGGGAATTTTGCAAACCAACTCGCAAAGCACTGACAATGTTTGAGAGAACTACAAAAACTTTGACTTTACGCTTTTTTAAGCTGGTCTGGGGCTGGAAATTTGAGGTGGTTATTGTTCTCGCTTTTGTTGTTGTTGTTGTTGCTGTTTGGCAGGCAGTTCATAAATTGTATATCATATGACTTAAATACATTGGAATGCCACTTGTTGTTGGCACCTTTGTGACTGATACTAAGGCATACACATAAATAAGGGTTAATCTTGAGTGGTCATTGACAGAACAACAATATCATTCAAATAATTACTTAAAAGTGTATAGATGTATTAACTAATTATGTTGGCTGTTCTTGCCAAATGCCAAATTGATTATCGATATCTATCGTTGCATCTACAAACCAATCTATCTATCGATATACCTTGAGGGTAAGCGTGCCAGCGATTGGCTATTTAGGTATTCGTAATACATTCATTAGCCACCCAAATGATGATTCAACGCTGCGGACATGTTGTCATCAACATTCACATTAAACAATTTAGTTTTTATTTATATTTTCAAATGAATTTAAGTTCAATGCCAAACATATATAATACATTATCTGTTTTTTATTTATGTGTTCAAAGAGAATTGTTAAATTTATTCATGGTTGGCTTTTCTTTATTAAAGTGTCATTAAAATATAATGTTTTTTTCCATATAAAAACTCATGTCAGAATATAATATGTGGTTTGCATATAAAAAATTAACTGAAATATAATAAACATTATGATACATTTGTTAATATTTATTTAGAGTTTGTCAGCTAATTAACTATCTAGGGCTACCAGTAAAAAATAACTAAATAGATAGAAACTATCGCTTGCAATACACATTTTTCGCATGTAATTGTGTAAATGAGATAAAGTTGGTTAATCACCGGGAAGTAATTGGATTGGAATGTGTATGTACATAAAATAAATGAATAAATAACATACTTAGTTTTGCAAAAAATGTTCCAATTAACTGTATGTGCAGTTTTATTTGGTGGTAAAAAGTTATTTGTGAATAAATAAATAACAATGTAATCTTTTAAAATCCCCTCATCCTCGCTATTTAAAGCATAACTAATTTGTCCACGTTTTATGTTGGTCAACATTATGTTCTGGTTTTTTGTGACCAAACTCCGGTTTCTATTATGCGGTCTTATTTTGCTTGAGTTTGCCCATAGTGTGACAATATTCAGACCGAATTCGCCCATAAAACTTAAGTTTAATGTCAGGCAAACGGCGACGCTGGGCATAAGAAAATGTCGACGTTTGATGGCTTTATTTCCATAGCATGATATGCTGTCCGAGTGTTTATGAAATTGAGAACTGAATGGTTTTTGCCTGAGTCTGCGACTTGATTTTAATTGGCTTTCTTAATGTGTCGGCGTATTTTGCTTCGGTTTTTTGTTTCTGTTGTTTATTATCTTTGACACAGCTCTTTCAGTTATTGAGTATTCAATGTTGACGCAAAAAACCAATCATGATTAAATTCAGATATACCATTCGAAGGCAATTCCTGTTTGAGAAGTCAGCGTTCCTTCCCAAAACTTTCCTCAACAGTACAATTTTTTAAATAGATTTTGCAGAGATTGAGCTAAAAAATATTAAATATGCAAATTCCTGCACTGTATAAATGTGAAAAACAGAAGCTCAAAATGATGCCAAGTGAAATGGCAGACCCTGATAAAATCAGATCATGTGGCACAGATTTGTTATTTTCTCAAAATGTGCATATATCCATTGAGTCGTGTTAATTGAAAACAACAAGGTATCTACTAGAATTTCGCAATATTTTGCAATACTCATAAATGAAAAGAAATACTTTCTGTTACGTATGTTTGCTTTTTTTGGACTAAATAGATTGGTTATAACCTTTAAATGGTTATAACCTTGAAATTAAAATGGGGTACAATTGAGTACGTTTGTACGAATAGATAGGTATATCTGGGTATCGCATCAATTACGTTTGATAATAAATACAAACAAGCAAACAAACATTCAAAGAACATACTCGTAAATTAACTGCGTATAAGAAAGATCACGGTTCTGCCTCTAGTCAAAGGTCTTGGCAAACAATCTAAGGTATTCACCAAAATTCCATGTCTATGTTATTCATCGCCGCTTGGAAACTAGCCAGGCATACGTGATGCTAGTGAGCAAAACACATTTGCAAACACACACACACACACACACACTAGTTTTCAAACTTGGAAAGTGTATTTAAAATGGCCACATAAAGAAATTATCAATGTGCAGGGGAAACGATTGCAGAGCTATTGTCAGCGTCTGTTAGTGTTCGTTTAACATAACAGAAGCAGCAGCAATGCTCTCTTTTCTCTTTCTCATACAATCCGTTATTCAAGTGCGCAAACCTTTTTTTTAGTGGTCAACATCAGAGCTTGGCCACAGTCGTAGTCGCTGTTAATGTAAAACGTAAACTTTGTTGTTACGGTCAGTAAGATCCCTTACTCTCTCTCTCTCTCTTTCTCTCCTCTTTTCTCGTCAGTCACCTACGCACGCCTCGTTTATTGCAAGCGATTAACAGTAACAGCGCCAAATGTAAGAGAAGCCCCAACAGCAGCGACGGTTTGTTGGGGCTAAATAACTTTTCTTGAATTCAGTCAATGGCTGGCCGCGATCAACAGAACAACGTGTTGGGAATAGAAGTCTGAATAAAATTTGGTTATATTTCGGTTGTGCTTTACAAAATTAATTATTGGCAATTACAAATCAAGTGTAAAAAGAAGTTAGTATATATACATGCAAGTTTAATGAATTGCTGTGGTATACGATTATATTTAAATACTAGATTTTCTGGATTTTCCAACAGACTTATTAATTTTTATAAAATTAACTGTGAAATTATTAAATGATACAAAAATGATATACATATCGTTAAAAGTAAAACATGCTTTGCCTTAACTATTTATTATTCTATAAAAATTGTTTTGCCCTGCTTAAATAATATTGTGTTTGTTTTGTTTTAGCTACAGTAAATATTTATTAATTTATCCAGGCAGAAAACAACAAGCTCCAACTAAGATAAAGAAGTGATGGGAATAACAAATAAAAATAGAAACTAAAACAAAAATACTTATATTAATTATTCCATTTGGCATTTAATAGCTTAGAGTGTTTTTATCTTATAAACAAAAAAGACATTCGACGCGTTCTAAAAAATGAAATTTGCGTATTAGTTGGCGATTCAAACATTCAAATAAATTAACGCTTTATTTTATTATTGAAGATTTGTTGAAAATTAAAATCTTTTGATTACTCAGATTCTATTTTAAAATACATTCTCTACTTGAATACATTTTATAAAACATAATAAAAAAATTCACGTTAAAAGCATAAACAATTTAAATAAAGAATTTGCATTAAATAATAGGATTTTAATTGAATTGCTTTTATTTGTATGCCTTTTTTTTATAATCGTATGAAAGTCAAAACAGTTTAATGCCCCGTCATAACTCTTAGTGTCCCATGTCCGGAACCCAGAATACAGTGGCGCTTTGTGCCCCTTTTTTATGCCTGTTTCATTTTTTGTTGTCGTAGCGTAAATTTGGAGTCGGTGCTGAACCGTAGCCAAAACCTTTCTTGTTTAAAATGAGTTTTAATAGCTGATGTCATCAGAATTTTTTTAAATCTTTACTGTTATTGCTGAGGTTTTTTTGGCTGTGTTTATGTTGTGCCAATTATGGTTGTGATCATTTTCAAAAATTATATTTAATATTCTAAATAAACATTATAATATTATAATTTATATTTACAATGTTATTCTTATTATATACTTTAATATTGTTGGGTTTGCAGAACAGCTATTTCAATTAAAAATGCTGAGAGTACATATTTGAATTATGTAAATTAATTTTATCATTTATCATTAAAAACTAACAATGCTCGATGTGAATTTTAATACGCTTTAAATTCCAAACGTTATAATTAATTTTTAAAAGACAAAATAATGTGACAACATAAATATTATCCAAGTCTTTGGCATTAGATCCAGTTCTAAATCAACCAAAAAAGGGTTAAGCAACAATTTCAACATTTCAACAAGGAAGCCACAAAAACCCGTTTAGAACACAATACCTGCTTAATATGTATTTTGCTATGCATAATTGAAATTATTCGAGACTTAATTAGAGTTCGTTGTTTATATCTATCGCTTAATGGGACGTATGCGTAATGCGCAAATTTTAAAATCCAGTTAAACAAAAATAAATATGCTGATAAGATTTGCCACTGCTAATTTTTTGACAAATTGCAAACCTCTTATCTAATCGCAGCATCAAATTCCATTAACGATAAGCTTATGGAATGTACAATGACTAACTACGATTATTGAACATATTTGCATATTTTGATTTTTTTCCTTAATCACTGCTTTTTTACTATTATATATATTTCTCTATCAATTTTTAAGAGCTGCATTTTCCAGTCTGAGCAATGGCTGTCAGAAGCGCCCCCATGGCGCTTTCACTTCTCCTGGTCGTTGTTGGCCTGGCCAATGCATATGATTACACACTGAAAGAGGACTATCCGGGTCCCTATTGTGCGAAACATGACACATGTTGCAAGGATCGCCGAGATGGGTGCGCACTGCCAATATCAAGTGAGTGGCACTCAATGGAAAAGTCATTTTCCACAATTTAGAAAAATCCAAAAACAAGATTCGTAAAATTAATCATTTTATTTGATTATTATTTATCTATTGGATATTTTTTTTTATTATTTATAATTGTTTTATTTTATGCATGGTTACAGCAACACTGTGCTACTGTGATGAGTTCTGTGATCGCGATGTCTCCGGAGACTGCTGTCCGGACTATCGGTCGTTCTGCGTTGGTGAGCCGGATCCGTTGCTCAGCTGCCTGCACAATGGTGTCTACTTCCACAAGTTCAACACGACGTCGGATAATTGTAACGAGTGCCGTTGCCTGGAAGGCGGACATGTGCAGTGCGACACGGATCTGTGCCTCACCGACGATGCGCTCATCCACAGCATCAACTCGATTCACCAGCTGGGCTGGTCAGCGCGCAAATATGACGAGTGGTGGAGCCACAAGTACAGCGAGGGATTGCGTCTGCGGCTGGGCACCAAGGAGCCCACCTACCGTGCCAAGTCGATGACACGTTTGACGAATCCATCTAATAATCTGCCAAGCAATTTCGATGCCGTGGAGAAATGGTCTCATTTCATAACAGAGGTGCCTGATCAGGGCTGGTGCGGCTCCTCCTGGGCGCTGTCCACCACCTCGGTGGCATCCGATCGCTTTGCCATCCAAAGCCAGGGCAAGGAAGTCGTTCAGCTCTCGCCCCAGAACATTCTCTCGTGCACACGTCGCCAGCAGGGATGCGACGGCGGTCATCTGGATGTTGCCTGGCGTTATATACACAAGAACGGTGTTCTCGATGAGAAATGCTATCCGTACGTTCAGAGGAGTGACACTTGCAAGATTAAGCGACACAAAAGTCGCTCCCTGAAGGCGTACGGCTGCCATCCGGCATATGGCGTCAATCGGGACAATTTCTACACTGTGGGCCCCGCCTACAGTTTGAATAGCGAAACTGACATCATGTCGGAGATCTATCACTCCGGACCTGTCCAGGCCACCATGACCGTCTACAGGGACTTTTTCTCGTATTCGAGCGGCGTTTATCACCATACAGCTGCCAATCGCGGTTCACCCACCGGTTTCCATTCGGTGAAACTTGTTGGCTGGGGTGAGGAGCACGATGGCGTCAAATACTGGGTAAATATAGATATAATTATCTTAATTATAATTATTATTGCTAAATATAATTCATCTGTACAGATTGCGGCCAATTCGTGGGGTCCTTGGTGGGGCGAGCGCGGCTATTTCCGCATATTGCGCGGATCAAATGAGTGCGGCATCGAGGAATATGTCCTGGCCTCCTGGCCCCATGTATATAACTACTTCCGATCGACGAGAATTTGAGTGCGGAGCCGAGTGAGACCTCTTGAAATCTCGAGCTATATGCAGTGACGAACAATTTATCTCATGTCTTAAAATTTTCCATTTGCTACGACACTGAAAGTGAATTAGGCGCTTCTAATTGTAAATTTATGCTAGAATTTAGTTACTAAAAATGATAAGCTTTAAGTCGCGGTCAGACGACGCAAACATTTGTTAACTGAGTCCTCCTCAGCAACAACAGCTCCCAGATTCAGCACCCAACGAATTAACATTTCAATATGTTTGCCTAGCCCCTAAATTAAACGACTAACACTCGGAACTGTGCAAGTCCCTCATACCACGAAACTGCCACATTAACTGTAAAATCCTGCCCTCCTGCAAAATAAACCCACCCAGACACAAACATAATGCTGCCATTCGAATTCGATTATCAGGTTCGTTTCTCAAGATGCTGCCCCAAAAGGCGTTCAACAAGTTTGATTTATGTTTGACAAATTATTCTCTATACTTATGCACTCATTTATTGTAATTGAAAGATAAGTTAACTGATTTATTATCCGGTTGATAACACACAATTCGGATCTATAATGTATGTATATTTTCAATAAAGCAATTGAAAACCCACTCCCACCTCCTCTTTCCTTGTCCACAAAGTTCGACTAAATCTTGTTCACGGTTTGGCTAGAAAATTGGCTAAAAACAATTTGATCTTAACTTTATTTGTATCCACTATCAAAAGTCTGTTAAATTGCATATAATTTATAATTGGTTCCTGATTAATTTATATTCGCATTATAATTGTTTATGTTAGGAATTTTTTTCTTTTCTTTTGTTTTTTTTTTTGTTAATAATTATTCACAATTTTATTTTTTCCTTGTATTGTTTTTTGCAATGGGTTAAATTATAGATTACAATAAAATATACCTTTTGTTTAAGTGGGGGAGGATAATTAATTGTAATTATTAACTAATTACACGATAGTAATAAGGGAGAACAAATTATAAAGAATGTTGACACTTTGCACTTAGAATTATATATAATCGAAAATCAAAGTCATAAGCACTTTTTTTTTGGGTAAGCCCGGCGCTACCCTAAACAATCAACAATTTATCATGGAATTTCGTTTCTTTGAGAAAATACAGTTAAAGCCCTAGTTTTTCAAGGTTTCTGCATAGTATGCTCTGTAAATCCAGCCTATTAAGGAGTGGGATCTTTTCTATATTGCCGACTGATAAGTAGCGTTATAAAAATAGGAGTGAGAGGGGGGCGGGAGGGCTGCTTGCTGTGTCTAAGTGGGTAGCCCATTTGGAGGCCGACATCTGCACTAATTGAGTGTGATGCCAGCAAAGGATACTTCCAGGGTGGTGTCATTGGACTCGATACGGCTGCGTAAATGCGCCAACGTGTTTTTGTAATGGCTCTCGATCTGTTTGGTCTCCTCGCTGGGTTCCAGATTGGGCAGCTCCTCGTTTACCTTGGCAATGAGCTAAAAAAGTTATGTTTAGTATTAAATATGCATATTTTTTTGATTTGCTTATTCTACCTGATTCAGCATGGCCACAGTGATCAGTGAGTTGCCGCGCTCAAAGTAGAAAAGATAATGATTCAGTAGCTCCACATACAGTTGCACCTGCACACCCGTATCCAAACACTGTGAGGCGATGCGTGCGCCCTTCTTCAGGCAATCCAGTGTTCGTTTCTCATCGCGCATCTCCTCGCCGTTTTGCCTGCGAAAATCGTTTGTACATATATATTATAGACAATATCGGTTAATATGCTCAGGGATTAGCTTACTTGCCGCTCCAAAAGAGTGCCGCACATGCCACAACACCGCGACACTGATCAGGCTTCTTAAGCAGCTTGGAAGCAGCAAGTGCACAGTTGGTGCGCAGCGGTTCGGCGTTCTCCTCGCCGAAACAGGACATCTGCTCGAATGTGGACATGATGAGCGTGATGGCGGCCAATTGCGCCTTCGAATCGGATATCTCATCCTCGTACAGCGAAAATGCCTGAGTCATGAACTCGTACGCAACAGTCTCGTGATTTGTATAGCGTATTTCGCCAATGACCAATGCTCCTTGCAGATACAAGCGCAACGCCAAGTCGGGCAGATCAGCTTTGGCCAGGGCGCTGATTGTGCTGTGACAGTACTGCACTATCTTCTGGCACTTCCTGTCCCAGTTCTCGTCCTGCTCGGCAATTGCTTTGTATTTAAATGCTAGCTGATACGCGGCGAACACCAGCGGCGGCAGGACATGCTTCAGTCGCTGCCCGCTGCCATTGCCCAAATGTTTGCGCGTCGATTGAAGCATTTTGTATTGCATATCCGGCTCATCCGACTTTAAGAGGTGTATAAAACTAAAAATAAGAATGTATAATTCAGTATAAAGGGAAACACTTTGTTGTAGCTGTTTACCGCGCCACAACGCCCTGCTCCTCGGCAAACTCCTCGGCATCGGCGCTGTTATTTGTTGCCGTTGTGCTCGATGCTGTATCGTCCTTGATTAGCGGTGTTATAATTGTCAACAGGCTGTCCGCTTGATCGGCTGTTGGTATCAGCGTCTCGTTCTCCAGTATGTTCATGACCAAATACAATGCCAACGATTTACGTGAGATGTAATCGAATTTCTCCAGCAGCGGATAAAAGTTGAGCAGTTGTATGATGGTCAGTGCATTGTTGTAGAAATCAATGCAGATGCGCAGCAGGCGAGACAGTTCCTGATTCACAGTCATCAGATGCGAAATGCTGTGCAAATAAACCAAAATAGTCATCGATTGGGTAAATCACAAGATTAAATGCTGGACCAACTTGTTCATGTTCATGCGATCGAGTATTTGTGCGGTTGTGCCAAGCACTTTGTCCACATAGTCGACCCGATCGGAGTAGACCTTCTGCGCCAGACTGAGTAAGGCCACCTGTAGCGATATTGTGTCCTCCAGTGGCATATCCGTGCGCGTCTGCACAATGTTTGCCACCTGAACGCTGAACACCTCAAACAGTTCCACTTCGGCGGGTATGATGGTATCGATAGCATTGCCGCTCGTCTACGAATGATCAACTTAATAGCCTTGGAATGCTTGGAAAGAATCAAAAACTTACCTTGCCGCTGCGTTGATTGTAGGCCGCCAAGCGCTCAATTAGCGATATAATAATATTCTTCACATTGACGCCCGTCTCCAGCTGGGCGCAGGACTTTAGGAACGGATCGAGCGTCTGTAAATGGAACTCATCGGGGAATACCTGTATGATGCACTCCATCAGATACTCTTGCGCAATCGCATCCCGACAGCTGACCACCTGCTCCAGAATGCCGGGTAATATGAGCCGTTTGTACGTCTCCAGTGTGGCGGACTCCAGCTGCGACAGACGCACCAGATTGGTGCCCACTAATATTTTCAGCTCTTCGCGTTCTTTTTCCCGACGCGTCTTCTCGCTGGAATGTCCCTGATGCTGCATGCGCACCCACAATTTATTCATCTCAGCAAAGTTGGTAAGCACAAAGTCGATGGCATCGTAGACATTACCCTCGTGCTCATTATCCGCCACGAGGACATCGGGTAGAATGTTGCGCGTGCACTGCAACAGATAGTTGCGCAAAAAGAGACCACGCAGCGGATGCTGAACGCCACGACACATCTCCACGAGATCCTTGAGTATGCTCCGCTTAAGCGTCGCGTCGTTCTTTATGTACACAATGCCCACGGTGATGAGCAGATAGAGACGTGGAACTATTGTGTGCGAGTACTGAACCAATTCATACAGTTCCGTCTCTTTGCTGCTCTTCTCGCTGAGATACAGTTCCAGGTGGCACAGTTCATTCGTCACGGACATGTCTACAAATCTGGCTGTTTAATAATGCTACTACAAGGAGAGAATAATGTTTACTCACAGAGCTCGTAGTAGCTCTTCGGGGAGAGGAGCGATGTGCGCAGCTCGCTGAGCATAGTGCTGGCACATTTGAGGGCATCCAGCATGCGCTCCTTGTCCAGAAAGTGATTCATTTGGAATGCCTGTTTGCGTGCCGCACCCGCCGCCTCGGCGAGCAGTTTCTCTTGGTCATCCAAACCATTCGGCATTGTCTGAAACGAAACATAGATCGCAGTGTCAGGTATATCTCGCCAATCTTTACCAGAACGGGAATACATGATGAATGAATTGCCGAGAAAAATAAAAATACAGAATATGAAAAACACACACACACAAATGAGATGAGATAAGAGTCGATAGCTTATTCGCTTGCTTTGCTTGGATCAAGCACATGAATTGGACAAACAAACGATGATAACACAAGAACGAGCTCGTTTGAATAATAAACCAATCGCCAAATGCTGCGGGTGCATCCGCCCACATTGGGGGCGGTGTTTTTTTTTTTATTGTTACAAGCGAAAATATTAGAGTTTAGAGTTAACAAATTTGCGAATAATTTGCTTTCATTTTGATTTTGTATTTTTTTAAATGCATAAATGCAAATATAAGCACGAGTTGAATAATAATTCTGAAAGGTTCTCATAAGCGAGTGACCACTGTACTGAGTGCAAAGTAAAAGATAGAGGGAGAGTGTTGGATGGAAGAGGGTTGTGCTGTGTAGAGGAGTGTTGATTAACGTTGGCAGTGCTTGGCGTATTTACCCCGTTTTGGTCACCAATGGCCACTTGGCCGCCGTACGAGGAGGAGCTCCAGGGATACATGTCGGATGAACTGGGTGGTGGTGGTGGTGCTGTGCTTGTAATTTTGTCGGTATTCGGTAGTTGGTGATAGTAGGTAGTGTTTAGTTATATATGAACTCCTTCTCAGTTGCAATTTGCACTTGGATTTGCCGCTGCAGCAAGCAGAAAAAGTGGGGCGGGCGAGGAGAGCGCAGTCTGCGATTTCTTTGCGTTTTTTTTTGGTCTTTGGTTTACTTTTACGAATTGAGTGTGGCACTCGCACATGGGTGGTTCAAATCGATGGTCCCGGCTTCTGGTGTTTGTGATACCGTTTGGGGCGCACTTACCATTAAAGCAGTGTTGAGTGGGCGCAGCACGGATGCGAAATTCTCTTAAATTAAAGCAAATTTCTTTCAATAGTTTTGTTTTCAGTGTGACCAGTTGCGGCAAACGTTGAATTGCGAACCTGTTTTAAATACTAAAACAATACCAATGGACATGCGAATGTAGCTTGGTCACATTGTTTGAACGAAAGCTGTTTAACAGAAACGCTAGTTTAGCTATTATTTTTATTAGTTTAGCGGTTTTTTGTGCAACTCGTTGCATATTGTATCCTCGATGCCAGCTTCTGTGGCGTTCGGCTTGTTCTGTTTGGCCTTCTCGGCCGCATCGCGCTCCATCTTGGCGACACCGGCGCGCACAACTTTCTCAATATCATCCAGCAGCCCGGAGGAGCCAAATCGGAATCGGTGCGGCGTCAACCAGCGACTGCCGAGCGTTTCACTGACCAGCGTCATCCAGGCAATCGCATCACGCACTGTGCGTACATCGCCCGCAGGCTTGAGACCGACAATTTGACAAGTACGTCGCTTGAACTCCTGAATGGCAAAGATCATGACCAGGCCAACCGGTAGAATGGCGTTCACCGTCTCCTTCCCCGTTGAGGTCTTTAGAAAGTCAGCACCAGCCATCATGCATACCATGGCCGCCTTATAGACCTGCATCGAAAGCAAATTTGGAATTTAGAAGTATTTAAATTAAGGCGAGCCACTCACATTCTCCATGGTGCCCAGTTCGCCAATGGCCAGAATGGTCTTGAGCAGTGCATGATTACCGCAGGCGCTGCGCATGAGGACCACCTCGTTGTAGAGCGCCTGCCAGTCGCCAAGCAGCGCCAGCTGGCGATTAATCACAATATCGATCTCTGTGGCACCTGCGAGAATAGCATGACTTATCTCCTGCAGACGCGTCTGCAATCCATATTGCCCAGTGGGAAATCCAGTGGCAACTGCCGCAATGGCCACACGATCCAATTGTTTGAACTGCTGTATCGCCGTAAAGGCGTCGTTCACACGCGCAGGATACACACAGACGGCGGCACAGTGGATATCGGCGAGAAGCGTGCGCTCAAAGAACTTGTCAAAGAACTGCGGCTCGAATGGATAACAGGCTCGCATACACAGACGACGTATATTCGCCTGGGTATCATCGCCGCCCAGCGAGGTCAGATCGGTCAGCATCAATGCCCTCAATGCCCAGGCAACCTCATTTACCCCGGTGACAACACATCGCCGCGAGATGCTTAACGCAATCTCCTCCACAGGACGCAATGAAATGTTTACAATGAGCAACGATGCATCTGGAGGAACAATGGGAATATAATAATGAAGATTTATATGTACAAAAACACGGCTTACCAAAGGGTAGCGTTTTGTTTACAGGCAAGGATTTGTGATCTGCCATTTGGAATCCTTAATATAAGAGGATCACACTAAATAAGTCCTTATTCAATGGGTAAGTGTAGAATTGTTAAAACTTTGACTAATTCAAAATCTTGTTGACAATATATTTTACTAATACAATTTTGTGGCAGAAATTAAAAATGTTTCTTTTTTTTTTGTGAATGGATTTCAAAGTCAAGACATATGTTTTCATATAAACTAAGATTTTTGTTTAAAAATAAAAGGTAAAACTAATATAAAAATAAAATATTTTACTATTATGCTCTCGGAGTCAGTCAAAGAAATAAATTAAACTGATAAAATATATATACAGATAAATATTGGACTATTATTCTTCCCAGTCTTAAATAACAAAATCAAATAATTATTCATTCCGTTTCAAAATCAGGTATCTTGTATTTACTTGCGATATAGTTAATGCGAGGCGTTGTTAAACAATTAAAAATTGCATTCATACATTTTTCGCTGTTTCGATCAGTTGTCCAACACCTTCACAGACATTTTTTTTATTTTATTATATTAATACTAATAATGATTACTCGATTGTTGAGTGGACTAAATGGATTCAATACTTGAGTAATCATTTTGTCAATAATAACAAAAATACATCCGATTTAACTATTTGTGACGGCCAGCAACGAAGCGGTTTAAAATTTAATTGTCCCATTAATTACACTAAAGCTTTGCATTGAATTTAGAATTGATATGTTTTCCTAACATATCAGCGATGTTTCGCCCATTGCTCCCAGTAGGAACGCGTCTGCATCTCGTAGAGTCGCGATATTGTCCGCTCGAAGGCAAACAGCTCCTCTTCGCCAGTAAAAACGCTCGACTAGAAAAAATGAGATTCGAATAAGGATTTTTTTAAGGTCTTCAACATTGTGTAACTCACTGAATTTTCGTTGAGCTTAAGGTCATCCATTAGCGCACGTTCTGAATCGGAAATCGCGGTAGATTTCTGGCCAACATTAAATAGGTTATCGAGCGGCTCATTTGCAGAGATAACCACGCGCACTCGATTATCGTAAAGGGTATCTATCAGCGTAATAAACCGTCGCATTTGGGATCTCACATTCAGATTCAGCTGCGGCACATCGTGTATGAGTACCGTGTGAAAGAATTGCGCGATTTGCACATAATCGCTGCCTGCCAATGGCTAAAAAAGAGAGATATGGACAGATTAGTAAGAGCAGCCTTATCAGAGATCATCTATCCGGGAAATACTCACGCGATCGCAGAGCTCTGTGAAGCTGCTGTCCAAGATCTGGCCGCAGGTGCGCGCAAAGGTTAAATCGCGACCGAAATGTGTGATTGTGCGAGGACGAATAATGTCATTCTCCTCGGAGCACAGAATCTTGAACATGCGATTCATCGACCCCGCCGCATCTGTCTGGCCTGTGACGAAATAATTCTCATCGCCAGACTGAGCAATGCGCCGGTAATCGATCGAGTCTAGTCTTGCTATCTGGCAGCGTTTCTGCAGCAGTGCAATAAACGGCAGGAAGTTCACTCGCTGCAATCCATTCTTGTAGAGATCCTCTGGATGGCGATTGCTGGTGGCCACCACAATAATGCCCTGCCTGAAGAGGTGTGTGAAGAGGCGCTTAAGTATCATTGCGTCCGCGATGTCAGTCACTTGGAATTCATCGAAGCATATGAGCCACGACTCTCGCGCTATTATATCGGCCACTGGCTTCGTGGGATCGAAGGGTACCGGCTTTTCCGAGTTGAATGCACGGTCTATGGGACCCTGCCGTTCCTTGGCCTCGTGTATGAGCGAGTGCACGTTCGTCATGAAGGCGGTAAAGTGTACTCTCCGCTTCCGGTCAATCTGTGCAAATAAAACTTTGATTACTTGGGGATTTGTTAAATCATCAACACACACTCACCTGTGTGCAGCAGTCATAGAACAGATCCATGAGTGTCGTCTTGCCCACACCCACACTGCCGTAGAGGTAGAGTCCCTGGGGACTGTGGCTGCCAGCGTTCAAATCATCATCGACATCTTCAGCTGATTTCTTGCCAAAGAGCGAACCAAAGAAACCACCTCCGGCCGATGACGGTTGTGCGGTTGGCTGATAGTTGCCGATTTTGTGATATAGAGCGTCCAGCTGCTCCATTGTTGACTCCTGTTTGTTGTCGGTCATCAGTTGGCCAGATTCGATACGCTTCCGGTACTCCTTCATCGGGCTCAGATGGCGGCACTGCAAGGCCACTGCGCCAACTACACCTGGTAGCTGCATTTGCAGCAACAATTTCGATGTAGCTGGGAATGAGAGCGTGCCTCGGATCACTGAACCCATTTTATAACGCAACATCTTATGGTTTAAATACGTATAATTTTATCACACGGAAATCTGCAGACTAAGATTTTATATCGCGTCAGCTTATCATATTATATAAAGCGTCCGGGCGTCTTCCGCGTTGTCGAAACGTTGACCGCGAATTTTGTACGTTGGTGTTGGCCGTGAAATCGTCACACTGATGGGGGCCAGGCCAAATCACATACTGTCATTCGCACAGAATGCATAAACATCTGTACATTTTGCCATTCACCGTGACCGATCAGCTGTTCAAGCTGGCATGACACCACATTCATTAAGTCATCACTTAAAATCGTTTAGTTTTGTTTAGTAATTGACAATAAAAACTTTTACATCAATATAATTGCATAGTTTTTCCCCATTATTTTATTAAAGACGGAAACGACGATTTAAGTTCAAAGTTTACACATTTATTATACATAAATTACACATAAAGTTTTGTAATAGTAAATGGAATATTTGAATCTCTATCTTTTTTTTCTCTTGGCCTATAACTTCTTGACAACTATTTAGGGTTGACAATTTGTGTTCCTACATAGCTTTATACATTCAATATTTAGACCTGTCATCATCTGGGCGGAGTTCCCATTGACATACTGCGGCTCGAATTTATTTGGATTAACCTTTATGCTGGATCAAAAAAAGTACATCTAAATATTTAATAAATTCATAGACAAGTTAGATAAGTTTTACATATATAACGTTTTGTTTGCAACTTTTTAGTGAATCGGGCATTGCCAAGTTTAGTTTAATTATGTATGTATTAAATATTCTTTAAATTCCATTGTGCTGCAATTGTTTTGATATACAATAAATGTTAAATACACATCTATAATAATATAAGTACCGCAAAAATGTTCTCAACATATTAAAATGTCTATGCATTTACCTACGTGTTATTTAAATGTGACATTGAAAATATGATTTGTTAGAGAAATGCTGTGCAGAACCTTTTCTAAATCTGATACAGACGGGTCCCTGTTCTCAACGTGGGTTTTTACTATATTTTTATTTATTTTTAAAACTAATGTTAAATTTTTGAATCTCCCGTAAGTGGAGAAAACATATATATTGTGTGGTAGCTCTAGTTAAATTTCGAATGGTCCCGACTTATGTGAGAAACCTATAAATGTGCCAATGCTGTGCACCTGGTTTCTGCAACAACAAAGATTTTTTTGCTTGCATGCGTTTATTAAACAGCAAATTACTTAAAAACTATATAATGCAAATTGAATTTGAATGATACAACTTCTTTTTGTAATTATACATATTTGGTTTGTCTTTGTTTTTAAATATTGAATAATCAATTTGAACAACAAGAATATTAATATTATTTTAAAATGCAATTGAATTAGCATTGTAAGTACATATATATAATATAATTAATAATAAATTTTATTCGGCGAGCAATTGCCAAACCATTCTAAAAATCAGTACAATTGATTAATTTATCATTTTGGGTTATAATTAATTTGTTTAAAAAATTACAAAAAAAATTATTGCTTTTGATTGGTTTTTACATTAAAAAATTTACATATATAATTAATTTGCTAAGCCTTGCAAAATATTATTATTTAATTTTTTATGACTGAATAGATAAAGTCAGTTATAAATAATCCTTTGTTTTCATATTAGTTAAATAAGCAATAATCTTTATTTGTTTTAATGGAAGTTGTTTAGATTATAGGACTTATAGGGTGACGTAAGGAACAAAAGAAAACACATTTAATAAATAAATTTAAAGTATTTATATTTGAATAAAATGTAAACATATGTACATAAGATATAAAATATATGTAAATTAAAAATAATTAAAGTATGTTATCGGTATATAAATTAAATTTATACAAAAATATGTACAGGGATAATAATAAAGCTAAGAATTTGGAGTCTATTTTAAGCTTGTAGGTTTGAAAACTTAATTGAATAATTTTTGGGAGCTTTCTTTTGAATTTACTGTATATATAAAAAATCCTGTGGATTTTTTATGCACCAAATTTGGGAAACCAAAAGGCTATAAGTGGGTCAATTAACATAAAATCCCCTATCCCCCATCCCCTACCATTTGCTGCCCATGCTCAGTCGTTGTGTGTGTGTGTGTTGGATATACTTTAGGAGGCTCTTAGAGTACGTGCAGATTCTCGCAGCTCTTGGACTTGGAGTCGCGTGTCCAGACGCGTCCCAGCAGACCCTTAACCTTGAGGCTAGTGGAGGTGCGAGATCCCCGGTATTTACGTGGACTGCAGAGACAGAAAGAGAGAGACAGACAAAATGTTTGGTCATTTTTAATTAGGTGTCAGGTGTTAATAAAACGCACCTGCTCTGTGCGCTGCCAGGCGGCGTTCCAGCTGCATCTCCCAGCGGACCCAGCGGTGTGTTGGCATTCAAGCAACCAGCATTCAACGGAGAGCAGGCACGACGCTTGGACTTACGAATGGAACGCTTGCGAAACAGATCCCTAAACCCAAACATAAACATAGTTAATAACAGGGAAAAACATTCGATTGACAAAAAATACCAACCTGGATTTCTCGGGATTCTCGAGCTTGAGGCGTATCTGTGATAGTAGTCCAACCAGCAGCTCATCCACATTGTGATTAATGCCCACCGATGTCTCAATGAATTTGCAATCATAAGCGGTGGCCATAGCTTTGCCCTCTGCAATAAAATTATGTATATGAACATTTGATACATAAAGTTTCCAGAAAATCTCAGCTTTGCGTCAAGTTAATCAAATCAAATTGCGTCGCTTAGTTTAATTCATGGAATAGGTAATAAAAACCAAAGAACTTGGACACTTAATACACCCAAACACGTTGTCCATTAACCGTTCCAGCTGCCCCCTCTTTCGTTCAGACCCTCCCCTACTCATTGGTTGGTGTACAGACTGCGTCACGTTTCCTGCGCCTGTTGTCGTAAAAGTCTGCTGCCTACGACTACAATAAGTGGATGGGTGTTGTATGTTCTTCATTGGATTTTATGACACACACACATAGAAACACCCAAAACCACACACATACATTAAACATTTTTATTAAAGATGTGCGAAAAAGTTGTCGTCATTTTTATTTGATTTTGATAGCATGTTCTCATCTGTGCCTCTCAAATGCCTTTGCAGCTTATTACGGTTCTTTTATTACGGAGCCAAAGCTAACAAACAGTTTGCAGTACTTAGAGCTTTAAGGCTTATGCGAAATATTTTCTCAACCCCGTAACCCATAACAAAAGTCGGTTTGCGCTTAATTAAAAGCAAACAAAACACATAAATAATGAAAACTACTCTTGGCAGCCAACTGGCAAATGCAGGCAATTGCAAATATCCATAACTGCAGCCCCAACTGCTTAAGATGGCATCTGGGTCGGGCAAATGGTAAATATAACCAGATCCATTTGATTTCTAATAGCATGTAAAGTTCATTTTCATAGTTTAAATGTGATTTCGTTGTGTAACTTCGTAGCTGCTCAAGGTATCCTCATCATGTTTTTTGTTGTCCTCGTTTTTGGTATAATGCCAAAAATGTGTTCTATGAAATTTTGTGAAACAAACATCCCTTAAGCAGCCCGCTTTTGTGTTGCTAACAATAGCAATGAGCTTATTTAAGCGTAAGCCGCAGGAATAAAATGTAATCAATTTTGAGCTTAAACAATTTCCCCGGCTGCATTGGCATAAAAGCACCCTCCGTATCCACCTACACCTCCACCACCATCACCGCTGCCGCTCGCTCCCCTTGTAATTGTTGTCTAGCGTCGTTGCTCGCTGCCAAAGTGACCTAAAATTTGTTTCCCGTTTTCTTCTTTTGTTGACTCTGACACTTTCGTAAGCGGCCATTAAAAACAAATGTAATTTGTGAAAATATTGAATTTCTTAGATGAAAGCCATGCTCGCAGTGCGCCATGGTGCCCAAAATCTGTTGACAGTTTAAATAGATATAAATTAAGAGCAGCAGACTAATCTACAACAAGTAGAATCTAAAATACTCTATCTGAGCAACGTAGCTGACGTAGCCAATTAATTGACATATTCTAAGCCTTTCAAGCACCCTAAATAAAATAAAAAAAAAACATTTTGAAATTGTATAGGGCACAAGTGGATGTACTTTAAAATTCATAAAAGGCAATGAGCGTCCAGCATAGCAGTTGAGTGACCTTCACTTGGTTCACATTTAACGATGCCTCGTTGCTAAACATTTATATATATATTATATTCACGTCCATGTTGTGTCTCTTTTGGTGTATGTGTGCGCGTGTTTGTCTGTGTATGTGTGTGTGCGTGTGTATAGGTGTGGCAATCAACTTCCGCTTGATCAAGTTTCATCGAGGTAGGAACATTAAAGCGACTGCAGCTGTCTGTGGCAGCTTTTGTAGTGTCCTTTCCACACACACACACATACACACACACACACACACACACATACACACTCACCAACACACACACCCACATGAAATGTCGTATTCTCTAGCTATTTTTATAGTAAAAACCCAATCGAGGGCATTTTGAAGTGTTAATGAAAGAGACATTTGAAAATCGTTTAGTCAGCTGCATTGAGTCTCATTTATTTACCTTCGGATGTGACAAGTCGACTCCTGGCAAGGTCCGCTTTGTTCGACACTAGTATAACAGCTTTCTGTGCGATATTCTGATTGGTCCACAGCACCTGGAGCACCTGCTCGGCAATGCTGAAACTGCTGCGGTCCGCCGCGGAGTAGATGACGCAATATCCATGCGGATCGTAGTTGGTCAAGCATTCATCAGGCTGTGAAAGCAAAAAGACGAAATTAAAAAAAGATGACATTGAGCTAGGTTCAACCGGATGCGTCTACGTGTTATGTTGTGTGTGAGTGTGTGGATGGCTATGGTATATGCAAATGGCATTATAAAAATGTTACAGATAAAGTATCGGTGAGGTTGAGTGCTGAGTGGTTAGTTAGTTAGTGTGTGTGTGCATTGACCTTAGTTTAAATGACATTTCGAGTTAAAGGTTGATGGGGCAACTGATTATTGCTTTTATGTATGAGTCAAAGTCAAAGTACTTACAGTCATATCGGTGTACCCATGATCTATGAATATTAACTCGGATTCCTCGCCGCTGAGTAATACTGATACAGCCTTTTCGCCAGATTCATCATCTATTTATTTTAAAATAAAAAAAAAAAATATTTGTTTAAGACAAGCTATAAAGCTGCGCTTCTGATATAGTATCTAAATAAGAATAATATAATAATAAATAAAATTAATGCTACAAATAAAGTGTGCAAATAACGTGGTAATCATTCAGCTAATAATATTATCTATATTTACAATTGACTGGTTGGTTTGTAGCTTGTTGTGTGTTTTAGTAGCGCTCCACATGTAATTCTCAATTATTTTCTCAAATATATATATAAGAATATATAATACATATAGCATGGAAAATGTGCAAAATTCATTTAAGTGTTGGATTGAAGTTTGCTTTTATGAATTTCAATAAACTGCGCCCAAATGGTATGCAATGAAATATGATTGACTGTGTGTGTGTGTGTGTGTGTATGTTGTGTGCATACGGTAATTAGCCATATTATTTATTGGTGAATATATTGCTTTTGAGAGCTTATTGAATGAGAGTACAGTAAACTGAAAATGATATATTTGCGAAAGGACCTGACACGCTATTTATGCCTTCAATTAAGTTGTGGCTGCACATAAATTACAACTGTAATTGACATTTTTATGCGCACTTATTGGATTTAATGATTATTCATCTGATAATTCATGAGATTTTACAGTAACATTTATCAGCTGAAAGGCCAACTCAATAAAAGCTCTTGAAGTCAAGTATTGAAATTATTTTTAGCTCCTTATCGACCCACCTATATCAACAAGAACAATTCATGAGTCATGATTTTGGAAATATATCACATTTATATATAATTTTCGTATTTGGCTTTTGTGTTTTTATAGATAAAATCTTGACGCATTCGCTGGCGACTTAAGTGATAGGGGCGTGGCGGGAAAAGCTATTGGTCAAACAAAGCCGCATTGATTGGACTCTCAATTGATAGAGCAGGTAAGAATAAAATAAATGTTTTCTTTGTTGCATAGTTGGCAGATTAAGTAAACTACTTTGGGCTCAGCGGGTGGCCTAATTAGGGGAGGCAGGTGGCGTGTAAGTGGGTGTGTGTGTGTGTCCTATGTGTGAGGATTCGAATAAAGTAGGAGCTAAGTAGTTGAATAAGTTAATTTTAATTTAATTTTAAACGCAATACAAATGCAGCTCAAACGTTAAGCAAGTTAAAAATTAAAATGAAAATGTATTGTTAGGTAAGGATAAGTATTTTTTTTTTATCTAGATTGTTGAAACAATTTGTGGTAAGCATTTAGTATAGTAGATAAAATATGGAGTTGGAATAAATATTATTGTAATAATTATTTTTGATAGTTTTATCTTTGGTTTTTGTTATTGCTATTACCGTCGGCGGCTTTTTCAATATGTATGCGTATATCACAGTTGCCTAGATCTGAATTGAGGATTGATTATAAATAAATTCGTTGTTGTCATTTTGTTAGTTTCGGTTCGGTTTCATTTTTGTGATCGTTGTTATGTTGAATGAGAGAACATTAGATTGATTAATGTGATTTATGGCCAAAAGACGAGAAAGAACAGAAAAATATCATTGTTTTTATTTTGGCAAGTGTTTTGTTTCGTGTTAGAATATTGAATATGACTTTTGGGTGCTTGTATTCTAATTATGAGACATTTACAGCTAAGCATTCGGGCAATTGGAGTTGACGTAATTTCTTTCTAATAACCTTTCCAATTTATTTTTAATGTTTTAGTCAATTCAAATTGCCGCATTGCAAAAAGCATTTTCCGCACTGTACATCTGCATCAATATTCCATTTATTGTTGCTTTATTTTATATTTTTGAAAATTTCCATTAAATACAAATTTGTTGATTTCTTATTTTTATGTTCTTTAATGCCAATTGTGTGATCAAATCTCAGTTCCCAAATGTACAAAGCGTAAAATGTCGTAAAAGTCAACCAAAATAAAGCCAAATGCAAAAAAACCAAACCAAAAAATAATGATAAATATAAATATGTTTGTAAAACACTCGTTAACTTTGTAGTCAAGGGCAAAGCGCAAAATGACACAAAAATTAAACAGATTAACAAAAGCAAAATACAAAGCAAAAAAAAAAAACAAAGTAAATACAAAACAAAATAAATGATAAAAAAAAAATAAATACATTTATTAAGGCAAAGGCCAAGGTAAAACAGCAACGACAAAAGGCAAAACAATACTAGACATTCACACATTTAAGGGTCAAGGGTTGAGGACCAGACGGACACCAAACACATTGGGCACACACAAATAACAAAAACAAACAAACAAACACACACACACACACACACGTCAACATATATACACTCACACAATGAGAAAGCAATAAAGCCTAAACCTTAGCACTAAGTCGAAGTTTAAGCAGCATTCAAAGGGGTTCGGAAGGGAACACGTTTTGTTTTTTTTTTTTTTTTTGGACGTGCAACTTTTGGTTGGATTTGTGGATTTGTGCTACTCACCAATGCTCGTGTCATATGCATGTAAATACTCCGAGGTCATGAACTGCGAGACCAGCGAACTTTTGCCCACAGCGGGACCGCCTAGCATTAGAACTCTGAAAGGGATTATAATCAGTAGAGTGGAAAACTTCACAGTTTGTGGCTCTAAGATGTACCTGTACGGTCCATTGCCTGGATTGGAGGTGCTACTTTCACGACTGGAGGCCAGCGAGGTGCGTGCCGAGGTCGAGATGGGTGCGGGCAACTGTTGTTGTTGCGGCTGCTGTTGCTGTTGCTGTTGCTGTTGCTGCTGGGCAGTCAAGTGCTCTGTGCTTGAATTGGAGCTGGCAACGCTGTTGTTGGAGCGACTGCGGCGACTCTTCAGTGAATCACCGCGATTCACAACGCCTTTGCCGGTAATTGAAAAGTGGCGTAGTCTGTAATATTCCTCCTCAACGCCAGTATTTGGCATTGATGCCACTCTGCAAATGGTTGGGTGGAAAAACAAAAACCCCAGTTGAAAAGAAGAGAATACCTTTTTCAGGCAAATTTCCATTTACCGTGATCTTTGCTGGGGCAGACACAGTTGATTTGGGCGGCCCGAGGCACGACTGCCGGGCATTTTCACTGACTGCGAGCGGCTGTGATGCGGTGAGCCATAGCTGCAATTGCCAACGAAATAAGAGAAAATGCTCAGTTTTTTATAAAAGGAAAAATTAGTGAGTTCTCTGCGGTAAAAAAAACGTGCTATTGACAGTGGCCTTAACGAAATTCCACAGAATTCTGCAGATTTTTACCAGTTAATTGGAAGAACGTATGCAAAGCACACACGCACACATTGCATGGATTTGACTGGTTTTGTGGCTTGGCCTTATATATAGCATTTCCACGTATGCTTGTTAGCTGGAATTTTCCATATGCAGTTGCGATGCCAAAGTCAACCACAAGTTTTCCTTTGCCAAACAAAAAACAAGTTGCCAAAGCAAAATATTGTGATTAGTTCCCCAAAGCTGTGTGCATTGAATTTCAAATTTTCGGAGAAAACTGCAACCGTCCGTTCGCACAATTTTTTCAACACTAAATCATGGCCTAAACTAATAGATTTGATTAATCATCATTGTATTAACAAAACAACCTTTCGTTGTATGTGAATCTAGAGCAATTCGAAATAAATATTTGTCGAATCAGCTGCAGTTCATCAACTGCAATTGAAGGTCGAAAAATATTTGTTTAATTTAATAAGATTTCGTTCGTTGGCTTTAATAGCCATTCATGCAGAGTATTGAAATAAAAAGTTTTTGTTTTTATGATTGTGGCATTAAATGCGCATTCGCTGAGGCTTACCGCATTTCAAAGTCGCGCAGCTCCTCAATTGTTAGCGTGTTGGTTACATCCAACAATTGCCGCATGTTTTCATCGCGTTTGTGTTGCTGTTGTTGTTGCTGCTGTTGAGAGTAGGCGTGTCCCTGCACCTGGTGATGATGATGATGCAGTTGGGCAACATGCGGCGGATGTGCCAGCTGCTGTGAGTGACGCTTGCGTGCATTCAGCTCCTTTCCCTGTTCCACACTGATGAAATCCCCTTCATTCTTGATGAGCAGCGTTTCCACGGTGTTGTCCATGCTCAGTGAGGGCTATGTGCAGACAAGAGAAAAACTTGATTTAATCCGATTCTTACATTTGAATGGACTCCTTTAGTCCTTTAGTTCTACCCCTCGTATTATAATTTGTTTTTGCTGAAATATATTTCTTAGTATTTGGGCGTCAGTTGGGCAAATTTTATTCAGACCTTCGTCCACTTTTGTTTGACTGGCTCAAGGCTATGCCACAGTTCCGAAGTTATACAGTTCTACACAATAACTTTTTCTTATCTAAACCATGAGGTGTAGCAGTTGCAACTGCCACAAGGCATCGCGTGTTGCCTGCTGGCAAAAACTAAGTCAAGCTTTTTGCCAATTGGTGTCGAGGCAAAGCCATTCACCAACAATAACTAAGAAACTGGCAACAAAAGGAAGTTGCTAAACAGGGTCAACTGTAGTCCAATAACTGTTACCAATTACTTGCTAATTAGCTCAACTTCTAATTGGCTTAACTTTTACCAAAAAAATAAATATATATTTAAACAAGTCTAGCAGCTAATCCAAATATTGTATATATATATACACATCAATTCAACATTTTGCACTTTCAACCCATTGAGAGTACTTCAATCATCAGCAAGTATATACATTACTGCCAAGTTACTGCTCAAGATAAATACCTTAACACATTTGTCTAGCTTTATAAAGTGAAAGCTCTCGCAAATTGATGCAAATAAATAATCGTATCGAATAAATTGCAATACATTGAAAATGTTTCAACGAATTTGAGCAAACACCAAAAAGTTCTGCAATAAATTACAGGTTTTGCTTACTCCTATGTGGGTAAATAAAGTGAATACTTGGGTATTGGTTCAACAAATAATGACAAAAAAAAAAAAAAACGATTTGACTAATTAATAATACACAAACATGTGTGTGTGTGTGTGTGTGTGTGTTTGCGTGTTACACCACCTATGACGAGTTGCCCCAAATGGCTAAAGTTGGTCCACATACGAATAACAAGTGCCTCATGTGGAGGCACGTATAACTTTTTGGACAAATGGTCACAGGGGAGCAATTTGAGGGGACAATCGAGCAGCTGTCCGCAATGCCTTGATTAACATATAAATTCTTACGATGACAACGCGTCGTATGAGCAATTTTGTAAATGTGGCATACCAAAAATCGAAGAAAATAACATTGGACATGTGTTTAACCTATAATTGCTTAAATTTAGACAAAGTTTCACATTAAAAAATTAAAGCCAAAGTTTTTGAACAGACTGTATAAAAATGTTGTAGGATTTTTCTTTTTTTCCTTTTTATGCAAAGTGTGTTTCTCATCAATTTCGCATTGGCCATTTTCCGAACAGTTTGTGAAGTGTGAGGAATATATATAGCACTTTTTTAATAGACAAATTAAAAAACAATCTTCCCCAAATAACAGACAATTATTTCACTTATTTGGATTACGTGCAGGCCAACAGTTCTTATGAATTTGTACTGTTAGCATATTCAGAAGAAATTCTTTGTTTATAAAAGGCAACTGCACCTCAATAATGTTAGTTTAAATGCAGTTTTGCCATAAATTTCGTATTCAATGCAAAGGCCATAAAAAATATTAGTTTGCTTTTGGTTGCTTTGTTTGAAAAGCTGCAAGCCGCAGACAAAATATGCCGAATATGTGCAAAAATTTGTAGAGTTGGCTCTGCCGTCTGCCAGTCCTCACATCACACCTCAATTTTTCCGACTTGATGCCTTAATATGTCTATGTTTAAAAATACATTTAGATTGCTTTGATTGTGTATAAAAATAAGTTCTCATTTTCTGCCATAGTCCATGGCATGCGAACCATTGGTTTTGTTTTTTTTTTCATCTTTATAATTACAACATTCCTTTTAAACACAATAGAATTTAACTACATATTTTGTTTGTCATTGACAGCCGTAGCTGGCTGTTTGCTATTTAAACTTTGGCTACAATTTTTAATACAGATCAATTTATTCATAATTTTTTCACAAACAAAACAAACGGCGATTAGTTTGTTTTGATTTTTTCTGCCTTGCTTTTGAATTTAAATTAAATTCATACTGGTCTTTAATTCATAGAGAAAATTATTGCCAAGCTGTATGATCAATATATTAAAATAATTTTTCCTTGCCATATCCTTACTGCATTGTTTTCGCATTTGCTGACTATAAGTAAATCAATTTAGTGCCCTATAAATGATAAACTTATCAATAGATCAATATGTATTTTATGAAGCTATTACAGCTTTTCTGCGTGGTCATTAACTGAATTGCTTTGGGGATACACCAAATTAATATCAGCTTGGCGTGCTTGTTACAATATTCAACACCACCCACTTTCCCCTCTCTTGTATTCCAGTTAATTACATTTGGTTATTAACACAAACTGTGGGGAATTTCTCAGAGTAGTAATTTGTAATTTGGTTGGCCATACGCCAAATGCCTTTGGATAGGGTGCAAAGTCTTTGCAAAAATATTCTTCATAAAGGTGTGTATGTGTGTGTTGGCTGTAACCCAATAGAAATCCTTCCGACTCTTGCAACTCACTTCGCAGTCCATCTCCAGTTGCAGCAACTAAACTATTCGCTGCTGCTGCACGAGCATTTCCGTGTTCTAAGTCTATTTCGAGATGGTAAACAATGGAGTACAGTATATATATGTAAGCATATGTAACTTATATCTTGCAGCTACATATATGTATGCATGTATGCGTGTTTATTTATGGCCATGGTTTATTTATGGAACTGCAAAAAACTGCAGCAGCGGCAGTTGCGCACTGTGAATGGGGTCAATGGATTTTAAGCCAAGTCGTAGAAGGAAGAGGCAACGTGTTCTGGTGAAATCCAGCTGCAGTCTAGGGTAGCCCATGTATCAGTTAATTAATGACACTTACAAGATACTCGGAGCTCGGCTAACACACTGCCCCCAAATGAAAAGAACCAGCCAACCAAGGTGTCCAGAATGCGAACAAAACGATGGAATTCAAGAATGTCTGCTCTTCGAGATACCTCGTAGTCTCTTGTTCTAAAGAAAAATATAATGTTTCATTGTTTAATTACAGAAAAGCTGCCAGAATAAGCCATTTTCTGTTTGCGACCAATGGCAATTATAATAATTAATTTTCCATTTGTCCTTGATCAATATTCTCTTTTCATTTATCAAAATGAGATAAATAATTGATATAATATTTGTATATATATTTATATATATATTTATATATATATATATACAAATGTACGGTCATTTTATACATTTAACTCAAACGAAAAATACGAATATACCTTTTGCTCGCATTTGTAATGGATATAAAAACATGGAAATGTATAATTAAAGATAAGTTATTCACATATAGTTGAACTACTGAACTGAATACCAATTACCAACTGGCCCCAAATTCAAAGAATCTCAAATTAAGTATACGCCATCAACATTAACGAGCCAAGTAATCTGAGTGGCGGCCTGTGAACTTTTACTCTTCTTTTGGCACATCTCTGCGGCTATAATTAGTAGGTAATTCGTGTGCGGCCTTGACAAATGTGCCAAAAAAAAATAGAAAGAAAAAGAAAGCAAACAAAAATTGTGGTCAGCCGAGTCAATAACCGCTTTTAAAGTGGCAGCATAATATGTGGCCAAATGCCATATTAATGCCAATACATACTCAATTGTATACATCGAATCGTTGCGTTAACAGCTTGGCCCGTAAATTGTTAGATCGGCCTTCATTGGAATTCGCTTTGATATCGTAAATGATACCAATGAACCCAAGTGAAATTTTTAGAGGAGGTTGGAGCATTCGTGGTGGTGACTTTTGCGTTTGCCTTTAACGTTACCTGTTTGTGACACCAAGGCCTAAAAACACGTTGCACGTTAGCACTTTGTGCAGTCCCCTTTTAGCCACACTTGCCTCCAATTTGATTCAATGTAAAATCAATAGACACGAAACAACAAATGCAGCTAAGCAAAAATGTTATTTTCCTGCCTGTTTTTGATATTTTCAACGTGTGTTCTGGTTGAAGGAGAAAAACAGCTACAGGAAACTTGGCGCAAAACATTTATTGTTTACATAGTCATGTGTGTGTGTGTGTGTGTGTTTGTGTGTGTGTGGGTGAGTGTGTTAAAGTATGTGTCAAGGGAGTGGCATCAGATAGTGACCACCAAGGCTGCATTCGTATCATTTGCAGGTGCTCGTTTGCTTAGGATTTGGTTTAGAGTATGCTAACAACTTTATATTGTGGCTTTTGTTATGGCCAAAATGACAAGGACTTTCTGATGAAAGGTATACAAATCACGGCAGCTACATCGACCTATTATGAAGTCTGTTAACAGGGCACGCACAGTCTAATCGCTTTAAGCCAACCTTTAACTCTTTGTGCTTAACTCAGACAACAACTTTTTATGTTATGGATTCTACAAAATTTCCATGCCGGATACTACATAAAATTATTGCGTTATATTGAAAACATAAAGGAAATTGTATCTTTTTTTTATGTAGTCAACAATAGAAAGAGACTAGCTTATTACAGGATATGATAAATTACTAATGTCTCGAAGTCAGCTGTTGCCTCATGTCATGTATTTTTGTTTGTTATTTTTTTTTTAATGGTAGTTTTCCGCTTTTCCATCTACTCATTTAGCCTTATATGTTTAAACGTTTGTATATTACATATACATATGTATATGTATAAAACACGAGAAAAACAATCTTATAGCATTAATATTGTTTCCCTGCGCTAGTTAAAAAACAAACTAATTATTGCGCCTTACAATGAAATCATTAAATTAATAAATCACAACAGCTCGGACAATGTGGACATTGTTTTTGGTCCCTCGGAATGGATTGCATATGCTTCATGTTTTTATTTTAAATGTAAATAAATATTTATGTATGTTAAATATTCAGTATAATTCCTATAGATGAACCTGGCAACCTGCGCCTTGGCATGATTTCATTTTCATTTGTTTTTGTAACTGGTAGTTTATTTTGACAGCTGTCGTCGCCCCGTATGAGTTGTGTTGTGGAATACATTGTATAAATAAATATATTAACAAACAAATCAATTAAATATGATAAATGATATTTACATTCACATTTACTGTGTCTGAATAATCTCTTAAGTGTTTTTTATAACCAAACATCTCTTGTGAAATGAAGTCGATGATTTTATGGATAATAAATGGATTTTTAAAGTTATTCGCTTTAAATAACTAATATATTTCTTTAACATTTTTTTTTTGTAATATAATTAGGGAGAAGAGTTTGGTATTTAAGGGATTCTAAGGAAAGTTGAAATTTTTATAGCTTGGCAATATTTTTCTTTCAGAGGAATAGTTTTGGTAATTGAATACTTAATAAGACTTGTTAAAAAAATAGCTAATTAAATCATGAAAAAAGTGTCTATAAATATATTTCAGGCCAAAAAATATAGAATTGCAACCATATCTAAAATGTTTCTGAGTTGTATGCATATCTCATCTAATTACGAAATAAATATTACCAACTTAATCACACTGACGTAATATAATAAAAAATCGTTACGATATTGATATTGATATTTGTGCAGTCGTCATAAAAAGGCCAAAACTCATTCGCCACAATAATAAAATGCGAACTGTGACTATCTTATCTGATGATGGCCTGTTGATGCACTGCATCAGCCATGACCGAAGTCTATTAAATTGAAATGGGAAACTTTTGGTTACACATACCTCCTTGTAGCGCTTGGATAGGGTTCGGCAAATGCGTTTATAAAATGGCGCCATTTGAAACTTTGTTGTTAACTTTGAATCGGTTTGAAGTACACAATTGCAGAGTTATGTCTCTGATAGTCTCTTTTTAAGGTTCTTAGTATTTTTGTTTTGTTTGTTTTTCTTTAAAGAAATAAACACACAGTTTACATTTCTGTTGGCCTTTGAAGAATAATTCGCGGCACACGTAAAACAAAACGATCACTTTTTTAATTACCGATTTCCAGTTAAGAACTTTTATGATTTGATTTTTTTTTTTTTGCGTAGTGGTATATATATTTTATTGATTGTTGCTTGGGTGAAGCTGTGCCAAGTATTTTATCTAGTGTGATGCTTTCGTGCTGATCGTCAACATTTGAATGAGTCGTCGGGAACGGTGCGAGTCTTTTATGAGCTGCCACAAGGCAGCAACAACAAAGCAGAGATATATGTGGATAAAATCAAGAGATTTTTGCTGCGCGCGCAGCTAGAAGCGGAAATGAGGCACACAAAGAGAGGAAGCCACAACAAGAGAGAACGGTATAGGTGTGTGTGCATGTGTAGATAGTAAGGGAGGTTGGGAACGGAACTGGGTATACACTTACTTGCTGGACAACGATTGTGGCACGCGGCTGCTTACAGACGGCTGCTGCCTCCAGGGGATTGGCTGTCACATTAATGGCACCCCCACCACCCGGCAATGTATCCTCGAGCTGTTGCGCCTGTTGCACCTTTGACTTTGATTTGCTTTTGAAGGAGCGTTTGCGTGTGCTGTCTGTGGGACTGAGTGCAGCCGATTGTTGGGATTCGCTGCCGGGACTATGCATGTGCAGCATGTGCAGATTCAGTGTGGAGTTTGAGCCATGTTTTGGTGGTATCTGCTCAAATTTGTTGGCAATATCCTCGAACTTGTTCAGCTCGGCGTAGGAGTGATCGCTGGGCGAGGACGATGACTTGGCCTGGGGATAGAAGGCATCGGATTGTGGCACATATTGCTGATTCTCTCGTATTGTAGTGTGTATAACGGAATCGGGTCGAATGCGCTTCGAATTCTTGCGGGATGGTGGATGATCCCGATCATGATTGAGCTGCTGCTGCTGCTGTTGCTGCTGTTCCTTCTGGGTAAGTCGCGAGTATTGCTGAAAGATATCGCTGCTCATCCTGCGCTCATAGACGGAACAATTGTCCACCTCATCCGAATCGCTGCTGGTGCTTGCCGTTGCCGAGCTGGGTGCAAAGCATTCCCGCTGAATCCGCTCATAATCCAACGCCTCGCGATCAAATGGAAACATTGTGCCGGCTGCGTTGTTGGCATCTCGCATGCAACGCTCGCTGCTGCCACTGGAGGAGCTGGACGAATACTTGCGCTGCTGCTGGGCACACAACGTGGACGACGGGGACAGCTGCTGTTGGGTTTGGCGTTGCTTCTGCTGATTATGGTTCTGGTTCTGGTTCTGGTTCTGGCAGCTGCCAAAGAAATTACCATCCTTCATTGTGGGCGGTGCCGAATTGATTTTGGCTATGGCGCCCGTCGAGGCGGAGGGCGTGGTCCGTTTACGTTCACGCTTGGGACTGGTGCGGCTGCTGGACGAGGGTGAGACACTCGGTGAGATGCGATTACGTGTTGTTGTGGTGCCATTGGTATTCAAAGCATCGCATCGCTCCTTGGCGCGCAGCTTCTTGTTGCGATTAACAATCGCAATGCGGTCCTCCTGTGACGCCTCATCATCGCTGCCAGCTGCAGTGCCCCCATAATGGGCAGAGCTGCTCGCCCGGCGCACTTGCTGCTGCTGCTGGTGCTGGTGCTGCTGCTTGTTTCCCTGCTGTGCATCCTCCTTGAAGGTGAAATGACTGCGCACCTTCTCGCTGCTGCGTGCCGACTTGGGCGATTGCGGCGGATCGAATGTGAAGTGCTCACGTCCACGTGTTGGCGGTGGTGCCGTGCTGGGCTGACGTGATGACGATAGCAACAGTGGCGTTGTGGATGATGGCTCGCCTGTCAGTATGGACAGACAGGACTCCTGGCTCTGCTATGCAAATGAAGTGAACAACGATATACAAACCGCCCTTTGTTAAACTCACCTCGATGCTGTCCTGCAGATTCATGTCGGGTCGCGTTGAATAACGTGAGCAGCTGGTTAGTTCCAATTCAGTGCCCCCAGCCTCATGCTCCGAATCGATTTGTATGGCTGTCAGCAATGGCTCCTCCAGCGAACTGAAAAGCGGCTCGCTGGGCCCAGAATTGTCGCCTGCAAACAAAAGGTCAGAATTTAGTCAGGTGTAAACCAGTTTAATTAGTTGATTAATTAAAATGACAATCAATCAATAAATGCACCCACAACTGCCACCTACCTAAATCAAGGGAATCGCACGTCTCTGAGGTATCCGTGTGCGTCACATTAGTGATCAGGGTGCAGGCCGAGTCTGTGGATGTGTTGATGGTCGTATCCGGTATCGATGCAGACGAAGTGCCCATTATAACCAGCTAAGCAACAATTTAAGCGTAAATACAAAAATGGCGTTAGCAAAAAGTAACTACAAAATTAATATACCCTCTGCAAGGATTATCAAATATCAATCTGAAATCATGATCAGGCCTCCTACTCACCTTGGGCACTCCGGCCGCGCCAATGGGATGCATAGGTGTTGCACCACTCACAGAGTTGTGGTAGGCACTGGAAACGGCATTCATGGGTAGACTGTTGAGTGGCGTGCTGATTGAGGTGGATGAATTGATCTTGTTCTTGATGCTGCGCCCACTCTTGAAGTACAGACGACGCAGAGCCGTTGCAGTTGAGGAGCCGGATGTGCTGAAGCCATCGTTATCCGAGCCGCTGGAGTTGCTGCCGCCCGAGAGGATGCCCATGCCGTTTAATTGAGCCGCAGCACGCACCGCTGTTGGCGTTG
Source organism: Drosophila demipolita (assembly GCA_035042405.1). Taxonomy (NCBI): domain Eukaryota; kingdom Metazoa; phylum Arthropoda; class Insecta; order Diptera; family Drosophilidae; genus Drosophila; species Drosophila demipolita. The sequence continues at coordinate 6,255,750 of JAWNLI010000033.1, forward strand.
ATGGCTTCGATGTGGATCTGGACGTAGACGTGGACGTAGTAGTTGCTGTTGTTTTTTGTGTATTGGAAGTGTTCGCAGTGGATGCGGGTGCTGTTGTTGTGCTGGGCGTGGATCGGTTAGCAGGTCGCGTTGTGGACACAGATCTATTGTTAGTGCGTGGCGAGGCATTGGAACTGGACGAGGACATGGATTGCTTGACGCAGCTTGCAGCTTGTGTTGGGGATGCCTTCTCGCTGGAGTGTTGGCCCAGCGCAAGTGCCATCATCGCCGCAGATCTTGTGCTCATATAGCAGGTGGGTAGCGGCTTAGATTTGCTGTTGTTGTTGTTGTTGTTGTTGCTGCTGTGTTGGTGGTGGCTAGTGGTGCTATTGCCCTGTGCTGCATGTGAAAGGGATACGGTCATGGCTACAGTGAAAAATGTGAAGAAAAAGTGAAATAGATTTTAATTAAAGCAACAATAATAGCCTGGAATTATACTCGAACCTCTATGAAAAGCAAGTAAAGCAAAAATGCAAAGTGCAAGTAAAATATCTTTAAAAAAAGGACTCTGAAATAATGTTATTGACTTTAAGATTGTTTGATTTATTGGTGTATTGAATAATTGTAAGTTGTGCACATTCTTTAGTGATTTACCCATTCGACAAGCTAACGTTAAGGGGCAAACGGGTTGGGCAGGTTATTTCTTAAAATCAACCTACAAAAAATCAATAGATTGTAGCGTGACAGGGGCCTTAATCACTCACGCACAATACACACACACACAAACACACTCAGACACACACACACACTAAGTGACTCATAAGCTATCCGGAATTGGTTTGAGGAGGTTATATTGCTCCGGCCCGCCGAATTCGGTTCTAGCCGCAGAGCAGTGATTCCGGCGAAAACAGAACAAAAACATCGAGACAGAGATAGAGAGAATTGAGATAGATAATAATGAAATCGTCTAAATAAATTCCCCAAATATTTGAGTGGCGGATTTCGGGAGACTACTCGAACACTCGAATCTTGCTGTTTACCTATGATTGCCAGCTAAGTGCAAAAGCTAAACACTTTTCAATAATAAAAAAAAAGATATCAACAGACATAACTAAACGTAAATGGATGGCAAATACCACAAGCTCAGCGGCTAACCGGATAAGAGAAGTCAAAACACTTTGACCCAAAAACAAAATTCACAAAATGTCGAATTTTTTTCATTTGATGTGGCGACCCGTTGTGAAAATGCATTACGAGGCAACTGTTGTTGCCGCATGTTTCCAGCTTTATTTACACAAGTGTCACTGAAAGTGTGTCAACTGTTTTGCTGCGGGTGAATGCGGGAGAATGCCAAAACAAGAGCGGGGTGAACTGGAAATGAAACATATACATAGGGAGTACACACACTACTTGTATGGGGAAACTTGTATGGCTGGTTGTAAAATTTAATAAATATTAATGCATTACCTTGACCACGACGCCGGGAGGTTGGTGAGGAGCCCGTTGTAGTTGTTAAATCTCCCGATCCTGCTCCTGCACCTGCTCCTGCTGCTGAGGGCGCAGCTGTTATAGGCGTTGTTGTAGGCGTGGCATTTGGTCCTGCACTGCTCTCGCGAAAGATGGGTGAGCCCGGCACATATCGCTCAGGCTGAAAATAAGAAATAACATCGAGAACAAAATGCAATTAATTACAGTTCAGCAACAAGTGGTATTTTCTATAAACAAATATCAAAGATAGTAAAGATATTTAGATAAAGTTGAACTATCATTTTGCCGGTTCTCTCCGGTTCTTTAGCCAAACATATAAAGATCTTATCAACAGGCTGCAATTGATAAGATATGACGACCCCCCCAAGATAATATTACAATCGAGTCCATTAGTATCGAAGGCAAACAGCACTAGGACAACAAACCCTTTACAGTTCGAATGACAGATTTCAGTCGTTTACCAGAACCGAAGACGATACCATTACCAACTGTCAAGAGCACAAAACATCGGTTCAATTCAACAAGTGTTGCAGCAGATAACTTGAGATGCTAAAAACATGTCTGATTTTGTCATTTTATGTCACTTTCTTAAGGGCAGCCGCTCAAACAAACGGTTTGTGTTTATTTTTTTTTATTGATTTTTATTTAATATTGATTTGTCAGAAATATTTCACACATGTTCTTATCAAGAATATTCAGTTTCCACTTAACTAAATTAGCTGTTTTTATTTCGAAACGAGTCTAGTCAGCGTTCATAATTTATGGCAGCCAGCAACAAATCAGGTAATATATGAAAAGCTTTTTTTTTAAAACTTTTTTTTTGTTGTTTTTTTGGTTTTTATTTTTGGCAAGCTCCTATGCTAATTCTGCAAAAAAAAAAAAAACACCACCGTAATTCTAAGAACTGTGCTGTGAGTACTACTTATGTTTAATTTATACTATACATGTAATACCCGATTTCTAGCTCAGCTGTCGACGCCACTCCAGTGGTCTAATTAAATGTTTTGATTGAAACAAAAAAGATAAAAATATTTTCTTACAAATCGATCGGCATAATGTAAATATGTTTAATTGTTGATATATTGGAATTTCCTAAAAGTTTGTTTTACAACAGATTATAGAATATAAATGTGGATTGTTTATGTGCAGTTTGCTCGTTCCTCGTACCACTGTGTGCAGAGTGTATTTTGACTTATATGTTTTCCTCAGAATTAATGGCTATTATAAGTGACTGATTCGCGAATACGGCGAACAAAAGCGTGATATTGCCAATATATTTATTTTAAAGCAGAACAGAATTTAAAGCAGTGCATGTGACAAAAATATTCTTGAATTTTTCGTGCTCCTATATACAAATTTACAGCGAAATTGTGACTCGTATTAACAGAGAATAGCTCATCATTTTGATTGTAACCTTTGGGGGTGGCGGAATGAGGAGAATGAGGACCTGATGGAGGCAACTGCCTCAGCTTTGCCAGCTGTTAGACAATCGGTTTTCGTAAATATACAGGGTCACTTGGGGTCTGGGACCGCGCCGAGAGATCTTTTAACTTATACCTCTTAATGATGCCCAAGAATGGGGTTTGATCACTTTTAAATGAATCGTGTAACATGGATTATAATTATGATAATTATAGTAATGAATTATAATTTATAAATATTTTTTAAATACATGTATTTAGAAGTCTAACAATTAACAAATGCACATATTTACAAGGGTGTTGAACATTCGGCAATTAATTAAAAAGTTGTCTTTTTTACCCCTTTTCTAATTTTTCACAATTTCTGTTTTTTTTTTTTGTTAAAACCCCAAGTCTCGTGTCATGAAATAAGCTTTTTAAGAATTGTAGTCTTTGGCTGTGCCTGTTGCTATTCTTGTTACAAGTTGTTGTTGTCGCTGGTGTTGTCTATTGACGTCATTGTTATTACACAAATCGCATATAGACTATACATAGATAGATAGATAGATACATGTCGAGGACGCTGTCGTGCCACTTGGCAAATAGACAGAAAGTCTGTTGCCAAAATTCTCACTTTAATGCAATTAATTTGAATAAAAACAACAAAAACAACTGATTTCTGTGTTTTTATAGATTTTCACTAGTGTTTGTTGATTTTGTTGTGTTGTGTTGTGTTGCTTTCGCTATAAATAAAATCTATGAAAAGCACAATATCATCATCATCATCATCATCATCATGATTGTTGTCATCATCAGATTTATCAGCTTCATAATGAAATGTATCAGCATCCACAGAAAGCGAAAGGCAACGTCATGACCTCGTTCAATATTTTTTGAGATGTGTACGAGTATTTTCGTGTTGTATATATATATATATATATATATATAAATATATACGTACATTTATGTATATAGTTTATAGTTTTATTTATGGATTTTATTTTGGACTTGCAGCGCTCGAATGCTACGCTTGCAGCTACTTGCTTGGCCAGAGTGATGCCACCTGCCTGACAAATGCCAGCGCTGTGCGTGCCCTCAACTGCAGCAAAAAGTATTGCCTCACTGTGCGGCAAGAAGCGATTGTAAGTATTGTACAAAGTAGCAGCCATGTAGGCAACCATTAGCCGCTATTTGCTGGAGAACTAGATTGGCTCGGATAAGCTTAACTAAACGAGCCACATCTGGCCGATTGCCCTGCCTGCAACAAAGTGGCAACTGCACACGAGTCATAGTTTTTACGTTTCTGTGCAGCACCACTGAGTTTTGGTGGAGCAACTTTGTGGCTAAATGTAGTAAGAACGAAAGTTTTTGATTAGAAAATTAGGGCGACTTACTTTTACAGTTAAGCTATTAAACTAAGCTCTTGAATTCACACCCACCCACACACACACACACACACACACATACATGCTAAGAAAGCAATTGAATAGACGATGGGCATTGCGCACACGTGGCGTATGAGTTATATGTAAGTGGCAAAAAGCCTTATCCATCTGAGCGCTATAGCAATTTATATTTTTGTTCATTTGTCTGTCTGCAAACTGTTCATATTTTATGTGACTCTTGAGTCAGAGAATATGACGAGAGTTGTATATTTATACAGCACAGAAAATGCCAAAAAATGAGTTAAAAAGAAAAGCCAAAAGAGAGCATATCTGCTATAGTCTTTAACAAAATCGCTTCTTATTACACCCAGAAAAGTTTTTTTTTTTTAGTTTTGATACAGCTTGAATAGTTATAAATCATATGTATGTCTTGTTTCAAATTTTCAAAGCTAGTACAAAAATTAAATACATTTTTTTTACAGAGAATTAAGCAGCTGGCCAAACTCTTTATAATTTTTTGTTAATTTTGAAAAGCAAATTTATGCAGTCATTTACATGGAAATCGGTAGACTCAGCTCGAAGCTGCTGTACGAATTGGCATTCAAATGGTTAAGTCAAGAACCAGACGCTCAAACATTTGATGCTGATGAATTGTTTGCATAGCTGTGAAAATCACGTACATTTCTAGAGATGTGTTGGCTGATAGAACTCCTAGAACTCTGACTATATCGATTGTGTTTACGCAGAAATGCAAAACGGAGAAATACAATTGGAGTTTTTGTTGACTTTGGAGCCGCAGCCACATCAAATTAAACACAAATTTCCTTGAAAAGTGGAGTGCATAAAAAGTCCATTACCATAATTTAATGGAAAGTCAGAAAGGCGTATAAAAGCCGCAAAAGCGGCTGTATGAAACTGAGAGACACCCGCACATCAACACACACACACACAAAAACATACATATATGCTAAACGTTATCATCCACCAAAACTTCAACACCCTTTGCCTGGTATCTGCTCTCGTCATCCAAACTCCCAGCATATTTTAATATTTTTTTTTTTTGAACGAGTTGGATAAACAGTTGCCAGCGCTTCATTAGTCGGCAAGCCTTGAACTCTTTGTTATTGAATTTGCCGGATCAAAGGAGCCTTCAGCCGGCACAAAATGAACTAAAAGTTATAACTTATACGCCTGCACAAAGAGCAGCACGAGCAACAGCATCTGGTGTCCTTCAGACTAAATGCTCCATTGATGCTCCGTCGTAATGCAATTAAAACTTTATTTGCACTTGGCCTGTCTCACTGATGAAGACAACTGAACTGTAGATGTGAACAACAGCTCTGTAATTGTATGTGCCATAAAAATTGAATTATAATCTGACATAGAGATATGCCAAAGATATTCCCATTACTTACAGTTGAATGAATAAATCGTTTAATAGAATAAATTCTAAGTATAATCAAACTGGCAGCTTAAGCTAATTTGTAAGTTTAAATCTTAAAGATACTCAAGTTATTTAAAAATATATATATATTTTTTTAATATTACCCTAACAAATTTTAGCAAACAAATTGTGGAATTACTATTTCTTATACATCTTCTGCTTCTTCTGCTTTTCCATATGTCGCCGGCAGAATAATGGGAACAAAGTCATTTCCTTTCTACGTGACTGCCAAGATAAGCCGGTTGTGAGTATTGGGTATTGAGTGTGGCGGATTAACAGCTAGACCGACGGCGCCAGCGGCAAAAAATTAAATGTATACACTTTGCAGATACTGAACGGAGTTAGGACGGACGCTTCTTTTCGATTCTACTATCGCTCCTGCCAGCAAAATCTGTGCAACGGACACAATGGGCGCGTCTACAACTCGAGTGGTGGCAGTGGCGGTGGCGTTTTAGCTGGTGGAACACTGGGTGGCAATCACAATGCTATTATACCTGGAAAAAATGGTTGCTTAGGAGCTAGACCAGACATCGTTTGGCTGGGATTGTTGTTGCTGCTGGTGTTTGCTGCTGCTACTGCTGTTTTGTAACTGTAATTAGCATAAAATGGATGTAATGAAAAATGTCTTAAGGACAAGGCAGATTATAATCCTAATGTCTACCAGAGATGAAAATAAAATGCCGACAGCAGCCAATTAAAGCACATTTTAGGAGCTGTCTGCATAATTGAGATGTTGCCCGGGGGGGTCGGTGGGTGGGTGGTACGACTTGTTTGGGGAGAGCACACTGACCATTTTGCATTGTAATGATTTGACAACTTATGAGGTTATTGGGGTTCAGCCTCCGAGCTAAACTTCCGTTAACGCCCACATGTTGACCGCAATACTGGGAAAGGGGCCTTCAATTGCTAGCTCATTAAAATAAAATTAAAAACGCGGTAAAAGCAAACATAAATTCCAGCAAACAAGCCAACATTTTTGGTCTCCCGCTGCTGTCTAATGATTTGACGACATTTTTATGTAAATTTCTGGCATGTGAAAAAAAAAAAAACAAAGCACCCCACTAACCAGAAAGATGTCAAGTGCAAAAGTGTCATGAATGACACAAAAACACTGGCAAAAAGAATATAAAAGTCAACACAGCCCAGTTGGATGTTTTATGTGTATCCTTTTAATTGCTTGCCTTCTTCAAACTCACTGTTGATTAGGATATAAACTTGAGACTCGCTTGTTGTTCGTGTTTGCTTATGTTGTTAGACCAGGCAGGAAAACTTCAGACTTCTGAGTGCAGAGACGAAAGAAGTAGACGAAGGACCACTTAGCTAAGCAAATACACACACTTTGATAACATACACACAGTACAAGAAATGTTGTTTTCTAGGCTTCATTAAGTTTCTTACCAAGAGTTACAGCTTTTAGGGATCAAGTTTGGGATCAAGTTTTCTCTCATAATTGTACAAGGTTATTTTTAAAATTCACACACTACAACCAAATTTAATAAAAAACGCCGACAGTCTCACTTATGAATGTAAATTTGGCTTACAGCAGCAGGCTGACTCACAGCCTGAAATATGGATGGTTTTAACAAATCAAAACTTGTAAGCAAGGCGCTCGCATGTCGCTGTTTGTGTTTGTGTGTTGTGCTTGTGTGAGTGAGTGGAAGTTGACTTAACGCATTAAAGTTGCCATTAGTAGCAACAGAAAGAGCAACATTGTAAAATGCTTGTCAGTTCCCGTCATTGCCGACGTTGCTGACATTTGATGTTGCTGTTGCTGTTGCTGTTGCTGTTGCTTTGCTTTTGGCTTTTTGCTTTCTGTGCTTGCTCCCTTGACATGCTTTGGAAACACACGAAAAATGTTAGCATGGCAAACAAATCGCTGTCACCCTACCCCTCTCACCACCCCTCACGTCATGCGCGTGTAAATGGTGACATGGAAAAAAAAAAATAACAAAACAGAAAAAAAAAACAGCTAATCTCGCGACACGTCTTCTCCCTGTTTTTGATTTTAGTTTGGGTCAGACAGCAATTGCCATTTGCAATTGAAAATTCACAGCGACTTTTACGAATTTCCAATCGTATATTTAATAACTCGATGTTCAATTTTCAAAATATAGCCAACTAGTTTTATCATAAAATAGTTCGTTATATTAACTTTTTTCCCATTCCTGGTAACCTACAAACACAATAATAAGATTAACTTAATCAATCATTGCTGACATGTATACATTCAATAATAAACAGTATGCCAATAAAAAAACATCCATATTAACATCATTATGATGCACAGTTATTTTTTCTCTTATTTAATTTCTGTTTTCGTGGCCTCATTTAACCACACGTCAATAATTACATCTCATAAGTGTACACACCCAAAGAGTCTACATTAATTAATATTAATTGGCAGATTCTCAGGCAAGTAACATCAAGAGACAAGTGTCTGAGAAAATTCCATTAAATTGAATTGAGGAAGCAATTTGCGCTTAACAAATATTTGTTTGATCCCAATTCAAGGATGGGGCAACCGCTCACTCCCGAGAATTCTCTGCTAAAATTCCTGATGTAAATATGAATATGTACCACCTGACAGTTGCCGCGGCATTTACCAACAGAATATGAGAACACGAAAGTGAATCAATATTCAGAACACAGTTCAAATATTCAGTACACGACATTGATATACCTCCACTTTGTCCTTATTATTTTTTCACATTTTGTATGGAAATTATTGAACGAACTAAAAATTGACTAACAACTGAAATAATATAAGGCGTTACTAACAAGGATTACCTTCTCAGACGAACAGCCAGTTAATTCTGAGAATGTGGAGAATCAAATAGACACCATACTTCAAAAGGTCGATTTCCCTTTTAGGCCGGATTCAGATTCGTGCCAGCAACAGAAAAACGTATTTATTTTGTGAAACAATCATTTGTCAATTAATGGATACACTTGTTGTTGCTTAAGGAATCGAATTCAGGACGTTCATAATAAATAATATTTAGAGCGAGGATAGATTGAATACTAAAAGCACTTTCACTTTAAATATAAATTGAACCTGAACAGGAACGAAAAATATACCCTTTTGCACCTTTCGATCATGCGTATATTTAGTAAAATATACAACAAAAGTGGGCCAACGAGTGTTTCACGTATTTTCACTTTATTTAATATTTAATGTTTCCTTTTTTTCTTCACTGCCCAGCCCTCTTTAAAGAAGGTGGCGCGAGTCTGCTGCAAGTGAGAAGTGACTTTCGCTGTCTGGTTGAAAGGTGTGTGTATTTGTGTGCCACATTATAAATTTACTTCATTTATCTTTCATTACTGCGGCCATACAGATATTAATGGCCACGACCGACAGTTTTACATGCAATACAATATTTCAAAGCGATGGCAAAGGGGCAACGAGTCGTCTTCAATTACTGTGTTGACGTTATTTCCAATATAACCATTTAGTTGTCGCTGCGTGCACTAAACTTATCCATTGACGACCGCAATTTGTGATGAGCAAACAGGCAGAGAATAAATAGTTGGCTCCGTTTAATGCTCAATTGGCATTACAATGGCTGCCAACGCAATGAAATGAAATTGGCTGCTTGCAGTGCATTGACCCTCCTGCTCAGAACTGAATGGACATTCCTCAATGTCTCAGTTGTCGCCTCTCTGACTTCCCCTGTTCTGTGGCTCTTCTGTGTCCCTTGTGGCGGCTGTAGGGACACAAAGCGTTCAGTCTACCGGAAACTTTGCGAGGTGCCTTGTCGGAAAATTCTCTGGAATTTTCCCCACCTCTTTGAACAACTGTTACTAAATGAAGTCATAGTCATTATTATTGCACACACCTTGTCTGTCCTGCCCCTGCCGAGACAAAAATAAATGCAATTCATTCTTTGCCCATTTGCCAAAAATAAATAAGAACAAGTCAAGTTAAGAAGAAAGATTGCTCGCAAATTGCACAATCGCGATGCATGTGTTATTAACTTAAAGAAAATAAATAAAACGAGAAAGAATGAACCATATTAATAAAAAAATATTAAAAATCGAGCATGTCAGCAAAAAAACAATATGAGATAAAGAAGGCGGAACATTCGACTAAAAGTCGCGTGATTTATGCTTTTTTTACAGCCAACGCAGAGTAGACAGTTCCCCACACACCACCGCAACTCGGGTGGGTGTGGGCAGTGTGTGTGCACCCAGGAGGCACGTCTGTTACTTTGCTTAAATTTAAGAGTGCTCAAGGAGAAGCCATTCATAAGAACAATTTTTCAAAATACAATTTAAATTGTTTTAAAACAATTATCATGATCAGTTTTCAGTAATTAATCATATTATATCCAGTACACAGATATAAATAAGAATAATATATCATACACGAAACTATTAAGCTGATTTCTGAAGGACATGTTTAAATTAATTGTTTTGTCTATTTTTAAGAATTTCTTTTGGCCTTTGTAAAATAATTATACAGATTACGTATTGTATTTTTTTTTTTTTGTCTTACAATATGTTGCTCGCCTGGTCAGCTTCCATTGCTTCCAAAAGATGTATCATTTATTTTTTGAACAGTGTATTAATTATTGATGGATACTTTGGCCTATATTTGTGGAAAAAATCAAAAACTAGAAACGACAACGTCACTTCTGATGTTTGCCGCACAAATTATGCGTAAAATTTTGTTTGACAATTGGGCAGTGCGCCAGCATACATTAAATCTTACGAAAGATCTTCACCCCCTTCAACCCCTTCAGATTTGAGCACACCTTTGGCAGCCACAGAGGCGCCGTCAGAGAGCAGCAGAGGGGCACATTACGCAACTAATGAAATAGGTGAGCCACTGCGAGAATTTGGCAAGGTGCTGTGGGTTAATGACGTCAAACCTAATCAGATAGAACGGCAATACTTTCCACGTCGAAGATTACACACTCTGGCAGACCAAAGTCCACCTGGTGAGAAGAGGACTGCGATATTCTCTTGTGTTATTTTAGTCAACTGGTCACATATCAACCCCAACCACAGAACCAGACGGCCAAGCACAGAAGATGTAGTCCGTTGGTCTTGGCACATCCAGGAAATCCCAATGATTCATTTGACAAACCGACAAGCCTCAATGTTTGTGGGATTTGCTAGACTTGTCCATGGTGATGGGCTATGTAAACAAAAGTCACTCAAGTTTCACGAGATTTACGCGATTTATGATGTTCCAAAAAAAATGAAAGAGTGACAATGGAGATGCGTTAAAATGCCTGGAATGTCGTAATGCCGTTGAAAATTAACTTGTGATTTTTTTAGCGACACATGTCATCAGTTGCTCCCACAAATGGGTTTCGAATCGACTCAAAAATTTGTATATATGATGTGATATGATGTTGTTAAAGCTGAAACGGATCTCTAAATCTTCTGAGTGGTTTAATGATATATATGAGACTACGAAACTTATATTGCGGATATGAGTTTGAGTTTAATGCATTAATTGTCAACAAAGATGCCAATGAATTGTTGTTGAATACCATATATATATATGTGTATTTGTGTGTATCCACACAATAATTTATATATGTAAGTGTGCGAAGCACTTATTTATATGATGTCGACAATCAATTAATTTCAGATATGCCCACAACAAAAGCCAGTATCGGTCTGTGTGAATTGTTTTTAAATGTAAATTGCATTAAAGTAAATAAGAATGCGACATATTTAAAAGCCGTTTAAGGCAGCCGATGCCATTTCAATTTCAATTATGCCATAAGTTTACTATCCATCTGAGAGGCGCCTCTCTCTCTCTCTCTCTCTCTCGCTCTTTCCATCTCTGTCTGCCGCCAATGACGTCGGCATTTTTACAGACGCATGTCTTCCATGTCCTATGAATGCCAATTCATGAATCCCATTTACTTATACAGATGCTTAGCATCTTCATTCTCAGTTTGCTCAGTGAGGCAATGCATAGTGCAGAGTTCGTTGACATGGCTATAAATTTGTTGTCGCCACAAAAATAGTTTTACAGTTTTTCCCCACTTTCCACTAGTGCTATTTATTCCTATGAATTGCACAATTTGTTAGATTTCTATTCATTCGTTTTGTTATTATAAGTGACAACAGCGCAAACCAAAATAAATATTATTCTAAGAAATTCTAAATAATAAATAATATTAAAAAGTGTTATATGCAATATTCCAATAATTATTTTAGAGTGCAAATTGCTATGAGTTGGAGAATTCAAAGTCCAGTTTTTACCATTAGATTTAAAATTAAATTCTAAGTTTTATTGGATCACATTTGATAGGAAACATAACGAGAGAAATTCAAAGCATTTTTGCGTGACAATATAATACTCAGCTAGTGGCAACTATTGTTGTAGTTTAGTTAATTAAAATCTGTGCACCATTGTGGCAACAACAATGGCAACGAGCAAACCAATGTTACATACCGCTTCCCCACTAAACTGAAATGACGAACCACAACCTCTTGCCAAGTCATTGAATAGACTGTCAACAAATTTCTATTTATTCAAAAAAAAATATAGATACCGTACGTATGTAGATGTGTGTGTGTGTTTCGCTACAAAAGGAGGTTATCCAATTTGTTCGCGAAAAATGAAAAACATTGCTTTTTTACAAACGAATTTCCGTATTTCACTGGCAAAAGCTTCGTAAACACCGCAAACACCCCGTCTACTGAATCCCAAAAAAAACATATTGAAAAATATATGCAACGAATGTTGTAAACAATATTTTTGGACTCCTAAAACTGAGTCAATGCAATGCGAGGGAGTGGCTACAACTTATAAATGCGAAGACAGATGCAGATGCAGCTGCAATGGCATTCTAATGAATAGCCGCACTGCTAAAAATACATTTTTCATAATTACATATATTCTATGCTGCTGACAAGCGAAATGAAAATAATAATTGTTGGCAAAAATAAGTGAATTTTGGCTGGTCAGCTTTTGCGTAGGCCAATGGCCAAAAACTGCAAAAAGTCAATGCGCTCATTAGTCGGAAAAAATGCTATTTATCAACAGAATTAGAAATGTGTCAGCTCCTCGCTTAGATCACAATTGCAGTATGCGAAAACAATTGCGACAATTGTCAACTAAATTTAATTATATATATATATATAGTGGAAGTTCATGGGCGAATAACCCAATAGTTAGGCAAACAACTTGAAGGATTTATCGTATTGAAGTGTCTCTGGCTAATTGACATCTGTTTATTTTCACTTGTCACGGAAGTATAATCATCTTAACCTGTGGGAGGCCCTGTTCTCGCCAACCACCCATGAATTTTGCCATTTGAAGCAATTTGTCAATTTTGGCAACCAAACTGATGACTTTGCCATGGGCAAGGACATATTGCGGCCGAGTCTAATAAACCCAGAATTGTGGAAAGTTCCTGGTCTAGCACAGCATAGTTTCCTATAAGTATACGATTAATATTAATATACATTATGTAAATTAGAGTGAAGTAAAGTAAAATGCTAGCAAGAAAACAATTTCAATTGACTTAACCCTGAGCTGCTTTGCTACCAAAGAAAGAGGCAAATACAATTTTCAATGCATTGGTTTTCTTTTATATTTTAAGCCCAGCTGCCAATTTAATTGAATTGGCAATTCTGCGCTGCTTCGCGTTAAGCTTCTGCTTACTGACTGCCAGGGTCTTTCGCCAATGCTGACTTAAGTGACTTTTACAGCAACATTTAAAATCTTTTCAGAATATCTTATTTATACATTGTATACAAACATTTTTTAAAATTTTGCCTAAGAGTATGCAATGAAATTTAATAGAATAATTACTCATTCTGCTGACGAGTTATCGAGATGCAGGTAGGCGACGGTCTCCTGGAAAAAATGGCTATCATCCTTTCATCTCAGCTTTTGGAATTGACAAATAGGAAAAGAATAAAGTCCTTGCTGCGTTTTCAATATAATCATTAACATCTTACGCCTGCCAAACAGATCTGCTGGAGGTCTGCGCCTTGTACACAAACAAAAACCGGAAAAGATATAATTCAGTTTCCATCTCTATATAAACATTAATATAAATTTATTTAATATCTGCGCTGAAATCAGTAAAATGTAAATCAAATAAAAAAGTATTCATTTTTGGGATTACTTTTAATTACTGCAACGTTCAACGTTCAACGTTCAACGCATGCAGAAGTTTTCAAAAATGAACTCCCGACTTTAAGGACTTGAGGAATGACCAATTGTTTTGATATAATTAATTAATTGTTTTCAAAATTGCTAGCTGTCTGAATACCCTGCTACTATTATTTATTTTAACAATTATGTTCATGTTTACTAGTAAATCACAATAATGCAAATAAAGCAGTTTTGGCAGCTCTATAAATTGTCATCAGCACATGACAGTATATTTCGACAAAATCTCTAATCTAAGCTTTTGTTTGATTTGGTGCAAATAAAGGAATATCGATTAAAAATTAATTCAATGACAAGTGCAAGTGTGTTTTCCAACACTTTTTATTTGGGCAAAGCTGCATTGAAGAATAGTAGGCGACGGGCACCTAAACAAAAAAAATAATGACTAGCCAAAATGGGCAGTAAAGTCATTCTTTCACAAATTGTCACAGTGAGCAGAGCTCTTGGAATTAGAAAATAAAAAAAAAAGTTAAAATTAAATTCCTCTCTAAGAGCCGTTGTGTCGAGCAATAGTTGGTTTTTCGCGTTCATCTCCGTTTCCATAGCAGCGTAATTGTAATTTAAAATCACAAAAATACACAAAAAAAAAAAAAATCCGAAATGATTCCAGTTACTAAGTTGCAAACCAAGGAGGTGCAGTGCCAGCTCGATTCAAGCGATGAGACCAAGGATCAGCCAAAAACCATGGTCACCCCGAAGAGCGACCGCGTCGGAATCTTTAATGCTGAGGAATTTTTTTCGCGTGCCCAGATGAATATCAAAATCAACCACATCTTGCGTTCGCCCAATAAAGTTCCAAATGGCGTGCGCCAGCGCTCCGTCTACACCAACAACCCCCCATCGGTAAGTTCTATAAAAAAAAAAAAATTTACAATGCACTTTTCATCTGTCAGTTCAGTTTGTGTGTGTGCGAGCGAAAAATGAAATGAAAATGCTTCTATTGGGTTACTATTGATTACTTGTGTTTGTTCAATCGCGGCTGTGATCGTTTTAATAAGCACAAAATAAAGAAATATTTTTAATGTGAAATGCAAATAATGTTAAATAAAATTTGCCGCAGTCTTCGATGGGTTTGCCGGGTCCGGTTGCATCACTATCAGCCCGCTTGAGCAGCTTGTCGCTGAATAGTGGCAGTGCCAGTGTGGGCACCAACACTGCTGTGCTGGCCAAGGAGCGTTCTAGCCAGACCAATGTCAGCGGGGCATCTGCCTCTTATAGGCCCGTCAGCATGGGTATTCATTCCTCGCAGGCGCAGCTGCCCACCTCATCCAATTTGGAGCCCATGGTCCATGCTACCAAATCGTTGACTGCTCGCTATCCCAGCACATTTGGGTATGAACATAACGGCGCTTACTATCAATCGGTATGTAAACTCCTAATGATTTAAAACTTTTAGCTAATAACAATTTATCCATTAGCCACAAGCCAAACCGTCGCATCTTTGTGCACATCCACACTACACGCAGCAGTTCCCGTCGCCAATGCCACCACCACCACATGCCTTGTGTCGTGTCAGCTCTCGCCACATTGACTTAGAGAACATTCCACAGGTACCAATGCAAAGCTCTCCTGGATCTGGACCCATTGCCATGTCCAATGGCACAATTCAGCTGCGCCTGCGCGATGGAGTTCGGTGCGTACATTTAAAAAAAATTACAATTTATATCAGTTAACCGAATTAAGCAATAATTCTGTTCCCCCTTAGAATTGATATGACCTTGGACAAGGCAGTGCGTGTGTTTAATCAACGCAGCATGGTTGCTGTCTCGTTGTCCCGCAATGGGACTAACTCTGCTCTGATCCATCCCAATGGACGCATTTTGCAGAACGGCTCCAAGGTGGAGATTGTCGCTTATGATGGCATGAAGACTAACAATTATGTGTAATTATAAATTTAATTTGACCAAGTTATTCTGTGAACTATATCAGATGTCTTGTTCTAAAGTTAATACTGAATACTTTTTAAAGCTATAGTTACTAAAATCTTATTGCAGGCGCTACGCCAAAATGTGGTACAAAGGCGTCAGTTTCACTAGCGAATCTTGCGCTTTAATTTATCTAGTGGACTCGGCTGGAACGCGTACCACCACCGACAATTTCACTGACCTGACCAAGGACTACACTCTGGCGGTGTTTTATGAGTATGAAGCTTTATTTTGTTTGGGATTCTATAAATTAATACAATTTTTCACAGTGACTCACGCCACGGGCCATCCTTTTTTTCGGAAGCACAGGCTGTAGTTGCCAAATCAGCGTATAATTGCGTGGAGGATGGCACCGAGATGTACGAAGTCAATGGTTTTCGCATCATTCAGGCATCCGATGGTTTGGTGAAAGTGACTCGTCAGCACAACAAGGGCCTCATTCGCACCAGCCCTGGCAACGGATCGGTCACTCTAACCACGCTCGGCATACACTGCACCGGCTCTTTGGGCAAGTCCTCGCATCTGTTTTTGCGGTAAGCTGCAAATGCGAAAGCATCCTGTGCAAAGGATATTCTCTAATTTCCTATCACTTTTGCAGTCGCAACGAGAAACGCATGCATTTTGATGGCGCCAGTTTCATAGTTCGTAATGCCGGACACTCGGCAGGCTTTAACGAAAACAATCTGCTGATTGTCTACTAACTCGGATCCATCTTAAGAAAATCTGCACACTCACAAAACACACACACACAAAAACACTAAATATCTGTCAGGTCTTAAGGGCCGTTGCGCTGCCAAGGTATAGAGAGGGATTATAGCTAAAAAAAAACCACAGAAAAAAAACATAAAAATGAAAATAAGACTCGCAAACAAGCTCGAGAGACGATAAGGACATCCTAAGTATCCTATATCTTTTAGTCTAGTAAGTTAGTAAGTACATCTTTCGTTACTTGACGGAGTCCTAAAAAGCAATACATTTTAAATAACTTTTCATAATAGAACTTTTTGATATCAGTGAGAATTAACGTAACTTTTTTGAGACATGTGTTTACTGCCCTGCATACGTGATAATTGCTGATTGGAAAGTGGCAGCGTTTTAGATTTAAAGTCTTATTTTGGCAATATGAAATTTTACTAAATTTAACTATAAAAATGTTGTTAAAAACATTTTGTGGAGAATTTATACATACTGCAAAAGACTTAAAAATCTGTCACTTATAAATTATATTATTATAGACGGCGGTAGCTCCTTAAAGGTGGCTATCGGAGTAATAATTATAATTATCCGTTAAAGATTAGTTTATAGTTATTGCAATCCAAACATGTTTATCCACACAAACACGCACAATGTGAAATATTGTTACATTCTGAATGAGGGAATTCAAAGTGACAATCCTCACACATAACAATTAAACAAATTTACAAATAATAATATGAAATACAATAATTTCATATGTATTACACATTAATTGGCAGGCGTCCAATCGGTTAACATGCAAACACTGTGTGGAGTCTTACAACGATCTCCTAATTACCAAATCACAAGCATGTATAACGAAATTAATGAATGTAGCAAAATCAAATAAAAAAAAATGTATTTTTAACCAAAGTAAAAGCAGCAGTTGGCATTTCAAAATATTGGTTCGAACTGGACAATTCAGTTCACGGCGCAAATGCTTTGATGTAAGATGAAAGCCATAACTTGTAAAGATGCCCAGATAGTTAACTCCAACCCGTAATACTTTCACGGTCACATAGGTAGCCAAGATGAAGGCTCATAAATTTTCAACTAAATTGCTTTATGGCGCACACACAAACGAGCTGTATGTGTAAGTAAAAACACACCCTTAGGAGCAAAACACCCCCTCAGTGCACATCTCGTAAGTTGACCTGCCATAAACTGAGCAATAAGCCAGATGATGTTTTCATATGTGTTGCTCACTTTGGTATAATATAAAAATGTTCAACAGGAATTCGTAAAGGTTTTTGGACGTTGTTTTGCAAATCGAGGAAACAATTTCGTATTTTGACAATCAGTATATATAATACGAGTATTAGCTTTATCTGTTGTTACCTGTAGACATATCCAAAAGCATAAAGAGATCGGATCGGCTGTCATATAGACTATTGCTTCCAAAATGCTTGGGGCTGACGCTGAGTTGCTGGTCTGCTGCTGTTGATAAAGATTATTGGATAACGCTTAGCCAGCAATGTTCGATTCTGTCATAAATAGAGAATTGAACCCTTGAGGAGACAAGGCGATATATATATATAGATTTAAATGTACATTGAGCAGACGATATGCATGTAAAGCGATAGCAGAGGTGAGAGGTGCAGTTTATAGCAGATAGAGAAACAGCAATGGCAAATACAACATTTAAACATCTAAAATCCGAATATTTATATAAGTGTGACGTATTCTCCGATTTTCTAATGGGTGTTATTATATTCTCTCTCTTTCGCTCTCTCTCTCTCTCTATGTGTGTATGTATGTTTGTGGCTGAGTGCTTTCATAAATAGACAAAGTTAAGATAGCAACTCAAACTGCACATGAATATATGTAGGTAAATATATGTATGTATTTATTTACGGGAGTCGACATTCCAGTCAAATCGCTTGCCTCATCTCGTTAGGTTCTGTGGATGTGGCATTTTCAATGCTTACGCTTGCGTGCCTCTCGTCACACTTTATGAACCGGGGGGAGAGAGGACGAGCGGCGGCAGCATTAGGTAGGTAGGAGAAGTGCGCTTGTGCCCAACATCAAACGCTTTTCACACTTAATTGGGCATAAAATTAAATCAAAATTGATTAAAACACTTCAATGACAACGAAAAGCTTCATCAGCAACAGAAACAACAGCTCAAATTCAAACGCAAGCAAAAGCAACAACATTGACAACCACTTTCCACCCATCCACCCATTAACTAATCCTTCTTTAAAGTATACATATATGGTATATATATATATTTATATATATATATATGTTTTGCACTTCCCAGATGACGCATCGTTATCGACCCCATTGCCTGCTAACTTTGGCTTTGTTTAGTCAACTGGCAGAATGAAATTGGCAAGCCTTTGGCCACCGGCGCCCAGAAGGGAGTCTATTAAGTCCTCGATATAATGGCCTCGCCAAAGTTTTTAAAACGTAATTTCCGCTTTGAGGTACTCTGCACCAGCAAACTACGCTGCTGGGCTAAAAAACCAATTTTTATTTATTACCATTTAATATGTCGTCAATTAACTCAAGCCGACCATGATTATTATGCCGCAGATATTCAGACACACACAGACTAAGGGCGAAGCAGATGTTCCATTTCATTGTAATTTATGGTCATAAATCTTAAGGCCAATTTGCATGTCAAAGACATAATCTGGCCTTAGAGCGCCATGCCAATTCCGAACAATTCAACCATTGAATAGTAAAAAGACTTGGAACTCGGCAAACTTATTACTAACTTTGATGAGGTTATTTATGATTTGAATTCCAGATACTGAACAGTTACCTGAATTGCTAACAAATATCTGTTTGCAGCACCCAATCTAGCTGCCAATGCGACAACCTAACTGAGTTTAAGAAAAGTTGTTCCGTTCCCAAAAGGACGTGCGATCTTTTGGATTTGTTGGTTGTGTCAGAGGAGGAGCTGTCGGCACTTTGTGTTGCACCCGTCAATCAAATAAATCAAAGAGGCAGCAAATTGCTGGCAACACTTTGGCTACCCCCAGGTAGGATCAAAGCAAACTGTCAACGGCGTCAAAGGCAAATAAGTATTTATCCTTCGAAAAAGGGGCAATTCAAGTTAGTGCGCTGTATGTGTGCCAGTGCATTATTGGAGCTAAATTCTTGATGTTATTTGATCCTTGATAAAGTGTGGACCTGAAGAGACTGCTTCCTCTGCATCCGCCCCCAACTGATTGATATAAAAAGCATGTGTGTGAGAAAGATGTGAGCTATTTGAGCGAGATTTATGTAACCTTAGATATTAGTGCCACAATATTTATTACTGTGTCAACTGATGTCAACTGTGTAAAATATGCACAATAAATCCGCTTGTCAAGTAAATGGTGCCGTTAATAGATTTATGACATATTCGATTGGCATTTTGCACGCTTGCATTTGATATGGACTGTCGCCCCGCATAAATGAATTAAAATTCTCGCTACTCAATTAAATCAATCAATCAGATCTGAATGCTGCGTTCGAGGAATTCCAACTTTGCCAACTTTACATAAATGCAATCGGGATGAGACGCACCTCTCTATCATATACAACAAGTGAATCGAATTTATACATTCAAATTCCAATTGCCGATTATGACAGTCATCGTTAAATAAGGCAATTGCAAATGAATCGTGACAAGAAGCAAAATAAATTTATTCCAAAAATATTCATTCCATTAAATTTTTTGTCGGAATTTCCATCAGAATGTTAATAAATTTACAATGAATATTCTATAGATATATTTGGCAAATGAATGATTCAATTCCTGCCTTGGCAACTGTTTAGTTAGCGTTATTTAGGAATTGGCATTTAATATGGATACTTTTCAGAATATTCAATAATTTTAATATATTCGATTAACTAGTCTAACTACAACAGAAGAGTTGCACAGGGGTTGATTATTAATTGTTGACGTTCCTTGAAGTTGAAGTGTTTAACACTTTGCGCATAATTAATTGTTTTGTGTACTTTAACCATTTTAAGCATTTAAAGTGACAGAAAGTTGTTTTGCACTGACGATGACAAAACACTTGATCAACATTGTTTCGGGATTAATTGTTTTTCATTAGAGTCAAGAGGCAAGTGAAATGCGAATGAAAATAAAATAAGTACATTTTCGGGAAAATTAACAGACAAAAAGACAAATTTATGAAATGAGTGCGCAATTAATAACAGCTGGCAGTGAAGCTGTTGAATTTCCCAAAATATGCTTTTAATTTGACGCAAATCCCTTAAAGGACAAAAATATGAAAATATAGTTATGTTTATTTCAACTTTAATCATCTTAATCTTTTGTAATGCCAAAATGAAGTTCTGTGGAAGTGCCGAAAAAACATGACATGGAAAATTATCATGATTGTTGTATATTTTTCATATCCTCATCGTTTTTGTTTATCAGATTGGTGGGAATACTAAATATGAAGAATGGTTGAGTTTCCCAGCTGCCATTCATGTTGGCAACTTTGCATCTGCTCATGACACAATTCCAGTGAGAATATCATTATTTCCCACCCATACGGCCCAAATTCGCTTGACTACACTTCACTTCACTTCACTTCAATTCACTGTGCCCCATTGTGTGGCGCATGCAAAACATTGCGGCAAGTGGGACGACAGCTAAAACGGCGCCATAATTAAGTCGCAAAATCCAAACTGATGGTGCAAGGTGCTCCATGCCCCTGCCACGCCGCTACCTCTTTGAAGTGGTCTCATGACAATGCTTGAGCTTTGGTGTCCTACCAAGCAGTCCTCATTATTTTTCATTAAAATTCATTAGCATGTAATGTCTGGCGTTTAATATTCAACTGTTTATCTGCTCACCTGTTCTGTTCGGCAGAGGTGTCTTTTGGCCTCTTCAGCACCCACTCAGCGTAATTATTTGGCTCGCCGATTCAATTAAGTCTAATGGTAAAATGTCGTTAAGCAATTAAATTGCTTTTGTTTTTACTTCGCCGGAACGCAATATACCAATCCCTCCGTATAGTCTGCTCAAATCAAATTACGGCCGACATTTAAATCTGTACAGATAACTATGACCAGATAACTATAACCATGAAAACTTCCATAGACTGCTTAAAATACATACATTTTGAATGATAATTTATATTTTCCTAAACAATCATGCATTTTCCCATATGCTTATATAAACGATTGGTGCTTTTATTGTTAAGTCAATCAGCCATAATCTGTTCAGCCACACCTGAAATTTTGAGCCTGTAGGCAATTTTCCCGCTTTGCAGAATTTTGAGTGGTTAGATAATATGTGAGTTAAATTTTGAAGCTAAAAGCGGGACTATATATACATGCCACAGGGCCTACAAGGTGAGGTAATGAAATAGTACTCACATGGTAGGTGAGTCCATTGATTTGATTTCCATCAGCAGCTGATTCTCTACCAAAGCCACCACCTCCACGTCCACCTACTCCTCGATCCGCAGTTGGCTTTGTGATTGGATGCGGGCACGGTTGCTGGTGCTGTTGTTGAGGGTGCTGTCCAGTTAGTGGGCTATTGGGTGGCAGCTGATGGGCGCTGTTCGTATATTTGCCGATGGAGTTGGAGTTGGAGTTGGGGGGCAATGGTGAGGCGGGCGGAGTGGGTTGCGGCTGTGGAATTGAGGGGCCCGTTCTGTTGCGTAAACGGGCCAATGCACTCCGTAAACCCTCCGTATTGTCTTTGTCGGGCCCCTTTCAAAATGAAATGCATCCGCAGAGCACTTTGAGCCGCTCACCTTGCAACGCTGCGGCGCTCAACTGCAATCGCGGACAGTTTAAAGTCTCCCCTTCTCTTTCTTTCTCTATCCCTCTCTATCCTTGTAAGTTATTTAACTTTTATCGAATGTCTATCAATTAGTTTAGTTGGCGATGAGACGAAACTGAAAGTTTTTCACTTTTTTTGAAGAATATTAATTAGTTGCACACGATACACACACATTTGGCCACCCGATATTGATATGATGCCACAAAGTTTTGCCTCAATCAGCGCACACCAACACACACACCCAATACATCACAGTTGTGTGTGCAGTGTGCGAAAATATGTTCATATTCAACTACAGTAAAACTTTTTTGTCACGTGTTCCGTTTGTGTGTTTGATGCTTCGACGAGGACCGTCCTTAAGTCTTGTAAAATTCTACAAAATTCGTATTCCCTAGAATACCATGGGATATCCATTTAAATAGTCAGTCAGATCTAGCTGTAAAAAAATAGAGAATCATTTGATTAGTATATATATATATATTATTTGTTTACTTAGCAAGCTTTTTTATGTAATAAGAATATATGAAATGTTATGCCATAAACGCCCAAATGTTAGTTTAATGGCAATTAAATTATTTGCTCACCGACATTTTATTTTAAAATTGCTTAGACGACAGAATGCGAAACATTTAAAAAATTCCCAATTAAATTCACGTTTGTCCTCGAAATGTAGTTGTGAAAAGTGTTTTTTTTTTTTTTTTGGTTAAATTGGTAGAGGTAGGTGGGGGGAAGGCGTGCAACGCAATTTAAGATGCAACCAGTAATTAAAAGCACGCCCAGCCTATGTCCTGTGGCATAAGCTTGCCACTCGGTTCTCACTCCTGCCACCTGCCGTTGCTATTTTTGTTGAGACTCAAGGATTTGTGCAATGTGACAAACTATCTTTTCTTTAGCCTGGCAAATTGGGGCACACCGAAAGACAAATACTCTAATAAGCAGAAGAGAAACCAAGCAAAAAATAAAACTAACTAATCTAAATGGTATGCCATATAAGTCATCTGGGAATCAACCTCGTCGGTTGCCTCTTTTATGAAACTAAGGTTATGAAATGTGCACAGTGACAGCTGTTGCCTGCTTAACAGCCGCAGGCAGACATAAACAAGCTTGCCGAATGCCTCATATGTATACATGGCACACCTGGCACATCCTCAGACCCTTCTTCACAAAGAGACACACCCTCACATTACTCTCTGCTTTTTTACGATGCTTTTTGTATGCCAGTGGCAAAGTCAGCAATAAAAGCAGTTGTAACTTTTTGTCTGCGTGCCAAAAGGATGCTCTTATTACCGGTTCTTTCAACTGAACACCTGAATATACTAATGCGAATACTGTGATTTCATATGCAATTTAGTGAAATAATTTTTCAATCAACTAAAATTGGTTTTTGATCATGATTTATTGTTGGCCCATAGAATCGATGACTTTGTGATATAGTGTTTGACTGGGGAATACAGTTGAAGGACAGGTTGCCGCAAAATTTGTTTAATTTCTTGTCGAATACAAAATGTGGGAAGGAACAAAGTTAAATGAAACGTGGATATTTTCTAAAATCTTTTTTGGGCATATTCATCATTGCTATTGTGTGTGTTTGGGTGTTTGTGTGCTGGGGGAGTTTTTTTTGGCTTTTAAAAGCAATTTACTACCATTGTTGTCGACGCTTGCTATGCAGCAATTATTTTCTCATATTACGTATACGCAGTGCGTGCCCTATTCCCTGTTTGCAGATTTACAAATATCCCCCCGCACATTAAACGACAATTTCTTTTACAGTTGCTCTTCTTCCTTGCTTGTTGGGTGACTTTTCGTTATTAAGTCCAAGAAGCCAAATTGTGGGCCACAATTTCCATGAGACTCAAGTGGTCGGCGAGGTCAACAATATTACAATATTCATGGGAAAACACCAAGAATTGACTAAAGCGTTTTGCTG
The DNA here is from genome assembly GCA_035042405.1 of Drosophila demipolita. NCBI lineage: Eukaryota > Metazoa > Arthropoda > Insecta > Diptera > Drosophilidae > Drosophila > Drosophila demipolita. Next base: position 6,279,925 of record JAWNLI010000033.1, read on the forward strand.
CAGCAAACAAAATGTGCGTAAAATTAATTCTAGGCAAACACTGAGGCCACCCACACACACCCAAGTGATAAAGTGGAAAATTTATAACTCCTCAGCGGCAGCCGTGTACCTCCACCTCATCGTTGTGTATGAATAATTTTATAGTTGTATTAAAAAGCAAGCAATTTATGGCATTGCAATTACATGAATTATTCCTTACTTTTCATAAATTAAAAAAAAAATTGCCTTTTCCATCGAATTTAGTTCTAGCATCAAATCAAGGTAGACGACAACATTTGTATCCAATATGAAAGAAAGATTTGAAAATCAACCAATGGAATTCAGTTTCCTTTGAGAGGACATCCATCATACAGTTTTTTCGGTATGTTAAGAAATGCGATATAGACAAGTATATAATTAATATTGATTTATCTCTGCGTGCATTAAATAATTTATAACATATAATCACTCATACGCAACGTTGGCGTGGCGAGAATCACGGAAATACAGCAACAATAATAATTTCGCCATTATTGGCTAATTTTGAATTCATTTCACACATTCGCCTTGACATGGATAATCATGATAATGTACAGCTTGCAGGTGTGATTGATGTGTGCCTTATCACGGCAATCATTAGTTGCAAAAGAAATTTTTCTCCGACAAAACAGAATCCTCCATCAACACAAAGTTTTAAATTTTATGAGTGAAAAATGGTTTGCTATTAACCATCAAAATACATGTTCGCCAAAAGGCATTCTGCTTTCTTCAAGTTACGTTAAAGCTTATAAATCCAACCTAGGATTACGACAGCATAAGAGGTATTAACAAACAAGAAAAACGTAATTGCTTTAAATTAGATTGGTCAGAATCCACAAAAAGAAAATACAAGAAATATAAATTTCCGGGCAAACTTAATTACGGTCAATTAAAAATCACCCTTGCAGACTGAATAATCCTGTTTCCCTCAAAATGTAATTAATATTTTAATCAATTGAATAACCTTTGTTTTATTAATTAGTTATTTTAGCTTGTACTAGCCACAGAAACAAAACAATGCACATATATACAAATAGCGATTAAAATTGCAATTCTCGGACAAACTAATTAAAAAAGCATTCGATTAAATTTAACTAAAATGCAAATATGTAGATTGGTTTAACCCGGTGAAGTTGGGGGTTATTTCATGTAGGGTTTGTTGTACAGTTTAGACAGGTAAATAATTGAGTGCTTGTGTGTCATACTTTTAATGTAATCGAATGAAATGGGCTGCATATGCTACACTTAAGTTGCACGCCCATTAAATGGATGGGCGTAGCAAACCCAAACCCTTTCTTCCCCCCAAGCACTCCCCGCACGTAATAGAGAGTTGGCAAACAGCTTTGCCGCATTTCGTGCAAAATTGAGTTCGCACAATAATTCAATTTGGCAAGCACATAAATTTTATATATGGCGTTAAAAGGATTTCAATACAATTTCAAATACACATGTTCCCTCACACACACACACACACATCTATATACTATGGGCTTACGCAATTTGTGGTCTATTGGAAATAAGGTGCACAGATTTAGGCATTCCATACAGTTCTATTGATGTCACCTTTACAAGCGGTTCCTTTGAATATATGCCCCGAAAATAAACTATAATCGAAGCAAATACACATACACATAGGCACTCATGTGTGTTACTCATGTGTGTTACCTAATAGCCTTAATAGCTACCATTTAATGGACACCTAATTAAGAGAATAATACGCAGTTGGCTCTGTACATTTATATACTGGACTAACAGACTGTTGCCATAACTTATTTTGGTATATACTACTTCGTACAGTTTCCAGGCTGTTAGCGAGACTCTCTGAACTGGGATTCATGATTCTTAGTCAGCACTTGGGATTCATGATTCTGTTGTTGCCTTTCCAGCTCAATGAATAGGTCATATCAATATCTAAATTCTCCTAGTCATCCAGGCTGCAAATGACAACCGAAATGCGATACAAACGAAGTTTCTTGCCACTGTGTAATTGGGATGCGGACAGAAGAGTGCCACTTGGGAGAAGCCAACACACAATCCAATTGCGACACGTTGCTCAAACATCTTTTATTGTGAACGACTTGCTTAAGCTTTTTAGTTTTATACCATCCACAGTTCCCGTTTACATTGGCGAAAACAGTTGCCAAACAATTCCAATAAGCTATTGTGGCAAGTGGGAGCGGCACATACCGGCGAGGCACAAATTAAATGAGGCTGTCAATCAAAAGTGGTTGTTGGCTTTCATGACATAGATTAAAAACACTTCTACCTTGTGGCTTATACTTCGGTTTTATGCTACACAATGACATGATGAGAGTGTAGAGGTTCGATGGAAGAGAGGAAAACCCCATCACGTCCAGGTCAGATTGTGACTGAAATTGCGCCATTAGGCAACATTGATACGCAGTTTACGGTAGCCATGTGAGACCGACTGTTGATGTTTCATTAAACTTTCAGGGACATTTCGGCAATGCACAACGCAGTCTGCAATATTAAATGGTTTTCCCATTACACATTATCATAAATGGCAGTGCATGGTCCCAAATAAAGGATAAAAATTTAATTTGCAGTTCCAGAACGTTACTCTCTTGACAGCAAAAGTCGAGGACAGAACAAGTTATTTCTACGACTTGGCATAGAATATTAAATATTCCCGCTCTGAGGGTCAACAATGAATTGTCCCAGTCAAAGTCATTGCCCTGGTGAGTAGTCTGCTGCCAGCAATGGAAAAATGCATTTTCCTTGTGTCACAATTACTATTCTCCCCTCTTATCCCCAATGGCTGTGTCGCTGCTGCTGACTTCAGCTTTGAAGCCACGACCCTTGACTCTATTGTTCTCTGTCCTGCAATAAAATATATTTTTGCTTGAATTTGATTTTTTATTGCTATTCAATAACAATTTTTATAGACTGTCTCAGCATTTATATATAAATGTAGTTATACTTATTTAATATATTCCTATCAGGTCAAGTTTGAGAATTATATTTTGGAGTATCCCTATTGAGGGATAAAAATGGATGGAACGCATAAAGCTGCCCTGCTAATTACATTTTAATTAAAATCCGTGGTATAAAACATTAAACGGCGCTGCTTTCTTACAATTTCTTTAGTTTTCTGTCTTTTCTCTCCTTTACCTTCATACTTTCATACCTGTCGTGCACTCAGTTGTGGACATTTAATTAATTAAACTCCCCAGCTCAGTGAGAGCACTATGAAAGCACAATGATAAAAGGACAGCAATGGACGAGGATAAGAAAAGAGATGCGGAAAATAAAATGCATCGCAGCTTTGCAACTCTATATTTTGGAGCTTGTCTGGGGAAAAATGTCATTTAATTTAAATTGCATAGAGCTCGAAATTGTTATTTGAATAATTCTTATCCTTGGGGGGCAATATAGAAAATGCAATAAACTGCTTTAAGTTTTCTACTTAAAGCAGCCAAGAGCTGCGAGGGACAGCAGCTTATTGTGAAATTCAGAACTCGCTGTGCAGGTTTTGGTTTCATGCAATCAAGCTTATTCTGTTGCCTAGATAACAGTTGAAAATCGTAGCAATTACCGGGGCAACTGATGCATAGCTAACGCAGCTGATTGATGCTGCCCCCGTTGACGGTTTTAGGTTGTGGAGTGGACTGGGGAATATCAACAGGAATGGCGTCAACGAGCTGCTTGTAAATCGGTGCCAAATCAGCAAATGCTTCACATCACTTCATTAAAAAGCATAGACACCCTCATTTGTCGCACCTGTCCCTGTTAGCCTGTCATACGCGGGACTGTGGCACACAGTGCGTATGATTGCTGGTAGTATGTGGCACACAACAATGGCAGCCACTTGATGTTGACAGCTGTGTTCAACTCGGAGTTGGATACCCTTACATTTGCATAGCTGGCTCACGGCGAAAAAAAAATGTAAATTCCTAATTTGTATGCCATTGAAATTTGCATGTACATGACTGTTGTATTGAGTATTGGGACAGCTTCCTATTAATTCTTTTTCTGTGTACATATGATATGGGACTGCTACTTTAATATTTAAATTGTATCAAGTTTGGCCTCAAGCTAATTTAGAACCACCAAAAAAAAAGCACACACACGTGAGCAAACAGACGACACAGCAATTAATTGAAGAGAGTTTTTTTTGTTTGACTTGTATGCAAACAACAAAAAATATTACCACAAAAAAATAAACCTAAGTTTTTTTTTTTAAAAGTGGTAGTTCGGCAGAAGCCAAATAAATACCCGTCAGTGAGCCTAAATACCCACAATTGGAAAAAATCTTTGTGTTTGCTTTAAATGATAAATTTGTTATTATTGTGTTTAATGCCCCTTTGCGAAATCTTTTTCAACTGTGCGTGTTACCTTGTTTTGTCTTTCAACTTTTATTTCGTAAGTCGCTTTTGTGTCTTTGTCCGGCACATTTCATAATGGCCTGGCCACAAACTTTGTAACTAGGACTTTGGGTTTATACATGTTTGTATTTGTATTTTCGTGTTTATGCTGTGGACTTCGACGGAATTAAAACAAACATGTTATGCTGCGGCATTTATAATGACGCACATATGGGTAAGTATGTCATACAAATGTATATGACATATGGCTATAAGCACATCTAATACCATCAAATTGTTATGTTAAAGCGCTTTGCCAACGACCTGCTTCTAACCAGCTTCAATTGACCAAACAGCATGTGCACTAGACCTTCCCCTATAGTAATGGAATGCTATCAATGATATCATCCTTCAGTAAATGAAGTGAATGGCCTATAACAAGAAATGTGTAAATCCATTTATTACGCGCCTAAATGAAAATACGGCTAAATACTCTTTACAACAGACACATATGTGAATGTCTGGAATAGCATGTCTTATTGAGTTTCTAAATAAAGAAAATGTGATTATAGTTTCGTAATCGAATTCAGCAGAAAGCAATAAATAATATTCATATGACACTTACTCGTATTATTTATAGAAAATATAATATATAGAGAAGTAGAAGACCCATGCATTAAATTCACATGCTGGGATATCCAATCGGGCGAAGAATAAGCAGAACCCCGACGGAATAGCATGTGGAACGCACAATGAAGAAGCGTAAAACGTGAAAAGAAACAACAAACAAATCAAAAATGGGGGTGGAGCAGAGTTAGCAGAGAGTTTAGCAAAGACAACAACCGGAACTCACATGTCGTATTTAGCGCATAAATCTATGCTACATTCGAATTTGATTTGACATCTTTCTTTTATGTTATGTATTTTGTTGTTATTATTATTATTTTTTTGTGAGCTACTTCACTACACAATTTCGGCTTCAACTAATTTTATGTCGTTTAATACAATTATATAATATTTTTTTTATGACTAGGCGGCAGCAACATTTTGTGGCCCATGCTTTGGTTATAAACACAAACTAGCACAAGACACACACACACTTTGAGTAACACACACGCGTTCGCATCTGCCTTACTTTTTTATGTGGGATTTGCGTTTCAGTAGCACATTTTTTATACGTTGCTGAGCTGCCCAGGACGAGACGACCTAATGCTACGACCGTTCAACTACGACTAAACTCAACTGAACTGAACTGAATATCAAATGAAACTGACGAGCCAAAAAGAGCCTGAGTGAGAGTACATGTACATATTTATATAAAACCATGTACGTTTGTAGGTGTGCTGTGTGTGTGTGTGTGTTTGTGCAGGCAAAGAGCTTTGACGAAGCATGCGACACACAGCAGGGCAGTGCAAAAATAGCGCGAATTTGAGTGGAAAGCCCAGCACGACGAAGAAGCACAATCAAAGCAGCTGACACATATTTTTGGGCTTTGTTTTGGTTGTTTCCAGGCGTCGCAGGGGATATCGCTGCCAGCGCTACTGCGACTGCGACTGCTTCTGCTTGCCGGTGTTTTTCTATCTCGCATTCTCTCCCTGTCCCTCTCTCTTTATCGCTCTCTCACCGTCTCCCTCTCTTTCACATACTCTAAGCCTTAATCAGAGAGACAGAGAGAGAGAGAAACAGCGTCGGCGCGATGATTCCGAAATAAAATACAGGCCAGCATAAATAACAAATATTTTTATAAAAAGTCTCGATTGAGCAATTTGTGCTCAACCAGATGAGCCATCAACGATATTACGAGAATCGGCCATTGCTTTCGGCGCTTTTATGCATTCATTCACTTGGGGAATTCATTTCATCGATTTCGTTTTGACCAATATTCCGATGAATTTGTTTACGAATTAGTGTGGCACAAGTCATGAATGAATGAATACATACAGTATATATACAGAATCACACACACATACACGCAAATGCAATTCGTGAGTAAAATAGTACAGCCACATACTACTAGCCAACTATTTGAGTGTGTCTGTCTGTTTGCGTTTGCTATCTCCTTCTCACTCAGGTTGAATGACACTGGTAAGTGGATAGGGCACTCGGGATTCCCCGTAATTTGTACGTTACGGCTTTGCCGCTCAATTCCTGTGTGTCAGTGTGTGTGTTTGCGTGTATTTTTGCGTGTTATAGGCCTCTCGCAAGTGTGTGTACACTGACAACATCAGTTTGCGTTTGCACCGGGAGTTAGAAGGGCGTGACACAGTTGCGTGGAATGTGAGCAAATTAGTGCATTTTCTGGGGCAAAATGACAGCATGTGTGCGTGTACGTAATATATAAATATATATTGGTGTATTATATATTTATCAATGCCCCAAAGAATGCAAGAATAATTCAATTTAAATGGACGCTCGAAAGTATGCATCTAATTGTAATTGTATGAAATACATTTATTTCTACCAATCTCTAAGGTATGCTGCAATTTTTGACGGCACTAAGACACCGAAAAGCATACTTTTGTGTGCCCATCAAATTCAATTGTCTCTAATTTCTTTTGAATATTTTAATCTCATGAATACACATCTATGCAAATCGTTTTGTTTATTTTGGCATAAGTACATTTAAAGTAAACACACACAATATGGAATGTCAATAGTATAGTGGATTTCAAAAGCCAGAGACCGAAGTGAATAATTAACGAAGCTATAACGGCGGCTTCAATATGGAGATTAAGTTAGTCTTTGCTGCTGTCTTGAAGCAACAGCAGCTTCAAGTCCATCAAGTGGTCGTGTTACAATGTGCAGTGAAGCAGAGGAAAAAGTTGCGAAGGTACAAATTATAAACAATCAAAACTTTTACTTGTAGTATACGGATACAAATGCAGTTGCACGAACTTTGTTTGACTTTGACAAACTGCATTAAAGTATGTTATACGCACTTTAAGAGCTCAACTTTCTAAGAGTGTAAAGCAAAAAAAGAAGACGCAGCTGAATGAAGCTAATAAATTGAATTACACTGTCTCCGGACACTTGTAAATTTTATTAGCAATCATGTACAAATTCATTTTAATATACATCAAGTGAAACTTGCAGCTGCTGCCGTTCTCCACGGGCAACTGTTTGAAGCGATATAAATATTAAATTTAAGTTTTCCACAAGAGCTTATGATGGAAATCTTTCAGATGATACAATAACATTACTCTCAGTCACCAAAATGAATCCATATGGCTCACTCGATAGCGTGCAACTCAGACGAACTGAAGGAGACCAAAGCCTGTTCAGATAAGATAGCGCACTTATCGATATCGGCTGAAACATTCAAACGCTTCGAACAGACGATCGTCAGTCAGTCGGGTTAGTTGAGAACCTCTGTGCAATTCGAACGGTTCGTTCTGAATCGCGCTGCGCGTAATTTAAAGAGCGAACGACTTAGGTAGAAAGCGAGAGAGAGAGAGAGAGCAGAGGTGGCCTTATATATATGTACATGCATATATAAATAGAGGGAGAGACTGTTCCGCTGAGACCGGTTACATATAGATATATATATATATCAACAACAAAACACTTCGAATGAGTGAGAAAAGAGTGCGTCGTCGCGTTATTACGCCGACAACAGATGAGTCCAATGCAGATCCACTGCTGAGACAGCGCCAGTTGCACCTGGATGACGAAGAGGTAAGCTGTGAACGGAAATCAGTTCGAATAGTACGAGTGCAATAGACTGACATAAACATTTTGTAGATATTCGCTTGATAAGATGAACTATTTCGGTTGTGCACTGTGTGATTAACGAATGAATTGAATTTTTTTGTTATTATTCAGCAGTGTCAGCTGCAATTCAAGTTTCCATTCATATCGCCAACCCCAAAACCGGACTCAGTCGCATTCCCATTATAGGCTTTATCGAGGCGTCAAATTTCGGTAGCAACAGCACAGACACAGTTGTTAATTGGTGGCGAGTGCTGATTAGATAAAGTTTTGATAGATTAAATCGAACTATTAACACATTTTACTCAACGCGCTATGTAGAAAGTGTTTTAATTAATAACTCTTATCTTAACCACACATCACCCAAAAAAAAGTGAGTAACCACTAGAAACATTAACCCAATGTTTCCCCATATTATTCTCTTCCAATAGCGAGCCAATGGCTGCGAGAGAGCCTTCATTTGCCGCGAGAAAATCAAATGGTATTGGGCTCCGGCGTTTATTGCCTTCTGGCTGCTCATCTATTGCGCCATCTCGATACCCGCCGCCAACCATTTGCCACGCCCACTCACAATCAAGGATGAGGCCAAGTACCCGGAACGTTTCATTGCCGAGCGCGCTGAGCAAGTACTGCAGAAACTGGTGGCCTTGGGACCACGAGTCGTGGGCAGCTCTGAGAATGAATTCGGCTCGGTTAAAGTGATCGGCAGCACCATGCAAAAGGTGCGAGCTGATTTCAGCGCCGTCCACGACATTGAATTGGACGTGCAGGTGGCATCTGGCAGCTATATCCACTGGGGTGCCATCAACATGTACCAGAGCATCCAGAACATTGTTGTCAAGGTCAGTCCCAGGAGCACCAATAGCAGCACATATGTTTTGGTCAACAGTCACTACGATACGGTGCCCGGGGGTCCGGGAGCTGGTGACGATGGCTCTATGGTGGCTACCATGATAGAAACGATACGTGTGCTGGCCAAATCGAAGGATCCACTCAAGAATCCCGTCGTCTTTCTCTTCAATGGTGCCGAGGAGAATCCTCTCCAGGCCTCGCACGCCTTCATCACCCAGCACAAGTGGGCAAAGAACTGCAAGTGAGTAACAAATCCCGCTTCCAAATCCAAAATAAAGCTAAACAACTTCCCTTTTGTTCGATCGACAGAGCACTGATCAACTTGGACTCGGCTGGCAATGGTGGTCGTGAGATTCTCTTCCAGTCTGGTCCCAATCATCCCTGGCTAATGAAGAGCTATCGCCGTGCAATCAAGCATCCCTTTGCCTCGACAATGGCCGAGGAGATGTTCCAGCACAACTTCATACCTTCCGACACTGACTTCCGCATATTCCGTGATCATGGTGCTGTGCCCGGCCTGGACATGGCATATCAGTACAATGGCTATGTCTATCACACCCGTTTCGATCGTGCAGAGATCTTTCCGCGCGGCAGCTTCCAAAACACTGGCGACAATCTCTTGGCTCTGGTCCGGGAGATTTCCAGTGCACCCGAGCTGGAGGATACATCGGTAAGCAGAAAAACCGACAGCACATTTATTTGGAGAATAATCTATTAGTCTCTGTCTAGAAATTCGCTGAGGGACACACAGTCTACTATGATGTGATGGGCTGGTTCCTGGTCTTCTACTCCGAAACGGAGGGCATCATTCTCAATGTGGTTATCTCCGTCGCAGCGATTGTTGTCTGCGGCTTGGCCATAAAGTTAATGTCCAACAACAACGGCATCAAGCTGGAGAAGGTGCTCAAGCGTACTCTGCACACATTCGTTCTGCTCATCCTGGGAATTGTAGCTGGCGTCTGCCTCACCCTGTTCATTGGCTGGTTCATGGATGTCACGCATCTGCCTCTTTCGTGGTTCACACACAACTGGCTGCTCCTTGGTCTCTACTTCTGTCCATTCTTCTTTGGTCTGGCCATTGTGCCAGCTCTCTACTTCCACTACACGGCGACTGTAAGTAATTGTTTAACTGAATCCCAGCCTTGGCTCATCCTTTTTAATCTACAGGATCGCTTCCCCATTGGGCAGCGTGTCCAGTTGCTGCTGCATTGCCATTGCCTGCTTCTGGCACTGCTCACCCTGGTCCTGACCATCTGTGGTATTCGCTCTTCATTTGTACTCATGCTGACGTGTCTGTTCTACACGGTCGGACTGGTCTTCAACCTGGCCACCAATCTGCATCGTCGCAGTAAGTAGAACCTAAGGTGCTACAATACATATCAAATCTCTTCAATCATCCTTTCCCTTTGCCGCAGATGTTCTTTGGATTATACCGCACATTGTGTCCTACGTGCCACCCTTTTTGTTCTTTGCTTACTTCTCGCACAGCAACATGGTCACGTTTATTCCGATGCTCGGTCGCTTCGGTGATACGGTGAATCCAGATCTGATCGTGGCCGTATTCAGCATTGCTGTTAGCCTGCTAATTGGCGGCATGATTGTGCCCTTGCTGCACATGTTCCGCAAATCAAAGACCATCATTTGCGCCCTGCTGGGCGTCACCCTGATTTGCTTTATAATTGCCATCACACCCATGGGCTTCCCCTACAGACCGGAGACGAGTGTGCAACGCTTCAGCGTATTGGTAAGAAGCGACACCTTCCTAGTAAAAGCCACAAATTAACCTGAGTTTAATTTTTTTTTTATAGCATGCTCAACGCACCTTCCACGATGCTGATAACAATGTGCGCAAATCGGAAACTGGTTACTTTATTATGCCACAGGATAGACGCACCTATGCAGTAAAAAGTAGGTGTTCCCCTGTATAAATCAATGGAAATTATTGAAAGAGAAACAAGTTACGTAATCTGATTAAATTGCCACTTTCAGATAAGGTAATTAACATGACTCTGGCCAAATCGGTGCGGGACGAATGCAAAAAGGAAACATTCTGTGGTTATCCCTTGTACAACATGCGCTGGCTTAAGACTAGGTAAGGTCTACCCCACAAGCACCACTACTACGATGATGCACAAAACGAAATCACATCATATGTATTACCCACAGAGAACGCGGCTTATGGATACCGGCATCGGCGCCTGTTTTGGGCAATTTGCCAGTGGTCACAGTCGTGTCCAAGAAGCAACTGACGGCCCATAGAATTCGTTTCGAGATGCAGCTGACTGGTCCCGACCATATGGGCATCTTTATACAGCCACTGAATGGCGCACGAGTAGAGAGCTGGTCCTTCCATGACGCACCATTGCGTCTGCACTTTAACCCACCATATTATATTTACTTTTCCTATGGTATCAACGGTAATCCACTGAAATTCTGGATAGAGTTTGAGGTGAGTTCGCAGTTCGAAAGATTATCGTAGACCTTGTACAAAATTCATTATTTTTATAGAAACCAAGTGGAGACTGGAAGACGCCCACATTGGAGCTGGGTCTAAATGGACATTGGACTCACCACAAGGAGATGTTCACACCAGATTTTAAGAAATTCCTTCAAAGTTTCCCCAACTATGTGGATGCAACACCTTGGCCAGCGTCCTACGAGACGTGGCAGTACTAAAAGTGTACCTAAAATTTATTAGATAAAATATATATATTCTTAATTTGTATTGATTGTGCGAGTGTGTAGTTTGCAAGTTTTAAAAATACAGGCTTACTAATAAAAAATTTAATTGTTGATTGGATTTTTTTTGCTAATGTTAATGTTTAATACTGTACATAAACTGGCTGAGAATAGATTCCGCCATCAGCCAAAAATTAATTTCTCATTTTACAGGACTTATTTTTTGTCCACATATTTTTTTTTAGCACCAACCTTGTTGTTACCAATATGTAGAAGTTTATGTAGTACATTTATTAGTTTCAGTCAACAAGACGGCCTTACAACAAGACAAATTACATAATTGAACATAAAAATAAGACCAAAAAAACAGTATTTACTTTTTTAGGTTTTTTTCTTCTTATTTTTCTTTTTGCTTTCAGTTAATGCCACTGATACTATGTCTCCAATATTATTATGTAGACGATACAAGATATTCTGCATAACGTCCAAGCGTTGAAGCAAACTGAAAAAGAGTAATACATTAGTTTTGTGTCACTGATGTAGATATATAGTTTGCATAAATATAGATATGTACTCATCCAAGTCTGACTCGATTCCCGTATATTCCTTTCGTGTATTCCTGTCATAAAACAAAATGAATCGTAGAAATGTAGTTGTGATGAGTTGAAACCAGTTATTTGGTTACTTACAATTCCTCGAGTTTTTTTTCATCGAGTGAGTTATTTTGTGAATATTTATTAGCCCATTTTGGATAATTGGGAGCCGATAAGATCCCATTAGTCAAACGATAGAGTTGCTTTCTAATAAAGTATAACAAGAATGACGGCTTGAATGCGACAGTTGCTGTGGCTGTTTTATAGGATATTACGATTGAGGAAAGGAACATATTCTGAAAATATATTATGTCAATAAAGATAAAGATAAGATAATAAAGAAGATTACCATTAATACGAAAAATATTAACAACACGTAAGTCAAAAAGAATATTGGGCCCAGTATTTTAGATTCTTGTTCCAGTTGAAAATAATCGAAATCAGAAACCAACATGCGCACCATTGTTATAAAAGCTGTTCGAAAATCTTTAAAATCAATATTGTGACTTCCGAAAAGTAGTAAGCCCAGATTTGCAAAGGCAACAAACGCAATAAGGAACATGACTGCAAATGCACCCAGGTCCTTTGAAGCCTATTGTAAATAGATTGATCCATTATTAAAATTGAATAAATATATATAATTAAGTGAGGATTATAATTGTGATTTTACTATATGCATTGCCAATCCCATTGTACGTAGCACTGGATTGAAGTCCATAAATCTAAGCAATGAAGTCCATGAGAGGAATAACAATATTCCAATTGAGTCCCGATGCAACGAATATGTGTAGCTTACATAATTCAATGCATCAAAATAAAGATCGGCATCGCGAAATCTCTCATAATAAAAATATATACTAACAATATAGATAAACGACATATGGACAATCTAAAATATAAAAATTGTGTTAAATATTTTAGTGTTTAAATGTTATTCTTACAAATATTCTAGGGAGAATCAAAAATGTTGATAACTGTTTGAAATAATTCATCCAACCGTTGAGGTAGACTTTCTTGATCTCGACAAATGTGTAATAAAAATTAATCACATATACAACAGAGGCACATGACAATATAAACCACCTCGATGTAGGGGGTATTATATCCGAATAATGGCATTGCGATCGATACAACCGATTTATCAGGCCCGTCGGCAATATCTCAAAAATTAATCTGCAATTTGAAGATCGTTATAATTATTGTTATTATTATGCGGAACAAATGACGCACTTAATGGACTGAAGTAAATCTAAATTCAAATTGATCATATCTAACTCAAATACTACGAGACGCGAGGCACGATCCAACCATTTAATGTTTTTTAGATGTCGTATGATGCCCACATTCACATCCTTTTTATAGGACAATTGTTGCACATATCCTCCGCTGGCATAGGTGTTTACCACGCCCTTAATAGGTAAGACTTTCAGTTGTTCCATTGTCTTAAACTCAGTGCTGTTGGCAAAAAGGTATATTTAGTATATTATTTATTAACAACGGTTCACTGACTTAATGGTTCTAATTGAAGTGACAAATATTACGGGTATCTTACCCCTTATAAAGTGGTTCTTTGAACTCAACGTCACTCGAGTAGGCCGCCATACATGAATTGGTGTATCGCGCGAAAGCCATGTGCTGATAGCAGGTGTCCTTTCTTACACGGATCTGCCGTAGTCTTGGTGGTTGAAATAGCATACTTTCATTAAGGAATAGACGTCCATATAGATTGGGTCTATTGTTTGTCAAATAGGGCTTCCATTTAACGGTCCCATCATAAACGACGCCATGAAGCATAGGAATTACCAAGTACTCCATATAATTCCAAAAATCCGGAATTGTGATCACCTTATCAAATGAAATAATTACATTTTCGGGCATAAACATGGAGTTTTTAAATAATTTTTGCATGCCCCGATTGAAATAATATTGATGATGGGTTACTAATCCATTGCTGGCTAACGTTAGACAAATCACGTAGATAGAGAATAGGATAAGTCGCATAAATGAGCGTTTGGTACCATCTTCAGTTGTGTAATTTATGGTGCCGTAAGTAGAATGTTGCCGATTTCCTTTCGACATTTTTCAGAAAGCCTTAACGTAATAAGTTTCAAAATCAACTACAGATTACTTCGACTTTAATTTCTATGATATATATATATATATTAGTTTATAGACTACTAGGGAATTAAAATGTTTTAATCTTTCGTTTCTTTCCCTTTATTGAGTTATTTATACGTATTGGGAATTGACCAGCGATATAAGTATTTATTTAGCTATATCTCAATTCAACAATAGCCAATAAGATGTACATATACCGACATAATGCTTAATCTACCTCTGGCCATTAGGCCATAAACCAACCAAGTTGCTGCACGCTTTTGCCAAAACCGCAATCTGCAAGACATTATCGGTGATAACCCTCAAGATATTGACATAGAGTTTAATTGTGTGCTTTACTTTTAGTTTTACTTGGCTGCAACAGTTTTCCAACCAATGTTTCGCGTTGCGGACGTATTTCTAGTGCGAAGCTCAAAAATCGAAAAAAACATAACTTCAGGTATCAATGTTTAATACATACATCGATCAAATCAAAGATAAAAAATTAAGGAAGAATATTAAAAACCATTCAGAGCTGTCAATTTTTAGGAAGTCTTTCGGAAAGACAAAATAAGAATAAAAACAAAATTAAAAATGTATACAAATTTTTTTTTTTTAAATGTAACTTTATTAACAGGCAGAGAATTATGAAATTTATTATATAAGAATTATAATTTTTCTCTTTCGAAGAACATACAAAAATATATATAACAATTAGTTAAATTATTATATTCGGTTCTGTTGAAATAATATAAGTTAATGTTAATATTCTGCAGATGTCCTTCGCCAGCGTTGACCTAAAGTCAACGGAGAAGTCCTTGAAAAGTGGCAACAAGAAATGGCCCTGGTATGGAGCACCCATATTTGTTGCGATATGGTTCACGCTGTTCTATGTGGCCGTAATACCAAGCTTTTTCTCCTATCCCAAAATGATAAACGTGCACGATGAGGCCAATCATCCGGACGAGTTTATTGGTCAGCGAGCGCAGATTCAGCTGGCTGAATATTCGTCGATTGGTAATAAGATGACGGGATCCATAAATAATGAGCAGCATACCGTTAACTTTGTGCTTCGGGAAGTGCAGAAAATAGTGAATCAGTCGCGTAGCGATCTCTATGACATCGTATATGAGGTGCAGTACTCATCGGGGGCCTTATATATGTGGGAAGCAGCCACCAGCTACGACAATGTGTCCAATGTTGTGGTCAGAATTGCACGCAAAGACAGTCCCAGTGACAACTATTTATTGGTAAACTCTCACTACGATTCCGAAGTGGGAACTCCCGCGACTGCAGATGATGGCATCATGGTCGTCATCATGCTGGAAACTCTGCGCGTTATCGCACAGTCCGAGCGGCCACTTGCTCATCCAGTCATCTTTCTCTTCAATGGCGCCGAAGAGGCAAACATGCTGGGCTCCCATGGTTTCATTACCAAACACAGATGGGCACGCAATTGCAAGTACGTGAATTAAGATGTTCCATTTGAATTATTCACTTCAGATTCAAGAATCTTTCAGGGCGCTCATCAATCTGGATTCGACGGGGTCCGGTGGTCGCGAGGTTCTCTTCCAAACCGGTCCCAATCATCCTTGGCTAATGAATTATTATCAGAAGTATGCACCACATCCCTTTTCCATAACACTCGCCGAGGAGCTGTTCCAGAATAACTTTATACCTTCCGACACGGATTTTCGCATATTCCGCGACTATGGCAATGTGCCCGGCTTGGATATGGCGCATGTTCTCAATGGCTATGTCTACCATACCAAATACGACAATTTTAAGAACATGGAACGTGGCACCTATCAGACTACGGGTGACAATGTATTGGCCTTAACCTGGGCGCTGGCCAATGCTCCGGAACTGGATGACACTTCCGCTCACGAGGAGGGACACGCTGTTTTCTTCGACTTCCTCGGCTGGTTCATTATCGTCTACACCGAATACGCCAGTATTGCCATCAACATCGTTGTGTCCATTGCTGCCCTTGTCTTTATTGCAGTTTCCCTGTATTTAATGACCATTGACAAGGAAGCGGATATGACACCCAAGTCTGTGGTCCTACGCTTTGGCATCATCTTCGTGGTGCAGCTGATCGCAGTGGTCATTGCTTGGGCAATTACCATAGTCGTGGCGGTCTTTATGCTAGCCGTTGGCCTGGGCGAATCGTGGTACTACAGCATTTGGATGACATTTGGCCTTTACTTTTGCTCAATGTTCTTTGGAATGGGTATGTTGCCCGCCGTCTACATACAATGGACCAAGCACAAGACGAACATGAAGCTAAACCAAACCATTGCTTGCTTCATGCATGCCCACTGCATCCTAATTGTCATCATTTGCCTCCTTATGACCGGTCTGGGCATACGTTCTGCTTTCTTTCCAATGATCGGTTTGTTCTTCTACACCATCTCGCTGATTGTGCAGACGATCCTAAAAGTGGCCATTAAGAGTATGTTGCGCATCCTTAAACTTTGATGAATTTAATTAATTGATATTCTCATCTCCTCCAGAGAGCTATTTCATGACTGTGCATTTGCTGTGCCAGGTTCTACCTTACTTCTTCTACACCTATTTGATTTATGTGTTTCTATTGGTATTTGTGCCCATGCAGGGACGCGATGGACCTGACAGCAAACCTGATATGTTGTTGGCTGTCTTTATTGCCCTGATGACGATGCATTTTGCTGGATTCATTGTAAGTTCCTTTAGCGTGTAGTTGAGAACATGATTTAATCAAATCTTAAATTTTCAGATACCAATTTTAAATAAGTTCCGCAAGTCGAAGATCTTCATCTCAATGTTTGGTGTACTTATCATCATATTTATCATATTTGCCGCAACGCCTGTGGGTTTCCCCTTCAAAAAAGAAGTTGCTGCTCAGCGCTATTATGTTTTGGTAATACCAACAGCCTTTTTAAAGTACTCCGATCTTAACCAAACGATTATTTAGCATGCACAACGTATACTTCACAATGCAGACAATAGTGTTACACAGGAAACTGGCTTTTACATACAACCCGTTGATACCCGCTATTCCGAACTCTACGATACAACGCTCAAGAATGTGGAGCCGGAGAGTTGGCTCCGAGACAATTGTGCTTCAGAACCCTTTTGCGGTTTGCCACTTTATAGCGGGCGTTGGCTGAGCTGGAAGTATGCTCTTATTGTAGTTTTATAACGACATCTTTAATCTAATATGTACACTCTTTTCGCAGGGATAGTGCTCGTTGGATTTATAGTGTGGCTCCAGTCATGCCGGTGGCCACTGAACTCACAGAAGTCTCGAAACAGTCTACAAACATTAACCAAAAGCGATATGAGTTCAGTTTAAAGGCTGGCGATCGCATTGTGATGTACTTTGACCCCATGGAGAACGTAACGATCAAGAACTGGTCATTTGATGAAACACTCTTAGGGGATGGTCATACTGCTCCATATTTTGTATATCATGTTGCCTCCATGGTTAAGGAGCCCCTTAAATTCTGGCTAGAGTTTGAGCACGATGCGGCCAATATGGAAGGACCGTACTTTAAACTAGCCGTAAGCGTTCATTTCCTTTATCACTCGGAATATTACACGCCCGAATTCCGTGAGTTTCTGGGCACGTTTCCGGATTGGACGTATACGACAGACTGGTTTGCCTCGTACGAGAGTTGGATCTTTTAACAGCGATTAGTAAATACTGAATTCTGTAACTTAATAAATTAATTAAAATATATTTTAAAAACCAGCATAAAATAGTAGTTTTGACCATTTTTTTTTTTTAAACACAAATTAATGTTTTGTAACTTTAGTTAATTCTAATTTATTAATTTAAATACAGTTTTTGTTCGATGGATGTTCCCTTGTCCGAGTATCATATGTAAATTTGTGTTTAGGGTATGAAGGAATACCAAAACTTAACAACAGTTCGGAAAACCAAACTATGGGTAGAGCGTAGAGAGCAACGAGTTGTGAATATCAGTTGTGTTTATAAATCTGACATCTGAGCTGAACTTAAAGTTGCCAGCTGTTGTAGGAACCAATCCATGCGTTGACATGCGTCCATGTGGGAAATTTGGCCAGAAACCTTCGAAAGTCCTCCTCTATAAACATATCATGGTGTATTCTGTGGCCCATTATGGCGATCTTGAACGTTGCACCAGACCAATTGCTGCTGTCACGCTGTGTGTACACGGTTAAATTATATTTAAAATTCATATTTAAAGAAATCTATGTGCACAGAGCGTACCTCAAATTCCAAATTAAATCGTAAGGGTGTTGGGTCCAGTGCATATGACCAATATACGTAATGAGGAGGTGGCAAAGACTTTTCCAAAGCTTCCTTAGTGAAGGTCCAGTCCACCAGTTTGGCATCATTCAGTGGCTCGATGAATATGCTTGTATGATCCGGTCCTGAGACCTCCAAAGTGAATATAACATTTGTCATCGAAGTGCTTTCTTTGTTTAATATTTTCAACTTGGGCAGATAGGCTTTGTTGGGCTCTGGACCAGGCACCCAATAGCTGTTTGCTCTATAGGAAACAAAATGGGATATCAGTTTGAGCCATAAATTTAATATTCTGTGACTTACGAAGGTTTTATCCAACGCGAACTGTAAATGGGAAAACCGCACATAATCTCCGATTCACATGTGCTACGATCTGCCTTTGAATAGTTGCTGCCATGGAAGAGTATGTTGTCCAGTGACTTGGGATGCCGATCCACTGGCATTACATAATAGCCGGCATCGGTATGGTTCACCGTGCTTGCTGCATCGCCGTTGTGGAAGGTGCGTGTGGTATGCTTCATGCAGAAGAAAGAGGCCAAAAAAGACAGTGAGTTATATCTTCAAAGACTGATACTCATATTGAATTTCTTACCACAGCAAAGAATCGCTGAACTCCTGTCTTCTCCACATAGGGGAATGCGACGGGTGTTGCAGCCAAGATGATGAAGATTAGCGTGCAGATACCAAAGAGCGAAATTATGGTCTTCGATTTGCGGAACAGGCAGAGCAACGGTACCAGGAACGGAGACAGGAGACAACAAAACAGTGCCGTAAAGCCTCCAATGAGTATTTCAGGATTCGTATTACCTTCCCGGCCCTGCATTGGCACGAACACAACATAAAAGGCATAGCAACAATATGTATAAAACATGAAGGGCAGCAGTTGTAGTATACAGTGGGGTATGAGCCACATAAAATCTGTGAGAGTAAACAATTGCATTATTAATTAAAGGATTATCTTCAGATATGCAGAGAGCTCACTTGTTTTGTGCGCACATGTTGCCATATTGATAAGAACTGAAACCGTATAGAAGCCAATGCAGATGAGTAGTACAAAGGCCGATCTTATGTTAAACGATATCATTAGAATGGTAATTACAGTCAATATTAAACAATGCGAGTGCATCAACAGCTGAATGCTATATCCTAGTGGTAGCCCATGCTGTGATATTAGAGGAACAGAGTCAAATTAACTATAAGGATTACTTCTCAAAATGTACTTACCTCCTTGGTGCGGCTGAAATAAATGGCGGGCAGTATGCCCAGGCCAAAGAACATGGGGCAAAAGTATAAGCCAAAGACCATCCAAGTGTGAGAGAACCAAGACATCGACAGACCAATAGCATCTAGGAATAATGCTATACATACTACCAGGACAAGACTCAAGCAGACACCGCATAGCTGCAGTGCAGCCAAAATGCCAAACTTGGCAAAGATGCGACGCCGGAACATGCCCGTACTGCTGGCCATGCTCCAGATATAGGCGACAATCGTGATGAGCGAAAGCACACATACGCATATATTGATAATAAGGCCGACATTTTCGGGATAATAGATGAAGAACCAGCCCAACACATCAAAGAATATCATGTGACCCTCAGCATATTTCTAAAAGAGAAGTAACGCTTTTTAAATAACTAAGTGAATCGAATTGAAACGTTTCTAAACTTACCGCCGGATCTTCCAGTTCGGGGGCAGTACCTAGAGCCTTGACTAAGCCCAAAACATTATCACCAGTTATCTGATAGGAGCGTCTTGGTATTATATTAAAGCGATCGTATTTCGTATGATATACATATCCATTCAGCGTATGCGCCATATCGAGACCTGAATGAAATGTAAAGAAGTTTGAGAATAAGTATCACATTGGCTGATGTATATTTAAATTATTACTTTACCAGGTATTTTGCCAAAGTCACGAAATATGCGATAATCGGTTTCTGAGGGAATGAAACCATTTTGGAACATCTCCTCGCCAATTGTTGATGCGAACGGATGTGTAATATGTTGACCATAGTACTAGATATTATATTATCGCATTAGTTTAAGAAAATCGAGGGAAATGTCAATAGTACCTTCATTAGCCAGGGATGATCGGGCCCAGACTGGAAGAGTATCTCCCGTCCCCCACTGCCAGCTGAATCCAGATTGACCACAGCACTGCAATCATTTCGAAAATACTGAACGTGAGTTTGTAGATTGTGAAAACGGTTTTCCTGGAAACTTACCGCACATTCTTTGCCCAGGGATGCTGTGTGATGAATGCGTGCGAGCCCTGGAGAGGATTCTCCTCGGCGCCGTTGAAGAGAAAGATGAGCGTGTTTTGGAGTGGCGTTTCATACTTGGTTATCACGCGCAACACTTCTAGCATGATGACACACATCAAACCAGAGTCACCGGCACCAGAGCTACCCGGCACTGAATCAAAGTGACTATTGATTAGAAGAGACGCCTCGGTGGTTGCATTTCTTGGCGAGACCTTGACAATTACATTTTGTATGCTCTGATAGACGTTCACCATGGACCAGAGTAGATAATTGCCGGAGGCTATCTGTACATCCTTCTGAATGTCAAACAGATCTTTGCGAGCTCCATTAATAATCTCACTTATCTCACTAAGCAGCAGCTGGACAGCGACTTGCTCATTTGCAGCACTCCCAACCACCTTTGGGCCGATCTTTGAGAGCCTAAGGAGTGAGCTCTCTGCACGCTCACCAATGAACTGACCAGGCTGATCGAACTCATCTTGCAGCGTCTTCAGCGGTGGCATACGATGGAAACTGGGCAACACAGCCAAATAGAAAAGCAAAAACCAAAATCCCACAAAGAGCGGTGCCCAGTACCAGCCAATTTTGCTTCGATTGTAGATGATTTTCATGTTCTCATATTTGGAGTTCATCTCGTCCCTGCGAATAAACGATGAATAAAGAATAATGAGTATGCAATATAAAAAAGAGCCCCCATTTGATTCATTTCATTTATTTACAACTGCGGATTACAGTGCGATGTCCTCTGCAATTTAACGAACCACAGTCATCAACACCATCGACGATTAAATAAATGGCCCTCTTAATGAATCCATATTTCCGCATCCGAGAATGTGGAAAATTGTAATGAATATAGTGTTAATGAATGATTATGCAAATCAATCTACGTACATAGGAAGTTTTGATTCAATCAATGGAATCAACTGTCGAATAGTTCAATGAGTTATCAGTATAAATGAATTTACTTAATTTATTTATCAAATAAAAAATCAGGAATAGACTTGGATAAGGCTTCAAGTGCTTCACCTTATAAAATTACTAATTGAATGATAAAGTTATCACCATCATTTATATCATTGTCAAACGAAAGCAGTACTTGAGAAATAATTCAAATAATTGAGAGTCATAGAAATGATAAGGTTACATCAGAAAAGGCGTTGTTCTGTTCACATTGGTGAACTCATCTTTAAACATATTCGGTCATAGTTTATTTAAGTTTTATCACTGTAGTACAGAGGAAAACATGTGTTGGTCGAAAGACATTAAAAAAAAACTCACTTTGCAAACAACGCAAAGAAATCAAATTAAATTTCATCAAATGCTGAATAAATATTCATTGTGAATTAATTCTAGACAAATACAATAACCAACAACCGTAAGATTTACAAGACACATTTTGTAAATTTCAGTGCGATATTTTGGTTTTATTTATAGCCAACTGAGACCATAATAACCAAGTTTGATGATCTGCTATATGACATTTGCTTGAATTAGCTGTGTGTATCTGAGAATTTCAAAACAACATAATTTGCGACTATCGGACTATCGAGTACCCTGCAAAATGTAGTTCGCTTGAAAAATATTCAGATTACTGGGAAACCCTCGATTCTTTAAATCTCAAGCAAAGCTTAAAGCGAGCAAAGCAGAGCTTTTACTGCAAACTGATGAATATTAATGAATCTAAACACTGAATGCCTTACAAGTGCTGGTGGTGCAAAATTAGTTTGAAGAAATGTGTAGACAAGCAATATTCTTGAATGTTTGCAGTCTGCATAGCCTATAAGCAGAGTAGTGCATATAATTAACGAAAAAAAATATAGAAAAAAAAAACCAAAACAGTAATTTGTTCTTTTTGTGGCTAATGATTAAAGTGCATGTGTAGTGCAATTGGGGTCCCTGCGACTGCGACCCATTTATAGCAATGCGGCTCGTGACCCTCAGAGGCCAACTGTGGTGCAGCGATTAAAAGTGGCCGTCAGACCGAGACGTGGAAAAAACAAATTAACACCACAGACAGAGAGATGTGGCGGTGGTGAGTGTGCAAGTGGAGCACTCTAGTTATACAATTGGAGGAGTGAAGGGACGTGCTTTTAATCAATTTTGCATGCATGCAAGTGACTTAATCAGTTGCAGTGAATTTTTCTTGTCAATTTTTTAACAAATAAGAAAAAAATGTGATTGTAAGTGTGTTTGTGTTTTTGTGTGTGTATGTGGGAGACCACGCCCACACTCAACTAATGTGAAAAAAAAAGAAAATAAGAAAACAAACAAATAAAAGTGAGCTCGAATCTTGAAGACAAATGCAAATGAGACGTGTGGGGGAGTGTGGGGAATTATCTATTTAAAGACTATCTAAATGGGAAGAAAATCCAAACAAACGGCGAGGCGACCGCAATCAACTGTGACAACAACAGCCGCAGAAACAAAAAACAGAAACAACATTTGTTTGTGTTTTGGAGTCTTTGAGAGGCGAAGCGGAAGAAGCATTCAAATCCATAGTAAATGACAGATACAGATACAGCAACAGCAACGGCAACAGCAACAACAACAGCTACAAGCAACAAGCTGCATGTGCGACATATGCCGCTAGGGCCGCAACACCAAAAGTCAATAACCTTCCTCTTGAGGCAACAACTTGCCACGGCTGTTACTTGCCACACACACACCAGCGAGAAGTCGAATAAGAAGGAAAGGCAAAGGAAGTTGCGGTTGCGTTTTGTTAGTGTTTATTTTTTTTTTTCTTTTTCATTTGTTGCATGCTGTTGAAAGAAAGCAAGCAACTGACCCTCGCTTTTGTTGAAAGGGTACCACAAGAAGCCAAACAAAATGTTACCAATACGATGAGTCCACTTTTTGAATACACTTAACACGACTGTCGACAACGATTTGGCTTATTTTCTTAGACTAACACACTTTTGAAAAAAAGACGCGAAGATTTATATTTTTGTTTTTCCTCTTATATAAAAGGCGATGACAAAATGCTTAAATTCGGTCAAGCAACAGCAATATTAGCGGCAACATGTGCCATCAGCTGGCGCGAACTACACGGCAAGCAAACGGCAGAATATTAACCACAACTGTCGCCTTCAACGATTACCGAACGTCTGGCCGGGCGCAGAGCAATGTAGCAGGAGACGTGCAGGAGAGTCCGAGTCAGAGAGAGAGAGAGAGAGAGTGCAATAGTGGCAAAGAGCAAGTGACGCGATCAGCAGCATAAAAGAGAAAATGAGAACTTGTTGTTCTCATCGAACTCACTTGATGTTGTTTTTGTTGGTGCTGTTGATGTGTTTACTGTTGACATTGGCATCCATCGCGTAGCCCAATAGTGCTAATTCAATCCAATCACTGATTGGCCACAGCTCCTGCTATTCTGGACGTGCACGCGTGCCGACTCTTTGACTACTGAATTGCTAGCCACCGAGTGGCAGTAAATATATACATATCTCCCGAGTTAATGGATTTGTGGTGCTTGAGCCACAAGCACGTTGATAAGCCCACGGCATTTTACACATTATCAAATGGAGAAAAATTTCATAATCGATTAACTATATCTTAATTAGTTTTCGAAAGCTTAGTGGCTTTCGAATTGTTAAATTTGAGTACTCGTTGAGATTCGAATGTTTCCTATAGTTAAATTCAAAAAAAAAAAAAACCATACCTAAGGTGCAAGTAATTCTTAAAAAAGGTGACACCCAAAATTATGCATCTCAACTATAAAATCACTTGTATACTTCTCGATTGACTAGTAGTTGTGCTCGGATCCCGTTTAAACCTATGCGTTGTTGATTTTATCATTGTGTGGGATGGATTGAACAAATCCTTATCATGCATAGATACTGCGACAGCAATTCCTAGACCGATTAGCGATTAGTGACTTCACTAATAATTAGCCATAATTATTTGCGATATTTTTGATAAGCGCCGAGCGATTAGCTTTCGATTATTGCCTTTTATTAAGGCACAAGCTGAAGTGCTTTTTGTTTACAACGCTCTAACTAATTTGGACTGTGTGTAGATCAGATTTCACATGCGGTAGTCCCAACTTAAAAAAAAAAATCTGGAAAAATCTATTAACAACAAAATACACACACCCACGTATGTGTGGCTATACGAAAATTTGTAGAAATCTGTAGGAATGTATGCAGTTCGGGGGAAATACCGATTGCGTCAATTTTATGTTTGCGACCTTGATAAATGCAAGATGAGAGTTTGCTGACAAGTGAATTTTTGCATGATTGTTGATATACTTTTCAGTAATAGAAGGGAAATTATAATGATTTGTATGTGCCTTATTCAAAGTTTCTGAAAGTGTTCGTGTCGATCTGGATTCCGCTTAGTTGACTAATAATTTTTTTTTTTGTAATTAGCCAATTAATCATTTAGTAGATTAATGGCCAAAATTTGTTAGAAATATGCAAACATAAAATATTACACTTGCCGCTGTAGCAGTTTAATTAAGCGTAAAAATAGGACAAATAAAAAATTGACATATTTCTTTTTTGATCTGGCTGCACCGAGTAAGTTAATTTCCCAGCGCTGAATACATTCAAGCGTAACGCATTCAACTCAAATACACTTGTAATTTAAACACAATGATTTAAATAATAAAAAGAATTTGTTAATCAAGCAAAATCATAGTAGGTCGGCGCTCAGTCCAATCACGACATCCAAAACCAAAGCGAGAATTTGCGAATACAACAGATATGAAAAACAAAAGAATAGCATGACACATAAACTGAACTCAAATCAACGGCAAAATAACGCAAACGATAATTAGTTAACTCAATGGAAAAAACATTCATTACAAAATTCGAGGCACAAACACGGAGATAACAAAAAAGAGCCAAGAGACGAGTGACATATGCAGTCAGGCACAACAGAGCTGCCTATCATGGGCTGTCTCTGTGTTTGTCAATCAATCTGGGCATGGGCTCGGGTCTCGTATGCCTAGCGATGCTACCTAGTCAGACGTTTAGTCAGTTGGTGGGAGAGGCATCGTCATGACGTTTACCAAGGCCCTGCAGCAAAGCTACTGATACTTATTCAACAACTGTATGACGTTAACAGTTAGTTTTTCAGATAAACGGGTATATTGCGAAAAGTTCTAAGATTCCATGCAGATAGCAACGTAGTGAAAAGTATTTAGCACTATGAACAATATCATATTACTTCACCATAAAGATAAAAACTAATAAAAACAAAGAGAAGTAAACAAAAAATTGCAATAAAAAAAGTCATAATTATGGTATATTCTGGACTACTACACAGGGGACTGAAAATTACCGTTCCAACTAGTGCGATAATAACATCCAATAAGACAAATATCAAGCCGAATTCAATAATTGCGCGTGTTTATTATATCAGCATTAGATATTGAATTGCTAACGATAATTTTTACGTTTGCAATCTAAAGAATTTCTGTATATAACTTTGTAATTGCCTATATTTCAAGAGCTCTGCAATATTTGAACCCCACTTGGATAGTAAAGGTGACCACTGACAGACGTGCTCGATCTTAACGATATTAACCGTCAAACCGTCAAGGAAGTGCTGCTGTTCTGTTGTGATAAAATCCTAAAGGAATAAACATCAGTGAAAATCGAATAACGTTTTACACATCATTAAAATGGGTGTACGTATTTAACAATAATCTAACAACCTAATATATTTTAAGCATTAGCATTAAGTGTATTACATTGATTTTTCGAATCGAACTTTTTCGACATTTATTTCTTGAAGTTTATTTTTAAGAGTGCTGGATTTTTAACTTGAAATCATTTTCCATTTACGTCCGTGGAACAATTTCAAAAATCGATATACCATTTTTGGAAATATTTAGTGTACATCTCTGGTGTTTTTTTTAGTGTTTGAAATATAAAAGACAACAGTCAACAACCAATTTTATTCTCGTGCTATTGATTTTTTAATATTTAAGTGTCATGCTCAAGGACCATATCAAAGAAAGAAGACTTTCAAATCCAGATTGATACTCGACACAAATTACCATCAAGAATATTTCAAATTATGTATGAAATCAGTGCACAAATTATATGGATATTAAACTTTTAAAGAAAAGAAAAATATGTAAATATAAATGCTTATATAATTTTAAGTTTAAATCTCATGCATGCCATTTATTGCAAAAGAAGAAAATTATAGAGTTTCAGTACATCAAATATTTTTTGTTGTTTCCTAAAGCGAATAAAATTCGTATGTTCAAATTGATGTGCTTACCAAGTTCACACGATGTTGACTTTTTCATTCTAATCTGAAACGCTAAGCTATCGATTTGTAATTGGCGGATCATAACTTTCTTATCTGTCTAGTCAAAATTGGAAGTCGGCTGGTAGCAGAGGAACTACACGGCTAGTCATTTTATCTTTCGATAACCCAAGTTAACGTTAGCTATAATCAATGATCAAAAAAGCCGCACGATTTGCAAAATTTGTTGTATTCCTTGTCGCCAATGTTTTTCGATTATCAATTTATTGCCGTAATTTATGCAATCGTTCAAGTGCACAGGAAATTTGCTCGTTCTCCTACATGAATCATGAATAGAACTCGCGTCGTGTTTGGATTGCACTATCATCTTTTGTTAAAGTTAAATTTAGGAAATGAATTGCATTTTGCAAAAAAAAAAAACAAAACGCTTATCAGTACGTCTATAAAGCAATAAAGAGTCTTTTTTACCCACTCGCTGAATGACACGTTTTCCAAATTGGCCGAATCATTCTGCAATGGAATGCGAACCGAGTTAAAAACCGTCTCGTGCTAATCCCACAGTCCTCAGTTGATGCACATGGATTTAATCGTAATTAGCTCGCCTATTTTTATAATTGGTACCGACAATGAGCGCGTCCCCTCATCTTTTGATTAGATACCGACTGGCAGCCGCTTGACAATAAAATGGGTCATAATTATTGTTAAGAGCTAACAAATTAGGCACATAATTATAAAATAATAATTTTGTTTTTATTATTTTCATTTAGTTTAAGTCCAAGTACAACATTGACGTTGACTTTGAGGTGCCCAAGAAGCTACAATGGTACTATGCACCTGCCTTTTTCGGTTTCTGGTTCGTCATTTATCTGTCGCTGGTAAACACACAGATCAATCATACACCGAAGCCATTAACCTACAGAGATGAGGAGTCCCATCCACGGGATTTCATTGCACAGCGTGCCGAGGATACCCTTATCGAGCTCACTCGCATAGGGCCACGTGTTGTGGGCAGTATTAGCAATGAGGTGACCACCATTCAGTTCTTCCGCGACGAAGTGGCCAAGGTTCAGGCCGTGGCAAACGATCGCTTCGAGATTGAGTTGGATGTGCAGCAGGCAAGCGGTGCCTACATGCACTGGACCATGGTCAATATGTACCAGGGTATACAGAATGTGGTCGTCAGGCTGCGTGAGAAGGGCAACACGAATGAGAACTACCTGTTGCTCAATAGCCACTACGATTCCGTGCCCGGTAGTCCCGGTGCTGCCGATGATGGTTCCATGGTGGCAACCATGCTAGAGGTGATGCGTGTCATTGCCAAAACAAATGAGCCCATTGACCATCCAATCGTATTTCTCTTCAATGGTGCCGAGGAGAATCCGCTGCAGGCTTCGCACGCCTTCATCACCCAGCACAAGTGGGCCAAGAACTGCAAGTAAGTCAACATTGAATTCGAATAATTTTAGATTTAAATTCATGGATTGTATTTGTACATGGCTAACGCAGAGCTCTAATCAACCTGGATTCAGCGGGCAATGGCGGTCGCGAGATCCTGTTTCAGTCGGGGCCCAATCACCCGTGGCTAATGAAGTACTATCGCAAGGTGCCGCATCCATTTGCCAACACATTGGGCGAAGAGATGTTCCAGGCTGGTTTGATACCATCCGATACTGATTTTCGCATCTTTCGTGACTATGGCGGTGTGCCCGGCCTAGACATTGCCTACATATTCAATGGATATGTTTACCATACCAAATTCGATCGGTTAAATGTTTTTCCACGCGCCTCCTTCCAACATACTGGTGACAATGTGCTCGCCTTGACCAGAGCTCTGGCTAATGCTCCCGAACTTGATGATACTGCGGTGAGTGGGCTGCATTATATAACAACTTTCACCGTTTGGAAATTATAAGCAAACAAACACAATATTTTTTCAGGCTCACGCCGAGGGTCACAATGTCTTCTATGACTTTCTGGGCTGGTTTATTATTTTCTATACACAAACCACAAGCGTTATTATAAACATAATAGTCAGTGTGGTAGCACTCCTCTCAGTTGGTATCTCTTTGTACTTTATGTCTGCCAGATCCGGCTGCAGTTGGAAGAGTGTCCTGGTGCGCTTTGGCATTATATTCGGCATACAGATTGTCTCTCTGGCTCTGGCTCTCGGCCTGGCGCTGCTGGTTGCGGTTTTCATGGACGGTGTGGAAAGATCGATGAGTTGGTTCACACAGATGTGGCTGATAATCGGATTGTATCTATTTCCTATCATCTTTGGCATGAGCATTCTGCCTGCGCTCTATCTGGAAAAGACCAAAAAGGATTTACTCAGTCTAGGATTTCGTATACAGCTATTTATGCACTCCCATTGTGTTTGCCTAGTAATTCTGATGATTATCCTGACTGGCGTTGAAATACGATCGGCCTATTTAATAATGCTTTGCGTTTTCTTCGACATTATAGCATTATTTGTAAATTTGCTTACCAAGTGGCATCGCAAGGGTAAGATCGACGAATCATACCGAGTGTCTTAATCTCTAAATACTTTTTCTTATAGCTTATTGGTTTGCTATAGCCGTCACAATCTGTCAGATACTGCCCTTCACTTACCTCACCTACATCTGCACGACGGCACTCAAGACACTGATCCCAATGCAGGGTCGTTCTGGTTCGTCAGCCAATCCGGAAATGACCATAGCACTTTTAATGTGGCTGTTTTCCCTTATGTTTGCTGGCTTTATTGTGAGTACTTTAATCTTACAGATATTCGAAGAATAGCAATGCTAAATTTAATCAAATACAGGTGCCACTCATAATGTTCTTCCGCAAGACAAGAACAATTGTCCTGTGCTTCTTGGCTGGCACAATTCTGTTCATCATCATTGCAGTCACACCCGCTGGCTTTCCCTACCAGGCCAAGACGTCAGTGCAACGCTACTCTCTGATAGTAAGCTGGACTCGCAAGCAGTCTTAATCATCTATGGATCATACTCAGTTATTTGTTATTTTTTTTGCAGCATGTACATCGGGTACTCCACAATGCAGATGGCAGCACTCGCATTGATGAGAGCGGCGTCTATGTTTATCCGCAGGATCGACGTTACAACATAGCCGATGGTATGTCTATCTATAAGCAGGTAGAATCGAAAACTTTTAAATGTTTTTACACTTTTTAGACGAAATCAAGTCAATCGGCAAAACACATAAAGTCAGCGAGTTCTGCGATGAGGAAATGTTCTGTGGTATGCCATTATATAATCACCGTTGGCACAAGGCTCGCGAGTATAGCCTTTGGATTCCGATCAGCGAAAAGCCAATGATTCCGTCGGCATATCCAATTTTGACACTTCAGGAAACCACTGAGCTGGAAAACACTATGCAGAGAAGATTCAACTTCTCGTTGACCGGTCCTGATCATATGACCATTTTTGTGAATGTGAAAAACGATGCGAAGCTGCTGGACTGGTCCTTCAATGAGACGTTAATAAAGGAAAATGAGCCACCGCCACATTTTGTGTACTTCTCATATGGTTTGGATAATAGTGCCCTCGAATTCACAATTGACGTTGAGGTTCGTATGGTGCATACATATTATATCTAAATCTATGTACCAAACATTTCTTACAAAAAATATAGAAGAAGACTTCAACATTTGACACACCCTCCTTGGAAATTGGCATTGGTGGTCATTGGATACATCATGATAACGCAAAATCTCAAGGCATGAGTGCCCATCTTGATCGCTTTCCTTCCTACGCCTATGTGCAGGCCTGGCTAGGAACCTACGAGAGCTGGTATTTCTAAAGCGGAAATTATCAGAAATTACCTTACTTACTTGTAATAGATTTTGATATTAATTTAACAGGATATTTTACTATAATCGAATCAAGTCCCAATTAATTTTAATTTTACATTGATAGAATCTGATAATTATATACATACATATAAACCTAATTACATGTTTTCATATTATTCTTGTATATTATGGGTGTTTTAATTCGGAATTTCCAAACAATTAATCAAATTAAATCTGAAAATTGTCTTGACAGTGTTAATACAAACTCGGTGAAACAGGAGATCAGTTCTAAGTAAAAGAAGAAGATACATTTTAAAACAAAAAAATTATAGTTTAAAACCAAACAAAAATTGACTTTCGACAACGTTTCCTGTTTTCATTTTCATTTCTTTCGGTGTACTTGGCGCCATAAGCGATTTGGCAATAAAAGCTAACGACGCTGATTGAAAAAAGCTTTCGACGGCAACGCCAACTACAATTTTAAACAAAACCAAAACCATAAAAAAATAGTGGAAGTACAGAGAGAAAGAGAGAGCTAGAGACGAAAAAAGACAAAAATTTATATTTAGCTATAACGCCAAGTTCGATTGTGTTAGCAACTGAATACTGACGAAATGAAATATACTAAAATAACTTCGCATATGCATATAGATACATACCAGCAATCGATACATCGGCCTAAGAATAAATAAATAAATAAAATCATAATTGTGTTCTAAACTGATTATAATGGGTTATAATATGTTTGTGTACACAAAAAAGCTTTCCTCAAAGCAATTGGATTTAAACACATTCCAAAAAAGTTAACAGACTCATCATAAAACTGTTTTATAATCACGGTACTTTTGAAAACTAAGATATCGTGAATAAAATATAACTCATGCTTGCCGTTCGCCTTTTTTATCGAACCATGATTAATCAATATTAAAACAGTGCCGCCTTTAATAAAAGAGCTTCCTTAGTTAAATAAATAATTAGCAAAAAAGAGGCAGAATCAAAAGTTTCTCTTTCATATTGGGACATATTTCGGAAGGCGGAGATATTCTCTTAACTTAGAATAAGATTGCACTTCAAAAGTTATTGCTGGCCCCACAAACTAAATTAAATTATATATATTATATTATTAATTGTATATTATATTTAAGACATTTGAAAACAATTATATTTAACCACAGCCAATGATCTGAAGGTCAAAATCCGCCCTCGCTCTTTTTATCATAGTACGTTCGCATTATATGATATTTTTATTGGCCAATTAATGAATTCTTATTCTTTAAAGCTATGTTCCGTTTGGACTTGATTGCTATATAAAAAAGTGGCACACACCCGATTTTCGGAGTAGTTCAAAATTAACACGCATTGGACTCACCAAATAACAACTTTGGGTTAGCATAAAATGTGTGACAAGGAGAAGCTTGTAAGAACAACTAAATAACCCAAATAAAGAGCAACTCTTTAAATTCTTCTAACATCTTATATAGATATGTAATGAATCAGGCAGACCAATTGTGGATACTTCTCGAAATGCCGATAAAAACCAAACAGAAGCAAAGCTGCCTTGGTACTTTGCCACTGGATTCCTATTATTTTGGGGACTTCTGTTTTTCGCCGTTGTAATACCATTCTTTAATCGGTTACCAACGGCATTGACAATGGAGGACTCTAAAGATAATGTATTCATTGCGGAACGTGCCTACAAAAATCTGTACGCTCTTGCGAATATGGGAACCAAAATGATCGGCAGTAAAGAAAATGAGTTTGACACAGTACAGTACCTGGTTAAGGAGCTGAACCAAATTAAACAAGATTCACTGAAAGAATACTTCGATATTGAAATAGACGTCTCACAAGTCTCCGGACAGTTTTTGTATCAAAACACGAATAACATATACCAGGGAGTTCAAAACGTTGCCGTGAAATTATCTTCAAAGAACAGCAAGAGCGATTCCTATCTCCTTCTTAACAGTCACTTCGATTCTAAGCCGGAAACCCTAGCAGCCGGAGACGATTGCTTCATGGTAGCAACCATGCTTGAAATTCTGCGTGTTATGGCAACGACAGAGCAAACCTTTGAAAATCCCATAGTCTTCTTGTTCAATGGGGCAGAGGAAAGTTCAATGCTAGCCTCCCATGGCTTCGTAAATCAACACAAATGGGCGCCAAACCTCAAGTTCGGTATTTTATTTAGTTATTTTGATACAAAACTAACCATATTGATTCTAGAGCCGTTATTAATCTTGATGCTGCTGGAAGTGGAGGCCGAGAAATTCTCTTTCAAAGTGGTCCCAAAAATTCTTGGCTTGTGGATGTAAGAAAATTTATTACTTATAATAAGGACAATCTTCATCCAAAATCCCACATAGTATTATAATAGCCATGCTAAGCACCCCTTTGGCCATACCCTGGGTGAGGAAATTTATCAGACTGGTGCACTCCCATCAGATTCAGACTATACTCAATTTAAGCGCCATATGCCAGGTATGTAGTAAAAACATTAAATGACATCAGAAATTAAATCTCCGAAATATCTTTGTATACATATTAAATAGGCTTAGACATTGGTCAAGTCGTCAATGGTTTTATATACCACACAAAATATGACACAATTGATGTGATTCCTCGGGAATCTGTGCAGAACACCGGTGATAATATTCTAGGACTGGTTCGAGGTTTGTCTAATGCAACCGAATTACACAATAATGAGGTAAACACATGATTTTGTAAATCTTAGTAAGTACTAAACTGTGTTTATAATATTTAATTTCCAGATGCACAACAAGGGGAACGCTGTCTACTTCGACTTCTTAGGCATATACTTCATTCATTATTCAGAGACGACAGGAATATATTTGAACTATGGTGTTGCTGTAGTTGCTTTCATTTTGATTTTCCTTTCAATGTCTCGCATGGCAGTTGTCTCCAACACTTGCACATACCATGTGATGCGCTGGTTTATCTTGGTTCTTGTCATCCAGTTAATATCTCTTGTACTTGGATTGGTTCTTCCCGCATTGGTGGCACATGTGTTTGACAATTTGGGACTATCGCTTACTTACTATGGTACTCCTTGCTTGGTGATCGGCTTGTATGTGTGCCCGACACTCATTGGTCTAAGTTTACCCATAACTATGTACTACAGTTTACAGTGCAACGTAAGTTCTAACTCTTTAATTATGTGACTTTATACATTTATTTATTTATTTATCAATTTCATCACCAGCGTAAAATCCCAACTGCCTATCATATCCAGCTGGCTTTGCATGCTCAGGCATTCATCCTGGCATTTATCTCAATTTACCTAACAGCAAATGGCCTACGTTCCACATACATTTTCGTCATACCACTTATCTTCTACATAGCCTCCTTGGTCCTCAATTTAATTACTACTCTGCACGATCGTGGTTATGCTTGGACAGGTCTGCACAAGGCAAGCCAAATAATCCCCTTCCTGTACAGCTCCTACCTCTTCTATCTAATCTTTGTGGTTCTAACGCCGATGATTGGTCGCTCTGGTAGTTCGACCAACCATGATTTAAAAATTGCTGTTGTGGCAGCAGTTGGAACGATTCTCTCATTTGGTTTTATGGTAAATATACTATTTAAATTCTCTTTTTTAAATCGTTTATAAAAATTCAGCATCACAGGTCCCGCTTATCAATACTTTTCGACGACCTAGCTTTGTGGTGTTGTCTCTTCTTTTAATCACAGCCCTCTCTATGTACTTAGCCAGTGGCACGCAAATTGGATTCCCATACAGGCCAAAGACCAATGGTCATCGAGTTTCGTATCTGGTAAGTCCAATATACTCAAAAGAATGGACTTAATTTATTCAATATGTTGCCAATCTTTTCAGCAAGTACGGAAAATGTTCTACGATTATGATGGTACCCTGAGTAGAGACGAGTCAGGCTACATGTTTAATTTTCAAGACAGACTTGAGGAAAAACCACTATTGGACACAAAACTTGATTTGACTGGATTAGTTAACATTAAAACGGATTGCGAGAGGCACATGATGTGTGGCCTTCCGTTGTATGATTATCGTTTTGTTGAGAATCGACTCCAGAGCAAATGGCTTCCACGATCTGAGCCGATTGTACCACCAGGGGTAACAACACTGGAAGTGCTGAGGAAAACTATTTTGAATTCGACCACTGTCCAATTTGAGTTTCATTTAATGGGTCCAGCTCAAATGAGTTTGTTTATTAAGCCATATGAAGATGTTATAATAAAGGATTGGTCATTCTTACGCAGCTATCTTGAGAAGCCACCGCCATTTCCACTCTCCTACCATATTTTCTTTAACTATGGCATTGACTCGTCGCCCCTAAAATTCTTCATTCAAATTTCGGTAAGATATTGATTTGCCAATTTAAAATATATTTTTTTTAATTTATTCTCACTTTAATCTGTAGAAAGCGAATGGAGACTTCAATGTACCTCTTTTACAACTTGGAGTGTCTGGACACTTTGTTGGAAGTAAGGGTGATGATCTAAGTATGAAATTTGCATCATCCTTTCCCTCCTTTTCAATCGTGGCCAGTTGGCCTTCCTCATATCAACGATATATTTTTTAATTTTACTAATGCAATGTATTAAAATGTTGTTTTTAAATGTAAATAACAGCCTCATAGCTTTTTAAGGAACTCCGAATTGTTGTTTAATTTTCAAAATACTTGCAAGTTACTATGAGGGGGTCATTCATAAATAAAATTAATATTTTGGTAATCAACAAGTTGTACTCATGATTTTATAACAATAATATATACGAAACTGTTGATATATCTAAGAAGAATACATCTAAGATTATTTGATTTATTCATAGCTATAAAAGCAATCTTTAATTGATTTAATTGTTAAATTGTTGTTAAATTACCTTTAAACTTTGCGAGTGTTTTTCTAATATTCTGGCCACTCCACTCTTGATTTAACTGGGAATGTCGACAAATTTTATGAAGAATAAATACCATCGCTATATTTTCTAAAATGAAAAATGTATGGAAAAACTTTGCAGGTACATAAATAAAAATGCTATACAAATTTCTATTCTATTATATTATATTTTAATAGAATATTCCAAATATTAAGTACCAAACACAACAGGTCAGTAGGCTTACACTTTCAAGACACTTTACACTTTATAGTTTTATAATTAATTATTTTGTTCATGCTGATTCTATATTAAAGATATCGTATTGTTTCTGCACACTTTAGGCAACAGTTAAAAAACTTAACTCATATAGAATTTCACAGGTATTTAAATGATTTGGGTTTCATTTTAGCGATACACTATCTTTTCTAAAGCATAATTTTAATGATCAAAAATTGTTAATTTTATCGAGATATCGTTTATATTTTTACACATGAGCGATACGTTTTGCTCAAAGTTAAATCATGTTGTGTACACGATGAGGTTATTATGCCATAAATCAATTGTTTAATAAAATTTTTATTTCGACAAGCTTATAATTATTATACTGGTTTGAGTTAGTGTTGGGTGCGTGTCGTGTTTAATTTTGAGACATTACCTTGTCGCAACGTGTTTTTACTAGCGATATATGTGTAAATAATAAATAAAATATGTATGTATAGTATTCTGGAAGTTAACTGCCTTACTCTTTGGAAAATATTCAATGTCGAGTCAATGACATTATGCGCATACTATAAATGATTTTATTATCACGTTTATCGCGCTTATTTATAGTTATATTTTATCAAATATTGACTGGGTTTTTTAAGTAATAGGTCCACATTTGCTTCAATTTATCACAGTCTTTAGCTTCACATCAAAGAAGAATCGTGTTCAAACGAAATAATAAGGAAGTTAGGGAGAATCTTGTTAGATCCAAATAATTTCATATTTTTAAGTACACACATTTTATTTTTGCTCACGTTGTATAGATATCTAATAAATCTGAAAAAGCTGCAGAAAGGATGGTTAAAACAAAGGCAAATGAGAATGTTCCCTGGTACTTTGCTAGTGGTTTTCTCTTATTCTGGGGACTCCTCTTTTTCGCAGTTGTAATACCATTCACATACCGGTTACCAACAGCGCTGACAATGGAGGACGCAAATAAAAATGAATTCATTGCAGAACGTGCTTACAAAAATTTGTATACCCTGTCAAATATTGGTAACAAATTGCTCGGCAGTATGGAAAATGAGATTGAAGCAGTGAATTTTATACTGAAAGAGCTGTCAAAGATTAAAGAAGATCTATTAGAAGACTATTTCGATGTTGAAATTGACTTATTTCAAGCCTCTGGTGCTTACCCATACTCCACATGGCTAAATGTATATCAAGGCGTTCAAAACATCGCAGTAAAATTAACACCAAAGACCAGCACAAGCGAGTCCTACCTCCTTATAAATAGTCATTTCGATTCTAAGCCAGCTACTCCGTCAGCGGGTGACGCCGGTTTTATGATAGTCACGATGTTGGAAGTTCTACGTGTAATATCAACAACAAAACAAACCTTTGATCATCCCATCGTTTTTCTTTTTAATGGGGCTGAGGAAGTTGGTCTGCTAGCTTCTCATGGATTTATTACTCAACACAAATGGGCACCACACTGCAAGTAAGTATTTCAAACTCAAAAAAAAAAAAAAAAAAAAAATTAACTTTTAACATGTTTATTACTATTTCAGAGCCGTCGTGAACCTTGATGCCGCCGGCAGTGGAGGTCGGGAAGTTTTATTCCAAAGTGGTCCGAACCACCCTTGGCTTCTTAAAGTAAGGCATATTAATTATAAATACAATCCAAATCTGATATTAACATTTTTAACAGTACTATAAAAAATACATCAAACATCCTTTCGCCACAACCGTTGCCGAGGAAGTCTTCCAATCAGGCATCATTCCATCTGATACAGACTTCCGTCAGTTTAAAATATATGGCAAAATTCCTGGTAAGTTACAATGAGATTCGCAGGTTTTCAATTTAAACAATTTATTCTTTTATAGGCCTGGACTTGGCGCAATGTTATAATGGATTTGTTTACCACACCAAGTACGACACAATTGATGTGATCCCTCGTGAATCCTTGCAGAATACTGGTGACAATATTCTCAGTTTGGTTCGAGGTTTGGCAAATGCAAGTGAATTACATGATACAAAGGTACAAACTTAATTTCGTGTCCTTTAGCTCATGCTTAACTAGTGTAACTATTTTACTACAGGCACACGAAACTGGACACGCCGTTTTCTTTGACTTTTTGGGAATATACTTCGTAAATTATTCTGAGGCTATGGGAAAATGTTTTAACATTACCGCTGCTGGAGCTGCTTTCATTTTGATCTACCTCTCAATGTGTCGAATGGCTGATGTTTCCCACGTTTCCATTTGGCATGTGGGCCGCTGGTTTATCCTGGTTCTTATCATCCAGTTGATCTCCTTTGTACTCGGACTAGCACTTCCTTTAGTGGTTGCACATGTGTTTGACACTTTGGGGCTATCACTGACTTACTACAGCACTCCCCTGCTGGTGATCGGCTTATATGTGTGCCCCTCACTGATTGGCCTCAGTTTACCAATAACTATGTACTATAGTTTACAGTGCAACGTAAGCTTATTATTTTCTGCCTACAATCACACAATTAATTATTATATTTTCTATCCGCAGGATAAAATATCAAATTCCTACCATGTCCAACTGGCAATGCATGCCCAGGCAGTCATCTTGGCTCTGCTCGCCATTGGTCTTACAATATTTGGCTTGCGATCCTCATACATTTTCGTCATTCCACTAATTTTTTACATCTTATCATTGGTTCTTAATTTAATGACTACTCTGCACGATCGTGGCTATGCCTGGATAGGTCTAATCAAAGCAGGCCAAATAATCCCATTCGTATACACAAGCTATATATTCTATATATTAATTGTAGTTCTTATACCAATGGGTGGTCGATCGGGCAGTTCCTCTAATTGGGACCTATATATTGCAGTAATGGCAGCAACAGGATCGGTTCTTTCGTTTGGATTTTTGGTACTAACTGAGTTCCTTACTTTAAAACCTTACTAACTTTTCTGATCTACAGATGCCACTTATAAATAGTTTCCGACGACCCAGCTTTGTAGTGATGTCTTTGCTTGTCATCACAGCCCTCTCAATGTACTTAGCGAGTAGTACACAAATCGGGTTCCCATATAAGCCGAAAACCAATGGCCAGCGAGTTTCGTACTTGGTAAGTGTGATATACTCAAAAATCTAACTATATTTATTAAATATATCGCCTATTCTGCTAGCAAGTGCGAAATATATTCTACGAGTACGATGGCACTCTTAATAAGGATGAGTCTGGCTACTTGTTTAATTTTCAAGACAGACTTCGAGAAAAACTACTATTGGGCACCAAGGTTGACTTGAGTGGCTTGGTTGGCATTGAACATAATTGCGATACTCACATGATGTGTGGCATGCCGGTGCTCGGTGCAAGTCGACTTAACAGCAAATGGCTACCACGCTCTGAGCCAATTGAGCCTCCTACATTTACCACCTTGGAAAAGGTAAATAAAATCATTCTGAATTCTACGACAGTGCGCTTTGAGTTCAAGTTGAAAGGCCCCTCTCAAATGAATTTGGTAATTCAACCTTATGAAGATGTGACTTTGAGTAATTGGTCATTCATGATCAATTCAAGACCAACACCATCAACTCAGCCATACGTTATCTTATTCAAGTACGGCATTGATAACTCACCATTAAATTTCTTCTTGGAATTTTCGGTAAGACATTATATGAGCACTAAATATTTCAATTTAGTTACATTTAATTTTAATTTGAAATTATCTTCTAACCTTTAGAAAACAAATGGCAACTTTAATGTACCGTTGTTCCAATTGGGGGTTTCGGCACATTATATAAGAGATGATGGCGATGCCCAAAGTGTGGAGTTCGCATCTTTGTTTCCCTCTTATTCAATTCTGAACCAATGGCCTGCATTATACCAGCGCTACATTTTCTAAATTTTAAAAATAATTCAAAAACAAACAAATAAAATAAATAAATATCTTAATTCGATTTTTATTTTATTAATAAATTAAACTGAACAAATGTTTAACTCTGTGGGGACCTCAATTAATTGTTATTTAATTTCAAAACTTGATGTAACATTTTGTTAGCAGTTTATGAATATGTAAACGAATTTGTATGAATGCACATTTAGTTCCATAGAGGTTTAGCTAAGCTGTTCTTCGATAGAATTCGTCAAGCTAAAGTTGGTATTAATAATTTCACTGTGCACAATTTTAGTTTTATTTACACATTGATTAAACTTATTTTTGAAAATTAATATGAAATTGGATGAAATTATGATACTTTGACTGAATGGTCACTTTACATACGATTTCATATTTAACAAATAACAAATAAGTTGAAATGCAGCGTATCCTATTGTGAAGTGAAATTCTCTATAGATATAAGAGTAGCGTATCGAAGCATAACGTAGACTATCTTATCAACTTGATAATTTTATTCAATCCTATATAATTTTATTCCAGACATATCATTGAATAGAACAAGAATAAAAAAAAGTACATTGATTAATGGTGATCAAATTTAAGGGGCTATAACTGTATTTTGAATTGCCTTTTAAATTTGATTAACCTGGCTTTTATTACAGTTTTTGACAACTATATAAGTGGTCTAAAATTTCTTCAGCTCAGTAGTTCATTAGTAAAGCTCATATGGTAAACCTCGAGCTCACAAAAAAGAGTATGGAAGACAAGGAAAAACTTGTAGGTGCCGACTAAAGTGAAAAAGAATATCTAATATCCCTAACTACATTTTCTAGATCTTGGTCGAATCAGTCGTAGCTGATAAAAATATGGTCAAAAAGGAGGCGGATTCAAAGTTACCCTGGTACTACGCCACTGGGTTCCTGCTTTTCTGGGGACTCCTCTTTTTTGCCATTATAATACCATTCTTCTATCGGCTACCAACGGCAATGACAATGGAGGACGCCAAGAAAAATGTATTCATTGCAGAACGCGCTTACAAAAATTTGTATACCTTATCCAATATTGGTACAAAATTGGAGGGTAGTACTGAAAATGAGGTTGAGGCAGTTAACTTTATATTAGATGAACTAACGAAGATTGAAGACAATCTATTGGATGACTATTTCGAAATAGAAGTTGACTTATCCCGAGCGTCTGGTGCATTCCCGTATAAAACTATGTTGGACATGTACCAAGGTGTCCAAAACATTGCTGTGAAACTGTCGCCGAAGAACAGCACCAGCAATTCCTACCTCTTAGTGAACAGTCACTTTGATTCGAAGCCAGAAACTCCGTCAGCGGGTGACGCTGGTTTTATGATAGTCACGATGTTGGAAGTTCTACGTGTAATATCAACAACAAAACAAACCTTTGATCATCCGATCGTTTTTCTGTTTAATGGAGCTGAAGAAAGTGCTATGCAGGCCTCTCATGGATTTATTACTCAACACAAATGGATGCCATACTGCAAGTAAGCTACATTTAACCTTATATCAATAATAATTCTAGATTTATATCAACGATTAAAATCGTAGAGCTGTCGTTAACCTTGATGCTGCCGGTAGTGGAGGTCGAGAAATTTTATTCCAGACTGGTCCCAACCACCCATGGCTTGTGAATGTAAGTTATCTCATTTGCAATTGATGTTGAAATCGATTAAAAGTATTATTTCATTTTAAACAGTACTACAAAAAATATATCAAACATCCTTACGCCACAACAATGGGGGAGGAAATTTTCCAATCAGGCGTTATACCATCGGATTCAGACTTCCGTCAGTTTAACTTATATGGCAATATTCCAGGTAATTGGCACTGAGATTCTAAACTTCAAAAAGTATTCAAAATTTATGCAAATCTTATAGGTTTGGACATGGCGCAAAATATTAATGGTTTTGTATACCACACCAAGTATGACACAATTGACGTGATCCCTCGTGAATCCTTGCAGAATACTGGTGACAATATTCTCAGTTTGGTTCGTGGTTTGGCAAATGCAACCGAATTGCACGATACAGCGGTAAAAACTAATTTCTGATACATTTCAATGATTTGCATGTCATTTATTCTTGTCAATTTCCATAACAGGCGTACAAGGCAGGTCATGCTGTCTTCTTTGACTTTCTGGGAATATACTTCGTCCACTATACCGAGGCTACGGGAAAATTATTGAACTATGGAGCTTCTGGAGCTGCTCTTATTTTGGTATTCATTTCAATTTGGCGCATGGCAGCTGTTTCCCATGTATCAATCAGTCAAGTGGTGTTCTTGTTTATACTGGTTGTTATTATCCAGTTTATCTCTTTTGTACTCGGACTGGCGCTTCCCGCAGTAGTAGCATATGTATTCGATATTTTGGGACTATCGCTTACATACTATAGCACTCCTTTGCTTGTTATTTCTTTATATGTGTGCCCAACGCTTATTGGTCTCAGTTTGCCAATAACTATCTACTACAGTTTACAGCGCAACGTAAGTACCGACTCTAGACTTATCTGCAACATATATTTATCTATAGATTTTTATACAGGATAAAATCTCAAATTCTTACCATATCCAATTGGCACTGCACGCTCAGGCACTTATCTTGGCTCTACTCGCCAGTGGTCTTACAATGTTTGGCTTGCGTTCATCATACATTGCCGTCATTCCTTTAATTTTCTACACATTGTCGTTGGTCATTAATTTGTTGACTACTTTGCACGATCGTGGCTATGCATGGGCAAGTGTTGTAAAGGCGAGTCAGTTAATTCCTTTCTTGTACAGTAGTTACCTCTTCTATGGATTTATTGTGATTCTAACCCCAATGAGTGGTCGTTCGGGCAGTTCCTCTAATCGTGATTTGTATATTGCAATGTTGGCAGCAATAGGATCGGTTTTCTCATTTGGTTTTTTGGTAAGGTTACTAATTGAGATTTGTTTTTGAAGTAATTAACAAATACGCTGATTTACAGATGCCGCTATTCAATACTTTCCGACGACCCAGCGCTGTGGTGTTTACTCTCCTTGCAATTACTGCGGTTGGCATGTACTTAGCCACCAGTACACAAATCGGATTTCCTTATAGGCCAAAGACCAACGGACAACGAGTTGCATATCTGGTAAGTTTAATATTTAGTTGTCTCAATTCTAGTAGTTCCATCCAAAATTACATTTGTCATTTCAGCAAGTGCGAAATAAGTTCTACGAGTACGATGGTACCTTAAGTAAGGATGAGTCTGGCTATCTGTTTAACTTCCAAGATCGCCGGGAAGAGAAACCATTTCTGGGCACAAGGGTCAACTTAACTGGCATGGTTAGCATTAAGTCTAATTGCGAGACTCACATGATGTGTGGCATGCCCCTGTATGATTACCGCTATGTACAAAATCGTCTGCAAAGTAAATGGGTCCCACGCACAGATGACTTGGAAGTACCAGACTCTACAAAATTGGAATTGCTAAGCAAAACCGTTATCAATGCTACGACTCTGCGATTTGAGCTAAAGGTGGAAGGTCCTTCGCATATGAGTTTCTTTATTCAACCCTATGAGGATGTGAAAATAAGCAACTGGTCGTTTTCGCAAGGATATCTCCATAATCCACCAGCTTTACCGCTAGCATACCATATTTACTTTACATACGGCATTGATAGATCCCCATTGAACTTCTTTATAGAAATTTCGGTAAGTAATGGAGGATTAACTTTCATATTTATATTTAGCACTTCTTACATATATATCTACTGTAGAAATCGGACGGTGATTTTAACGTACCATGCTTGCAACTCGGAGTATCAGGACATTACATCGGAACAGCGGGTGACGCACACAGCGTGAAGTTTGCATCCTCATTCCCCTCTTATGCGATTTTAGCGCAGTGGCCTGTATTATACCAGCGCTTCATTTTTTAAATATTTCTAAAGTATAAATATTACATCAATAAAGAGAAAGTTTAAGCAAACGGTTGTTACTATTTCATAACACTGTATATATTAATAATCAATATCCTCTTTATCAATATGATATGTAAGCTAACTCCCACAGGAATAATTTCGCTAAGCAAGAGTATTCAACTACCAGGTTACCGAAAATTTATGTTTTTTTTTAATAATTATTACAAATCTCTGTTTGACAGTCAAGGTAATAATAATAAATAATATAAAAGCTCAATCTAAAATTACAAATTTATATTATATTATATTCTATTTTAATAGAATATTCCAAATATTAAGTACCAAATACAATAGGTCAGCAGGCCTACACTTTCAAGACACTTTACACTTTATAGTTTTATAATTAATTATTTTGTTCATGCTGATTCTATATTCAAAATATTGTATTGTGTCTGCACACTTTAAGCAACAGTTAAAATACTTAACTCATTGAGAATTTCACAGGTATTTAAATGATTTGTGTTGAAAATAATTTTATTTTACATTCAATGAAATCGTGCATCAGTAACATAAGTATGTTAAGTCCCATATGATCGATAATTTTAATGTTAATTGACAGTCTTAAATAAACTTCGTTTGAGTACACAACGCTGGTGCGACTCAGTTTTAATTTTCTTATCCAGGCATTCCCTGACGCGGGGAA
Source organism: Drosophila demipolita (assembly GCA_035042405.1). Classification (NCBI taxonomy): domain Eukaryota; kingdom Metazoa; phylum Arthropoda; class Insecta; order Diptera; family Drosophilidae; genus Drosophila; species Drosophila demipolita. The sequence goes on from JAWNLI010000033.1 coordinate 6,324,336, forward strand.
AGGATTTTCACTCCAACAGGTTATGGGCCCAGAGCGCGTGGCCTGATAAGATAGTTTACGGTTTATTTTGACTCGATATCCAGAGTTACGAACTCGGATAAAATAAAAGACAAATCGGCAGTTACGTATGTTTAAAAGTGAATTGCGTCGCAAATAATAAACATGAGTGGGCTGTACCAAATGGAGAAGCTTGAAGAAAAGAATTATGATTCTTGGAGCATACAGATGCGAAGCGTGTTGGTGCATGCGGATTTATGGGATGTTGCGTCGGGGGATTTAAAACAGTCTGATGTGGGCGAAAATATTAACTTGAGTGCGTTGGATCGTAAGGCATTGGAAACGATCACACTAAGTGTTAAAACATCAATTGGGATACATCAAGAATTGCACAACGTCGCAGGAGGCATGGATTAAGTTGCGCGAAATCCATCATCCAAGCGGGCCGGTTCGTAAAGTCTCGCTTTACAAAAAGTTGCTCAATTCTCACATGGCGGAGGGGCAAAGCATGGCTAGCTATTTGATTACATTTAATGAAATCGTGGTTCAGCTTGCCGGAGTTGGAATAGAAATAGTTGACGAGCTCAAGGTCATTATTTTGCTTTCCAGCCTTCCAGACAATTATGAGAATTTCGTTGTCGCCATCGAGACGCTCGACAGTATGCCAGCGTTCGAAATTCTGTGCACAAAGTTGAAGGAAGAAGGCGAGAGGAAAGAAGGCGCAGAGAAGCAGAGCGATATCGCGCAGGTCTTTACAGTTAGACATCGGCATAACGCTACTGCGAAGGTCACCACAAAGAAGAAATTGAAAAAGATCGCCTATTACAAATGTGGTGAAACAGGGCATATTAAAGCGAATTGTCGCAGATTAATTCCCAAAAATGATGTCATAGCGACCGGACAAAAGAATTGCAGCTTACTGAACGCATTGGATGCAAGCAGTTTTTAGAAACTCAGCTGGTGCTTGGACAGTGGAGCGACAAGTCATATGTCTTGCGATAAGCAAATGTTTTCAAAGTTTGTGGCGCATACCGAAACGATCTGTTTGGTGGACGCCGGCACCTTGCAAGCAGAAGGCAGAGGTGAAGTGAAAATGAAAACGGATTTGTATACACTGGTTCTACACAACGTATTGTACGTACCAAAGTTGACGGGCAATTTCATGTCGGTGGGACAAGCCGTAGCAAAGAAGTGCAAGGTACATTTCGATGCAAGCAGTGCACGAGTATTCCAAGGCGGCGAATGTATACTCGAGGCCAAACGAGTAGGAAATCTATATACGTTTGAAAGTCATCGTAACAGATGTTATGCAGCTGTTAAGTCGGACGCCGAATTATGGCATAACAGATATGGTCATCTGAATTATGATAGCTTGCGTGAAATGGCAAACAAGACGCTGGTGCGAAGAATGGAAAAAATAGACGTGTTGCAACGGGTGTCGTGCAAGACGTGCATGCTGAACAAGGTTCACGTGCAGCCATTTCCGGGATCAACAGAAAGCCGAGCGGAGGAACTTCTGGAACTGGTGCACACTGATGTGTGTGGCCCTTTCGAAACGAAGTCTCTTGGCGGCTCTAAGTATTTCCTCACATTTATTGATGACAAGTCAAGGCGGATTTTTGTATATTTCCTGAAAGGAAAGGACGAGGTTTTCCGAAAGTTCGTGGAGTACAAAAATCTGGTAGAGCGTCAAACAGGAATGATGATCAAATGTATTCGCAGCGACAATGGACGCGAATATGTGAACAAAACGTTCAACGGGTTTTTGAAAACCAATGGAATTGCACGGCAATTGACGGTGGCGTACACTCCGCAACAAAATTGTGTTGCTGAACGAGCTAATCGTACGCTTGTGGAGATGGCCAGATGCTTATTGGATCAATCAGGCATGGATCAGTCACTGTGGGCAGAGGCAGTAAACACAGCGGTGTATTTACGCAATCGTGCAGCCACAAAGGCACTGATCGGGATGACTCCAATGGAAGCGTGGAATGGCAAGAAACCATCGATTAGTCACCTAAAGGTTTTTGGTTCCATTGCAGTGGCACTGGACATGGGTCGTCATAAAAGCAAGTTTAAGCCCAAAGGGAAGGAATACCGCATGGTGGGCTTCTCAGTGCAGGCAAAAGGCTACGCTCTACGATGCAGAATCCAAGACAGTTGTCGACAAAAGAGATGTTCTCTTTGATGAGGCCAGCTATCTGGAGAAGGCAAAGGGCGAAATCACATTTGATATGGCAAATGTAGGGCATCGAGTAGAGCAAGCTGACGAAGAGGATGATGGTGATGAAGTTGACTCCAGCGGCGAAGACATCACATCCCGGTCAGATGCTCCGGATCAAAATGCGGATGAAACCTTTGAAAGTGCTAAAGATGACGCAAAGTTGGAGGAAGAGCAGATCCCTCGAGTTGGACCTGGTAGACCGAAATTGCTTAGGACGGGCAATCCAGGACGCCCAAGGAAGCAATACAATATACTCAGCGCTATGGTACCCATTCCAGCAACCTACGAGGAAGCTATAAGCGGTTCGCATGCTTCGTTTTGGCAAGAAGGGATGCGAAAGGAGTATGAGGCTTTGATTACGAATTAAACCTGGCAGCTGGCAGATTTACGAAAAGGTCATCGTGCAATGGTTGCAAATGGGTCTAGAGTTTAAAGCGAGATGCTCACGGCCAAATAAAGCGTTTTAAGGCACGACTGGATGTTCTAAAGGATACTGTTTTACATTCTATGCAATCGTGCATCAGTAACATAAGTATGTTAAGTCCCATATGATCGATAATTTTAATGTTAATTGACAGTCTTGAATAAACTTCGTTTGAGTACACAACGCTGGTGCGACTCAGTTTTAATTTTCTTATCCAGGCATTCCCTGAATTTTAGCGATGCACTCTCTTTTCTAAAGCATAATTTTAATGATCCAAAATTCTTAATTTTATCGAGATATCGTTTATATTTTTACACATGAACGATACGTATTGCTCAAAGTTAAATCATGTTGTGTACACGATGAGGTGATTATGCCATAAATCAATTGTTTAATAAAATTTTTATTTCGACAAGCTTATAATTATTATACTGGTTTGAGTTAGTGTTGGGTGCGTGTCGTGTTTAATTTTGAGACATTACCTTGTCGCAACTTGTTTTTACAAGCGATATATGTATAAATAATAAATAAAATATGAATGTCGAGTCAAGGACATTATGCGCATACTATGAATGATTTTATTATCACGTTTATCGCGCTTATTTATAAATAGATTTTATCAAATATTGATTGCGTTTTTTAAGTAATAGGTCCATATTTGCTTAAATTGATCATATCTTCAAGTACACACATTTTATAATTGCTTACGTTGTATAGATATCTAATAAATCTGAAAAAGCTGCAGAAAAGATGGTTAAAATAAAGGAAAATGAGAGTGTACCCTGCTACTTTGCTAGTGGTTTTATCTTATTCTGTGGACTCGTCTTATTCACAGTTGTAATGCCATTCTCCTACCGGTTACCAACAGCGCTGACAATGGAGGGCGCAAATAAAAATATATTCATTGCAGAACGTGCCTAAAAAAATTTGTAGACCCTGTCAAACATTGGTAACAACAGGACCGGTTCTTTCGTTTGGATTTTTGGTACTAACCGAGTTCTTTACTTTAAGAATTTGCTAACTTTTTGATCTACTTTTCTGAGTCTGGCCACTTGATTAATTTTCAAGACAGACTTCGAGAAAAACTACTATTGGGCACCAAGTTTGACTTGAGTGGCTTGGTTGGCATTGAAAATAATTGCGATACTCACATGATGTGTGGCATGCCGGTGCTCGGTGCAAGTCGACTTAACAGCAAATGGCTACCACGGTCTGAGCCAATTGAGCCTCCTACATTTACCACCTTGGAAAAGGTAAATAAAATCATTCTGAATTCTACGACAGTGCGCTTTGAGTTCAAGTTGAAAGGCCCCTCTCAAATGAATTTGGTAATTCAACCTTATGAAGATGTGACTTTGAGTAATTGGTCATTCATGATCAATTCAAGACCAACACCATCAACTCAGCCATACGTTATCTTATTTAAGTACGGCATTGATAACTCACCATTAAATTTCTTCTTGGAATTTTCGGTAAGACATTATATGAGCACTAAATATTTCAATTTAGTTACATTTAATTTTAATTTGAAATTATCTTCTAACCTTTAGAAAACAAATGGCAACTTTAATGTACCGTTGTTCCAATTGGGGGTTTCGGCACATTATATAAGAGATGATGGCGATGCCCAAAGTGTGGAGTTCGCATCTTTGTTTCCCTCTTATTCAATTCTGAACCAATGGCCTGCATTATACCAGCGCTACATTTTCTAAATTTTAAAAATAATTCAAAAACAAACAAATAAAATAAATAAATATCTTAATTAGATTTTTATTTTATTAATAAATTAAACTGAACAAATGTTTAACTCTGTGGGGACCTCAATTAATTGTTATTTAATTTCAAAACTTGATGTAACATTTTGTTAGCAGTTTATGAATATGTAAACGAATTTGTATGAATGCACATTTAGTTCCATAGAGGTTAAGCTAAGCTGTTCTTCGATAGAATTCGTCAAGCTAAAGTTGGTATTAATAATTTCACTGTGCACAATTTTAGTTTTATTTACACATTGATTAAACTTATTTTTGAAAATTAATATGAAATTGGATGAAATTATGATACTTTGACTGAATGGTCACTTTACATACGATTTCATATTTAACAAATAACAAATAAGTTGAAATGCAGCGTATCCTATTGTGAAGTGATATTCTCTATAGATATAAACGTAGCGTATCGAAGCATAACGTAGACTATCTTATCAACCGATATAATTTTAGTCCAGACATATTACTGAATAGAACACACCCAAATAATTTCATTTTAATAGTACATTAAAAAAGAACTACATTGTTTAATGGTGATCAAATTTAAGGGGCTATAACTGTATTTTGAATTGCCTTTTAAATTTGATTAACCTGGCTTTTATTACAGGTTTTGACAACTATATAAGTGGTCTAAAATTTCTTCAGCTCAGTAGTTCATTAGTAAAGCTCATATGGTAAAACTCGAGCTCACAAAAAAGAGTATGGAAGACAAGGAAAAACTTGTAGGTGCCGACTAAAGTGAAAAAGAATATCTAATATCCCTAACTACATTTTCTAGATCTTGGTCGAATCAGTCGTAGCTGATAAAAATATGGTCAAAAAGGAGGCGGATTCAAAGTTACCCTGGTACTACGCCACTGGGTTCCTGCTTTTCTGGGGACTCCTCTTTTTTGCCATTATAATACCATTCTTCTATCGGCTACCAACGGCAATGACAATGGAGGACGCCAAGAAAAATGTATTCATTGCAGAACGCGCTTACAAAAATTTGTATACCTTATCCAATATTGGTACAAAATTGGAGGGCAGTACTGAAAATGAGGTTGAGGCAGTTAACTTTATATTAGATGAACTAACGAAGATTGAAGACAATCTATTGGATGACTATTTCGAAATAGAAGTTGACTTATCCCGAGCGTCTGGTGCATTCCCGTATAAAACTATGTTGGACATGTACCAAGGTGTCCAAAACATTGCTGTGAAACTATCGCCGAAGAACAGCACCAGCAATTCCTACCTCTTAGTGAACAGTCACTTTGATTCGAAGCCAGAAACTCCGTCAGCGGGTGACGCTGGTTTTATGATAGTCACGATGTTGGAAGTTCTACGTGTAATATCAACAACAAAACAAACCTTTGATCATCCGATCGTTTTTCTGTTTAATGGAGCTGAAGAAAGTGCTATGCAGGCCTCTCATGGATTTATTACTCAACACAAATGGATGCCATACTGCAAGTAAGCTACATTTAACCTTATATCAATAATAATACTAGATTTATATCAACGATTAAAATCGTAGAGCTGTCGTCAACCTTGATGCTGGCGGAAGTGGAGGTCGAGAAATTCTATTCCAGAGTGGTCCCAACCACCCATGGCTTGTGAATGTAAGTTATCTCATTTGCAATTGATGTTGAAATCGATTAAGAGTATTATTTCATTTTAAACAGTACTACAAAAAATATATCAAACATCCTTACGCCACAACAATGGGGGAGGAAATTTTCCAATCAGGCATTTTACCATCGGATACAGACTTCCGTCAGTTTAACTTATATGGCAATATTCCAGGTAATTGGCACTGAGATTCTAAACTTCAAAAAGTATTCAAAATTTATGCAAATCTTATAGGTTTGGACATGGCGCAAAATATTAATGGTTTTGTATACCACACCAAGTATGACACAATTGACGTGATCCCTCGTGAATCCTTGCAGAATACTGGTGACAATATTCTCAGTTTGGTTCGTGGTTTGGCAAATGCAACCGAATTGCACGATACAGCGGTAAAAACTAATTTCTGATACATTTCAATGATTTGCATGTCATTTATTCTTGTCAATTTCCATAACAGGCGTACAAGGCAGGTCATGCTGTCTTCTTTGACTTTCTGGGAATATACTTCGTCCACTATACCGAGGCTACGGGAAAATTATTGAACTATGGAGCTTCTGGAGCTGCTCTTATTTTGGTATTCGTTTCAATTTGGCGCATGGCAGCTGTTTCCCATGTATCCATCAGTCAAGTGGTGTTCTTGTTTATACTGGTTGTTATTATCCAGTTTATCTCTTTTGTACTCGGACTGGCGCTTCCCGCAGTAGTAGCATATGTATTCGATATTTTGGGACTATCGCTTACATACTATAGCACTCCTTTGCTTGTTATTTCTTTATATGTGTGCCCAACGCTTATTGGTCTCAGTTTGCCAATAACTATCTACTACAGTTTACAGCGCAACGTAAGTACCAACTTTAGCCTTATCTACAACAAATATTTATCTATAGATTTTTATACAGGATAAAATCTCAAATTCTTACCATATCCAATTGGCACTGCACGCTCAGGCACTTATCTTGGCTCTACTCGCCAGTGGTCTTACAATGTTTGGCTTGCGTTCATCATACATTGCCGTCATTCCTTTAATTTTCTACACATTGTCGTTGGTCATTAATTTGTTGACTACTTTGCACGATCGTGGCTATGCATGGGCAAGTGTTGTAAAGGCGAGTCAGTTAATTCCTTTCTTGTACAGTAGTTACCTCTTCTATGGATTTATTGTGATTCTAACCCCAATAAATGGTCGTTCGGGCAGTTCCTCTAATCAGGATTTGTATATTGCAATAATGGCAGCAATAGGATCGGTTTTCTCATTTGGTTTCTTGGTAAGGTTTCTAATTGAGATTTTTCTTTTAAGTAATTAACAAATACGCTGATTTACAGATGCCGCTATTCAATACTTTCCGACGACCCAGCGCTGTGGTGTTTACTCTCCTTGCAATTACTGCGGTTGGCATGTACTTTGCCACCAGTACACAAATCGGATTTCCTTATAGGCCAAAGACCAACGGACAACGAGTTGCATATCTGGTAAGTTTAATATTTAGTTGTCTCAATTCTAGTAGTTCCATCCAAAATTACATTTGTCATTTCAGCAAGTGCGAAATAAGTTCTACGAGTACGATGGTACCTTAAGTAAGGATGAGTCTGGCTATCTGTTTAACTTCCAAGATCGCCGGGAAGAGAAACCATTTCTGGGCACAAGGGTCAACTTAACTGGCATGGTTAGCATTAAGTCTAATTGCGAGACTCACATGATGTGTGGCATGCCCCTGTATGATTACCGCTATGTACAAAATCGTCTGCAAAGTAAATGGGTCCCACGCACAGATGACTTGGAAGTACCAGACTCTACAAAATTGGAATTGCTAAGCAAAACCGTTATCAATGCTACGACTCTGCGATTTGAGCTAAAGGTGGAAGGTCCTTCGCATATGAGTTTCTTTATTCAACCCTATGAGGATGTGAAAATAAGCAACTGGTCGTTTTCGCAAGGATATCTCCATAATCCACCAGCTTTACCGCTAGCATACCATATTTACTTTACATACGGCATTGATAGATCCCCATTGAACTTCTTTATAGAAATTTCGGTAAGTAATGGAGGATTAACTTTCATATTTATATTTAGCACTTCTTACATATATAACTACTGTAGAAATCGGACGGTGATTTTAACGTACCATGCTTGCAACTCGGAGTATCAGGACATTACATCGGAACAGCGGGTGACGCACACAGCGTGAAGTTTGCATCCTCATTCCCCTCTTATGCGATTTTAGCGCAGTGGCCTGTATTATACCAGCGCTTCATTTTTTAAATATTTCTAAAGTATAAATATTACATCAATAAAGAGAAAGTTTAAGCAAACGGTTGTTACTATTTCATAACACTGTATATATTAATAATCAATATCCTCTTTATCAATATGATATGTAAGCTAACTCCCACAGGAATAATTTCGCTAAGCAAGAGTATTCAACTACCAGGTTACCGAAAATTTATGTTTTTTGTTATTATTATTATTATTATTATTACAAATCTATGATTGACAGTCAAGGTAATAAAAATAAAGAATTTAAAAGCTCAACCTAAATACTTCCTGTCAAACTCTGCACGTAAAACAAGTACCGCAGCTATCCAAATTCCAGGAGCTGGTATTAGTCCAATAAAATAGTTTGTATTAACATGCTAATAGACAAAAATATACATAAGCCATTTACCTACATTTGGAACTGCTCAACTTTGATTACTCAGTTATAGATTGCGCACTTACGCAACGAGCACCAAAAGCAGTCTGTGAATAAATATAACAAAAGAGGCGTGGGCCTAAAAATTAAATGAGCACACTACAATAAAATTATAGAGAGCAATAATTAAGATAAAGTGATTTCTGAAGCAGATTTGTCCAAAGCAAGAAAACTGAGAAATCAGTTGAGCTCCGTGCGCCTTGGAGAGATGTTACGTGCAATTCGCAGTCGCTGTGATGCTTGTCAGAATAAGGTTAAGTTTATAACTATAATTTTATTCACTGATTCATAAAAAAAAAACAGTTTTAACACACTTTTGTTTACATAAATCTATTTTGGTTTGCAAAAGACGCATAAGATGTAGAAATTTAATTATCAACCATTAAGAAAAGTAAACATTCTCGATTTCGATTTCCTTTAATTTAAACTTGGCACATAAGTTATATTAATTGATTCTTACAAGTATTTCGCACAATCTTAAAATCCAATAATACGAACTTAAAAATAAATGCAATTTGTCAATTGATTATCTTAATTACAAACACTTCGCAGATCTCGGACGAATTTGCTGAAGCTTCTGAAAATGAGGTCAAGAAGGAAGCCAATCGTAAATTTCCTTGGTACTTCGCCAGTGGGTTCCTGTTATTCTGGGCACTTCTCTTTTTCGCCGTTGTAATACCATTCTTCTATCGGTTACCCACGGCAATGACAATGGAGGACGCCAAGAAAAATGTATTTATCGCAGAACGTGCTTATAAAAATTTGTATAACTTGTCCAATATTGGTACAAAATTGGAGGGCAGTACTGAAAATGAGGTTGAGGCAGTTAACTTTATATTAGATGAACTAACGAAGATTGAAGACAATCTATTGGATGACTATTTCGAAATAGAAGTTGACTTATCCCGAGCGTCTGGTGCATTCCCGTATAAAACTATGTTGGACATGTACCAAGGTGTCCAAAACATTGCTGTGAAACTATCGCCGAAGAACAGCACCAGCAATTCCTACCTCTTAGTGAACAGTCACTTTGATTCGAAGCCAGAAACTCCGTCAGCGGGTGACGCTGGTTTTATGATAGTCACGATGTTGGAAGTTCTACGTGTAATATCAACAACAAAACAAACCTTTGATCATCCGATCGTTTTTCTGTTTAATGGAGCTGAAGAAAGTGCTATGCAGGCCTCTCATGGATTTATTACTCAACACAAATGGATGCCATACTGCAAGTAAGCTACATTTAACCTTATATCAATAATAATACTAGATTTATATCAACGATTAAAATCGTAGAGCTGTCGTCAACCTTGATGCTGGCGGAAGTGGAGGTCGAGAAATTCTATTCCAGAGTGGTCCCAACCACCCATGGCTTGTGAATGTAAGTTATCTCATTTGCAATTGATGTTGAAATCGATTAAAAGTATTATTTCATTTTAAACAGTACTACAAAAAATATATCAAACATCCTTACGCCACAACAATAGGGGAGGAAATTTTCCAATCAGGCATTTTACCATCGGATACAGACTTCCGTCAGTTTAACTTATATGGCAATATTCCAGGTAATTGGCACTGAGATTCTAAACTTCAAAAAGTATTCAAAATTTATGCAAATCTTATAGGTTTGGACATGGCGCAAAATATTAATGGTTTTGTATACCACACCAAGTATGACACAATTGACGTGATCCCTCGTGAATCCTTGCAGAATACTGGTGACAATATTCTCAGTTTGGTTCGTGGTTTGGCAAATGCAACCGAATTGCACGATACAGCGGTAAAAACTAATTTCTGATACATTTCAATGATTTGCATGTCATTTATTCTTGTCAATTTCCATAACAGGCGTACAAGGCAGGTCATGCTGTCTTCTTTGACTTTCTGGGAATATACTTCGTTTACTATACCGAGGCTACGGGAAAACTATTGAACTATGGAGCTTCTGGAGCTGCTCTTATTTTGGTATTCGTTTCAATGTGGCGCATGGCAGCTGTTTCCCATGTATCCATCAGTCAAGTGGTGTTCTTGTTTATACTGGTTGTTATTATCCAGTTTATCTCTTTTGTACTCGGACTGGCGCTTCCCGCAGTAGTAGCATATGTATTCGATATTTTGGGACTATCGCTTACATACTATAGCACTCCTTTGCTTGTTATTTCTTTATATGTGTGCCCAACGCTTATTGGTCTCAGTTTGCCAATAACTATCTACTACAGTTTACAGCGCAACGTAAGTACCAACTTTAGCCTTATCTACAACATATATTTATCTATAGATTTTTATACAGGATAAAATCTCAAATTCTTACCATATCCAATTGGCACTGCACGCTCAGGCACTTATCTTGGCTCTACTCGCCAGTGGTCTTACAATGTTTGGCTTGCGTTCATCATACATTGCCGTCATTCCTTTAATTTTCTACACATTGTCGTTGGTCATTAATTTGTTGACTACTTTGCACGATCGTGGCTATGCATGGGCAAGTGTTGTAAAGGCGAGTCAGTTAATTCCTTTCTTGTACAGTAGTTACCTCTTCTATGGATTTATTGTGGTGCTAACCCCAATAAGTGGTCGTTCGGGCAGTTCCTCTAATCGTGATTTGTATATTGCAATGATGGCAGCAATAGGATCGGTTTTGTCATTTGGTTTCTTGGTAAGGTTCCTAATTGAGATTTTTCTTTTAAGTAATTAACAAATACGCTGATTTACAGATGCCGCTATTCAATACTTTCCGACGACCCAGCGCTGTGGTGTTTACTCTCCTTGCAATTACTGCGGTTGGCATGTACTTAGCCACCAGTACACAAATCGGATTTCCTTATAGGCCAAAGACCAACGGACAACGAGTTGCATATCTGGTAAGTTTAATATTTAGTTGTCTCAATTCTAGTAGTTCCATCCAAAATTACATTTGTCATTTCAGCAAGTGCGAAATAAGTTCTACGAGTACGATGGTACCTTAAGTAAGGATGAGTCTGGCTATCTGTTTAACTTCCAAGATCGCCGGGAAGAGAAACCATTTCTGGGCACAAGGGTCAACTTAACTGGCATGGTTAGCATTAAGTCTAATTGCGAGACTCACATGATGTGTGGCATGCCCCTGTATGATTACCGCTATGTACAAAATCGTCTGCAAAGTAAATGGGTCCCACGCACAGATGACTTGGAAGTACCAGACTCTACAAAATTGGAATTGCTAAGCAAAACCGTTATCAATGCTACGACTCTGCGATTTGAGCTAAAGGTGGAAGGTCCTTCGCATATGAGTTTCTTTATTCAACCCTATGAGGATGTGAAAATAAGCAACTGGTCGTTTTCGCAAGGATATCTCCATAATCCACCAGCTTTACCGCTAGCATACCATATTTACTTTACATACGGCATTGATAGATCCCCATTGAACTTCTTTATAGAAATTTCGGTAAGTAATGGAGGATTAACTTTCATATTTATATTTAGCACTTCTTACATATATAACTACTGTAGAAATCGGACGGTGATTTTAACGTACCATGCTTGCAACTCGGAGTATCAGGACATTACATCGGAACAGCGGGTGACGCACACAGCGTGAAGTTTGCATCCTCATTCCCCTCTTATGCGATTTTAGCGCAGTGGCCTGTATTATACCAGCGCTTCATTTTTTAAATATTTCTAAAGTATAAATATTACATCAATAAAGAGAAAGTTTAAGCAAACGGTTGTTACTATTTCATAACACTGTATATATTAATAATCAATATCCTCTTTATCAATATGATATGTAAGCTAACTCCCACAGGAATAATTTCGCTAAGCAAAAGTATTCAACTACCAGGTTACCGAAAATTTATGTGTTTTGTTATTATTATTATTATTATTATTACAAATCTATGATTGACAGTCAAGGTAATAAAAATAAAGAATTTAAAAGCTCAACCTAAATACTTTCTGTCAAACTCTGCACGTAAAACAAGTACCGCAGCTATCCAAATTCCAGGAGCTGGTATTAGACCAATAAAATAGTTTGTATTAACATGCTAATAGACAAAAATATACATAAGCCATTTACCTACATTTGGAACTGCTCAACTTTGATTACTCAGTTATAGATTGCGCACTTACGCAACGAGCACCAAAAGCAGTCTGTGAATAAATATAACAAAAGAGGCGTGGGCCTAAAAATTAAATGAGCACACTACAATAAAATTATAGAGAGCAATAATTAAGATAAAGTGATTTCTGAAGCAGATTTGTCCAAAGCAAGAAAACTGAGAAATCAGTTGAGCTCCGTGCGCCTTGGAGAGATGTTACGTGCAATTCGCAGTCGCTGTGATGCTTGTCAGAATAAGGTTAAGTTTATAACTATAATTTTATTCACTGATTCATAAAAAAAAAACAGTTTTAACACACTTTTGTTTACATAAATCTATTTTGGTTTGCAAAAGACGCATAAGATGTAGAAATTTAATTATCAACCATTAAGAAAAGTAAACATTCTCGATTTCGATTTCCTTTAAGTTAAACTTGGCACATAAGTTATATTAATTGATTCTTACAAGTATTTCGCACAATCTTAAAATCCAATAATACGAACTTAAAAATAAATGCAATTTGTCAATTGATTATCTTAATTACAAACACTTCGCAGATCTCGGACGAATTTGCTGAAGCTTCTGAAAATGAGGTCAAGAAGGAAGCCAATCGTAAATTTCCTTGGTACTTCGCCAGTGGGTTCCTGTTATTCTGGGCACTTCTCTTTTTCGCCGTTGTAATACCATTCTTCTATCGGTTACCCACGGCAATGACAATGGAGGACGCCAAGAAAAATGTATTTATCGCAGAACGTGCTTATAAAAATTTGTATAACTTGTCCAATATTGGTACAAAATTGGAGGGCAGTACTGAAAATGAGGTTGAGGCAGTTAACTTTATATTAGATGAACTAACGAAGATTGAAGACAATCTATTGGATGACTATTTCGAAATGGAAGTTGACTTATCCCGAGCGTCTGGTGCATTCCCGTATAAAACTATGTTGGACATGTACCAAGGTGTCCAAAACATTGCTGTGAAACTATCGCCGAAGAACAGCACCAGCAATTCCTACCTCTTAGTGAACAGTCACTTTGATTCGAAGCCAGAAACTCCGTCAGCGGGTGACGCTGGTTTTATGATAGTCACGATGTTGGAAGTTCTACGTGTAATATCAACAACAAAACAAACCTTTGATCATCCGATCGTTTTTCTGTTTAATGGAGCTGAAGAAAGTGCTATGCAGGCCTCTCATGGATTTATTACTCAACACAAATGGATGCCATACTGCAAGTAAGCTACATTTAACCTTATATCAATAATAATACTAGATTTATATCAACGATTAAAATCGTAGAGCTGTCGTCAACCTTGATGCTGGCGGAAGTGGAGGTCGAGAAATTCTATTCCAGAGTGGTCCCAACCACCCATGTCTTGTGAATGTAAGTTATCTCATTTGCAATTGATGTTGAAATCGATTAAAAGTATTTTTTAATTTTAAACAGTACTACAAAAAATATATCAAACATCCTTACGCCACAACAATGGGGGAGGAAATTTTCCAATCAGGCATTTTACCATCGGATACAGACTTCCGTCAGTTTAACTTATATGGCAATATTCCAGGTAATTGGCACTGAGATTTGGAACTCTAAATAGGATTTTCAATGTATACAAATCTTATAGGCTTGGACTTGGCGCAAATTATGAATGGATTTGTATACCACACCAAGTATGACACAATTGACGTGATCCCTCGTGAATCCTTGCAGAATACTGGTGACAATATTCTCAGTTTGGTTCGTGGTTTGGCAAATGCAACCGAATTGAATTTACAGCGGTAAAAACTAATTTCTGATACATTTCAATGATTTGCATGTCATTTATTCTTGTCAATTTCCATAACAGGCGTACAAGGCAGGTCATGCTATCTTCTTTGACTTTCTGGGAATATACTTCGTCCACTATACCGAGGCTACGGGAAAATTATTGAACTATGGAGCTTCTGGAGCTGCTCTTATTTTGGTATTCGTTTCAATGTGGCGCATGGCAGCTGTTTCCCATGTATCCATCAGTCAAGTGGTGTTCTTGTTTATACTGGTTGTTATTATCCAGTTTATCTCTTTTGTACTCGGACTGGCGCTTCCCGCAGTAGTAGCACATGTATTCGATATTTTGGAACTTTCACTAAGTTACTATAGCACTCCGCTTCTGGTGATCGGTTTATATGTATGCCCAACGCTTATTGGGCTTAGTTTGCCAATAACTATATACTATAGTTTACAGCGCAACGTAAGTTTCAACTCTCGACATATTTTTTTTTGGGAATTATATATTTATTTATACCTTTTTCAATAGGATAAAATATCAAATTTTTACCATATTCAACTGACATTGCATGCTCAGGCCATCATCCTGGGTATTCTTACCATTGGTTTTACAGCGGCGGGAATCCGTTCCTCATTCATTTTCATCATACCACTAATCTTCTATATATTATCTCTGGCCATTAATATGTTGACTACTTTCCACGATCGTGACTATGCGTGGTCAGCTCTTGTAACGGCGAGTCAGTTAATTCCATTTTTATGCAGTAGTTACCTCTTCTGTATATTTATTGTGGTTCTTGTGGTGGTCATTTTGCTTGTTATAACGGCTATCTCAATGTACTTAGCAAGCAGTACACAAATCGGATTCCCTTATACACCGAAGACCAACGGACTACGAGTTGCATATCTGGTGAGTTTGAAAAAAAATAGTTTTTATTAGAATTTAATTTAATATCACTTGTGTCAATCAATCACGTACGAAATATATTTTACGAATACGATGGTACTCTCAGTAAGGATGAGTCTGGCTATCTATTTAGTTTCCAAGATCGGCGAGAAGAGTACCCATTATTGGGAACAAAGGTTAATCTGACTGGCTGAGTTAGCATAAAACCAAAATGTGAGATTCACATGATGTGTGGCATGCCTTTATTTGATTACCGCTATGCAAAAAACCGTCTATAAAGCAAATGGCTGCCGCGGTCCGATCCCATTGAACCGCCAGCGTTAACCACATTGGTTCAACTTAACAAGACTATCTTGAATCCCACTACTGTGCGTTTTGAGTTCAATTTAACGGTCCTTCTCATATGAGTTTATTCATTCAACCCTATAAAGATGTGAGGATAAGCAACTGGTCGTTCCTTAATAGTTATCTAGAAGAACCACCTGCTCCGCCCCTTCCATATCACATCTACTTCACATACGGCATTGATAACACTCCATTGAATTTCTTTTTAGAATTTTCGGTAATTGACTTGATTTTTTTTATTTCAAATTAAGCTTAATCTGATTGTATCATTAAACTGCAGAAATGGAATGGCGATTTTAATTTTCCCTGTTTTCAGCTCGGAGTGTCGGGACACTATATTGGAGATGATGGCGATGAACAAAGCAGGAAATTCGCATCTTCATTCCCTACCTATTCAATTCTGACCGATTGGCCTGCGTTATACCAACGATACGTTTTTTAACTTTGTGAGGCTTGTTCTAGCAATTTGAAAAAATTTATATATACGTATCTGTTTTATGTTAATAGCTATAAAATACCCAAGTAATATAAAATACGTACAATGAAGCATCAGCAATCAGTGTAAGACTTGTATTTCACTCGAATTTTATTATTAAGATTACATTTTAAAATGTGAATTGTTATCGGCGCCAAAAAGATATCGATAGCCAGTCGCAATTAATAATTTAAATAGCAGGTTACACTTGCAGCAGAAACGAGCGCCATCTATCGCCCTCTTGCGCATGCCAACAGATGTTGTAGATGAGCATCAGTTAACATTAGATGGGCAAAATTGCCCCTGCTCATAAAAAACTATGTAAGTACTTGCTTACATTTATTAAAAAAAAAAATTGAATTAAAAATCGCCGTCTTTTCTAAATGAATAAAATTGCCCTCCCAATGGAATATGATTTCGTTATCAGCACTGTTAAACTCAAAAAGCAGTGTTAGGTTAACATAATACCTGAACGGCGTTAATAATAAATACCGGCTTAAGCTTGCAAGCAAAAATGTTATATATTTAAAAAGCAAAACGGATATTAAAATTTTTCCAGCAGAAGCTGCTGAAAAATTAATAATTGTATTTATTGAAGATTACTGAACATTAAATTATCTATTCAGCGCTAATGGTTGGAGGTTATTTGATTTTTACCTTATCAACTATCGATCGTCGAAAATGTACGGACCACATCTATGTAAAGCTTTTGTAGAGTAAGACCAAAACCAATTCAACTACCTTACTTTTAGGTTTTTTCACTAATGCTTGACATAACGAGTATTTTAATCTAAAAAGTAAAGTTCTGCATAGTCAATAATTTCCAGAATTTCCATAAGACCTACAGAATTTAGATAGGTAAATCCGGCTTCTGACTATTCTCAGACTGGAAAATATTAATCATATATTAATGGCTGAATTGCTTAAACATGTTTAAAATAATTTGTAGACTTAATTGAACTGATTATATTCTGTGATCAGAGAATCGCAAAGTCGACGCACTGATCCTTTCATAATGGTTTCGTTGTGATTTCATTAAAGCTATCGAGTACGTAACACATTATATCCAACTTGTTATTACACTTCTTTATCGATCGGTAAACCATAAAGTATTTACTACACTTAATTTAGATACTAAAGTTCTCTGTTGACCACAGCGAAATCTAAATCTTATTTTAAAAAAGAAGGGTTGACTTTGAGTTGATATTTTTTTTTACGTTTTTTGTATGGGGTAATATAT
Organism: Drosophila demipolita; assembly: GCA_035042405.1. NCBI lineage: Eukaryota > Metazoa > Arthropoda > Insecta > Diptera > Drosophilidae > Drosophila > Drosophila demipolita. The sequence goes on from JAWNLI010000033.1 coordinate 6,341,864, forward strand.
CTATCAGTCAAATAACTTTATCTTTATGGACTTCAAAGTACAAATCAGTGCCAATAAAATCTAGTCAAACACAAATGTAACTATTCGATATACAGAAATTTAGTTGGGCAAAGTTTGTCAGCGGAACTGTGCGTCAAACGAGCCAAAGCCAGAGTAGCTAAATTATGACAATCAATGAAAAGGACGAAAACGTATGTTGGATAAAGAATAAGTAACAAAATTTAATTGAGTATTTTCCAGAATTTTGCACCACCGAAAGTGGCTCTTCGAACAAAGATTTCGTGGTACTATGCGCCGGCATTTCTGCTCCTATGGGTCGGAATCTTTTTTGCGGTTGTTATACCGCTGTTTTACCAACTGCCAGACGCAGTTACCATTGCCGAGGAGCCGCTAAAGTCTGGTCAGTTTGTTGCCGAGCGAGCACAACGTCTATTGCATAGCTATGAACGAATCGGTCCCAAAGTAGTCGGCAGCATTGCCAACGAGGTGCTAACGGTTGCATTTCTACTCGATGAAGTCGAAAATGTGCGAAAATCTATGAGATCAGATCTGTACGATCTGGAGGTAGATGTGCAACAGCCGTCGGGTGCCTATATGCATTGGAATATGGTAAACATGTATCAGGGTATACAGAATGTGGTCGTTAAGCTGAGCTCGCGCAGCTCTACTAGCGAATCCTATTTGCTGCTCAACAGTCACTTTGACTCGAAGCCAAGTAGTCCCGGCGCTGGCGATGATGGCACTATGGTCGTTGTTATGTTGGAAGTGCTACGTCAAATGGCCATATCGGACCAGAGTTTTCAGCATCCCATTGTATTTTTGTTCAATGGAGCAGAAGAGAATCCTTTGCAAGCCTCACATGGTTTTATCACACAACACAAATGGGCAAAAAACTGCAAGTAAGAGATCTATATATATTTTTATTTTCTAGTATTTTTTCTTAATTGCATAATAAATAATAAGAGACTTTATTTTAAACTGTTATTATTATATCGATATTAACAGAGCACTCCTAAATCTAGAAGTAGCCGGAAGTGGAGGTCGAGATTTGCTCTTCCAAAGTGGCCCAAATCATCCGTGGCTAATGCAAGTAAGTTTATTGCATTGATAAGTTCTTATCTCCAGATTTGTTATAAGCACATGCGAAGCGGCGACTGCCAGCTATAAAATTACCTTTTGATAATTATGATGGGTTATAAAAGAAATAGTTGGTTGTTGTTGTCTACCTTTATATTCGACTAACTTTAGATACGCCTATTGATTTTAGTATTACAATCAACATGCCAAACATCCTTTTGCTACAACAATGGCCGAGGAAATCTTTCAATCCGGAATTCTACCTTCCGATACGGACTTTCGCATATTTCGCAACTATGGACAGTTGCCGGGTACGTGTGAAGAAAATAAATAGAAATACGATAATGGGTGAATATATACTTAACTGTTTAGGCTTGGATATGGCTCAGATCAGTAATGGTTATGTTTACCATACCATATTCGATAACTACGCAAATGTGCCTGCCAAATCGCTACAGAGCAGTGGCGAAAATGTTCTACCTCTGGTACGGGCCTTTGCCAATGCGAGTGAAATGTACGACACTGAGGTGGGTATTTTAATAGTAATACTTTTTGTAATTATTCCTTTATTTCATATCAATAATATTATTCATATATTGTTAAATTTATGTTAACTGATGAAGCTTGAATGTAACCAATTGCAGGAGCACAGTGAAGGAAATGCCGTTTTCTTTGACTATTTGGGCTTGTTTTTTGTTATTTATTCGAAAAACACTGGAATTGTCTTGAACTGTAGCGTTGCGGCTGGGAGCCTGGTGCTTGTAGGTATCTCCCTGTGGCGCATGGCACACGTATCCGAGCAGCCACTGTGTCAGGTATCCATTTGGTTTGCCATAATTTTCGCCCTGCAAGTTTTTGGATCTGGTCTTTGCATTGGTCTGCCCCTGCTGATGGCTGTTCTGTTCGATGCCGGGAATCAATCATTGACTTACTTCTCGAGCCACTGGCTCATGCTTGGCCTGTTCGTCTGCCCGGCGATCATTGGACTCAGTTTGCCCACCACAATCTATTACAGTTTCCGGAAGAATGTAAGCAATAAGCTATACAATAAACTAAATTACTTTTCTACATGTTAATAATCTATTGAACAGCAAAATGTCAGCCACGCCCACCATCTACACATGAGTTTGCACGCCCATTGTGTGGTGCTGGCTCTTGTGGCCATCATACTGACTGCAAACAGTTTGCGCACCCCTTACCTCTGCATGATATCAATGCTTTTTTATTCCGTTGCGTTAATCATTAATCTGCTGAGCAAATTACAAGATCGAGGTAAATTAGTGATGAATAAAACACAAAATAACAGTCACCATTATTAACTGTTGTTTTTTTTTTCAGGTTATTACTGGGTGTTGATAACGCAAATATTGCAGCTTATGCCCTTCTGTTACTTTTGTTATCTGTTCTACATGTTTGTTGATGTTTTGATACCCATGATGGGTCGGAATGGCACCTCGGTGAATCCTGATCTTCTCATTGCTTTGCTTTGCGCACTTGGCACATTTTTCGCAATGGGATTCGTGGTGAGTGTGGCGGTAATTAAATTATCCATATGACTATTAATTTCCTTCTTTTTTTGCACCTACAAGTCACCACTTATCGACATGTTTCACTGGTCCAAATTTGTAATGCTTGGGCTTGGCATTATTACTTTTATTTTTAGTATGATTGCTGTGTCGGACGTGGGTTTTCCCTATCGACCCAAGACAAGCGTTATGAGGGTTAATTTTTTGGTAAGCTTTGAGATTGATATGTTCTGTCTAGCTTACGAGATTAACTGTAATTGATTATTGGCAGCATGTGCGACGCGTTTTCTATGAGTATGATGGTAGTTTGAGTCTCAGCGACTCTGGCTATTATTTTGACTTCCAGGACAGGCGACTCAAATATCCGCTCGAGGGCACTGCAGTCGATCTGAAGGACATGACTGGCGTTGATCAGCACTGTGACAAGGAGTTAATGTGTGGGGTGCCCTGCTTTAATCATCGCTGGTGCAAAGCCCTTTCCACGGCACAATGGCTGCCACGTGAACAGGAAGTTAAAATACCAGGCAGATCCTCATTAGTACTTCTAAATAAAACCATCCAACAAAGTGGCACAAAGGCGCGCTATGAGTTTGAATTGAGTGGCCCACCACATATGGGTTTGTTTATACAACCCCTGGAGGGTGTATCCGTCGAGGATTGGTCATTCATAAGGAATTTACTGGATGAGCCGGAAAAATACAAGTTGCCTTATCAAATATTTTTCTCATATGGCAAGGATAAAACTCCTCTAAAATTCCATATGGACTTTGCAGTAAGTTGAGAATACCTAAAAATGTATAATAATTTGAAACTAAATTATCCCCCAGAAACCGGCTGGTGATTTCAATGTGCCCATCTTTGAATTGGGCGTTGCGTGGCATTATCTCAGCTATGACTTCGAAAGGGACTCCGCTAGCCTTCAGTTTATAGCCGACTTTCCAGATTTTGTGCATGTGATGGAGTGGCCAACGTTATATAAGCGTTACGTGTTCTAAATATTTATAATATAAAAATTACTAAATGTATATAAAATTAATTTATATTAAGTGATTAAAAATAATCTAAACAATAATTGAACTTTTATATAGTACTTTTAATTTTATTTGGGAAAACAAATACGCTCTTATTTAAAGAATTGGCAACGAACGAAATTCGAATATAAATATCTGAATTTATTAGCATCATAATAAATAATTTGGGTGAAACATAATCAGCCAAACTAGGTGTTGAAAATGCTTTTTTGTATATGGAAGCCGAGAATTGTCAAAAATCTATTATTCAATAGTTGCTTTATATACTGTATATTTTTATATATGGCGCCTTTTCGATTTGATAAAAATTCTTGTAAAAAACCGATTGAAGGTAATGTTGCACAAGGCCCTAAACAATAGATGTTAATTGCTCTACAGATGATAAGAAGTTACCCCAAAAAATATACCATATTACAAACGGATCCAATGGGGCCTTAAATCGTATAATAAATGGCCACAATTATAATTTTCCATAATTAAGGCGTGTATAAATGGAATGGTTTTTTTGTGGATATTTATTGCCAGCTATTGACGTTATAAATATATCTTTATATCCAATATAAGCGCTTGTTTTCCTAGTCAGTTAAGGTTATAGATAAGAAATCACATCTGATAAGAATTGGTCATAACTCCAGCATTCATGAATTCTCTTTAAAACTGAGAATCAGCCAAGGAATTACTAATTCGCCAAAAGAATTTGGTGATTGCTGGTTGCTCCGCAACTGGTTATAAATATAACTGCAATTATGGATAACGCTAAGGATAAGGACATAGGAGACACTGATATTTTTGATAGTCTACAGGAATCTCACAACAGCAAAGTTGAGCCTGTGGCACCGATAATGGATAATACCATCATTCTAGTATCTGAGAAGGACACACTCTATAAACAGCTGCCCTGGTATTATGCGCCCAGTTTTCTGCTCCTGTGGGTCGCTCTTTTTTTCGCTGTGGCCTTCCCACTCTTCAACACGTTGCCCACACCAGTCAACTTAGCGGAGGAAGCAAGCAAACCGGGTCAGTTTGTAGCGGAACGAGCTCAAAAAATACTACTGGAGCTGGATCGTATGGGCCCAAAAATTGTGGGCGATGAAATGAACGAGAAGGCAATGGTTGAATTTATGCTCAAGGAAATTGACACAGTACGTAGCGTGATGCGGCATGATTTGTACGAGATGGAGGTGGATGTGCAGCGGGCATCGGGTGCTTATCTCCACTGGGAGATGATCAATATGTATCAGGCCGTCCAGAATGTGGTTGTCAAGCTAAGCACAAGGAGCTCAAATAGCACGTCATATCTGCTTATTAACAGTCATTACGACACAAAGCCGGGTAGTGTGGGTACCGGAGATGCTGCCTTCATGGTTGTTACAATGCTGGAGGTGATGCGTCAACTTGTTATGTCTGAGGATACTTTCGAGCACCCGATTGTGTTTCTATTCAATGGTGCAGAGGAGCAGCCGCTTCAGGGATCCCATGCGTTTATCTCACAGCACAAATGGTCACCCAATTGCAAGTGAGTAAATTCTGACAGAGAAAGAGAAAGACCAGCAATTTTTACACATATTTCCGTAGAGCTCTAATCAATCTAGACTCTGCCGGTGCCGGTGGCCGTGAGATACTCTTCCAAGGGGGCCCCAATCATCCATGGCTAATGCGAGTAAGTGACTGTTGAATTTCACGTAGACCACAACGGTGATTTTATCGAGAGTTTGATAATATTTTGATATCAGTTGAAAAGTGTGATATCGGATCTTGTTATCTTTACGAGAGATAAGAAATCATCTTAATTATAATTATTAAATCTTGTAAAATTGCTTGCAGCACTACAGAGACGCCGCCAAACATCCGTTTGCAACAACAATGGCCGAGGAGGTATTTCAGGCTGGCATCATACCCTCAGACACAGACTTTAGGATCTTTCGCGATTTTGGTCCCGTGCCAGGTATGTGTTCTCAACTTGACTGCTCCACAATCGATATATTTAAGTTTCATCTCGCAGGACTGGATATGGCTGGTCAGTACAATGGCTTCGTCTACCATACCAAATACGATCGCTTCGATGTTATATCCCGAAATTCTTTACAGAATACTGGTGAGAATTTGTTATATCTAACGCGTAGCATTAGCAATGCGGAGGAAATGCGCGACACTCAGGTAAGTATTTCATTTAGTTGCGAAACACATCTTGATAACGGTTATCTTTATTGCGCTTAGGCACACTCCGAGGGTCACTCCGTATTCTTTGATTTTATGGGCCTGTTCTTTGTCTTCTACTTGGAGTCCACCGGCATTGTCGTTAATATCTGCATTGCTCTTGTCGGCATCATCCTGGTATGTGTGTCCCTATGGCGCATGAAAAGGACAACAGATGTGAAGATGTCTTACATTGTTGGCGCCTTTGGTATAATGTTCGCCTTAGAGCTGGTTGCATTTGCACTTGCTCTGGGTCTGCCACTGCTCATGGCCGTGTTTTATGATGCCGGTAATCGCACCTTGACGTACTTCACCAACAGCTGGCTCGTAATTGGTCTCTTTATTTGTCCCTCTATAATTGGTCTGCTGCTGCCTTTCACTCTCTACTACACTTTTAGGCCCAGTGTAAGTGCAATTTAACTTTTAATTCAAATCAACAACGCAGCTACCCAAAGCATATATTTTTATTTACTTGCAGAACAATATACCGCACTTTTATCACCTACAAATGACTGGCCACGCCCACTGCGTGCTCTTGGCCCTGATATGCATCATCGCAACTATCGCTGGTCTGCGTAGTGCCTATTTGCTGATGATAACTCTGCTCTTCTATGCGGGTGCACTGGCCATCAATTTGCTTAGTAGGCTGCATGATCGCGGTAGAGTTCTAGTCTCAATGTAGCTTATGATCTATTAATATTCACATAATTTTTTGATTATATTCTATAGGTTACTATTGGTCACTGGTACTATGTGTATGCCAGGCAATACCCTTCCTTTACTTCAGCTACTTGTTCCACGCTTTTCTTGTCATTTGCATTCCAATGACAGCCCGAAAGGGAACTGAGGTGAATCCTGATTTTCTGGTTGCACTTATCTGTGCCATGGGCACAATACTTGCTCTGGGTTGTTTGGTAAGTTCATCAACTAATTTAAGTTCTTTATTAAAGAAATATAACATTTAGTAATGTGTGTATATTAAACTCACCGGCTCAACCCATCAGGCCCCACTAATTAACATCTTCCGGCGACCAAGTTGGATGATTGGCGGCATAGCGCTCATAATGTTTATTTTCTGCATGATATCTGTATCGGATGTGGGTTTCCCTTATCGCCCTAAAACGAATGTTATGCGGGTTAACTTTTTGGTAAGCCGCTTTGCTGCTAAATATTTAAGATCTCCGCATTTTAACACTTATTGGCATTGCAGCAAGTTCATCGTAGGTTTTACGAATACGATGGTTCCATTCGCCAGGAAGATTCCGGCTACTATTTTGACTTGCAGGATCGTCGTCTGGAAAAGCCACTGACCGACAAAATGGATTTGACCGGTTTAGTTCACCTGGAGCACGATTGTGAAAGTCAAATGATGTGTGGCGTGCCCTGTTTCAATCATCGTTGGTGCAAGGCACGAAAGGCAGCTCGCTGGCTACCACGCAAGCAGCCGGTCGAGGTGCCCGGCACAACCTCCCTCGAGTTACTCAATAAGACAATATTAGACGGTGGCTATTCGATACGGTATCAATTTAAGTTAACGGGACCTGCACGCATGAGTATATTCCTGAAACCGTTGGATGGTGTGAAAATGTTAGACTGGTCATTTTTGCGGGGTATGCTGGAAAATCCGGGCACCTTTAAGCCACCATATCACATATTCTTTGCCTGGGCCGCCGATAGCTCACCCATTGAATTCTATTTGGAGTTGGCGGTACGTAATCTTTATTGTTTAATCACTGTATGTAAATTTCATTTATAACTTTAATCTTTTTAAATTTTCTTTAGAAGGTGAATGGTAAATTCGATGAACCCGTTTTCGAAATTGGCCTATCTGGTCATTATATTAGCCACGTGCATATGCGGGATAAGTTTAGCTCACAGTTCATAACAGATCTTCCAGATTATGTGCATGCCATGGAATGGCCAGCATCCTATGATCGATATATATATTAAAGATATTGGGTTAGAGTAATAGTATAATAATTTAATAAATTTGTCTCTAAGTCCATCCAAAATGACACACACTTAACAATTCAATTGTATTTGCTTTATGTGGTTGCATGCCCAGTTTTTTTTTAAAGAGACAAACAGTGGCATAAATTGGGCTAAATATCAAAACACTACTCAAAGTGCATTTCATAATGTACTCCAAATAAAGATCAAACAAAATTACGTGTATTCTAGCCCAGCAAACATTTGTGTAAATAATAACCCAGAGACTGTTGTCTTAGCTGAAATTCATTGTATATTTAACATGTCACATGTATTTTCTATACTTTTCCCATTGCGGCGTATAAAAAGTGGTGCATTAGTGCATTAGAAGCCACACTTCGATTTATATAACATTGTGGTAACAGCCAAAAAGTAGCTTCTAACAAAACATACAAAAAATGAAACTCCTAGTTTTACTCGTAATCCTCGCTATGTCTGTGACGGTGAGGGCGCAAACAACAAGCCCAGGAACAGGCTCAGGAACTGGATCATCTAGCACCTCACCCTCTTCCTCCACTTCCTCCTCCACTCCACCCAGCTACTCTTCGTATTCGACTTATCCCAGTCCTCCCAGTTACTATAGCTACTACACCCCTATCGATACGACAACTGCAAAACCATTCAAGCATCAGTTCCTAAGTGCGCTATTCAACAAGGGTTAAAATGGAAATTTCAAACAACACCGCCACATCCAGCAATATTTCGTTAAAATGTGAAAAATAATTAATTATCCAAATAAAAAATTTAATTTATAAAAAAAAAACTTAATTTATTAAAATTTAAATGGCATTTTCACATGTCGCTATTCAACAAGTGTTTCCCAAGCTGAATGATCCAAACCAATGAGGGCTAATTAAAGCCTCTGGTCAAAGCAATGGGCTTCTCATGTAAGCATGCCTCGTTCAGAATAATTGAATGCCACCTCCAACAAAGGTCACCAGCTGGACGGACAGCCAGTCAGATAGACATGATCATGGTCAGGTGGCGTGGCAACAATCTATAGCACAAAATATAATGATACTCTTATAATGCAATTCGCATAATGATCATGTTGGTGCCGCCTCCACGCAGCAAAGACTGTTGCTCTGGGTGCATTGGTGTATGGGTTCGCATGGGGAGATTGTGCAATTTGTTTTCTTGTATCTGTGATGCACTCGACTATGTATGCTGGTAAGGCTGAAGTTAAATGTCTACAAGAGTGGCTGACAAATTGATTTGAAATCCAAGACGTGTTCTTTGAATGCCACGTTACAAGTTTACTTCTAGATAAACAATCTCAATTATAAACTGACCAAAATATTATGTTACAACGCTCCGTTTACAGTAAAACGTCACACAGGGCGAATTGTAAAAATCTAAATTTATTTAAATATAACTTTACTGTAATTTTTTAATATTTTTATAACATTTTCAAACATATTTTATCTATTTGGCAGCTGATCATTTTATTCTAATAACTAATAATAATACTATTTTATTATCAAACAAATTGGACAGTAGCTTTTACTTAGCTGACAAGTTAGTACACAAGAAACAATTCACTTGACAAATTGCAGATTTTACAATATTTTAACAACACCATAAGCACTAATCACGCGAACATTGAAACAACCTAAGAAGTTACCTAAGATCTAATCAGTTTGGCTAGGCTGTGAGCTTGGCTTCTGAACTGTGAATCTTCCAACCAAATGCTAAACACCCATCAGAGGCCAACCTACGATCGAGAGGCAGAAAGCTGCTCTGCTGCAAGCGTTGCAAGAAGCTGAGCTGTAAAGTTCAAGCAGCATTTTGTGTATGAGTGCTCAAAAGCAGCGCCACTGAATCAAGCTTTTGCTATAAAAATGCAAACCTTTGGCGTTGCTGGCCACAGTTACAAATCGAGACGCTGACGGAGGCCAACATAAGGATAAAACAAGACCACATGCAATACTTTGTAAGTATCAAGCTCGTTAAGTTCATCCAGAGGATTGCCGTTAATCTTCTGGCAGCTAGTGATTGTTGCAGCTTTGCTGCTGTGCAAGACGATTGCGAGGCCGCAAGGACCTGCCACGCAGCCGATTAAGATTTTACGGCAGGAGCAGGAAGTGAACTTTGATGGCTCCTACAAGTACAACTATGAGACAGAGAATGGCATTAACGTCGAGGAGGAGGGTTATCTCAAAAATGCTGGCACCGATAATGCAGGACCGGTGAGTCAAGCGACCTCAAGCATTGCGGTCATTTGACATTTTCATCTGCATCAGATGCCCCACGATGCATTTGATTTATTTTTTTTTGTTTTGTATTTTCTTTTTCGTTTGAATGGAAAAGGTTGCACAGGGCTTCTTCTCGTATACGGCACCGGATGGCACACCCATTCGGATTACCTACGTAGCAGATGAGAATGGCTTCCAGCCGCAGGGCGATCATCTGCCGACAGCTCCGCCCATACCGCCGGCCATACAGAGGGCCTTGGATTACATAGCCACAGCACCACCGCAACCAGCTGAACAGCAGCAAGGCGCCTACTCCTCACGCAGAGGCTAACTCCCTAGAAAGAGCGAGATAGAGAATAATAGAGCGGAGAAGCAACTGCAAATGATAATAAATGCTAATTTGTTAAACCATTGAATGACATCATTATTTCTCACATGTACATAAAACTGCAAAAATAATAAATCCAATCTTTTGATTTATCTATTGATTTCAACTGGTTAATTACACCGCAGATGCATTATTTGATATCTAAGTTAATTAATGTTTTATTTAAGATATGTATCTAATAAAAGCAGATATGTATATTTTAAAGCAAAATAAAATCATATTTGAATACATTTGCATTTTAATTCTCTCAGTATAAATGAATGCTACATTCTCTTAAAGATGACTATTTGGTCTAATGTCATTACTGAAATAAATGCATCAATTTTGAAAGTAATTAAATATTTTTATTTAAGAAAATATTTTTATACATAGTACTAAACCTCTGGTCGCTTAAGCTTGTGGATTATCTGTAACAAATGTAAAACAAATATATAACAATAATTGTTTTATCTAGAGTTACTAACTAGTTCATTACTTTTGTAATAATATTATATTAATAAGACATATATATATATACATATACATACACTCCATAAATGTATATAAATCACAGTCTACTTTCAGGCACTAAACAAAACTCTTCTTTTTTTTATGTCGTTTACTTCCAAATGATGGATATTATGTTGAATATTCGCCGAAATTAGACTACTGATTAAAGAAATGTCAACATTTCCGTGTCGCTGAATTCGCTGAAGTGATTAACTTAATATATCTCCATAAGAAGAATGGCTCATCCGATTTATGACATCGGGTTGGGCACAGTTGTTTTCCAGAAAATATGTATTAAACATCGCGTAAATCATCACAGATAATAGTTCTAGTTTTGAGAGTATTTTTTAAATGTTGTCCGATCAGCTCCGAGTTTGCCATAGCCCGCACATAGAAAGAGTGAATCTTCAGTAAGCCGATTGCCGTTGCGCTTCTCTCAATACGGTATATAAAGGTCTCAATCTTAGCTAAAAAACATCATTGTCGATTAACTATGTTGCGTGTAACGGTAAGTTGAGCTGCTCCTGCTGCTAATGGTTTCGTTTAATCATTCATCTACCCAAAGATTTGCTTGCTAATCTGCGCTGCTGGTGCGCTCGCGCAGAGCGATGGCCGTTATCGATCTGTACCAACAAGGGTCAATGTGAGAACCAGTGCGGTTCGCCCAGGTGGCCAAAACGATGGTCGCTATGTCCCCAGCGATAGTGGGCGCTACGGCGGCAGCAACGATGGACGTTATGTGCACATGGACAACAAGTATCAACACGACAATCGTCCTGGTGGTGACTACAGCGGCTCTGCTGAACGTTATATAGGTGGCAAGAACAAGTTTGGCGGTTCGGGCGGTGCCGGCCGTGGTGGTAGCGGAGCTGGTGTTCATGGTGCTAATGCTGGTGCTCATGGTGCTGGTGCTCGTGGTGCTGGTGCTCATAGTGCTAGTTCTCATGGAGCTGGTGCTGGTGCTCATGCCAACGGTAATGGTAGAGGTGGTGCTTCGGCCGTGAAGTCACGACCTGTGGTTGTTGTTGATCAGCGGCCCAGCTTGCCACAAGGTCGTGGTACAGGCGTCGGCAAAGGTGGTGAAGCCATTATACGTCAGGAAGGAGTTGTGCAGACCAATGGCTACAATTATCTGTAAGAAATCGACAAGTCCTGAGAAACCTGAGAGTTTCATTAAATTTTTATTTTTCTGTTTAATGGACAGCTATGAAACTGAGAACGGCATTCTCGCCGAGGAAAGTGGTCGCATCGAGAAGCAAACAGAGACCGATGCACTGCGCAGCAATGGCTACTATGAATACACCGGTGACGATGGCCTCCTCTATAGAGTGGACTATGTGGCTGATGAAAATGGATTTGTGCCCGTCGGTGCACACATCCCCCAGGAGCCTCCCCATATTGCAAAGCTGCTGGACTTTTTGAGGTCTAAGGGCGCATTGTAAAATTTACTAAAATATTTTTGTTATTCGTTTATCAGGAAATAAAAAAGTGATTGAAAAATTAAAATGAAATTTATTAGAATTATTTGGTTAGCTTTTGAAAGGAACGTCGAAATAAGTCTGAAGCTCTGAAATTTATTAGAAACTTCAAATTTTGTAAAGAATAGACAATGATATTTATTTAAGTCAGAAAAGTAGAATATGTCAAATATCAGTTAAAAAATATATTTCTCAAGTTTCATAAAAATGTATAGTAAGATTTAGTTCAGTTTTGGCAATATCTCTTGTTGTATGTACTCCAACACCTCATTAATGGTGGCCTGGACTTCGCCGGACTGAAACAAAATACAAATTTATATAAATCTACAATCTTTTATTTTGTACTTACATTCTGCTGAGAATTTATTTTGCTAATCTCATACGATTCTTGGGACGGCTGCTGCTCACGGTCGGGATGTGTCAACACAGTCTGTGGCTGCTCATATTTATAGGCTTGAGCTGGATGGGAAGCGGATTGTGATTGGGAGTTTATATCCCAGAGCCTATTCTCATTCAGGTAGCTAAACTGCCGCTGATTGTCGCCATCGCGAACCCATTCAAATTGGATTATTTGCCAGCCGGTGCCATTGTAGTTAAAATCAATCATAAAGCGTAAATGGTCGCGTGGCCCCAACGCAAAGTTCTCCTCAGCCTCTTGCACACTGGCCACCAGCTGCTCCTCTGCCCTTCTAAGGATGCCGCGCAGATCGTTGGCATACGGCTGACCACGATCACCGTAGCCGCCATCGTAAGGCTTATGCTCGTGCCGATACTTTCCGCTATTATCTGGCATATACCAGCCACCAGCCCCATGCGTCTGGTGCAGATAGTGACCCTGCTTGGATGCAGCCGTGGGCAATGGCGCCTGCATCTTCTGCTGTGCAGATCCTTCAGTGCAGCCCAGGCATAATAAGACCAAAGCAGTGAGCAACGTTAGCAAAGTGTACATCTCGACAAGTAAGGTGCGTTTAAATGTCGGTAATTCCATGACTGGCCAGGTTAGTTAATTTCAGTGTCATTTACACATGATGTGGGCAGCTAATAAATTGTCAGGCTCAATCATTTAATTATCATTTTTATTTGGTAGTAACTGCGACTAGTTTTCGCACAAACTACTTGAAACCTAACGTAACGCATATTAATTGAAATTCTTTGCATACTAACAATCTGTTAATTGACTATTAGCAGAACTCGTTCCACCCCAATTGCATATGACATTTGAACGACTGTGAAAAATGTACAAACGGAAACCACTGTGTCCATTAGTGGTGCCACCACTGTAGGACCCACAGACGAACGCGTGAGATGTTCATCAAAAATAAATGGGAAAGTGCTGTGAGAAAGAGAATTTTTCTTTAATTAATTGATATACGTATGTTATTGCAAATTGTACAAAAAACAGTTTTTTACTCGGGTTATAATCCATAAAAATTCACTTGTAATGATTCCGTATTGCTTAAGTCTAATTAGAAAATAAAACCAATAAGTAATTCTAATCGCCTTATCAGTTCAACTCTCGGAACTTTTTTACATCAGTCGAAATCTGAATGGATGAGTGTCCGCTGTAAGTAATTTGTAGACACTTCAGCGGTTTTGATAGCATCAAAGTTAATTAGTATCGATTAACGCTTCATAATAAACAATAAAACGATTGTTTACCTTAATGGGCATTCATAATAACTGATGATCAATCAAAACGACCACTAGCCATTCATCAATCATTAGCCAGTTTCAGCTTGTATATTAAAAACATGATCAGAGCAAGTCGAAATTCGCTTTGGAAATAAAAAATAGCTTAACTGTATGTGAAATTGAAAGTGAAAACGCCCACAAAGTTTACAACTAATATAAACTGTGAACTTCTTAGAGTTGATTTAACCTTTTACCTTGCAAATATACATAATTCATATAAGCTTAAATAGTAATAAATTAAAACAAATACCAATGTTTATCAAACTTTCGCATATTAAGAATATTAAAGTGAGGAGATGCGTCTGCTCGTTAACCTTTTACCTTGCAAGGCAGTTTAAATAAAATATACACCACCTAATGAACACACCCAACGATAAAATGAATAAAAGCTAAATCAAAAAACCTTGAACACTTTTAATATGAGACCCAAAGCAGATATACCAAGCCTAAGACAAGTCATAAAAATCAAGACTGCTACAGAATTTGGTCGTTCGAGCAGTTTCCATATTTTTACTATCGATTCTAAAATGCTCTGAATCAAAAAGAAAACAATAGTATAATAAGATAAAAATTAGATAACAAAAAATTTAATTATCTTATGTAAATTTTCGCCTGGCTTCTTTGCGAAATTCTATACGATTCAAAACACACATTTATTAATAAACAGGTATCTATATAAACGTGATGTTGTTGGATTGTGGTTATACAGACAAATAAATGCGTAATTTGGTGTTTTGACTGTAATTAATATAATTTTAAAATTCAATACCGTGCAAAGCTTGGTTCGACTACTTAATCCTCCGCTCACCGCACTCAATTTATGCGCGCACTCAAATTATTGTCAGTTGAGAACAATAAATACCAACAAATTTATTGGCAACACAAGGCAACAAATGAATCTGTTTCCGAATTTAGTTCTGTTTAAGCTTATTCCGACAGGCGCCAAATAATTTAATTACATTTTTGCGGTGGTGCACATTTATTTCATTTTTTCCATTGTTGTATAAACCACGGAATTATTCCTTTGTCATACGAAGAAATTCCTTTTAGTTGACGTCAGTACAAAAAAATGCAGTATATTATAAAACAAAATCATATAAAGTTCCTTCATTAACATTTGAACACACTGTGAATTGATTTTAATTGTATTTTTTACCTTTTATTCAACTCATAAAATTACCAGATAACATTAAATACAAGATTAAACAATAAAATGTATTATTATTTAGCACCTACGAATAAAAATCCCATCGAAGCAGAAAGTCTAAATGCCTCACATCGGATCGGTGCTTTGAACCTTTCGGTATTTTATACAGATCTACGCCCACCGATATACTATATAAACATAAATACTTAAGTGATTGCCAAGTTGATTGGTAATTTGTTGTATTTTTTCATATGAAGTTCAAATAAAGCTTTTAGCTAAAATTTACATTGTGTTTTGTATTTTATAAATTAATTTACTTGTCCAATAAATTGTAAAAGCGAATGATAAAAATAATTTAAACTAAAGTCAATTAATAAATTGTACACGCACCAAATTCTACCAAGGTAATCTATCTATTTGAGATTCGGCCACCAATTTGCTGGCTGGAGAAAAACTTGATATATTTATTATATTATTATTAAAAAAAAATTATTTCGAATATGGAGCGAAAAAAATTAAAAAACTGAAGTATACTCCAAACCGGATAGAACAACAAATGAACACTCTCATACATGTTCAGATACAAAACCCACGCGCTCAGAGTAAATAAAATTTGTAGTCCACACTCAATGCTTAATACTGACCCTATAAAGATTTCAATTGCTTTAAACAAACTGTGTGACATCAGAAATCAGGTGAAAATACGCGTATATCATAAGAGTTGGGAGAAGTGCTGAAAACAGGAATAGGGTGCAATAAAAATTTATAAATTGATATGAATGACGCCGTGAAATATTTGATAAATTGCAAGGAAAGCAATGGCATTTCATTGACTGACAAAACCATTGTTTAAAAGTAGCGAGATCGAATTGGCTTATTATTAAATAATTAATTCAAATGTAAGAAGTCAGCATGGCATTAGCACAAACTAAAAATGTATAAATGAACATTTCACACTTAAATAGGTCATGAATCATAACAGCATGATTACAAGTCAGTTATATTTACACTAATAAGTCACGGAGGAATACACAAATAAAGAGCTGACCGAACTTTTAATAATAACAGTATGCTGATATGACTTACACTCTACCATTAGGCTTCACTATACTGGTTCCACAAAGCTTCCGAAAATACGTACAACGCTCAAATTCACGTGTAGTGTCACAATTCCAAAATGTGGCAGAACAAAATCAAATCAATATGCCTTCAACATGAAAATAATAAATATATTGTTCCTGCTTTCGACAACTACTCATTGAGATATGAATGATCTTAGATTTGTCAGATTATAGCAAAGTCTTTATAAGTAACAATTCTGGTTGTGTCAAATCTATTTATTAATTAGCTCAAAGAAGATAATCGAATTTGAAATGAATAAGCTTTACTATTATAAGTTGTTTTCGATACCAAATGTTTTCACCACGAAAATGTGAATCAGGTCATTTCGTTCGACTCATGAAACTGAGTCTGTTATCATATTGAAATAAAAAATAAATAATATAAATAATAACAATAACAATTACCATTGTTCAATTGCCGACACCTAAATTCACTACAAATTAAAAACCGATCCATTGTTCCTATAAATGCTATATTGCTGATAGCTTTTAGTCTAAATATTAGGAAAACGACAAGCGTCCTTCGATGCGTTACAAATATTAATTCAAAATTATAATATCCACTGCAAGTTTATTAAAATAATTCTGTCATGAGTGCGTGAAGAAGTAAAAATAAGTCTCAGCCGATCGGAGGTTTGGTCGTTCAACATTGAAGTCAGCTATGTAGTTCATGTTCTGACTTCTTGGTGAACGCTTGTACTTTTACATATACCTAACAGAACCGAGTTAAACAGTATTCATATCAGAAATCAACAACAATATGGCGATCAGTGCTCTTGCAATGTTCTCTGCTTTCACTGTACTTTGTATTCACTTCAGCAGCGCCGCCGCAACCGATATACTGGAGTGTTACAAGTGCGAGGATCAAATGAAAACAAATGAGTGCTCAATAACAGCGAATTTCAAGAAATACATCGTAAAGTGTCCCAATTCTACAATGTGCCAGATGACAGAGACTCTGTATCTACTAAAAAATGGAAAGAAAATGTCTAAATATTTTAGAGGTTGTGGAAAGGAAGATTCTGAACAAGTTGGATGTTTTGAATCAATTGGAACATCCAACACAAATTATGAGTACGAGCTGAATTGCCATTGCTATGGCCAATTGTGTAATTCGGCGACTTATCACGACCTCAATAGCCATATTATAATAATTTCTATATTGCTGCTGCTAAGCAACTTGCGACTACTCACTGAGATATGAATGGTCGGAGCTTAGTCAGATTATATAGAATGACTGCAGTTATATAAGCGATTACTAGCTAAGCACAAAAGTTTTTTAAAGTCACTTAAAGTATTTTTAAGAAGTTGTAAAAAAAATCAATTCCGGATTGTCGACAAATCTACTTATTAAGTAGCTTATAGAATTTAATTGATTAATAATTAATAATTAAATCAAAATAAAAGCCTGTACGCTGCTGACGTCACATTCTCTCTGGTTGTTTTTTATTCATTGAAGGATGGGTGAAATGTTCTTACCCCGAAAATGCGAAATATATTTAAATACTTTGTGATTTTTACATGAACGCCATAATTATTTGCTTAATATATATAAATATTTTAAAATGAATCAACAAATAGCATACAAAAGCAATAGCCACGCGTCCTGATTCACAATGCGACAGATTTTGAGATTTGGTACGAAACGGAACGGATCAGCTCGGAACGTACTCGTGAGTTGGCCGGGTTCACTGTACGACCTTTCCAGTGCAGTGACTTTTGCGCCCTGTTCCAGCAGTTAACTCTTCTTTTCGCTACTCGAGATTTTGCGGCTGGCTATTTAATCACGGTTTATGTTTAGTGCTGCAATTAATCCGCTCAATAAAAGATATGCTTAGCAACGACAGCTGCAGCCTGCATTTTGACTAGGCTGCCCTATCAGAAATACCGTTAACACAAGAAAAATTAAATGAAGTTAAGTTAAGTTAAGGACGCTTGCCAAGCTCTGCGATTCGATGTCAACGTTTGCCACCATTAAATTGAATTTTGTCAAAATTTTTCTTCGTGGGCTGCCTCCGACTTTTGATTCCGATTCCGGTTATATGTATATACACACAGATGTACATATTCATATGCTGGCTGAGTTACCAAGCCCCAGCCACAGTAAAATTAATGCATATCGCATTGCGCGCAATATCTGAATGTTGTTTTTGTTGTTGTGTTTCCGTAAATATTTTTTTTTTATTTTGTATTTTTAAATTTATGTTTTTATTACGACTCTTTTATATCGCTTCCGAGTGTCTCAGGTAGTTGGCTTGGATACGATCTACCAATACGCCTGCCATCAATCCAAGCTCCACAGTAATGTGATAAGTATTTTAATGTTCCAAACCGTTTAGTTGAGCAAAATAAAATACACATCCATGTAGATGATCTGAAAATCCAGGAACTAAATTTTAGTTTATGGTCACATTAAGAACCAGATGGCTCAGCTTACAGGCAGAAATCCATGGATTTCTTGAAAGTTTGCATATAATCATCTGGAGAATATTTATGTAATTTCATTAAATAATAAAAAATGAGCTTACCAAGGTGAATTTATTAAAAATTTTATATATTTCATAAGTAATTCGGATAAAAGCGTAACTATTGGTGAACACATGAAAAGAAATCAGGCATTGGCTTATACTATATAGGCTATATATATGTATTACTTGCATCGATAAGAAATTCGGGTTTTTCTTAAATAATATACAAAGCTTCAGCGAATGTGATGTTTAAAAGTTTAATAAATTAACATTCCCATTAACATTCCCGACCGGACGTTTGGTCGTTCAAAATTAAACTATTATATGTTGAATACGGATACAGAGCAGCTATTTAGTTTAAGTTCTGACTTCTTGGTGAACGCTTGTACTTTTACATATACCTAAAAGAACCGAGTGTATTCATATCAGAGTTCAACAACAATATGACGATCAGTGTTCTTACAATGTTCTCTGGTTTTACTGTACTTTGTGTTCTCTGCAGCAGCGGCGCCGCTGCCGAGATACTGGAGTGTTACAAGTGCGAGGATAAAATATATAACAAAGAATGCTCAATAATAACGAACTTGCCGAAATACAGGGTACAGTGTGCCAATTCTACAATGTGCGAAAAGAGTGTGAAGTCGATCATACTACAAAATGGAACGAAATGGTCAATGCATTATAGAAATTGTGCAAAGCAATTGGCAACCAATATTATGTTCATAAATCGCAATTATAGCTATGATTATTCCATAGAGGAGCCCTATAAAGTTGGCTGCACTGAATCAAATGTTCAGGACAAGCTTTTACCATACGTGCATTGCTATTGCCAGGGCAAATTGTGTAATTCGGCGACTTATCACGACCTCAATAGCCATATTATAATAATATCTATATTGCTGCTGCTAAGCAACTTGCGACTACTCACTGAGATATGAATGGTCGGAGCTTAGTCAGATTATATAGAATGACTGCAGTTATATGGGCGATTACTAACTAAGCACAAAAGTTTTTTTTAAGTTACTTATAGTTATTTTTAGAAAGTTGTAATAAAAAATCAATTCCGGATTGTCGCCAAATCTACTTATTAAGTAGCTTATAGAATTTAATTGAATTTTAATCAAAATATAAGCCTGTATGCTGCTGACGACACATTCTCTCTGGTTGTTTTTATTCATTAAAGGATGTGTGAAATGTTCTTACCCCGAAAATGTAAATCAAGGTCATTCCGAAATCTGAATCATAGTTAAACCATATCAAGTCAAGCAAGGTTTATTTTCAATTCGCAATCATATTGAACTTGTAATTGATTGAATTCCAGCATATTTAAATACTTTGTGATTTAATATATATATATATATATTTAAAAATGAATCAACAAATAGCATACAAAAGCAATAACCACGCGTCGTGACTCACAATGCGACAGATTTTGAGATTTGGTACGAAACGGAACGGATCAGCTCGGAACGTACTCGTGAGTTGGCCGGGTTCACTGTACGACCTTTCCAGTGCAGTGACTTTTGCGCCCTGTTCCAGCAGTTAACTCTTCTTTTCGCTACTCGAGATTTTGCGGCTGGCTATTTAATCACGGTTTATGTTTAGTGCTGCAATTAATCCGCTCAATAAAAGATATGCTTAGCAACGACAGCTGCAGCCTGCATTTTGACTAGGCTGCCCTATCAGAAATACCGTTAACACAAGAAAAATTAAATGAAGTTAAGTTAAGTTAAGGACGCATGCCAAGCTCTGCGATTCGATGTCAACGTTTGCCACCATTAAATTGAATTTTGTCAAAATTTTTCTTCGTGGGCTGCCTCCGACTTTTGATTCCGATTCCGGTTATATGTATATACACACAGATGTACATATTCATATGCTGGCTGAGTTACCAAGCCCCAGCCACAGTAAAATTAATGCATATCGCATTGCGCGCAATATCTGAATGTTGTTTTTGTTGTTGTGTTTCCGTAAATATTTTTTTTTTATTTTGTATTTTTAAATTTATGTTTTTATTACGACTCTTTTATATCGCTTCCGAGTGTCTCAGGTAGTTGGCTTGGATACGATCTACCAATACGCCTGCCATCAATCCAAGCTCCACAGTAATGTGATAAGTATTTTAATGTTCTAAACCGTTTAGTTGAGCAAAATAAAATACACATCCATGTAGATGATCTGAAAATCCAGGAACTAAATTTGAGTTTATGGTCACATTAAGAACCAGATGGCTCAGCTTACAGGCAGATATCCATGGATTTCTTGATAGTTTGCATATAATCATCTGGAGAATATTTATGTAATTTCATTAAATAATAAAAAATGAGCTTACCAAGGTGAATTTATTAAAATTTTTATATATTTCATAAGTAATTCGGGTAAAAGCTATACTATTGTTGAGCACATGAAAAGAAATCAGGCATTGGTTGCTACTATATATGCTATATACATGTATTACTTGCATCGATAAGAAATTCGGGTTTTTCTTATATATACAAAGCTTCGAATATGATAATTAAAAGTTTAATAAATTAACATTCCCAATACAATACAATACTGTATTGAAGTGAGTAAGCAATCTGAAATTCTCATTTATATATATCAGTTTTATTTTATATATATCTCATTTATATATACATATATATATATATATATATAAATATATGTTTATTTTATTTCTACACACACAATATTTGTGGATTGCAGAGTGAACCTGACCTTTGTTTATCAGTAATGAAATTAATTTTTTGATAGTGATTCAGCGCTCCACAATAATTTGTATGGCGTGTTATTTGAGGAAATGCGAAGCAGTTTATATGATGAAAATAAGAACAAGATGGGCAATGCGCACTTTGGTGCCCTTGATTGGTACATGATCTATAAAAATGTTACTCTGAGCTGCTTATAAATAATCGATGGACGCCACAAGTACATTGAATGCAATAAATTATACGAATTATTTAATTGAATTAATTTGTAATTACAATTTTTTGGCAGAGGTGCAACCGTTTAAAAACGCGCACATTTAATTCCAAGCAAATGCCAATAATAAATATAATAAAAAAAAATTGAAAATGAAAACAATACCCAAATTAGCAATAACAGCAACATGAGCAACCCGTCATTGGAGTAAATTTAAAGTGAGCGCAGCTTAAGACGGTTATTTCTTTATTGCTTATTGAACTGAACTGAGATGACCCAAGTAAACAACATTGTTTGAGCTGATCTGTAGAATCTATAACAGAAACGCTCTCAAATTGAGGAGTAAATGAGGCCAGCTACCTCTCCCAGACATGTGAGAATTTAGGCGAGGCTGTGAGAATCAGATGGCGAGAAGCGACAACCTCGTACTCGGCACATTTCTATATAAATCCGGTGTTGTTCAGTAAAGTACAAACATTCCTGTTGAAACCGCAGACGCGTTAACCGCACCGGGATCTTAACATAATATCACAAGGATAATTTCAAAGGATCAAAAGTGGATCGACAGTTCTCAAAAACAAACACAAGAAATTCGTAAAATGTTCGCGAAATCTGTAATAAGCATTTGTGTAATTGTGGTGAGTAAAGTGAATAAAAAGGATATAAAACCAGTTTACATCCTGTGTGTATATAGTGGCAAAGAAAAATAAAGTTGAAATAAATAAAGTTTACGGAGACTCAAAATACGTCATATAAATATATATATATATATATATATATATACATATATATATATACAACTCATTCATGCCAAGACAGTTAAAGATCAATTTCATGGCTATGCAGGCGTTTTTTTAATTTTCAACTAACTCAGAGTCAAAGTCTTTCAAAAATTGGTACCTTGGTGTTATTAATTGCATTTGAAATATCATAAAATACGTTAAAAACAAAAAAAAATATCAAAAAATCACATCCATTAATGGAGATGTATGCGCGTGCTCTTTGGCATTTATGGCTTGATTTATACTTTAACACTTCCGGCCGGCCAAGAGAAAAAGAGACTTGAGTGTTGCTGGCTAACTTTTGGCGTTTGATTAATATGCCAATTACTATAACTCCCACACCATTCAATTTTATTTACAGGGCCTTGTTGCAGTGAGCCGCAGCAATCCCGTTGATAACAATGGCAAGTATGAGGTTACACCGCAAAATGCGAACGATGGTAGATACCATGCCCAAGATGATGGACGTTACAATCCAGGTTCAGCTGATGAAGGTATTTCGACATTGCAATCGAGTTTCTAAGCGCCTGATAGTGCTGCATGCCAACCAACCGCACTGCATGTTTATGCCACCTGCTCTAATAACTGCGATCCAATCAACAAACAATTCGCAAGCTAACCAATTCCTAACCAGTATTTATATAAGTACTGTATATTTACTGATAACCCAATTAAATTTTACCTTATCGGGAGCATGGAAAGTTCAAGATTAAGCAAAAATATTTTTTGGTTTTTTGCAAACAAAAAACATAAAATTTTTGTATTTCTTGGCTTATGTGAAAGCTACTAACCCAACAAACTATTTGTATTATATTTATTGACATATAATTTATTATAGGCAGAGGTGACTATCAGGATTCTTTAGGTAAACATTGAAGTATAATGAAATGTAACAAACACATTCAGCCATTCAATTAAAACATATATATATTTCATAACAGTAGATTTTGAAAATTTCAATTACAACAGTTAATGATTAAATTATATACATTTGTGAGCAAGTTAATATTCTAAAATTAAACTGTAAACAAATCTGTAGCTTATGTACTGCATATGTTATTTGATGACCTTCTACTCGAAGCTCCAGCTTACATTTATATTCTCACCCAACTATTCACTCACTCAAACACTTGCTTTGAACTTACACTTATTTCTAACAATTTATGATTCTCATTTTCTCTTATTCAGGTCGTTATATGCACATGGCACAACCATACAATCATGTGACCGATCATCGTGAACTTGGAATCTATCATCATATACACAATCCCTACGGTGGGGGCTATGGACCATATGCGGGTCTCAATAGACCCTACGTCCATGATGCCAGACCCTACAAGTAAGCAAATATTATTTATTGAAGTTCCAATGAATCACAGTATTAATATGTCTTCTAACTCCGATAGCCACGACCTGTACACAGTAAGTAAAGCCGAGTTTAATGTACCTGAAATTCGCTTGGAATACGGCTTTCCCGAACATGAACACCAAATCGACACAGAAGCCTATTAGGCAAACTAAAGCACAGCTCAGCACCGCAAAAAAAAAAAAAAGAAAAGAAAATTATTTCCATGATCAGAGACACCCCACGCGCCCATAAATTAGCCCGAACACCACCCAAGCTTTAATAACTCAAACAGCATAACACACCAAGAAGCTATTTATTTATAAATGCAACCATTTGCCAACCGTTTCCCGATTCCTGCCTCTCCCAAATGATCTGCTTGAACAACACGAACATTGCCTGTTTATGCATGACCCACCCAATCCACTCAAAACCACACATACACACCCACACCCACACGCACGCTAAAAAAACACGAGACAAATTTGATGAGATTGTTCGTTAACCCCGTACCATCAATAAAAACACACAAAACAGTCGACGACAACAACCACAACGAGGAAGCCAACCACCACTACACCACGCACCACAACAACAACGACAACCACAACGACAACGGCTCGCCCCATTCTATTTAACTATGATGACGAAGGACGCCATAAGATTCTGCACCAGGAAGAGATCCGCAAGAAGGACAAATACGATCATGCGTAAGTTAAAGATGTCGCCACTGAGATTGACAAGACCCACTCATTCTGACCGACTGTTTAATATTCAGTTTCTTGACTGAGAACGGCATCTATGGAGAGGAGCAAGCGAAGCTGCATCATGAAGGCGGCACCCATGCCAAGGGCTACTACGAATATACTGGTGACGATGGCAAGCTTTATCGTGTGAATTATGCCTCGAATGATGGCGGTTTCATGCCAGAGGGTGAGCACATACCGACACCACCACCAATCCCTGAAGCCATTGCTCGTGCTCTCAGATATGTGGAGGAGCAGCACAAGGCGAATGGCAATAAGCCGTTGTACGATCATCGCGGGTTCCGTATCAACCACATGACCAAAGACATCAAAGCACAAATTAAATCCATGCATCTCGAGCGAATGCCCAAGGAGTTAATCGATCAAATCCGCATGCTGGAGCACGAAGTCGAACTGGCCGAGGAGGAAGAGGCTCGCGAAATGGAGGAGCAAATTAGACATAACGCCAATCAGGTCTAACTTCCCAAGTGCATCCCACATTGCTGTGTTCTCATCGAAAGCCATATGGATTGTGTTGTATGTACAACACACTCCTTAGTCCCCCACCCCTATACCCCATCAAACCATTGAAAAATGTCCCCCATTCCCATGCATTTGCCGTCTGCAGCTGGCAAAACTATAACAAGCTATAAAAAAAATGTAAAAAAAGAACAAAATGAAATCCATTGCGACTTATTATGCTAATACTGTATTTATTTATCGATATATTTAAATTGTGTTATGAATTTATAAACAATTATTTTTATATATTTTTATTAATAAAATCATTATTTGTTATTTAAATACTCTGCATATATATTTTTCATGATGCCTTGAAAAGAATTTAGTAATAAACAGAATTATTCAAAATTTTAATAGATAATGTAAAATTATTTATTGGCAATGACCTATATAATGATTACAAAGTACAAAGGTCGAATGATAATGAACCCAACTGAAATAAAAAAATAAAAACAAAAAAAAAGATTTTAAAATAATGCGGGAACGTACATTTAATGAGTTTATTGAACAAATAAATATAACACACAAATACTCTTATTTGTCAATGAATAATCATTTATACATTAAATTTGTAACGTATATACACTATACAATATCGATCCTTTGCTCTAACTATTGAAGTTCAAGTAATCGGATCTTATATACGTAAGTAAAATATATACCAGGTAATTAACTTTCGGCATCATAAAAATACACATTAATGTACAAAAAATATGGCAAGTGCATATTTAATTTTATTTGTAAATATTGAATATACATATGGAAACTGGATATCAATGGCCACAAATAATATGGATATATTTTTTTCGATTAATTTTGAGTTTAATATGGTTTTTATTGGCATTGATTTCAGCTTATAACAAATTTTGTTATGCAAATGGAAAAAAACACTCATTATTGTAAATCCATAATAACTTAAACAAAAAAAAGCAATAATTTCACTCTTAAAATGCTTGAAGCACACTTTTGTGCTGAACTATAAAATGGTAAACTAAAGCTTTACTTTACTATGAAAGCTTTTAAGAAAAAATAAGTTAAGTGATATTGAATTTACTTATTGAATATATTTAACTTGAAACTGACCAATAAGAAGCCTCGGTCTGTTCTCCATTTTCTGTTCATTGCATTTGAGTGTAAATTTATCAAGTTTGTCTTTTTTAGGATAAATTAAAATACATTAAAAACCATGGTTGATGTCAGAAAGGCATTTTATTAAATATTTGTTTTATGTAAAGTTTAGTTACTAGCAGCGTCGTTCTACTTATATAGCCCAAATTTTCTTAGTGCTTTGTATAGACCACATTAGCAGGCGCTGGTTGGTTAGCATAAAAAGCAGAATTTTGACCATCGTCTGAAAGTCAATTACAAATTATATTTGATTTCCATGTTGGCTAGTGAAATTTACTTACAGGTAATAATGGGACGAAAGCCGTTAGCATCAGCGACATATTTGACACCGACACGAAGACCTTCGGGAGATATGTAAGAATAGGCCCCATAAACTTGCTGCTCCTGCTCTCCATTGCCAATTTTAACTGGCAAACTACGCTCCTCCCCATGTATACCATTTTCAGTCTCGTAACTATAGGAATATTCGCCGGAGCCATAGTTTGGTTCATTCGATTGTTCGACGGCACGTGCGAAAGCATTGTCAATGTTTGGGTTGTACTTTTTATAGAAGTTATCGTAGTAACGTTGCTGATTGTACAATTCACGATTCTTGTAGTATATATCTCTATAGCGAGGATTGTTCAGATACGGATTGTACTGACGTTGCGCACTGCATGTGATAAGCACGAGGGACAACACAAACAGGCAGGATACCTAAAATAAAGAGACATCGTTTTTTATTAAATCCTTTTTGAATCATTCACTTAATCACTATGTAAAAGGATGGGATTTTTTCGTGAATTGGATTTACCAGCTTGAAAGACATTTTGAAGAGTTATGCGAGGATTTTAATATTAAAACGTTAATATATAAAACAAAATTGTATATAAATATGCGAGGAGTTTGCTACGTCGACTTTAATCCGTAAAATGAAACTGTTAGAAAGCAGTGCTTGATCGTATCATTTATAACGAAATATGCCTCAGTTTAGCTACAGCGCTAAATTTCAGCCCATTACCATTAAATTTGGTCAGAGTTTAGCATTTAAAAGCAATTCTCAACAGATTTTTTTTGGCCGGCTTGCTAATTTCCGTTTTAAATTTTGATTGTTATTTAAATTGGTTTATCCATAATACATACATATACTCTATAATTAAAACTACTGTTTGATGATTTCGACTAAACAAAAATATTTTTAGAGATTGGGCTCACTGTATTCAATTTATTGGCTTAATCTTAGTGCTAAGGGTATGACAAAGTCTATCACTTGAAACACCAGATGTGTTTTTGAAAAAATAACAAATATTTAAGAGCAGTTGGAGGTGGCAGCCAGATTAAGTCTGTTAATTTGAATTGAATTTTAATTTCAAACGACAAATTGAGAAGTATAACGCCGTATCAAACGTGGATAAATAAATATGAATTTTATTTTAGCACATTAATTAAAAGTTCGCTGCTTAAGAAGCAAACTTATTAAAATGCAAATTTTAATTTGAAATTTGAGAAGCAGCTAAATAACAACGTCAATCAAATTGCAAATTTTGTTATGTGGACGAATAAACCAATACCAATATCAATGGAAAAGCTTAACACGTGTACTACAAAGGTTAAAAGGTTTTTATACCTTGGATATATATATACATTGATAAGTTAGTAATGAATGCCTTCAAATTGCCATGAAAATAGCACTCAATGAATGAGTTGATTACTGAATGAATGACTAAGTACAAAGAACTGTAGAGCATAGAGGGGAACGGCGCTCGTGTTGTCATCGCTGTTGGCCTTCACATTTCGCATGCGGCTGCAACAATAGGTGCCATAGCTATTGCAACAGCTCCAAGATCTGAGCTCTGAGGAGCTGAGAGCCGCGCGATCCACAAGCAGCCTCATTAGATCTAAGCCAATGTCTCAAATGAGAATATAAATTGATTTGCATTTCAAATATTCTAAACGGGTGCTTTCATACTCTTTAGCCCATGTCTGCATAGATTAACAAATTAGACTCAGTAAACAAAGCAGACTAACCCTAATTCATTTATCTAATACATTTTCATTGAATTTCCAACATATTTTACTAAATATAATCCAATTACGAATTCAAACCATGAAACCATTCAACTCTGAAACTTAAATCCTATTTATGGTCAGCTGAAAACTGGATTTCGTAGCAAGAAAGAATGTGTTAAACCAATTAGGAAATCATTTGACAGTATAAACAAACAACATGGTTTTAGTAAAAAATTTACATAAATAAGTCGTTCAAATGTTTTTTTTTTCTAATTAATTGGTTTGAGTTTATTATGTTTATAAAGTAGTATTTGAATATTCATTGAATAATTATGCAAATCTTTAATCTAGGATTTTATTTTTGTGACACATTTAACTCAATAAAAATGATTCAAAATCATAAAAAATATAGAATATTTTCTCTTCATAAAATTTGTATGAGTATGCTCTATATTACCAAATAGTTGAGTTAATAAACTATTTATAAATGGTAATTAAAATATATTCGGAATTTAATAGGTGTTAAACAATTAAATAATAAATAATTAGATACACGCCATCAATTTTGGGTATAAAAACAGCGTTGAGCACTCAAATATAATTAGTTGATAAATTAACCTCTAAAATGTCGAACGGCAAGCCTGATGAACTACGGACCTACGACGACTTTATCTATGTGCCGAACCTTATATTCAAGTCAATGGGATACGACTTCCTGGATACTCCGAAGCCATGGTGGCAGAAAATAATTCTTTATAGTTACTGGATCATGTGTCAAGCAAGCCATTGGTATATGGTCTTCTATTTGATACTGCGGACCATTGAGTGGGATTCACTAGCTGGAAATGCCGATGCCATCATGCGATTCGCTATTGTCTATTTCATTGTACTCAATGCCGATGTTAAATTCTTGTTATTTATGCACCATCGTCGTCACCTACGAAAATTGAATGACATGTTGCGTGCTCTATATCCAAAAGAAGGCAACAAGCGCAAAGAGTATCGAGTCAATGAGTTTTACTGGCCATTCATTGCACGTTGTGTGATATACATATATATATTTGTAGCCTGTGTAGTGGTTATTGGTCCCATCGTGCAGGCGACAGTTATGTATTTATATCAACGCTATACTTCAGATAGTGAAGTTCAATTTCTCTATTTGAGCACATTCCCCATGAAGCGTTTTGAAATAACGTCACCGGCGACCTATGCCTTAAGTCAGTTTATAGAATTTGCAGCCAGTCACTTTACAGTAAATATAAAACTCGGCACGGACATCTGGATGATATGCCAGGCTGGCCAGCTTGGAATGCACTTTACCCATCTGAGCAGGAAGCTGACATCTTATAAACCTAGCAAGCAAAACCATTGCGAGGATTGTGCATTTTTAGTCAGATTAATACGGAAACATGAACAACTGTTAAGGTTGGTGAGGAAATATAGTAATACTTTGATTAAAATATCAATAATTTTTTAGTCTGCACAAGGAACTAAATCAAATTTTTGGCTTGATGTTGGCTTACAATATGTTTAGTACAGCGACCGTACTTTGTTGCGTTGCCTACTACACAATCTTACAGGGTGTGACAAGAGAGGGATTTGGATTTCTATTATATTTTTTAAGCGACTCAATGAATTTTCTCATGATTTGCTATTATGGGCAAAAACTGATTGATTGGGTAAGTCGGCTATTTCAATTAAATACTTTACTCATTTTCATTTCATTCGCAGAGTGAAAATATTGCTTTAGCTGCCTACACACACAATTGGTATAATGGTTCACACACCTATCAGAAATATGTTCTCATGATAATACAACGAGCTCAAAGGCCAGCTGAGCTATCGGCAAAAGGTGTCATTATCATATCGAGGGATTCTTTCAAGAATGTAAATTTTATCTGCTGTCTGTGCTTTAGCCAATCCTAACGGTTAACTTTTTTAACAGATGATGACCATTACGTATCGATTTCTTGCGCTTGCACGCAGAATACTTGGAAAATACGATTAAATTGTTTAAAATATCGCAAACGAAGTTTATTTTGTGACTCTATAAATACCACAAATACATCGCTTAGCTCTGATCAGCTACAGAGCAGAGCAGTAGATCTTAAGTTCTGAAAGTTCTGCTAATAAATGTATTGTAATGTATTGATTGTAAAATGGTCGACTCAAATCGGATTAGTGTTAATAGCTCAACGCCAAAATGGCTAAAGTTATATTAACACTAAAACTATCCCTTGACAATGAAAACTTATATGCATATGCATTATTAGGACTTGCTCTTGAAGGTATGCCGAGCTTCTGAGGTAGCTGAATATCAATGATGTGACCCAAACCACTGACATTTAATTAACTGGTTTGACTGCATTGTATGTGTCTGTTTAGAAACTGCTTAAGTAGTAATATCTTATTATTATTATTTAATTTAGAAATATGCAGTTAGTCACATGAACGATGGCAACGCGTTAATGAGGTAACCAATTATGATTTATCCTAGCAGCGGTCAATAAAATATATAAATAATAAATTACTCAGATATTCATTTCGTTAATTTCTGATTAAGCAAAATAAAATTGCCTTAAAATTAACAAGAGAATAATTTTTATAAGTTTTGAAATTCCTTAGAAATGTACACAAACTTACAAGTTTTGCATAATGGATGATTTATGTATGTCATACAATATACCCATGCATACATTTATAAATTTTTAATCATGAACATTTAAACGAGGAGTCACTGGTGAGGTAGGGGCGATTTTGGCCGTTGCGATTTTAACCTTCACATTTCGCGTACGACTTGACAGAATTGCAACGAAGTCAAAATGTGTGCAACAAATAGCAAAAATTACAAAAACACAACGGGCAGACTAAGTTAAAACTCAACACAGAAGCTAACAAAAATTCTGTTAACAACGTGAAAAGTCAAATATACCTAGAGTGAATGACGCGACTTGTAACTGCAATTTCTCACAGAAAACAACATTGAAAAACTAATAAATAATCAATAATCAAATTTAATCATTAATTATTCAGTATACATTGTTTAATTTTTAAGCACCTGTCTTGCGGACACCCTTAAAATTACCAAATCCCCACAACAATATTCCCTTCCTCAAAAATTTTGGAGGTGTAATACATTTAAAAAGAAATAATATTAGTAGAGAAATGATTGCTGAACGACGGACTACTAAACGACCTAACTTAACTAAATATTAATTAGCCATGTCAGTAAATAAATTTAAATTACTGTTGAAATTATTTTGACTGCGGTAAATTTGAATGAACTCTAGGTAAACAGAAACTTTAACTTCCATAGCCAAACAGTTGCCCTTTTTATCTACCTACACAATATGAATTGTGTTTATTTTGTTGTTGCCAACGTAATGAAATTATAATCGCAGATGTGAATAGCTTGATTTGACTAATCGGAAACTAATTGCCATTAAGTATTTCACCCACGCACAGAAGCTCTCATCACGTTGAGACTTCCACTGACTTATTACATTTATGAGTAAATTTGCATAAAAAAATACTCACCTTCGCCTTCAGCATGGCATCTTAAGATGCTCAGACGGATTAACATTAATATGAAGAATAAAAGGCGTCTTATTAATGTCAGCCCAAAGTGCACAAGATATGCATAATTAGCACAAATACGTGTCGTTTCAGTTCTACAGTGGTTTCAATTACAAGTTCAATATCTTTCCATGAAGCTGATCTAGTTGCGATCTGACCAAATGACTTAGAACTTTACTTATACTCCTTGACCATGAAATTAGGCCGTTCATGCATTACATTTGACAGCTCTGCTCTACAGCTGACCAGATCAGAGCTAAGCGGTGTTTTGTGGTATCTAAAGATTCACAACATGACCAAAACCACTGACATTTAAACGCTGTAGCAACTGGTTCGACGGCTACCGCTGCGCTATCTGCTATTTGCAATTATTTAGTTATGCCTGCATTGACATTAGCATTAGCCATTAGCCAAGCAGCTAAACATACCAGTTGAGTACCAAAAACTATGCCGGCCGTTTAGGTCTAGACAAAGCTTAACCGCGTCAGTTTGGGTGACTCTTACGCAACGAAATATCAATAATTTGTAAAATGTTGTAACCCAATGTGGGGCGGGGTATAAACTAAGAGTTAAAACAAATTGCGTCTGAAGCTATAAAAAAAAAGGTGGCACGACCTTCAAGGCCAACTGCAAAAGCAACAACAAGTTGCCATAAAACGATGCATAGCGCGTGTCAAAGTCAGTGGATGATGATGGAGATGAAGACGCAGCTGGAAATGATGCATCTCATCTATGGTTAGTGGCCGACAAAGCAACTGACATTTGCAGCATATGCGGCTTGAACAGCTAATTAAAGAAGTCATGCGTAATATTTCAAGGTTCGAATTTGTCAAAATATATGAAATCTCTACAAAACCTTTTTTGCACTTGTAAAATGCAAAAAACTTAGGCAACGAACTTGCTAACGCGAGAATTTTGCTACGGCACAAATAATTAAATTAAAAGTTGCATTTGATGTTGTTGTTGTTTGGGCTGCTGCTTGCGTAATTTTAATTAAACCTATTAAAAACATAGTATAATAAATATTAAAATTAATACAGTTGAATGTCTTCATAATAATAAAGCACTGCCTAACACTACTCAACAGGCAATAACAATAGACCAGACCCAAACACAAAAAACTAACTGGCAATTGTTTTGCTGATTGCCACAGTCTGAACAACAACAACAACAACAGTAGACACTACTTGGAATACAATATGGCAACAATCTTTGGGACAATCTTGTCACGAAATTCTGTCGCCGTCTGTGTCTGTGTCCCCATCTGCCTGACACAGCGCCAAACCGACCCAAGCTATTCATTAGACGCGCCTACACTTTGGCAGCAGCAGCGGCTGCAACGGCAAAGGCAACGACGACGGCCTCTTCGCGTTTAGCAATTTCTGGCATTTTGACCCCAGCACAGCACAGTACACAAGCACAGACAACGCCATGAGCCCTGAGCCCGACTTTGGGCGCACTGTGGTTTATCATCAATCTTCATCAATTAAAATCCTATTTGCGATACCTAATATTAGGATTCGGGATCGAACACTTGCAATAATAAATATATGTTTCTTCACTTACAATCAAAAATATACTAAATTATGTAAAATGCATGTAGAGCTTTTCTTATATTAGTTATTGCTCAAAAACGTTTCCGGCACCACTGTGCGCCATTGCTGTTGCCACTGCCTGACTTTGATTGCATTTGTCGATTATTGGCCACGTATTTAAATGAACAATTTTTGGCTTGGCTTAAAAAAAAATGTTGCAAACTCTTAGGTGGCAACGCCGCGAGGGCGATTTCGCCTATTTATAATTTGTGCTACTGTGCGAGTCACCTGCCGTTGACAGATAAACTCAAGTATGAGTTGTTGATACTGCATATCTTAATTGAACAAATGGCTGGCAAAGTTATTTGCCAAAGGGTGCTCTGCTGATGTAATTCTAACTGCTCTTCCGACTGGAAATCAATGCAAAATTATTATTCGTAACGTGAAACAATTGCATAAAAATGGTTATACATTCGATTCTCAATTGCGCACAGAACAGCTGAGCTAGTCAGCCAGAGGCGTATGACCAAAGGGGCCCCAAATGGCAACCATGGAGTGTGCCTCAAATGCATTTTTTACTCACCTGTGTAGCTGGTGAATCTGTTTCTCTGGCGAATACTATTGCTGCTGATGCTGCTGCAGCCGCTGCTGCTGCTCTTTTCAAACAACGCTGGCACAGACTGCGCTGCTAAAGCTGGCAGCGACAAACAGCGACTACGACGAATCTTTAGTTAAGTTTTATATACATTTTTTGTACTTTTTTTGCATCTTTCATGTGCAACGCTTTACCTGCTGAATATGCAGCTTCGTCGTCGTCGTCGTCGTCGTCGTAGTCGTCTTTGGGCTTTTCGTATAAATAGACTCAGTTGCCGGTACTTGGGCATCATTAAAAATCTTTTGTTCAATTAACAACAAGTGCGAAGTGTGGTGCCACGATTGCTGGAAAGGATTAGAACAACTTTGGATTACATTACAGAAAAAAATCATTTTTATCCAAAATGAAAAACGTAAGTGTGTGTGAGAAAATTAAAGTGTTAACCAACTTAAATCCGTTGGTAAGGCTTATTATTTAAAAATTGCCGACGGTCCTTAAAGTGTGTAGCAGAATGCTCGCCCTATCAAGTTTCTTAAGCCTTTTGCAGCTCATTACAAAAAGTCCTTTCAATATGAAAACCTTTAACCTCAATATGAAAACTACTATGTAAATAATTTGAAGATAATTTGATATACAATTTATAACTATAAGTATTTTAATTTGAGACAATGTTTATGAAGTTAAGAATAATTCTGCTAGATAAATAGACAAAATCGAGGTTAGACATTTAGGAGTAATTTAAAAAGGTAGACTATTTTATTACCCTATAATACAACTTAATCAAACCAACTTCATATAGGATACAATTATTTCACAAAGTGAAAATATATTTTATATATCTCGGTCTACAATGAAATAATTTCCTACTTAGTTTATATTCCTTATATTACGACTTTCTACAGGTCTAAAGGCAAAATAAACCTTACAAGATAAAAAAAACCCCTTTAATACTTAAATTTTAACAGCAAAGTCATAAATCAATCAACACGAAATTTTAAAGCATAAAAAGATCCATAAAAATAACTTCAGTTTTGAGGCAGAAGATCAAAATAAGAACTTAAAGGCTTGCAATTTGCAGTTAAAAGTGTTGTTTCCGTGTTGGTTTAATTGCCAAAAAAAAATATTGCACCTAGCAATGGCCAAAAGTGGCTGGCAAGCCCGGCCGAAATGGCAATAGCAATTAATGAATACTGGAGACGAAGCAGCCACTTAAAAGGCTCGAGCACGATGCCAAACCAAGCCAACATGCAACCGGCATGCAATGCAAAGGTCAGAGAACGACAACAACAACAACAACAATAACGGCAACAACAATAACAATAACGACAACGACAACACCAACTGTGCGACTGGGTTGCGCTGGACAAGCTGAGGCTGCGAGACATTTGGCCGCAGAGGCGCAAAAGGCGAGACTAAAAAAGCGATGACGATGAACGTTACGCTCAGTTGGCAGCTGTCAGTCCGTCTGGCTAAGAGCGCAAACTAAACTGAAACATTAGACACGTAACACACTCGCCCATTGGCAATTGCTCAAGAGACAAGTCGAACTGTACTTAAACTGGCACTGCGTCCAAAGTTACCATCTCTGCCTATTGGGCTTTGTTTCAACACGATCGTATGTAAATATCTGACGAGCGGCATTAATACAGAAAAACATAGAGGTTATAGGTATTAAGAGACTTTTCGAGCAAGCAACATTAAAATATAGATACTTGAAGGCAAAAAGGAGAATATCCATTGCCAAATAAAGTTCAAATATTTTTGAAAATTTTATTTATTTTCGTTTATTGATTGTTCAACTTTACAAGTTTATTTTTTAAATCTAACTACACTATTCGACATTTTAAGTCACTCACGAGTTGCACTCGTCTTTAAACTTCACTCCCCACAATTTTTCATACGCTTGGAAGATAATTGCCAAGACCCACAGAAAACAAGCTGAAAAATATGTGTGTAAAATATTTAATTGGCGTTTAGTTATTTGACGACCTTAAGAAATCTGTGGCAAAATGACACATGTCCGACCGTCCATCCAATTGTCTGTCTGCCCGTATGTACGCCTGTCTTTACACATAGTTTGTATATGAGAATAATGTAAACAGAAGTCATAAATCAAACAACTAAGCGATACGATGAACCATGTTTCAACACAACACAATATGACAACAAAAAAAGTGTGCATTAAAACAACAAGTATGTTTCGGCCGACTGTGCATTACACTGCTCTGACTAAAACACTAGAGAGTAGTTTAAACAAAACGAATATACTCGTTAAACCTTCGGGAGCAGTATATACAAAAAAAAAAAAAAAACAATTTAAAAATCGCTCACGATTTCTTCAACTCAGCCTTCAGGGTCTAGTGTAATTGCGGCTATTCTAATAAACAATTGCCAATTTACGTAAATTAATTTAATTTCCGGTTTTGACCCATTTGCAGTTTGCCCTCTGTCTGGTTGCGGCTGCGCTGTTCTGCCTGGTGGACGCAGCACCCAAGCCCCAAGGTGGAGAACCCATTGCAATTATAAGTCAAGAATCGAATATCGAGCCGGATGGTGCCTACAATTATGCGTAAGTTGAAATTGCCCTAACCAATATGGAACCAGCTATGAGCTGAAGCTTTTAGCAAATTTAAAGACGAAACTAGCTTTTTTCATTATTTTCTGTTGCATAATGTTAGGCATATTTATACTTTACGTTGCGGGTTATATATTAATAACCCATTCAGGTTCGCTGTGCGAAACAAGCCTTGATAACTTCACATATATTCTGAATAAATATTATAAACTATTTAACTGTAATTTTCTGTATAAAATATTGCTGCTGTTATATCATAAATATTGTTTACACCCAAATAATATTCAAATTCTTCGTTTGCTTTTTAAACTATTCCCATCATAAATACATTAAAAATCAAGTAAATGCAAATGAATCAAGTTGAAGAATATCTTATGGACACTATTCAAGTTTTAATTGGATGTTCATATGTTTATATATGAAAAATGAAAAATGAATACTTTTCCCAACTATAATATTGCAGAACTTTTCTACCATTGTTTTTTAGTATGCACAAGTAGTTAGTTTGGTCAATATAACGACTTGGTAATTAATTTAAAGGTATGACAAACATTCTCAGATAACTATTAGACCCATATAAAAAAACTTGTCACAGCTTTTAGGGTGATGCTAATATATATATCAATAAAAATAAAACATAACCTTATAATAACATTTTGATTGCAGCTACGAAACGGCCAACGGAATTAAGGCTGAGGAAACTGGCACCGTAAAGAAGGCCACCTCAGCGGACAGCACTGATGTGATCATTGTCAAGGGATCCGTGTCGTACACCTCGCCTGAGGGAGAACTCATTACGCTGAACTATGCGGCAGATGATGAGAACGGATTCCAGCCCACGGGTGCACATCTGCCCACTCCACCTCCAATTCCACCAGCGATCCAGAAGGCGCTCGACTATCTGCTCACCCTGCCCCCATCTCAACGTCGTCGTTAGGGCAATTAATTCTTTCAAAAAAAGATCCTAAAGGAACAGCGAGATGACAGTGACCATGCAAACGATTATAATATTCTATACCCAAACGAAGCAATTTGCTGCTAGCCCATATATCAACAATCAATCAATTAATACCTTGAAGCGAACACCAACATCGAGCAGCTGACTGAAGAACACAACCTGTAGACACACACGCACACACACATTCACAAGCACTAACTAACTATTTAGTTCTGATTTCACAATCTTTGTTTTAATCTCTTACTCAATTTCTTCCAATCGTTCTTTTTGTCTATATATACTGTGCTTAAGATCTTTTAGTCGCCGGAACTTTGCCATTTTCGGACTCATGTGATATCATCGATTAATAAACGAAATCAAGAAGAAAATGTAAAAAAAAAATATAAGGAGAAAGAGAATAATGAATTATGCTATTATAACAGAATTATTGAGCACAGCAATTCTTGTGTAAATAGTCTATATACCTATAATCGATTGCTTGTAATACGAGCATTAGCATTATGGATGACAAGGATGTACCTACTTATATATACATACATACACACGCATAAATTTATACGAATTGTTGGTTTTTTTGTACGTGTCTAATGATGTAATCTTATGAGAAGAACTCAAATATCTTTAGCCTTAGCTGCAAACAAAGAATTAAAGATTCTTTAAAAAAAATATATATATTGTTTTGTTCATTTATTGTTATCGTTGAGCTTAAAAATCGTGCCTTATCAGCTAAAGTATTCACAACTCCAAACCGTTAGGCTTAAAACAATTTACTAAGTGTAAATATAGGTAAAGCACTTGTCTTATCCAGATGTTCAGAAATAGCAAATGATAACTGTTCGTTGTTCTAAATTGTAAGACAATGGTGACAAATTCATATTAATGCAAATTATTTATAGACTTGGAACGGGCGAAAAAAGTTGTCAAGTCGGTTTGATGAAGAACCAGATGCTTGCGTTGATGACAGACACAATCAGTAGACATAATTCAAGGCCAAACATTCACAGAAACACTTAAAATATAACTAAAAAATCATCCAGTTAAACGTAAATCTTAAAATTGTCTATTGTATATAGAAATATATTAAAATTAATAGTTTTGATAGATATCGCTCGCTGCTGACGCCAAACGGAGTCGTTGATTAGTCAGATTTCACACCCAATTTGAAAAAGGCTGAATACAGGCCAAACAAGTTCATTATTATTGATTGCAGACAC
Source organism: Drosophila demipolita (assembly GCA_035042405.1). NCBI lineage: Eukaryota > Metazoa > Arthropoda > Insecta > Diptera > Drosophilidae > Drosophila > Drosophila demipolita. The sequence goes on from JAWNLI010000033.1 coordinate 6,380,548, forward strand.
TTTAATTTCATGTTAAATATTTTAGCACTGGAACTCTCTAGTCTTTCCATGTTTTGTATATTTGTTTTTTAAGTTTTCGCTTCTTGCTATTCTACATTAAAGTATCTTTGCTTAGGACTATAAATATCAGTCGCCCCGAGACATTTGCACAGCGTGGATATTTATTCGGGATTACTATATATAAAATTTGAGAAATATGAAACTTATTTTATTGTGCGCTCTATTTGCTGCTGTGTCGAATGCAACAGATAACAAAGATTTTATCGTAAACGAATCCAATGTGGAGTATAATGGAAAATTTTTCTATCAGTAAGTTTGTAAATTCCATCATTCGGGCGGTGACCGATAAAAGCATATCGTGTTAAATGGCGATTTCTATTCAAAAGTTACCTCCTCCATGATGGCTCGGAAGTGTCGCAGAATGGCAATCTTAAGAATATAGATAAGAATAAAACTGGCGAAGCGGTCACGGGTTCATTCAAATTTATCGGCGATGATGGCATTGAATACTCAACTTACTATGTGGCCGATGAGAACGGCTATATTCCAGCCGGTGATCATTTGCCCACTCCACCACCAACGCCAGAATCAGTTCTAAAAGCCCTGGCATATATAAAGAAACATCCCTACAAGGCAATTGAAAAAAAACCATAGACGATATGCATGTGCTCAACCATAAATGTGATTATTAAAGAACTGAATAAGTCAAGTTATCTTATTTGCTAAATATAAACCAAACTACAAAATTTAAAAACAAATACTAAAATAAAAAATTCGAAATGTGTTTAAATAAAGAGGATTGCATTTTTTTGTTATGTATTATATGTCACACATCTGATTTTTAATCACTATTTTATAGCTTTTGCTTAGCAATCTGCTTCAAAATCTAATTTTTTGTTCACCCAATTTGGAAATATTTATTTATTGTGTTGTTTTGTTATATATGGCGATTGCTTTATATTATTTATGGAGAGAAGAAAAGAGCATTATCCGTTTTGGTTTTTGATTACTTTCTCGATTGTACGCAATGATATTCAAAATTCAAACACGCTTTGCATAACTAAATTCTTCACTTGCCAGTTACGTAACTTTCTTGCCATTAACGGTTATCCGAGGCGTGTTCTTTATTTTTCGTTTTTTCCCATTCATTTCGGGTACCTCGCCCAAAATTTAGACGAGATTTTGATCTGCAAAAAAAAGATTTGGTTGCTCTATGTATTTACCATTTACCTATTGTGACTCGCTGTATGCGAAATGTATGTTAAATTTGCCTTAATTAGCAACTTTGGTTGGCTGCAATTCTGCATTTGAAATAGGTTCTAATTGGCAAATACATGAGGGCCAAGAGCGGGCAAAAAACCAGATCTTTTACTTGGTTGAGTCTGAGGCTAATGTTGGTTTTAACAATTTCATAAGCACAGCTGATTGGAATAATAGCAAATTCTCAGAATGCATAACATTTTTGTTATGTAATCAAGCAGAAAACGAAAGTGAGAATTCCGTATTTATTTATTAAATTAGGAAGATTCTTTTAAGCCAAATTTAGCAACTGAATTGAAGAACTGCAGTTCCTGAAAGTAAACTTAATTTTAAGCAGAAACAGAGTCTAAGAAAATACAAATTTCTAATCATTTCTGGTCACCTAATAAGTTCATTGACCTAATGTGAAATTCGCTCCGTATTCGTAATACCCGACGTTATCATTTCCCTAACAGAGCCATGTACTCTACATTTTTTTATTACCCCTTTGTGCGCGATCACCGTTAGCTGCTTATGAGTGTCTTAAAATTATTCGGCAAATTGTTTTCCATAATAGAAACGTGCTTTGCATTGCAAGTTTTTACACTTGGAATGTGTTGAATTAACACTTCAATAGAATTAGAAGATTGTCTATAAATATATATAAATTTGGGCAGTTGACTAGTGTTGAACTCAAATCCTTAACGGCTAGCTGAAGACAACTTCCTTTTAAAAATTCATCGGAACTTACAGTGCATGAAAAAGAATAATGTTCCACGCAGGCGAATCACGTAGCTGCCAACTCGAACTGGCAATGTCATCAACATCGTCTTGGAGACAGAAGACGGAGATATGTCATAGCTCAGCTGTCTGAAGTCTCAGCTTCGGGTATCACCCGCTAAAATCGTCGCTTCAGTTTCATCTCTTTGGCGGTGCGGTGCTGTTTACTCATCGGCCAGACGCGCGAAATGGACAATAAAAAAAACCTCAAGCGATGGCCACACCAAAACACAACAAATCACGTCCAAGTAAGTTAGGAAAACATTATGGCTATGAGGTGCCCTGTAATAAAGTAGAGATATGACAAATTTATATCTCTTAATATTATGAAAAAAAGCAGATGACTTCAATGAGGTGTCACAGAGTAAAGGATATCCCTAAAAAAAACAAAAAAAAAAACTCTCAAGCAGTCGGGGAATGTGTTACTTAAATACCCAAGGTCAGCTTAAAATCGACCAAATAATTTAATTTATATAGATATATCTGAGAAAAAGAAGTCTCAACTGCACCCAATGTTCACACAGCTATTAACTTAATTACAGCACAATTTATGAATAGTAGATCTTTAAAATATGATAATTAACTTATAAGATTCGTAATGGCAAATGCATACCCTGTAAAGATCATTTTGAGCAACATGCTTTAGCAAACTGAGAAACCAGACGAAGAAGCGTCCGCCCATCATTTATGTGTTTGTGTTTTTTTTTTATTTTTTTATTGGTAATATTCGAGTACTTAACGCTCTCTGCATCTTATCTAGTGCGCCCATCATTGGCTGTGGCAAGCGCCGAAGCGGCGAAGCTGTTGCGGTGCGTGCGAGTGCGAATCAGGTGGCGAGCACCGTCGAGCGATATGGTATATAAAGGCAAGGCGGCAGCTTGGTAGACAACAGTTGTGCATTAACTTGCGGGAATTGACTTACCACGCCCATCTCCCACGCGCAATATCACAGGATAAACCTCTTCCAAACTCTTAAGAATGTACAAGTTTTTGTGTGTTTTGTGTTCGGCTCTGCTGCTGACCTATGTCCTGGCACGTCCTCAAGATGCACGCGCCGCTGGATCTGGGCTAACAACAACAACAACTCAGGCGAGCATTATCCATCAGGATAATGTAAACAACGCCGATGGCAGTTTTAACAGCAGGTGAGTTCACACAAACCGAATGTGGGTTGAGAAGATGAACTAAACCAACTTCTGCCCTCGCAGTTATGAGACATCAAATGGCATAAGAGTGGAGAACATTGGCTACCTGAAGAAGATCATCATACCAAAGACGGAGACTAGCGATGGACAGGTGATCGAGCAGCACGAGGAGCTGGTATTGGTGCAAACTGGATCCTATAGCTACAGTGATCCTGAGGGCAATATCATTACCCTGCGCTATGTGGCCGATGAGAATGGCTTCCAGCCGGAGGGTGATCATCTGCCAGTTGCTCCACAATAGTTCCATCAATGGGGCGTATATGTATTTAAGTAATTAGCAATAAGAATGTATGTATATTTTATATCGTATAAAGTATTATGTACTGGAGATAGCACAGCACTGCCCTATGCCATACGAGCCATACGATAGGTTGCATTTTATCAGTTCTGATGTCAATTTTGGCACTGACATTCAACACACACACACACACAAACACACACACACACACACTACACACACACGCACACACACAAACACACAGCATAATAAAAAAAAAGCAACGGAAATACGAATAAGTAATAAATAAATGAATAAATATTGAACAATTAAGTTTGTGTCTCATTGCCACTCAACGAGTACTCATACACACTCCATCAGCACTCACACTCACCGATGAGCATTCGAGTCTTTCTCAGCCTCGTGTCGCTTATAAAATTACAAAATTGCCCTTCACGCCGTCTTGCGGTTGCTGCTGAGGCTGTAGATTTAAATGATGAGACTTGCGATGATGAGCCCCAAGAGTGTTTACACACATTCCAATTGAAGTCGACACCAAAAATCGTATCAAAATGAAAAACCCAACTATAATCTAAATGATCTAATCGCTGTGCAACCGCACTCACTGGCATTGATTTGATCGCCTCCGATTTGTTTGCGTATCGCTTTTCGTTTGCACATACTCTCAATAATTGCAAATAAACTAATAATAGTATTAAGTGCGCGCAACTAGTTAATAAATGGGTTTTAGAATGATATTTGTGTGCTCCATCTAAATATAAAATAAACTTAGATTATCTTGCTGGAAGTTTAAGTTAATTAGAACACTTCGTAGATTATAGATATGCGCAAAAATATTCGACCGGCGATTCGAATAATAATTAGTCTTTTATTTGTCGAAACATTCCAACAAATAAATTTATTCATTCATTCATAAATTTCACTCCGGTACAAAGGGCTCTTATCACGGTTGTAGAGTCATTGCTACCACTTTTCATCGAGTCCGATTTTCAACTACATTTAATTTGGTTTTTGCCGAAAGCTTCAAAAATCATAAATATCACCGTTCTTGGCCATTTATATGAAATATCCAAAGAGAAATGGAAAATTGGCTACAATAATAAACTTATATGCATACGGCCTAAAAGTTTGCTATGGCTTACAGCTTTAATTGATTGCATTCTTTTTAGCGCTGTAAAAATTACAAAAATAAATCATTATAATTCTTAACTTATTGATTTTTTTTAGTTCTCGTTGTCATTTGTTTTAGCCATAAATATATGCTGATTGTAAACTCATTACAAGCTTTAAGAAAGAACATCGTAAGAGTCCAATAAAGCCACATCTTACTTTAAGCCAAACAACTATTTTATTTTTTTCATTACATAAGATTTACATGTTTGTTAATATTTCGCGTTCTGGAAAAAATGAAAGAAATAATGAAGCATATAATTAAATAAAGGTAAAATAAGCTATAAATATAGAAAACTTAAACTCGGAAAACTCTTAAGCAGTCAAGTTGCAAAAGTGTTGAAAACATTGAGTAATGTTCGGTCAATAAACTATGCAAATCTTCATTTGGGGCATATATAATAATGTGGAATATATTCTGAATTCAAAAGCAATGCCATCGGATCAAAAGTAATTTCTTTTGAAGAGAAATAATGAAATGCTTGTTAGAATCGGGAATTACCAAGTGATATACGTGGTCTGTCTATCAATTTGTTGATGATTTCGTTGGATCAACAGACATCTACATTCATTACTAGAGCATTATTTACGATTCAAGCTCAAGATGGCAAGCACTGACAAGAAATTTCACAACATCATGACACTTGAAATTGCCGCAAAATTTATTGCATCGCCGATTGCCCCTCTCCGGACTTTTTTATAAACCAGTCTTACGGTCCACAGACTGCAATCTTCGCAGTCTCTGAGCCGCTCAGCTTTAAATGCCAAATGGCGTACAAGCTAAGAACACAATTTCCAGCAAAAGATGCAACCTACAATAAGACGCTAACCTCAGAATGCAGCAGGCTAAACATTTGACATTTCCAATGGACAGCCACAACAGTCGACAGGCCCAGTTAGTGGTTAGTGGTTGGCTAAGTACGAAGTGGGTCACTGTGCGAGCAGCGAGGATGCAGCTCTGGAGCTAACCTTGCCAGCTTTCGATTTCATTCAGCTTGAGTCAGCCAAGTGGTGAAAAATTGCACAATTGCTGCTGCTGTGTGACTCATCCGGCACTCCAACAAAACTCGAAACTGATCCAAGAGAGCCAAACTCAAACATCTGACTTGCAACGCTATTTGGCTTTGGGTGGGCGGCAGACGAAGACGGCAATATAATTTGGCTTGGTGAAGAGGTGTGGCTGGGCAGGCGGCCAGGCCCAAAATGCTGTTTTTTTGACAAGTCGCAACACTTGACCAGTTTTTACTTGCTTTACATCTTTCCGCGCGCTCTCTCTCTCTCCTATCTCTCTTTTCTCTCATTTGCTCTTTCTCCTTCGCCCAACATAACCGGCAAGGCGGTTGCTCAACTTTTCGCAGTATGTTGCAAGTAATTCTCGCGTGATTTTCAAAACACATTTTGTATTTAAGTTTATTTTTCGTTTTCTTGGTCAATGCACAGAAATTGGCAACTAATCGTTGAATGATGTTATCATTACAGATTGACCTATTTTCGGCAACTAATTAACATTTACCAAGATGCATTACCCACTGCAGCTTTGAACTCAATTATCATCTTGCCTCATCTGCAACATTGCTGGCATAAGCAAACGAAAACAAGCTAAAACCAAGCACGATGCAAAGGTACACGGCTATTACAACAATTTTCATTCCAATCTATGCCAAACATATTTTACTTTAATTTTTTTATTGTCTTTATATTTTTACTATAATTTTCTGTTCTTGGTGCTGGATTATTTGATCAAAATATTGGCAAACCATATTTAGGTTATTTTGGGTTTTGATTCGAAGAAATCATGTTATCAACTTAATAAAAAATAATAAAAAAAAAGCCAATCGACCCCCGATTTCCAACTGTGATTGACATTTAGAACAAACTTTATGCCAAGTATTTTTTGAATTCCGTAATACCCATTTAGACGCCACTGCAATTACAAGAATCCAAGAAAGCGATTCAGCGGGCGGCAACTTCTTCTCTACTTGACTGAGATGCAAAAAGAACATAATGTAAAGACAGAGAGAGAGAGAGAGAGAAAGAGAGAGTGAGAGAGATAGAAAAATAGAGCTAAACTCTTAAACAAAAACTGGCTGAGAGAGCATTTTGCATGGTTCGGCTGCATTTTGGCGAAGACAACAAACCTTGTCGATGCTTTGTAAAAAAAACCCGTTCTGTCTTATTTCTAAATAACGGCATTACGAAGATGAACGACCCGACAGACGCAGACAATCCGCACAATTTTGCTGTGCCTATTTACCATAACTATTATATGAAAATCAAATACAATCATTGAGTGTCGTAAACTCTACATACAAATTATAATCCCATTGGAAACTATATTCTAGTTGTTGCTAGTTTTCAATTCTCTAAAACCATTTTAAAGTTTATAACTACATATATCATGTATGGTCTAGTAATAATAATAGTTAAGACTCTAGATTAAAAAATAAAGAAAATGAAATATAAAAATTATTTGCTTTTTCACAAAGCTAAGCTGCAATTACCGCAATGAAATTAAAAGTACTCTTCACCGAGAGATATGCGAATAAGCAATAAAACTCCAACTTCAACTATGGCAATTGCAACTATTGTCATTGAACGTGTATGTATTTGTATCTGTGCTTTAACTGTATCTGTATCTGTATCTGTACCTGTATCTCTATGTCTATCTCTATTTATGCGTCTCTTCGGACAAGGCGCTCGCTAGTGCGGGTTCAAGCTGCGAGCGCAGGAGGCACAGCCAGAGTCGCGGCTATATAAAGCTCTTAAATAGGGCCGCCGCAGCACAGTTCGAGCCGTTGCAGCTTTCACTTGCCAACAAAAAAACGGACGACGGAACAAACGCGCTGCTGCACCTGCAACAAGTTTAAATACCAAAAGTTTTAACAGTTACTAGTGAATCTGCGATCAATTGACGCGTAACAAAAATGAAACTGTTTGTAAGTTTATCCCTCAGTTAATTCATTATGACACCATTGTTTGGTTACGGTTTGTGTGTTTTGTGTTCTACAGCGAAAATAAACTACCAAATACTTACGAAATTAGCAAAAAATTATAATATATGATCTTCTTCTGTAACTAAGACAAACTGTGTAGTTTGTAGATAGATTTTAAGTAAATCAGTGATTACAAAATAAAATAATAAAATAAAGCTTGATATGCAAAATATACAAAACTATTTAAAAATTTGAGTGTGCCACAGAAGAAGATTAAAATATTCATTTTGCATTTAATACTTACTTACAGCATCACAATAAACTATTCAATTTACTATTCAAGCATCACATTAAAATATCAATTTCTTTCAATTGCCAGATTCTTATCTCACTAATTGCGGCTTCGTCCTACGCCCAACATCATAATCAGCATCAGCACCACTCACATCCCAATGTGAATAACATCCCACGCGATGAGAAAGCTCTTCATCGGCATGAGGATCTACGAGAGACGAGCACCTGGATACCGATACTGAAGTACAACAAGGAGCAGAGCGAGGACGGCAGCTACAAAACCGAATACGAGACCGGCAATCACATTGTGCATGAGGAGACCGGTTTCCTCAAGGATTTCGATACAAATCCCAATGGTGTGTTGGTGCAGCATGGCCAGTACTCGTATCAGTCGCCAGAAGGCACCCTGGTTAATGTGCAGTACACTGCCGATGAGAATGGTTTCCGTGCCACTGGTGATCACATTCCCACACCACCAACCATACCCGAGGAAATACAAAAAGGACTCGATCAGATCTATGCTGGCATCAAGCTGCAACAGGAGCGCCTAGAGCAGCGAGCCAAGAGCGATCCCACATTTGCTAAAAAGCTGGAGGAGCGACGCATTGCCAATCAGAATGGCCAATACATTGGATTGCTGGAAAATCAATAAAAGAGTCGGCTCAAACATAGCCTCTAAGCCAGTCGAAACTGATGCATTTTTGATATTCTTCCAAATTATTAACTACTTGTTCCCCAATTAAAAAGAAAACCAACGGAAAGACTGCGATTTCTGAAAAAAAAAGTATCTTCCAAATATTAATGTATATACCTTATAAAGCAAGAAGATTCACAGTAAACGTATTTATGTTAACGATCGCATTCGTGAAAGTTTTGCTGAGCATAATAATAAAAAGAAATAATCATAATAAAAGCGGAAAAAAATAATATTTCCATCATGCCAATCACACACGCGACCCCAAGCAAACATTATTTAACGCTTTTCCATTTCCATAATATTCCATCCTCACACATTGTACATATATCTATAATGTTCACAAAACGTGACAATGCGCAATCGGTTTTTTTATTTCTGTTTCTGTTTACTGTTTTTATTTTAATTTTCCTTTTGTTTTTTCACAGCTTAAATTACACATATGTCCGTTTGTTGATCCCATTTCATGGTACATACATTTTTTTTATGAATATTCAACATTTTCAGTTTTCAACACGTTAATTTTTCATATGGCTTACATTGTAAGCCAAGTCGAAGACATTTGACAGCCCCGTCAGACCAGATGTTGCATAATTATGACAGCTTTTCTCGTGAAGTTTTGACATGGTTTCGATTTTTAAGAGTGGTTTACAGTTGATGTTACTCCAGAGCTACTTCAACGTTCTCCTTTCAGTCAATGTATTAGGCAAAACATAAATTTCTGCCTAAAAATGGAAACTGTGATTTCGAAGAGTTAAAAAATAATATAGAAATCAATCAAGTTGCCAATAGGATGAATTTTTCATAAATACTTGAATTTGAATATATACATTTTTTCAATATTTTAGTACAACCTTTAATTAAATTTATCAAATGATGATTTAAAAAAAAGGTTTTGTATGTATAATCTTTAGAACCTTTGCTCTCACTTTTCGGCTTACAACTTTTAACCGTTTTTGATGTTCAACCAATCAATTTGGTGAAAAGTTGCCAACAGCGACAATCGACAGACTTTGCAGATATTTACAACACAAACAAATATAAAAAGATCGGAGATGAACAAACACTGCAGGCAAACGGTGCCAAAAATCATCAAGACAACTTTTTTGTAGCACAAACAGCGACTTTACAATTAATTTGCATGAATGTTAGCATAACCCAATACCACATAAACGTATATGTACATATGTATATATATGCATACACACCAGAGCAATAAATCAAATCCGCTGCATTTTCACCAACCACAACGAAAGAATGTTTATTCGCCATTAAGTTTTAACGCTCTTGCGCATAATTAAGCGAAAAGTGAACAAAAGAAAAAATTTCTATAGACTATGATCAAAGAATATTCTTCTGACCGTTGCGGCCACCAACTGGTGGCAACTGGCCGCAAATTGATTTGGCCAGCGTCAGTTGCCGTTTAGAAGCCGCCGCGTTTAGATCACAGAACGTGTAAAATACCAATTTTACCTGAAAACTGACGGAAATCTGAAATTTGAAATCAACATCAACTTAGTGCGAATATCGATGGGCAGGTGGAATTGAGAGCTGATTATAAACTAACTCGAACAATGAGTTGTTTCTATTGTTTTCTTCGCTGCCAACCACAACGAAATGTAACAACAAAACGAACTCAGCTAACTGTGAATTGAAGATACGATACAAAACAACAACAACAACAACACCAACAAGAACGGGAACAATAGTATCCACTTAAGAAGTGGCACATTCAGTAAATATAAACTGAAACTGAATCGAACTGAAACCGTAAAAACTCTTGCCAAAAATATATAAAAACTGGTCTTAGTCCAATTTGACTATGGACAGCACACAGTTGATTTTTAAGATATTGTGGCTTCTGCTGGTCGCGTCCAGCTGTCGGCTAATTCACGGCCAGGCAGAGCCTGATGCACTGCAGCTGCAAGCGCCTCGGCCTCGGGGTCGTATTCGCATTACGGATATGCAAATTCAACAACCCCCACCACAACCGCAGCCACAGCCGGCAGCAATGCCCATGCCAGGCCATGGATCAATGAGATGGCCCAGCTTTGGCGCAGTGGCTCCCATTGCCCTGCCAGTACCTATGGGAATTCCTGTGCCAGTTAGCTCCACGGTTCACACGCATATTCCTCTGTTGCGTGAGCAGCTTGACAGAAATATGGAAAATCTGGCTACGACCAGTGAAGCGACCATAAAAGAGGCTGTCGTCTATGGCAACTGGAAGCCGGATCGTCCACTCAAGCCCGACAACGAGGACGGACAGCCCAAGGAACGCGTCTATGGACGCCTGGAGGCTATGCTAATGGGCATGCCAGCTGATGGTAAGCGTCAAGGATGGCAAAGCAGAGTAAAGCTTAACATTTTCTATAAGATCTCAATTCAGTAAACTCGGTTGAGGTTTTCTCAGCATTTGTGTAAAATTAAATAAAAAAGAAATAGGTCAAATGAAAGATGGTAAAACGCGCTTTAAACAAGCTTCATTCTTGTGGTTATTGAGTAGCTTTCACTGTTCTTCCTATTGGGCTTGAGAGTTACCTCATTTTTTACCGCAATTTTTGTCAAAGCTAAAACTTTTGGTTAAATGGATTGGTTAAATATATATAGACAAAAAAATTAATGTGCTAAGCTGCATATTGCGGCTATTTAAAAAAGGAATATATTATTATTGACTAAAGAGACCTTATCCAATCCAATCTATTCAACCTCTGGTTTTTATTATTTCTTGCAGTTATTGAAAGTCGAGAGTCATCCGGAGAACAGTTGTCGCCGGAAACCGACAAATACGCAGCATCTGATAGTTATCAAAATACGTACGCACGTCGGGACAGCTTTGAGGGGTCCCAGGAAATACGCAGTCGCTGGCGCGTACCACCTTCACAATTGCAACCACAGGCCCAAGCACCGATTGAGGTGGTGTACATGAACGAAACGGACCCGCTGATGCGGGCCATGGCCAAGCAAATCAATGAGTCTACTGAGACAACCACAGCCTCGCAACGACGGCCCAGCCAGCCAACCACTGAGGGCAACTGGATGCCGTTACCGTATCCCTATCCAACGCCCAACTACGAGAGCACCAAGCCGGTCCCCAATGTCAGCAGTTCACCGGCACCAACGCTGCGCTCTAGCCAATCCACAGAGTCCACCACAGTGGCACTGAATTGGCCCACTGACTTCCTGGAAACTAGCTCGATCAGCACCGAACGGATTTACACAGATGCTGTTAGTAGTAGTGGCATCGATCGTGTCGACAATATCCATCCATCGATTGATCGCATTGACGACGATGTTGAAGATGACTACAAGTACTTCGATGAGGGACTCAATTCTGCCCAAATGCACAGTGAGCTGAGCATACCGGAGACAATTTTACCACATCTGCCGCTCAACATAACTCGCGTCGGAATTCCGTACGAGGAACGGAATTCAGCCGAGGAGCCAACCATTTGTGTGCCCCTAACTGTAACTGAGACAGCCGCAGATAGCTCCACACCACTAATGGTGGAAGTGGAGCGCGTCTACTGCTTTCCATTGCCCAAGGTTGAGATAAAAATGGGCAACGTCAGGCGGCACCAAGAGCAGCAGCAATCAACTGAACAGGAGCAAATCAATAGTGCTGGTGCCGATGTCGAAACTCTGCCCCCGGAGCAAACTCAACTACCAGCAATGACTGCGGGTGCTAGTCGCCACAGTGCCTTGCTCCTACTCCTAATAATCGGGTGCAGCGTCTTTGCTCGCTCTTAAGCTAAGTAAGTCGATGACACATCACTTAAGTTCAACTCAGGGGCTACTCATAATTATTTATTTAATTAAACAATTAAAGCTTAACCAAAACCCAGATTTATTACCACAAATTCGTTTAACTATCCACATATGGCTTAATCTCTTTTTCTTTGACCATTCGATGGAGGAGCTTACCGTTATCGCTTAAGGGCAACTTATCTGTGCAGTAGATACCTTTATTTATCTGCTTGAACTTGGCAACAATCCGTTTATTAATAGTTCAACACACTCAAGTCGAAAATCGAGTCATTTTAATAATCTCAATATGAGATAAAGGTTTTTCCTCAATGTATTTTCATTTAAAGGACAAAGTCACCATGAGTTGCGATATCCCAAAACATGATCAGCTTTTTGAAGTCAATGAACGATCTTATCAAACTAACCACAATTGCTTACGCACAGGCCACTACTAATCGCACTTCGTGTTCAATAATTATATTAGATTAAAGCCATTCAAGAAAGAAGAATTTTTTATTGATTAAAAATTGATTGTAAGCAAAGCAAATAATAATAAAACATAATAAAATGTATAAAGTAAACAACTAAGATTTTTTTTATGGATATTGCCAGTGCCAAAGAGTTACGTTTTTCCAATAGTGTTCCCAATACAATGTAATAAAAGTCTAGCTTACTTGTTGGCAAAGGACTCTTTGTTATGCCTCTCAAGGGATCTGTGCTACAGCATTCGATATTATAAGTTTCAGACCTCAATTGCTTGCCTCCTGTTCTCCTCCTGCTCAGCTCTTCTGCGCACCATTCACACTGATCTGCTTCAGTTTCTCCTTCACAGCTCGTCGCTGCACCTTACCGTTGTCAGTTTGGGGCAAATCATCTGAAAAGTATACGCCACGATGCAGCTGCTTGTACTCAGCTGGAATTCGCTTGGCCACGTACTGCTTGATGTGATGTTCTGCTATGGAGCTACCAGGTCGCTTTACCACCATAGCAGCGGGTGCATCACCATACTTCTCATCATAAAGGCCAACCACGCACACTTCGTTGACTTCGGGTAACTCTAAGATAACAGCCTCGATATCATTGGGACTGTACTGCATGCCTAGGCATTTGTAGATTTCCTTTTTGCGGTCCACAATGTACAGATAGTTCTCTTCATCGAAGTAACCCAAATCTCCCGAGTGGAACCATCCCAGAGAGTCCTGAATACGTTGCGTTTCAATTGGGTTACCATAGTAGCCATCCCATTTGTAGCCGTGATAGACATACACCTCACCCACCTCACCGTAGCCAAGATTCTTGCCATTGTCATCGACAATGCGCACCTTAAATCCGGCTAAAAGCTTTCCAACTGCGTTGCCAATCTTTTCAGAATAGGGGATGGCGCAAACTGCACCGTATTCCGTAGTACCATAACCAAAAAAGATTGTGGCGGTTTTTATGATACTTTGCAACCTCTCCAGTGTGCCCGGAGGAATCCATCCACCACCGATTGGTATTGCGAACACAGAGGCCATTTTCTCTTGTGTGACCTGAGGACAGGCGACCAGTGCGCTGACGTGACGCGGTGCACAGGTTATTACATTGATCTTATACTTATCAACCAGTTCCACCAAATACTCAGCACTGAATGGCTTATCTGAAATGATGCGTGTACAGCCATCAGCAACGGAGTAAATTAAGTTGAAAAGGCCAGTTATCCAGTCCAAGCTGGAACCACAATATACGACCGTTTCGTTGTTAATGTACCTGCATAATATAAATATTATAGAACTATTAATACTGGAATGTTCTTATAGTGGATGATTCAATACATACGGCAAGCCAGGATTCAGCATGTAGTTCGCAACGCAAACAGCTTTGGGCCGGCCACTGGTGCCAGACGAGCACAAAATGGCCACAGTCTGATCACCCGATACCAACGCTTTTGGTCTGTAATAGTGATAAGGGAATAGTTAAATAAGTAAATGGCTAAGTTTATAATGATTACAACTTACTCGTAGAAAATATCAAACTGTGTTGCCGTAAACAAATCCTTTACATGAGCCACACCCTCCACATTTCCCGTGATCGTAATTAGCTCCGGTTTCCAGGCTGCACTCGCAGTCCTTAGCTTCTCATAGTTTATGGCATCGCAGAAGATTAACGTGGGTTTGGTTATTGTCAGCACATGGGTAAGGGTGTCTACATCCAACGTAGGGTTAACTGCGTGAAACGGTGTGGTATTGAAGAAACAGGCCACCGCTACTGGTGTGACGTAGGTGCTGTTTGCGGCCGAAATGCAGACGATGTCATCGTGACGTAATTGGCGCTGTTTGAAGTTATTCGTCAGCTGTACTGACCAGCTGAGTATATCCTGGTTCGTTGCTGTTATCCCATCCGCAATACATATCTGATGCATATCCGAAAAAAGTAACTGATAAACTGATCTACACAAGATGACAAAAGATCGGGACTTACCTGGCAAATATTTTTGGGATTGCTTCGAAGATTGTGGTGAATAATCCGGCCGATTGAGCAATTAAAATCGTATATGGGGCTTCGTTTACCACCACTCCAGATTCGTTCGATTGGGTCGTACGAGGTTTTAAAGAAATCCACCATTTTATTACTGTCACGTATTGATTCGCCGAAAGTTTAGAAGACAATTGAAATGCTGCTGAAAAATCAGTCTGTTAAATAGTCCAAAGTCTTGCGATACGTAAATGTCTTATCAAAATGATAAGTTATAAGTACTACACTCACGATGATTACGGTAAACAGTTGGATAACCTTTTTCTGTAAGCGTCTTTAGTCCTAATCAAATCAAAGTTCCTTCATTTCAAAGTATTTATAATTTCCGCAAATCTTATCATTGTAATTTAATAACTGAGTGCATTCTGTGAATATTACATTTTTAAGATTTGTACTTTTAATTCTATTATTGTATTCGATTCAATCAAATTCAGACCACCGACGATTAGAGGAAAAAGAAATGAATAAATAAATTCTTCCTAAAAATTTACTTAATTAAAGAACTGTTTGCGAGTTAAGTCAGCTAGTGGCATTGAATATATTTCTTTAATCTGACAATGATAATACTAACTTATCGACAAGAAATTAAATGACATGTCGCGTACAATATTAAAGTGCAAGCGATATGAGTTTTTCAACAAGTAAGAATAAGTAGAATAATTTAATTGTAGATAGTTCAAAATAATTCAAGAGGCTCCAGCATTGAGTTGCGACAACCAAGACTATTGTACTTTACTTAAAATTCTGCCATTACAATAAAAGTTGACCAGTTTTTGTTAATTAATTTTATTTTATTTTAATTTTTATAAATTTCTGAATAATCAAAAAGTGAAGTACAGTATTCAAGTGTATTGGTTAAGCTTTATTTAGAGTGGGCAACGAAAACCTCTCGAGCTTTCTTTCTAAGGGTCTTGCCGTTCACATTTGCTGGGAGCTTGTCGACAAAGCAAACTCCGGCGTGGAGCTGCTTTTGCGGACTGGTCAAACGTTTGGCGACGTGATCAATAATTTGTTGGGCGCTTATTTCGCAGCGCTCGCGCTTGACAACCAATGCGCCAGCCGCATCGCCTTCGCGCTCATCGTAAATGCCCACAACACAAACATCCTGCACCTGCTGCATTTCCGCGATGGCCATCTCGATTTCGGTGGGCCAGTAGTGCAGGCCCTGGTACTTGAGGATCTCCTTCTTGCGATCAACGATGTACAGAAAATTCTGCTCATCAAAGTAACCCAAATCTCCAGTGTGAAACCAACCTTCAAAGTCCTGCATTCGACGAGTCTCTACAGGATTGCCATAGTAGCCATTCCATGCCTGTCCCGTGTGCGCATAAATCTCTCCCACCTTATTGTACCCCAGACACTTTCCCTCCTCATCAACAATTCGAATCCGAATACCCGGCAGGAGTCTGCCAGCCGATGAGGTATTACTGATACCAATATTAACAGTAATGGCACCTACCTCTGTCAAACCGTATCCCGAATTTAACATTGCTCCCTTGCAGATCTCCTGGGCACGCTGTAGTGTCCCTATGGATACTATACCACCTCCATAGTTCAGCATACGTATGGCCGATAGGGACTCTGTCGTTGCCTCCGGACAAATGATTAGGGCGGATAGGTGCCTAGGCGGTACCACGGCATAGTTTATCTTGTACTTTTTCACCAATTGCACAAAGTATTCGGGTGCAAAGGGTCGATTTGTTATTATGCGAGTGCAGCCAAATACTGTGCTGAAAATGAAGGCCCAGAGACCAGTTATCCAATCAAGACAGCTGGACACATATATCACCGATTCGCTGCTGACGAGCCTGAAAATAGGATGTGTGTTTTATACAAAACGAAAATATAAATTATTGTTGACATTTTACATGCTCTCCTGAATGAGTATGCTATTTGAAATGCAGACGGCTTTTGGTAATCCTGTGGTGCCGGAAGAGCACAAGATAGCCACCGTTTGATCTCCGCCACTTATAAGATTTTCCGGTCTATAAACAGAGCCATAATATGTTAAACCAAAAAAAAATATAACATATTAATCTTGTTAAAATATTGTTTCAATTACTCACTGATAAAACATTTCAGTGGTGGTTGGATCCAGTAGGGTTTCTATTTTGGACACGCCCTCAATATGATCGATCATCGTATAGATTTCTGGATGCCAACTCCGGGTTGCCGCATTTATCTTCTCATAATCAGCCCCATCGCAGAATATAAGCATGGGCTTAGTTATTTCGAAAACATACTTTATAGTTGCTATTAATTGAAAATAAAAGATAATTACTCTATGCAATAAAAGTGTGATTCAATTGTGGAAAAACCTTCATCGAGCATTGGATTGACAGAATGAAAGGGTGTTCCATTCATTAGACAAGCCACACCAAGGGGCATAACATAGGTAGTGTTTTTGGCCGAAATTCCAATGACATCCTTGTGGTTAAGGCCCCGCTTTTTCAAATACTGTGCAATGCGTACGGCCCAGGTAATACCCTCTATATTAGTCACTGATACGCCGTCAATATCATTTATCTGCAGTGTTTAAAATCCAGTACATGTATATATATATATATATATATTTTTTTTATATTGATTAGATGCTCACCTGACAGATATTTTTTGGCCAGTTTTTCATGGTATTGTATATAACTTTACCCACAGATATGTCATAGTTGTAGATGGAACTGCGCTTTGCCCCACTCCACGTATTATCCTTTTCATTATAAGTAGTAGATATTGCTGCCATTTTATTAATACGACACTTGTTCCCAAGCTGACCACTTAGCTTCCACTAGACGCACCTGCATTTTCCGCCCATCTATTTATAATGTAAACTACTTACACATCCTAATGCAGGGGGCATCGAGTGGAGACAATCTGTAAGTGGCCAACACCTGCAACACATATATTGATAAGGAGTACCTAACTATCGATAGCATATCAAAATACGTTTTAAGTACCTCTATCCTAATACTACATTGTATATCATTTAATATTTCGATGAGATATACAGCTTAAGTCAATCTTAAAATATTAACATCATTTATTAATTATTGTATACACTTATACTTTTTATTAGATGTTGATGTTTTGCTAAAAGTTAACAGTTAAACAGTGCAATAAGAAAATAGGAACCGCTGTTTTTAATCACCACCTGCTATAAAAATCATGGCAATACTAAATGCTGGCATTGTTAGTTTTATAGATTGACTTCCTACAGATAGTCAGGTGTGAACAATAATTGGCAAATAAAGTGCTTATTACAGAATGGGTCTTGGAATTCCCATTGATAATGATTATCTGCGAACTGTGCAATCACTCAACTTTGCATTAAGGAAAATGTGTTATTGAATTAGATAGTAAATCTATGCGCAAGAACTATGGGTAAAAATATAAGTTTTTGTCATAAGGTGAAACTGTTTTAGTCAATATTGGAATAGTCGAAATTATTATAAAGCAGCTTAGAAGAAATATGCTATGCATTTTAGTTTTTTTGCATTGCGATTAGATAAGAAGTCTGACAATGGTGTATAAAGTAGAAAGTCAAAGCGATAATAACTATATTATATATATTATCTTACTTAATATAAATGTTACTCACTCTTTAATCATTGATGAAAAATTAGGTTATATAATTCCATATCAGATCGATTTTCAATGTTTTTTAGCACCTTAACATAATAATTCATTTAAATTTTTATTTAAACATGGTTTGTTATCTTCCCAACAGAAACTGAGTTGTTCTGACGGATTTGGACGAAGGTGCAATTTGCTCAGCTGTTACTAGCTACCAGCTGCACAATGGTTGAGGTTGCTGACCAAGAAAACACATTTGGGCGAGCTTTTCGAGTTGAGATCTACTTTAATGGCGGGGTTTTAAATTTTGCTAACTTTGACTTTTGCAGCACTTCAAGATCACTTATTAAATTCAAAATTTGAAGAATCGACTCTATGAAATTTCAGCTATAGCTTTAATAAAAATCTATCGTGCCAAATGCTTTGCTTTATCTTAAATATAAGCAGACATCAAAGATCGCCATAACGGCCCTTAAGAGTTTAAATTATTAAAACGACTCTGTTTTTGCAGCTCTTGGCTTTAAAAAACAAAACACGGTGTGGCAACACTGTCAACAGCTGTTGCGATATCTATTGATAACAGATCCATAAACACACGTTTTTTTTTTGGGTGTGTGTTTATCTCTCTCAAAACTACACAAGAGCATATTTTAATAGAAAACGTCGCAACAATATGGAAGACAAAATAACAGCAGAAAATGGTAAATATTAAAATGAAAGTGCATATTCCAAACATTAATTTTTCGTTGTTATCAGTTCTCAGAGTGAACACAATCCTGCCTTATGGTAAGTAATGCAGTTTGTTTATCGCCAACATTCTAATTTATTTATGCATTTTTTAAAAGATGACACCTTTCTCAAGGTATACTTTTCTCTGCCTCAAATTAATGAGATCGCATCAAGCATATCGAACAGTACGATCGTGGAGGGTGCCAATGAAATCGCTTGGGCTCTGAAGGCGTTAATGTTGACGGATTTGACGACCTTGGCCGGCGATGATACGGCGGCAAATGTGCGCCGGCTTTGTGTGCGCGCCTGTTTGCCCTTCGAACCGGAACTCTTTGATAAATACTTTGAAAGTCGGCTGCTCGCAGAGATTCATTGTGCCGCTGTTTGTGTGTATCCCGCCCGAGTGGCGGATGCCCATAAGACATTGAAGCAATATGGCAAATTGAAACATATTTCCATAGCTGCAGTGGCCACTGGTTTTCCCACAGGCCAATATGGACTGCAGACGCGTTTGGAGGAAATTGTATATGCTATCGAGGCAGGTGCCACAGAAATCGATATTGTTATTAATCGACAGCTAGCACTGGTGGGAGACTGGGAAGGTGTCTACAACGAGGTGGTTCTCATGCGAAAAGCCTGTGGTGAACGTGCGCATCTGAAGACCATATTGGCCATTGGCGAGTTAGGCTCCATGGAAAATGTAAGTTGACTTTACACATTGAAAAGAATACCTATTTCATATATTCCCCATGGCTTTGCAGGTGTACAAGGCGTCCATGGTATGCATGCTGGCGGGCGCGGACTTTATTAAAACGTCCACGGGCAAGGAGGCGGTAAATGCTACACTGCCCGTTGGCCTTGTTATGATCTTTGCCATACAAGAATTTAAACGACGCACTGGCCAAATTGTGGGCCTGAAGCCAGCGGGCGGTGTAAGAACTGTACGCGATGCGATTGCCTGGATGACGCTGGTAAAACAGACGCTTGGCATGAACTGGCTGCAGCCGCATCTCTTCCGTTTCGGTGCCTCCGGTCTGCTCGACGATGTCGAGAAAGTTGTGCGCGATGGTATCGCCAAACTGGAGCAGGCTTAGCCTACAATTTGTTAATGTATAAAATACTCATAACTACAACAATTCCATTGTCTACTTTTAGCCTATTGTCTTGCTTTTTTCCTGTGACGTCTACTGTGAATTTATTCCCACATTTATAAATATATTTTTCCATCTTTTGAATATGACTACAATTAAATAACAGTTGAGTTTACCATCTTTAGGCTTCCTCAGTTGGCTTGTAGTTGTATGTGAGCTGAGCGGGCGCGGCCATTAGATCATCCTCGGCCAACTGTTCGCCATGCTGCAACAGTTCAGCAGGTATCCTGTTCGAGTCCTTGTGCGGCTGGTTGTCGGGCGAGTTGACGGGCATGTCTACCGCAAAGAACGAGTCATTGAAATTGATGCGATTGCGCTCGTCCTGCTCCAAGTAGATGGCTTTGGGCGCAGCGCCGCCAATTGCCTTTTCGTATGTGTTGAGCCACTTGAGATTGACATGCTTGGCGGCCGCATTGAACTTTTTCGGTAACTTCTTTGGCTTGTCGGCTGCATAGTAGTTTGGTTCCTGCTGCACACTCTGCGGCGGTGGCGAGATTTTCTCAAGATGCCTGCTCTTGGCGTCCAGCTTAGGGTCCACGTAGTCATACAGTGGCAAGTAGAAATTGTACGGCTGATCTGTTGGTGGCAGCATATATTGCTGCGGCTGCGCCTGCAACTCCACCTTGGGCTGCATTTCACTGCCAGATGGCACCGCATCTTCGGACTGGGCAACTGTTCCAAATATTTCACCTGCTCGTCTCAGCAAGTGCTCCAAGCGTTCAATTGTTATGATGTGCGGATGCAACAATTGCACATCATCATGTAACGGTACACGTCGCGCCGGTAAGGGTTTTGTGGGCGTGGCAACAACACTTGAGCAAAATGCCCACAGCAGCAACTGTAAACTTATGCTTTAATTCAAGCAACTTCAAACGGTAAACACACTCACCATTATTGACCCATTCGACATGTCGAGTTTTGTTGCTTGCTATTTTTTTTAAGCCACTTTTAGTAGTCCATATAAGTTGCTGTCGTTGCAAAGATCGTACAATGAGTAAGGCGGGTCTGGGCACAACCAAATCATTTATACTCCATACACACTGCAATCATTTTACAATTTTCCCAGTCTTGAAACGGAAGCTCTCGGAAGTCTCCATACAACAAACAACAATACGAGGCAGCACTCCAGGCACAAGTTTCCAAACAAGTTTTCCCAGCGCAAGAGAAAAAAATGTGCATATACATATATATAACAAGACAACATACGTTCACATATACGTATGTGAAACGATCGCTTGGCTGCATAATAATGTTAATGTAACAACGCAAACTCGAATCGCCTGCAGTTGAACAAACTGGATGTGAGTTTTGTCACTGGTAATGAGTTCATTGCAGCTGGAGACAGCTAGCGAAATTGCGTCAAATGGTCAAATAATCGCTGTAAAATTGTCCAATTTCAGTCAGTAGCTAAAGAAAAGTCGGGCGTTTGCTCCCAGTGCATTGACACCAGCGCCGACTAAGCGTTATGCCAAAAACAATGACTCCATATTTAGAAAACCGTAGTCAAAATACTCTTACACCTTTTTTAACTTAATTATTCTCTACCGAAAAATCAGGCACTTCTAAGTGCAGTTACTAGTCCATAGCTAATAACAATTACAAATTTATATATTATGCTTACATTTTAGAAATTTTTAGTCTTAAAATCAGTTTTATTTCCAACTTAATCTGTTTTTGAATGCACGACACAATGAGTAAAAAAATGTAAGTATCGCAATATTTTTTATTCGAATCCATAATCAACACGAGCAAGAGTTCTTTCATATCAAACAAATTGACAATCCTTATAGATTACGTTGTAGCTGAGCATATGCCGAAAATGAGCGTAAAACAAAGTCACTCACAATTTCCGCAACGTAAGATGTGAACTCGTTTCGATTGTTGCAGCAATAGTCACACATTTGTTGTATGTTATCACACCAGCCGTAAAAGTGCAAGTTCAAAGTTACAGGAAATACTGGACCACGCTGGCAAAACCAACAAAAAAGCATTCAACAAAAAAAAAACAAAAAATCTGTAACGATTACATCTGGTTGATTGACTCTATATTGGATGGACAACTACATAATTTCGGCACAACTCGTATGGGGTATCATGTTTGCTGTAACTCGGGCAAACCATTTATAATAATGTCCAGCGCTTCCAGATCCTTGGTCACAGTTTCTTTTAGAACTTTCATGGCACCCTGCTGCATTGTCAATAAATTTTTAATCTCATCCTCCGCGTTCTTATTAAGTGTGTATTCAGGAAAGCCATTGGTGGCAAATTGATTGCGCTGCATCCGAATCTGGGAGAGCAGCTCACTAAGCCGACCCTTGAATTGAGTGGGAGCCGAGACGACTGCCTGCATATTCTGTAGCTTTGTACGTAACGCCTCCTCATCTGGCGTCAATGTGCTGCCTAGCTTCCGTGTGGATTCCTGTTTCACAGCGATCTGCCGTAGAAATATTCAGTTACAAAATTTGCTACTAACAACAATGCCATATTCTTTCCCTTACCATTAATATGCGGTGGCTCATTTGAGCTAATGTGCGTTTGTGCTCCATTATTTTCGCTGTTGCGGCCGCGTGTCGCCAACGCAATTCCTGTAATTCGCCTTCCACCTTTTTCATGTAGAGCGCATGGGTATCTGTCTCCTGCTCCTGACATTTAACACGCCATTTCAGATCGCCAAAACCAATCATAGGAACAGGTATAAATTGACTGGTATCTGGATTATCTAATTTAGCCAGACGCCACATACGTGGATCAACGCTGCGCGGGGGATTTTCTAGATACTCCTTTAATTGATCCTCATCGGGCTGGGTGAGTGCTAAAGTCTCTGTAATGCCCAGGTTGTTCAACTGTGGCTTCACCGTCGCCTGACTTAAATAACTTGCCAGCTCCGTGGCAAGTATGCGCTTGCTTTCAATTGGGCCATGCGGTATTTGCAGTTTCTCCTCCACATAGATGACTACCTGGCACTTTTTGTTCTCCAATTCTTTTATAACATCGATATGTACTAAAAGGTTCTGCTTACTTCCCATTAAACTGTGCAGCGTTTGTATTATTTGTTGCTGTTGTGTCCTATAAAATTTAATTAAAAAATCAACAATTCCCAAAGGCATCGAGTCATTTTACACTTACTTAATGATCGCCAGCTCTCGATTAAAGTTAAGTGCAACGAGTCCCAGTTTGTTATCCTTACCGGGCAACCGACTGTAGCCGATTGCCTTGAAACGACATAGGTAATTCTCATGCGTAATTTCCACCGGCGCAGCGCTCTGTGAGTAAAACAACTTGCCCATGCCCCACATGGCCTGTAGATAGTTCCATTTGGCCACAATGTTATCGCGCTCATCGCCAAAAATGGATACGTTCAGAATGGACTGTGCAAAGGCCTCATCCGATGAAATCGGTACAGGCTGCTGCTGCGGCTGACCCAGCATAAAATTGGTTCCGCCAAAGCCACCAAAGCCAGGCGTCACAGTCGTCGTAGGTGGCTTACCAAAAGCTAAAATAATATTTAAGAAATATAAGACATTTTCTGTGAGTAGGTCTTGTGCAACTCACCAGATGCAAAGCTGTTGCCGCCGCCAAATGCCGACGGCTGACTGGCACCAAAGCCGCCGAAAGCTGGTGCGGTCGTTGTTGTCGCTCCAAATCCCGCAAATCCACTAGCTGGGGCACTGCTGGTGCTTGGTAGCTGCCCAAAGCCACTAAATGCAGGTGGTGCCTGACTGATGGTGGATCCGCCGAATAAACCTGGTTGAGTTGTCGGCGCCGCTGAACCAAATCCACCAAATCCACCGCCCAGTGTTCCAGGTGCTGCAGCTGTTGTCGCCCCACCAAATGCAGTGGGTGCACTACCAAACGGCGGTGCAGACATTGTGCTACCAAAAGCCGGCGCAGCAGCAGTTGGGGCACCAAATGCTGAACCAAACATGCCGCCCGCTATCAACAGAAAGAGATAAGCAAAATACAAAGGGGTCAGTATTTGGTAAAGTGTTTGTTTTTGCCCCACACAGCTTCCGCACAGAATATCTTATCAGTTCAAGGGAGCCGTGTCAAACAAGCTGATGTCAAGCCTCAGTATATATCAAGAGCTGGAAACCAGCAGATCTCTGTCAGTGCAACTATGTTATTGTTTATTTTTTTGGTGACTTTCTTGCTGGCTCTCGTTGCTTATGTGGGAAACATTTTTCATAAAAAGAAGTAAGTATGCCAAGTCGCAACTGGTATTCGTACTGATGGTTAACAATTCCTTGCGAAATATTTAAGTATTAATCCCAAGGAAATTCGTCTGCACAGCGTGCAGGATAGGATGTAAAAAAGCTGCTGACACTGTACTCAACAGCTGGACCTGAACGCTATCTAGCGAAGAGATCTTGACTGACGGCATATTTATATATATTTCAATTACACACGAAATCATTCCATGCGATTGCCACCTGATGAATTTGGAAGTTCTACTTACGTTTAGCTGGCGTGCTTGTTGCGCCAAGCGATGTATTGCCACCAAAGAATGACATAACTACAACCCGTACAAATTGCTTAACTATTTGCACTTATTCTCAATTATGTGTTAATGAATAAAATTTTGATTTTAATTAAATAAATACAACACAAACGAATAATTTTGGCGCTTCAAACACGCACAGCAGATGCTATATTAGAAATGAGCGTAGCCCGATAAATTGGAACTGAAAACAAATATCGATAGTTTATAAGAACGATATATTAAATATGATAACGAAGGTATTGTCCATATAAAACATAAATTTGCGAGGTAACAAATAATAATGTGCACATATTAAATCTTTTATAAACTACTTTACAGTCAATCTACTAAAGTAAATACAATCAATATCTAATTTATATTGTGTTTTACATAAATTAATTTATTGTATAAGCAAGGCGAATATGTTCTGATTATAACATCAACTAGGCGACCTATGACGTATACCAGCCTCATAGAACAACCTTCTAAGTTAGATAATTTGCCGCTAGTGAATGCATCGATTTCCTATATTTGGCCGCTTAAAAATAAGAAAAGAAACACAAAAAAGATGAGTAAGTACACGGCAAAGTATCTGGAAGATAAACTCAGAGATAAGCTTGAAGCGACATATGTGCAAGTCTCCGACGACTCGGATGGATGTGGTGGTAAATTCAGCGCTGTAATCGTATCCAAAGCATTCGAGGGAAAAGCACTACTGCAAAAGCACAGATTGTAAATATCACATCACCTACTGAATATATTAGCATATTTCTAAAAAAGAATCATATCAATTTTATTTTGAAGAGTTAACACAACACTTGCCGAAGAACTAAAGGAAATACACGCTTTCTCGCAAAAGTCATATACGCCTGCCGAGTGGGAGAAAGTGCAACAAAAGCAGTAACTCTAATCGTAACCAGTTGCTGAAATTCGTGAAGCCCAAAACCTGTAAATACATATATATATATATATATCTATATATACGCGTATATGTATGAATGTGTGTAGGTGTGAGCGGAAAGCAAAGCAGCCAACGTCAGACGAACCAAACGCCAACCAGTCGGAGCCGAAAACAGTTGAACAAAGAAAGTGAAAGGGAAACAGCCGATGAACGCAGCGGCAATAATAACCAATAAAACAAAATACAAATTTCGCGTAACATTACATAAAAACAAAAAATAACAAATAAACAAATAAAGCGAAAACTTAAACTCAAGTGAACTGCGTGAACTGCATTTGAATTTCCAATTACCAAAATCAACATAAAACTTAAGCATAACACAACAATAAGCAACAACTATGCTAAAATTTCAGGTTCACTCTCCGGGAAAAGTGATACTGCATGGCGAGCACGCCGTTGTCTACCAGAAGCCAGCTTTGGCCGCCGTCGTCGGTCTGGGCACCAAGCTGCAGCTGCGCAGTCAAGCAGGCAGCCAGGTGGCCAGTTTTCAGCTGGAGGCACTCAACTGCACCGTTGAAATCGAGCTGAATGAGTTCAATGCATTTGTGGCAAATTTTCGGAGCAAATATCCCAATGATAATTTGGAAAGCACCGCCAAGCTAATGGAGGAAGTGCGCGCCGAGGTCACCAGGCAGTTGGAACGCACCATGGGCACCACACCCAAACAGCACACACATCGCGCTTTTCTATCGATTTATTATCTGCTCGCTGGCGCTGTGCTGTCGGCACCCGGTGATCAGCGCACGCTGAAAACTGGTTTCCAGGTGCAAGTGGAAACGGAACTAAATGTTGGTGCTGGCCTGGGCAGCTCGGCGTCATATGGAGCTGCATTGGCCGCTGCATTTCTCATCCTGGCCGGCCATTTTGATGAGAGCAGCTATTTGCAGGAGAAAAACATGGCTCTGATCTCGCAATGGGCTTATGAATCGGAGCGTGTCAATCATGGCACCCCATCCGGTGTGGATAACACCGTTTGCACCTATGGCGGTATATTGCGCTTCGTAAAGGGACAGGGTTTCCAGGCGCTGCGCATACAGAAGCCACTGAGCATTCTGCTGGTGGACAGCCGGATCAGTCGCAGCACGGCGGACATTGTGGCTAAGGTGCGTCACCTGGGCGAGGAGTTTCCGGAGCTAATCGAGTCCATTTGGCAGGCGTGCGAGCAACTCGTTAATGCCGCTGTGCCCCTCTACGAGAGCTTCGGCAATGCCCAGGATGATAGCCAAAAGTTTGAGAAACTCGAGCGGCTTTTTCAGATCAACAACGATCTGCTAAAGGCTATTGGCGTCTCACATCCCAAGCTGGAGCAGATCTTTGCAATTGCCTTCAAGCGCGGCTTCTTCTCCAAACTGACGGGAGCCGGTGCCGGTGGCTACGCGATTGTCCTGCTACCCTATAACTACGAATGCAACGAGGTCTACTGGAAGCTCAAGGAGGAGCTGGAAGCAGCCGGTTTTGGTGTTCATGTGACGACAGCTGGTGGCGTTGGTTTGCGTGTGAGCAGCTTGGACAATTAATGGGGCGCCTGTCTGTCTGCCTAAAACTGTATTTTATTCTAGCTATATTTGCTTGTGGTTTCGTTATTACTTAAAAATAAACTACATATTTTGTACGCCAAAAAAATTCAGGCGTATTTCTAGCGCTGACTCCGATCCCTTGTCTTGTAGACGATACCGCGATTCTTCATATCACGCAGCGTCGAATGTGGCAGGTTGCCCGACACGGATATGGCATAGATGCCACGTGTAAAGCGTGCTGAAAGCATAATGTGTTAGTACACATATATATACTTTTTTACATTATATGTTTGAAGCACTCTTACCAAGTCGCTGCCATTTGGCCACCCAGGAGTCGGTGGGTGTTGTCAGTGCGATCATGCCATCGAAGTTGTTGCTCGTGTGATCGTACACGTTGTCCTTGTTATTTTTCATGCGCAGGAACTCTTCACAGTTTTCACAGCCATCCGTCTCAAATTGATCAAAAGTCTGCAAATTGAAACGGAAATCAACAAAAATACGTTTTATGTACGTATTTTTAAGCTTACCTTGACTAAAGAACAAACCAAACAGGCTCGTAGACCACGCAGATCTTTAGGTATTGCGTCAAAAGACATTTTTAAATGGGAACATTAACAAAACCACTACGCCGGGCCGAAACGAGAAAAATACAAGTAAATACAAATAACGCAGACAAACGATACAAAATGCCATGCAACACTTTTGATAGAGATGTGCAATATTTGCGAACATCGATATTCAAAATATGGTTGATGCGGCAAGGACTGTGGAAAGGGCCTGTTAATAAATATCAACAAAATTTTTTTGTTTTGATTAACTTAAAGAACACAAAAATATAGCAAATATTCCCACTACAACACTAAAAAATAATCATATATATTATTATATTATAATTGTGGCGTTTGTTTTATTCTGCGATATTTGTCAAAGTAAGGAATTATGATTACGTTTTCTGAGTCAGTAGTTTTGTTTTCTAATTAAATATGTAATATTACATGGCGTCACGGTCAACTCAAACACTTAAAAATAGCATTCAGAAATATTTAAATTTAAGTTAAATTTCGTTAAGTGTGGAGCATATACGTTGAGTGCCAATTTAAGCAGCATTATGTCAGTGCTTACTGTGAATGTCATAATATAACTTAAGAGCTGACACGATAATTGTTATTTTGTTGTTTTGGATTGCCGGCAATAAAATTGAGCTTTAAACGTTAACAATAATTTTTTACCGCACTTCAAGTGTTCAAGTCAATTTAAGGATGTCTTCGTCCACGACTACCACCTCGAGTCCAACGGACAGCTCCAACGGTTCACTGGCAATTTCATATGGTGCTGTGCCCATCGTGCCTGGACCAAATACGCAGAAACCGTTTACGCTCTCCGAGCGACTTGGCTTCGAGATTTACCGCTACTCCAGTTATTCGCCTAATTATTTGCCTGAGTAAGTTGAAGAAGGCTTTGCTCATTTAACTGTAAATGGACAAACACAAACATACGCATGTGACTTATATCTGCATGTGTAAATTTGCGTGTGTGTGTGTGGGACTGTTTATTTGCATGTGTTGAAAGCGCGTCTCGCCCATGAGTTGTTCCATTTCGTAATTTGTTGTTATTGTCAACTGCGTTTTGGGTTTTTTTTTATTTTACAGTTTTAATTTCATACTTTTTAGAAACGTACTCGTGGACTGCCCAAACGATCAAACCTCTCGCTGGTCCGCCTACACAAATAGCCCACCACAATTTCTTACGTTGAAGCTGCGCCGACCCGCCATCGTTAAGAGGATCAAATTTGGTAAATTTGAGAAGTCGCACGTTTGCAACATTAAGAAATTTCGCATTTTCGGCGGATTGGAAGATGAGCATATGGTGCTACTGCTAGACGCGTAAGTGTCCACATCTTAACTTATCCTGACTAATAAATAATGTAGTGACAGATCCTAGACGCACTTTTCAATGCTATCTATAAAATATAATACATATTTAGAAATTCATAATACCTTTTATGAACTCTATGATAAAATTTATGTTCCTCTATATTTATCAAAAAACTTCTTGAACTAATTGAACTAATTTGCAGTGGTCTTAAAAACGACAATATACCCGAAGTATTCAATCTGCGCTGTATGACTGAGGATGGCGCTGAGAATCTTCCTATACTCTATTTAAAAATAGTGCCATTGTTGTCGTGGGGACCATCCTTCAATTTTAGCATCTGGTACATTGAGCTTCATGGTCAGGATGATCCCATGTATACTTGTGCGCGCATGAAGAGCTACAATACACTTCGCGAAACGGAGATCATCAAGCTGTGTCTCAAGCACTTCCGTCAGCAGGGCTATATGAAGGCCTTTGGGGCGCTGCAGGCCCAGACAAATGTTCGCCTGGAGCATCCTCTCATAAGCGAACTGCACAAATATTTGGTTAATTATATTATACAGTATTGGAATGATCTTCAATTCATTATGCAATGCTCTATTCGCACAGGTGGTTCAAGGAGACTTCGAGCGTGCGGAGCGCTTTATTGTCGAGTGCATCGATGAAGGTCTAATGGATGAGTATTTGAATAAGCAGGACTACAAGCACTCCTGGCATATGAAGTACACGGAAAGTGACGCAAAGCCCGGTAATCGTGGCGGACATCAGCTGGTTGTCGATTCCAAAAAGCGCCTTATATATTTGTATGGTGGCTGGGATGGCTACCAGGATCTCAGCGACTTGTGGGTCTTCAACATAGAGCTGGACGAATGGACACTACTCTATGAGCGGTCCGAGTTGTCTAATGGACCCACACCGCGTTCCTGTCACAAATTGATCTTTGATCCGGTCAGCGAGAATATTTTCATGCTGGGCCGCTATCTGGATAATTCAATACGCACCAGTGATTATATCAAGAGCGATTTCTACTTGTACGACACCCGTGCACGCAATTGGATGCAAATCTGTGATGACACCAGCCAAGTGGGCGGACCGCAGCTCGTTTACGACCATCAGATGTGCATCGATGCCGACAAACGTACGATTTATGTGTTCGGTGGCAAAATACTAACGCCACGAAACCCCACAGCTTCTACGGAGCCGGAATACTCCGGCCTCTTCTCGTATCACATTGCGACAAATACCTGGACACAGATACTGGTGGATTGTCATCATGCCAGTGCTTCCCAGGCGGATGTTATGTCCATCAAATCGCGCATAACGCACTGCATGGTCTTTCATAATGTAAATTACATTTTAGATTCAATGTATAGTTTAATTTTAAATTTATGTTTCCTGTCCAATAGAAACAACGGAAGCTTTACATTTACGGCGGCCAGCGGGGCAAGGACGATCTCGATGAGCTGCTCACTTACGATGTAGATTCCCAGGCCATCTCACTGCTGAACAAGGAGAATTCACATCTCGGCACCACGGCCAGCACAGAGACCAAATTTGAGCCATCGTCGGGTTACACGTTGCGTGCCACCATTGACTGTGATCGCGATGAAATCTATATATTCTCAGTATGTAGTTTAAATATAATTTATATTATCAGTGTATAATTTATATTTGTGATGCGCAGAGTCTTAATAAGGTAAAGGACAGACGAGATGTGCACCATGCGGATGCCTCCAACTCCTTTTGGGTATACTCATTGCGGACGCACAAGTGGTCACGCATCTATTATTGCCGCCACAGTGCTCAGGACGTGAACTCGATTAATACAACCAATTTTTTGGGGGCCAGCCATGGTGATGGTGCAATGGAGCCATGTCCACGCTATGCACATCAGTTGGTTTACGATGAGGTTGATAAGACGCATTATCTCTTTGGTGGCAATCCAGGCATATTTCAGTATCAGCAACTGCGCTTGGATGACTTCTGGCTGCTCTATTTAGAAAAGTAAACATCTGCTTGATTAACGTAAAGGAGAAATATTCAATAATTACTACAATTACAGGCCAAAACGGGATGAGATATTGAAGCATTGTCGCTATTTGGTACGAAAGCTGCGTTATGAGGAAATGACGCGAACCGATCCATTAAAAGCGATGCAGTACCTCAGACGTCACGTATCTGACGTTATAGATCACACCGATGCTGAGCAATTGAATAACGTGAGTGTGAATAATAGCTCTAATTTGTTTATCACTATACTATCATTTTTTTTTTTGCTTTAGTTTCATAAGCTAGCTTCGTTGCTTTTTAAGTCGCACGACAACTGCCAGGACTCTGCTCCGAGTCCAACAGCTACACTGGAGATGTGTGCTGAATCTGCAGAATTTGATGCACCAAATGTAAAAGGTAAATTTCTTCTTCAAATTTTCTCTTGGAACTAACTTACTTTGTATCTATTTAGTGGAAAATGTGGACAGCATTGGGCTGGGAGCGACCGAGAATATATCGCTGGAGTCAAATGAGAGCCTGACAACATCCGGTATATCAGAGACTGCGTCTAGTCCCAGTGGATCGTCGTGCACGAAACGCGCACGCACCGATTATGGTTGTGAGCTACAAAATCGTCGCTCATTTCTTTTCAACAAGCTTGTGCAGCTTTTGCCTGCGAGCATGGTGCAACCAGATCGCAACCTCAGCGATTTTGTTGTCATTTAAAATGTGTGCAATTTGCAATCAGTGCCAAATTTAAGCTATTCAATGTTTGTGTTTATTATCATTTTGAAATGTTAAATACAATTGTTTCGAACTATGAATGTGCATGTGATAGATACTCGAATCGTGTTAAACTTTTGTTTGGTTTTTTATTTTTCAATGTTAAGTTTTTTGGCCATTGCTAAGCGTTGCCACATTTTCAATTAAATTTGCAACACAAAACACAAATCGAATTTCATTGTGATAATTAATTTTTACAATATGAAAAGGGAAAATTTAGAACGTTGAAACCAAGCTAAATTATTGAATGTGTGAATGATGTTAAATTTAAATAATTAGCTTAGACATAAGTTTTGAAATAAAGAATTTTACACATAGTTTGAATTTTTATTATAATTTCATTTTAACTACATTTCACAAAACAAGTAGTAAATCATACGTATCCGAAGGCATTTTAGTTCTCTAAGAATAATTTTTCGGGAAAGTTGATTTCAGTAGTTCGATATAATTAAAGAATTTAACCCAAATTGAATTCCTTAAGTGCATTTTGCATAATTGTATCTTTGACAGCGCAGAACACAAGTTTGATGTTTTCGGTATCTGTTCATCGAAATCAAAGAAATAAACATTAATTTTTAATTAGATTAAAACAAAGCTAGCAATACTAAAATAACAGCAGCTTTGCCGAATAATATTTCTTTGTAGTATGTGCAAAATAGCTAGATATAAGTTTAGAACTAAACCTGTGGCTGTTGTGAAATGCGAATAACACTGACGCTCTGGATCTGGATTGCATGCCAAGTATTTTTTCAGAACAAATTGCTTGGCCGTTGCATGGTCCTGTTTTGGACCTGCAATTAAAATTATTAATTCATAGATCTACGTAGATACATTCATAAAGCAGTAACATACCATCAAACTCTGGAAAATAGTCACCCATATGAGAATACATAATTTTCTCTTCAAACAAATCTTTCTTGTTCATAAAGAGAATAATCGATGAGTTTTGAAACCACGGGTATGTAATGATAGTTTTAAATAAAGCCTTTGACTCTTCCATACGATTCTAAAATATTTTCAATAATTGTTATAAAGAAAGTTAACCGATGTAATCCAATAAAACGAACCTCATCAGATTCCATCAAGCATTGATCGTATTCAGATAGCGCCACCAAAAATATAATAGAAGTAACATTTTCAAAGCAATGAATCCACTTTCTTCTCTCCGAGCGCTGACCTCCGACATCAACCATTCTATAAGCATTGATAAAGGTAGTACATATACCATTTTTTGAAAGAACAATACCTGAAAACAATGCCATCCAAATCAAAGGGATACTCAAGTATTCCAGTTGTAGGAACACGAGCACGCAGAATGTCCTGCTCAGTGGGCAAATAGTCTTCCTGTTCAATGCGCGCTAAATCGCTCAGATAGCTACATATTCGGAAGTTATCATGTTTTCGTTTATATGACAAATTTCCAACGATTAACTCACTATTTAGCTGAATCTGTCAACTGATATTCTCTTCGGCGATCATAGCACTCCTGTATTCCAGCATCGGCCCAGAGACCTTTGATGCCATTTAAAAAGGGATCCTCAAGTCGTGTAACCGATTCATAATCAATGCTCATTACCAGTTCACCGTATTCCTATATCAAAATAAACAATGTTATCGATAGCCATTTAAGTACATTAATTGGATGTAGAGCTTACTTGAATCTCTGGACCACCATATTCTATTTTGAGCATTTCCATGGCTTTGATCATGGACTGCATGGCCATGAATATGTTTTGGAACACCAGTTTAATATAACCACGCTTGTCATCATCTGAGTAACCACTTCCGTGGATAATACGCATCTGTTTAATAAAAGTCGATTTTCCAGATTCACCAGTGCCTAAGAAATATATTTTATATTAGCGAAAACAATAAAAATATTAAAGCTTGTCAGAGATTCTTTTGCGAGCATTAATTGAAAATATTTATGTGTGCGTCTAAAATATGGCAAAAGGTTTTTCTGATCTGATTTCTCTATATATTGTTGATCATATCTAATTAATACGCACCTAGTAAAAGTAGCTTAAGTTCACGTCTCGCATCTTTCTTATCACGACGCAGCTGTTTTTCGATTTCCTGATTGATTCGTTTTTGTTCCTTAGCCTCCTCCGATAATAAACACTCCATGCTAAATGTAATTAAGGACACTTAATGCTGTTTTTGGACTAAGCTCCGTGTCTAGAGAGATTTTATGCAGATTTTATGATTAAGCACAATTCTAATTGAATTTTTTCCTAGATTTTGTTGATGATGATTTTCGTATTGGATTGTATTACAGCTGTTAATACAGAGAAGTTCTTTGCCCGTCGAGAGACCGTAACGATGTGTTCTGTATTTGCGTCGAGCATTTCATATTTGGTCGACACTTGAATCGCCTCATAGTGGGGCCGTGACTTTGACACTGGACGCAGACAAAGCGCATGCACCACAGATACATCCGCACCTAGAAGTATATAGATTGGGGTTGGGCTAGCTGCCCTACAAGCTGCGCAGCTGGTAGAAACAGATTCAGGAAACTCGACCCATACCCAAGTTCATCGCAAGAAAGCTGATTTTGGTAACTGTATGGCTTCACAGCTTGGTCTAGCGGAAGACCAAACACCAACAAAATGAATACAAAGGTGAAAACACTACCCACATATGTGTGTATATAGACGCGTTGGTGTATTTAGTCTGGGCCAAATCTTACGTTTCAATATCGATTTGTAAGTGTCTCTTGTATAAATTATCACTAAATAATTAACTTAAGCTATAGATATTTAAATTTCTAGTTATTTTGAACCATCACAAGAGAGTTATTTTAGAAGATGTTGTAGCTCGCAGATGCACTGACCTCTAAATGTGTTGAGCTCTCCTTGGTTCACTCTAATGTGTCATAGTTATTGGTCTGTTTTACGTCTAGCGTGCTGCTGATTTTTGTGCTATATTGAGGGTTTGTTAATCCAATTGTAACCGTATACGAGTACATAGCAGCAACACACAAATACACATACAGTAGGCCAAGTTATATATGTATTATTCCCAGAAATCCCGGCAGTAATTCTTTTTTCAACTCAAATAAAAATAGCATGTTTCTTTTAATATATTTTTATTTATATTATATGGTTTTTTTTTAATATATATATTTAGGTGTACATAGATACTTTTTCTTTTGTTTCATTTTTTTTCTTCTTTTTTTATTTATCTAAAAAATTTCTTATTTACCATTGCCACCTCAATACAATTAATCCTTTGTCTAGTACTTGTATCTTTTTAATATGATTTCTATGACAAATGTGTAGAGCCAACACACACACACACACTCACCCACACACTAGCCCACACACTCGCACGTATATATGTATATGCAGTTTTCATTGAGTGCAAGACCCACACTTTGTTGTTGTGTAAATTTCCATAAAAAAGTCAATCAATTCAAATGCTACAAGTTGAGAAAATATTACACTCAATGGAGAGATTGAATATACAATCATTTATGTCTATGTGCTTATGCAGGTGTTTGCGTGTGTCTGTGTTTTTGTGCATATGTATATATACATATATATCTATGTATATATATATATATATATATATATTTATTTAGCATATATAAATATATATATATAAATATATATCGTACGTACTTATTTAAGGACGTGCGTTTGCTTTAAGACTTAAGCTAAGCATGCAGTTTTTATGTGGGGATGTTTTAGCTTCTTGATTTATATTTAAGATGTATGTATGTACTTATGCTTATATGTATGTAGAAATATGTACGTTAAAATATTTCTCAATCATCATCATCATCATCATATCATGTCAGACCAAACTCACAAGTACATCTACAATATAAAGTTTATAAAGTAGCCTAAAGATGTGAAATATTATAATCATTATTTCGTTTTTCTTCATTTCTATTGATTATTGGTATAGCCTAGTTTGACATCAATTTTATCGCCGAAGGGAGAGAGACTCTTGTTGTGGTTGTTGCTGTTATAATTATTATCATTATTAAGTAATGAATTAGTTTAGTAGCTTTACAAGCATTGTATGAAATATGGTCTCTATTCCATTTGCATATATGTATATATGTAAGTAAGACTACCATCAAAAAGAACAATATTTTCGAGGTACCCAACAACTCATAATACATTTTAAAGTTACGTTAGTAAAAACTAAGCTAAACTCATTACATTTATTTTATTTTCTTTTTATAATGTTTTTATCTCACGAATTTATTTCCATTTGTCGAAATTTTTACTGATTTCAGTGAGATTTCTTCTTTTTTTTACACAAGAATACAAACATATACAATTGAAATGTATTATTATGTAAGTTCCTTTCGCCTGCAGTTCTTGAATTTTGTATATAAAAATACAAAATACTTGTACATACTTTTACATACATAGGTATGTATATTTATCATATACTTAAGTATATTAGATCTTTAATCATTTTATATCAAATTGTTGCTCATTTATTATAGCTTCATGTTGAGCTTGAGTTAAACTAAATATTTACATACAAACTGCAAATACTTCTCAACTTAAAATAGCCAACTAATCCATTAAAAAAAATTACCCAAACAACAATCAATGAATCACATATATATGATTTCACTGAAATTCGAAATAAAAAACAATAAGAGTTTACAAAAAAAGATAAATTTTAATCAAATTTAAACATAAGATTCCGTCTTAAGTATAATTTTGGTTTGTTTTCTTTTAATATAAATAATTTGTATTTTTAAGTTTCTGCCTGGGTCTTCTTCATGGAATTAATGAGCACTAGAAGGCACAAAACGCTAACTAAACCAAATGTTTTTCTTTTATGTATGTATGTTTATTTTCCGTGTTTATTATTTTTACTTTTTTTTTATCAATATGGTATGTTAGTTCATGTGAACTACTACATACACATGCAATGCGTTATGTTCAATATTACGAATCTTGCTTTTGCCAAAAACTTAAGATTTCTTGTTGAAACCGCCAAATTGTTTTTCGAACCCATTGTGAAACAAAATAATTAACAAATTAGCTCTTAAAGCATTACGGAATTATCGTATGTAAGGTATGTTTCCCAAATAAGGATTCATCTCCTTCTCTAAGGATTTGTCTGCGAAATGAATATGGTCAATGTCAACCAAAATTCTGGAGACTTTTTCTGCTCACCTATGTAATTCATTGGACGGAAAACTATATAAGTATGTGTGCGTGGATTTGTGTGTGTGTGTGTGAGAAAAAGTGTGTTCGTGTTCGTTTATTAATGTAATACATATACAAAATGTATAGCGCCTCTACTTAAACCGTTGTAAAACTTGTTGGCTGTCTCTGACCCTGACCAGAAAGAGGCGCTTGTCTATGTGCCTTTATATAAAAAAGAAACGAAAATGTTTATATTTCGTAGTTTGTTTTTTTTTTTTTGGTTCTGTTCTAAGTTATCCTTTAAAATCCTTGTAGAGCACATACCAACTTAAGGATCCGTTCTAAGTATATATATCCATAATCATCAGAGTAACTGCGTATGTCTTCTAAACATGTGTTTTGCTCGGGCATTTAATTTCGGCTAGCCGACCATTTCTTGAATTCGTGTAAACAACGAAAAATTCGGTACGCATATGTTTTGCCTTATATAAATACACATTTATTGACTTAATTAAGCTTTTTAAAAGCTAATCAATTTATCAATTTAATTTAATTGTAAAAATTTTGTAATTTTTTCATTTACTATATCTTCGGTTTACGTGGATTAAAGCTTTATACAACACTCTGTTGAATCTTACTTAAATTCTAGATGCGTATTGGTATTACAATTTAAACGGCGGAGTTGTACGGTTGATGGCTAATGGATATTGATGTCAATGATGTGTTAAAAATAAAAGTAATCATATGTATCTATAATTCTTCCTAATTGCAATAGAAAATTTTGTTGATAGCAAATTTGAGTGTGAGTGATTTGATATTAAAAAGAGAGGCTCAGAAGATGAAGTTAACTGAGAAAAAGCAGAAACAAACAAGCAAATAAGCAGCCAAAAAGTTTAATTCCAGTAGAAATTTAAAAATAAACATATTACAATGTTCTGCACTTTGTTTACTCCTGGCCCGCTTGCTTAAAAAATGAGTTCATGTGGTAAACCAAAGTATCTTTCTAAAAAATGTTAAAAAATATATATAATTATGAAAAACAAAGTTTGATTCATTTTTATTTTACATATACATGTATGTATGTATCTGTGCTTTTTTTTCATTTTTAACCACATATACATAGAGTAAAATTGTGTTTATTTGAATTTTTACATAAATAGTTTTGTTTTGTTGTTTAGATTTGTATGTTTATTCTTTTTTTGTTTTTGTAAATGTGCGGTTTGTTTTGTTACTTTACTAACATTCTATAGCTGTAGATTAAATTATACTAAAATTTAAAAACAAAAACAAAACATTGTCTATAACATAAGCAAAACAGACTAACAAAATAATAATTAATATAGGTATATTAAAAATATTATTTGAAAAAAAATCAAGCTACATTCTTATAAATTTTCTCAATTAAAATGTTACAATTGTTAACATCATGATTTATGATATTCATTTTTGTTTTCTTTTTAATTATTATATTTTAGTTGATGGAAAATTGATTGATGGCATCCGGATTAACTGCATATGATAGTAGGTTCTTATGTAGTTGTATGTATGTATAACATATAGGTTTTAATTAGTTTAAATATTGGTGATTATGACTCTTGTTGCTGTCGCTAATTATGGTTATGCTGCAGCTACGAAAACATCTTACAAACACACTTGTTAATTATAGATACGATGTAATCTGGACGTCATTTGTACAATACAAATGCGTTTAATATTTTGTTGTATGTTTTAGTTATTATTATTACATTATATAGTACTTATTCATCACTTTAATTTTCGTATCCATTTCTTGTGATTGGGTGTGTGCGCGATTTTGTTTTGTTAGTAGGATTTGTAATTTACATTTAACTCTGATTCTTTCTTGCAATACAAATTAGTTCAGTGTTTTCAAAACATTACATTGTTGCGTATGCAGTTATGCATGTATGTATGTGGTATGCATGTATGTTTGTTTGTATATATGTATAAATGTATATACACATATTATGGGCTCGTTTGTATATAAATATTTCAGTAAACAATATTTGCAATATTTACGCTTTTAGCTTTAATAAAAAATACAATATTTTTCTGCGTTTCATTTCTTGTTGTTGTTGGCTTACAGTTTTTGTTGTGATTTTTAAATGAAAAGCTTCAAACATTTGTTGTTTTAGCAAAATTACCATTTTGTTTCTAAGTAACATTTTTTTCTTCTCGTGATTGGTTTCAGTATAATTTTATGCTTCAGTACGACAAAAATTGTTTCCATTTGTTGTTCCTTTTAAGCTTTTGATTAAATTTTAATTATTTATTTTATTATCTTTGTTTTTTTTTTTTAATTTTTTCTATCAATTTTATTACAAAAGTTCTATAATAATGAATTTTAAATATTATTATTACTTTACTCGTACGTGATATCAGAAGTTTTTGTTTTCTTTTTCATTCCACACAAATTAAAATGTATACATCAATCGCTTCATCATTATTATAAAGTTTTCATCAGTTTCAGTATAATTTATGCTACAATTTTCTGTTGATGTTACATTTTAAGAAATTTGTGTTTGGGTCTAATTTACGCTTAATCTTCGGCAAACATTATTAGTTTTTTTTTATTTCTTTCTGTGTTTTGTTTTTAATTAATATGCGAAAAAGGAATTATGAATGTTTATATATTTATATATATGCATATATATATAAATATATATGTATATATATATAGATATATATATATATATATATATACATACACATTATGTATATATATGTATAATAAAAATCACAAAAATAGTTTTCTGATCCAAATCCAGTTTAGACCAAATTGTATTCCTTAAGATTGGATTGCAGAATAGTGTCCTTTACAGCTGCAAACACAAACCTTATATTTTCAGTATCTAAAGTAGAAAGTAAAAAGATATTTTCGTTTTAGTCACTTCAATATGTTTAGAAATATATATATACAAAACAAAATATGCCATAATAGTGTCATAATAGTAAAAACCATTAGCGCATTATTCCCCTACATTGAAGCTATTGCCTTATTTAATATAGGATTAAACAGCTCCAGATTTTAAGACTTGCAATACTTTAAATAAAAATTACTTATTCCCAATGCGACGCAAATTTAACAAAATAAATTATAATTGCGTTTACAATGGTATATATTAAATAAAGCTAACAATTATACAATAATCTATATTTTAATCTTAAAATAACATAAAAGCATAAAACATTTTAACAATGAACTAATTGAGTCTGTTTATATAGGAAAAATTATCAGCTGTTTATGGTGTTGAACGATGGGAAGCGGCTGACTAAAATTTGTAGACAATCATTTTGTTTATCCGAATTTAAACTTTCTTTGTATCTAGAAGATCTCAATTATTTATTTACGTTTTTTTAATCCAACATTTTTTAAGCTTTGCAAGAACAAATTTTTTGACAAGTCGTAAGCTACTTGAATTTAAAAGACCCCGAATTTTAGTTAAAAATGTTTCATTTATGTTCGCATTAAACTCCAAACATTTCTTCAGTCTCAAAATGATGTTAAGCCTCCGCCTAACTACAGTGGCCGTGCGGCAAAAGCAAATGTTGTAACAAATCGTCTTATTTATAATTTTTTTAGGTCGGCAATAGCATACACGCTATATAAACATAAACATTTGATGAATTACTTACCCGTAGCACAGGTGAAATGAGAATAGATAATCTTTTCGGAATCTGGATTTAAGTCTACAAACATGCGCAGTATGAATTCACGGGCTGCTATTGCATCTCGCTGTGGACCTGTGATGAACAGAATTGGGATATGTTTACAACTAGCACAAGTACAAAACTAGCAATAGCCATATATTATAAGGAGGCGATTTCTCGGTTAAGCGAGGATAACCAGATGAAGGTACTCACCGTCGTATTCAGGAAAATAGTCCACCAAATGCGAATACATTATTTTCTCTTCTAACAAATCTTTCTTGTTAAGAAATAGAATAACTGATGAATTTTGGAACCACGGGTATGTTATAATAGTTCTAAATAAAGCTTTTGATTCCTCCATGCGGTTCTAAATATATAATAATATCATGAAATATTATATTGAAGCCAAAAACAAAAATCAATTCAAACTTACCTCATTATCAGATTCAAACAAAATTTGATCGTATTCCGATAGCGCTACCAAAAAGATTATTGAGGTAACATTCTCAAAGCAATGAATCCACTTTCTTCGCTCCGAACGCTGGCCGCCAACATCAACCATTCTGAATTTTACAAATTTTGATTTATTTTTTTTTTAAAACAACTACATAAAAACCAAGCAAAAAATAAGCAAATTTAATATTAAGCAAGAAGCTAAACTAATAAATATGAAGACATCGGATGATATATGCACATAATTATAAATATAAAGTTTGTTTTAATATACACAATTGGGGTAACTACTCGAAGGCTACAGTTCTGGCGGTTTAACTCAATTTAGAGTTGATTAAACATTGCATTTTCAGAAAGTTACGATTTATATACCTTAAGAAAATTTCGTTTAATTAAAAGTCACACTGGTATGTTCCTCTTGTGGGACAACAGGAATGTAATGTTTCATCTTCACTAGGAAAATAATCGGGACGCACAATGCGCATTGTTAAGGTAGCTAATTGGAAAAATTAGAAGTGATTTAATAGAGAACATGCTCATATGTATATCATCCTTTAATTCTGTTAGCCTACAACATCGCTTTAAATCTCCTCCAAATATACTGAAACCGTTTTGTGATTTCAACTAGTTTATCTTATATTAAATGATATGGTTTGTTTGTTTAAAGTTCACAAATTGTGCTGGTTAAATATTAAACAGTTAAACAATTAAAAAATAATCAATAATTAAGAAACATATTATATACATGCAAGACATAAACATTAGAGTTGTGTAGCTACCTAAATCTGATCTCTTCTAAGTCAAAGGGATATTCAATGATCCCCGTTGTCGGCACACGAACTCTTAAAATGTCTTGCTCAGTGGGTAAATAATCAGGTTGAGCCACACGATCGAGATCCATCAGATAACTATACATTAAATATATAAAAATTAAATCAAATTTAGTACATTGAATTGATCCTTGTTTATAAAAAAATGTGAATTATTTTTATTGTCGTCTCTCTGGGGAAATAAACCATATCCAGCGATTAACTCACTATTTAGCGGAATCTGTCAACTGATATTCTCTTCGGCGATCATAACATTCCTGTATGCCAGCATCGGACCAAAGCGTTTTTATGGCATTCAAAAATTGATCATCAAATGTTGTCACTGTTTCATAGTCAATGCTCATCACCAGATTAGCAAGTTCCTGCAAAACACAAGTTCCAAGTAAAAAACCATGTCAAAGAAAACAATCCTTTTTTATTGTTAATAATACATACGTTATGCTCGCCATCACCATATGATATTTTGAGCCCATCCATGGCTTTGATCATGGACTGCATGGCCATGAATATGTTTTGGAAAACCAGTTTAATGTATCCACGTTTGTCTTCATCCGAGTACCCGCTTCCATGTATAATACGCATCTGTTTGATGAACGTTGATTTGCCGGACTCTCCCGTGCCTGCGAAGGATAAGTGAAAACCAAATATGATGTTAGTAAGGAACTGGGAACCCCAAACACGGCACAGGTCAAATGCTAATTCGATAAAATGGACACAGAGTATGTATCGATGTTTACTACTTAAATATGCACAGCATCATTTAATCAAAATAATACACACCCAGTAAGAGAAGCTTGAGCTCACGTCGCGCATCTCGCTTGTCACGGCGCAACTGTTTCTCGATTTCCTGATTGATCCGCTTTTGTTCCTTGGCTTCTTCCGATAAACAGCACTCCATGCTAACTGGATTTAAGGACGCTTACGCGTACTACAGACCCTGTGATACGCTCCGTGACGTGCGTATGTCTTTCAGTTGCCGGATTATCCTGCTGCTCTGATAGTTACTTCCTCACTTGGCTTGAGTTAGTGTTGTTGTTGTCAAGATTTTTGTCCTTTATAATTATTGAATGTTTTTAATTTCAATTCATTTGTACTTTGGCGTTGCTCGCTGTTTCCTACGACACTGTGGCTCTCTTTGGCTCTATTGCTTGCACTCCACTCCCTGAAGGGATCTCTCTCTCTCTCTCTTTATCTTTTGTTTGTCTATTCTATTTCTTTAATGATTCTCAGTACTTAGATTACCATATTTGTAAACTGGCGTATCTTTTTGACAATGACGAGTACAAATTTATTCACGTTGTTTTTAGCTTTTTAGAAATATCTGTAAATAAAAAATGTAAATAGATTGGAATAAAATATGTACTTTGAAAAGATTGATAAGCGGCTTATAGCGGTCGGTCAGAAATTTATATTAATTTTCAACCGCAAAAAAAAAACGAATTGTCACTGCAGTTAGCCACAGATGCAATTAACAGTACCTTATAAATTTGTCAAACTAACGCAAAACAGAACTCTAACAAGAAAGTGCGAATTCTATTTTTCAGATACTGACCTCGCTTTGCTGGTTGTAAGCAGAAGTTCACAAGCGAACTGAGTGATCAGCACAATGCTAATTTGTATAGAGCTTTAGTTATAAATCCTTATGCTGAAGAGAGGTTTTTATAAATGAACTCCCAGTCGTTAAATAACCATCATATTACAATTTAATCAAATTTCATATTTTGTGGTCTGTAGTTGTGGCTTGTAGTTTAAGTATACATAAAAACAGTTATCTATACAAAGTATTGTTACAAATTAATGTTTCGATTCGAGAGTTTAATGGCGTTTATATATATATATATATTTGTATAGCTTTTGGCATATATAGTATTTAAATCAAAGTCAACTTAGAAAATATGTGGGTGAGATGATTATCTGGCTCGCCAGCGACAGTCTGACAGTAGCACGGGTCAGATAAGGAAACAGAGATAAACTCTTAAACTGCTACATGAATCCGGTAACATCTTGATAATGTATATATTTAGTATTAAGCAACTGCAGATCTTTAAAGAAGTTCAAGATTTCTACATTTCCCTATGTACAGTTGATGGGCCCCCTTATCCTAACCCCCTAAAACGGACGAGGAAGAACCCGAGAAAGAGAGCAAGCAAACAAGTCGTATTTTCAACAGGTTGCGTTAGTCAGAAGTTCCCTGCCCAAACAAACTTGCATCAGCCACCTACACACAGCACAAAAACCCACTTTGGGGTGAGCAGA
Source organism: Drosophila demipolita (assembly GCA_035042405.1). Taxonomy (NCBI): domain Eukaryota; kingdom Metazoa; phylum Arthropoda; class Insecta; order Diptera; family Drosophilidae; genus Drosophila; species Drosophila demipolita. Next base: position 6,424,742 of record JAWNLI010000033.1, read on the forward strand.
AGTCCATCAGAATAGCTGATTGCATTCTGTTAATTGTCGGCTATTAGTCACGATCCGCAGTATTATTCCAAACTCTTATCAGGCAGACACACTGAAAGTGTATCATAACATAAAAAACTTACGGAAAATGTATGTGAAAGCGGAATGCAGACTCTACATTTCTTACTCATTATGAGTGGACTGATTCTGTTTAAAAAATAGCACAATTCAAGATAACCAAAAAACATATTTGACTGGAAACCAAAATTATAGTTGTAAATAACGAAAATCACTGTATATATACTTCTATAATCGCATTTATGTATTAACTTACGCATCAATCCATCGGTTGTGTTCGGATGGGAGACATGAATAAAACCTAATTGTAAATAGTCGACGACGTTACAGTTTATGGCGGACGAGATGATAATCCAAACGTTTTTCTGCTCTTCAGTTGTTTCGCTTTTCTTCTTGTTAAAGTATGTTAATCAAATTAATCTGTGTGGTCGTTATATATTCACTAGCTTTAAATTTTGAATAAGAAAAATGTTTTGCTCTTATATTTTTTGTTGTTTGTCGTATTGTTTCCCTGCTGCAGTTTATTTGAAATCGGTGTCGTTTTGGATATATAATTTATGCATGTAAGTAGTATTTATGTATGTTTGTATGTATGTATTTTTGTATAATTCCTATGTGGTTATGATTTTATGAGGTGATGTTTCCGTTGCTTTACGATGCGTCGGTTTTTTATTTATTTATCGTTTGATTTAGTTGCCTCGTTTGGAAAACATTAGTTTTAAGGAACGTGTGTAGTTGCTTATATATGCATGTATATATAATTATTTATAATTATTATTAACTGGTGCATTTACAAGTTGCCAAGTTGTTGGTGTTGTTGTTTTTGTTTGCAATCTTGTCGTTTTATTCCACTGTATGCGGTGTGTGTTTTTAGTTTTACCAGTTTATAAATGCAACGAAGATTTCTATTAGTAATTTTAACATAAAATTGTTGTTTGAAGACAAGCACAAAATACGCTTATTTTCTAACTTTCTTTTGCTCCTCTTTTTCCCTGCTCTTTTGCTTTGCTTTCACACTCAACACCTAAACGCTCCTTTTGTAGTTAATTTTCCGCATACTTTATGCTTCTTGTATTTGTTTATTTTCCGGTATGCAGTGGAACTGCAATGAAAAAGAGAACGTATAGAATGAATAAACACTTTATATATTCTATATATATGGAGGAGCAACAGCACCAGCAGCCGCAGTAAAATCTACCCACGCACCCCACTCAACAGTCAGAAGACTCCTAAACTCTACCTGCCTACAACAATTGTATACTTTGTAGAAAAAGAACGAACATGACTTTTTTAACAGGGTGCACTGACGCGAACCGTGAAGTTTTTTTTTGTACACATATATGCCTTATGCGGGCCAGCACAAAAATATTAACGTTTTTTTTTTAGCTCCCTCCCACTTCATTTTGGTACGTTCATCCAAAAATTATATAGAATTTACTGTCCGTTTTGACAAAGCCAAAATGTGCCAAATAATGCCAAAATAAGCTGCTCAGGGGCTCTGGGGCAAGCAGTGCGCTGTATTGTTCAGTGTTGTCACCGCTAATTTTGGCTATGTAAATCGCTGCCACTTGCATTTGGCATATGCCAACGCAATGCAGGTTGCGAATAAATAATAAACATAATGCACAATTAATTTACACATCGTTATATGTACACACTGCTCACATCTTAAAATAAGCGCATAAATGCAAAATGCAAATAATACATACAGCAGATATCACTGATATGATAGATAGATAGTGCCCTGTAGCTCTCTATATCTGTTTCGCTCGCACCTCTATACACACACGCGCACTGCTATACACACAGAGCGAGGGCGAGGCAAAAACGAACATGAAAAAATTGTTGGCTAAAAAATTTGTCGATTCTTGCACCCAATTTGTTAAACAATTCTATACACTTCTTTATATATATAGTCACGATTTCAGCGTCCAAATACGCGTACACAGATAGGTCGAATATTTTAAAACTATTTCGGTGCAAGTTGGGCTGGGATTTGGGGACTGCTGGGCTGCTGTTGCTGGATTTCTGCAGTCGGTGTGTGGATAATCGGTTGAGACTCACAACATATTTGATTTTGCATTTTTCGTTTAACGTTGACGCACAACCCGTAATGGCTTTTTCACTTGGTCAACTCTTAATTTTCTTAAGTATTTACACTTTTTTATTAACGCAACACCAACACACACGAAAGAGTCACCGACATAGGAGCATGAATGCAAGAAATTTACAAGGTGGCGCTAAGTGTGCGCAATTTTGACTGCGCAGAATTTTTGACGTCATATTTTAACATTTGTCAGGGCTTCCCAAAGAATTTTACCTAGGGCTACACAAAACTATTGCATATACATACATCGGACAGTATTATCGGTGTGACCACATCTTCAAAATTATTCATATGCCATCGATAGACTGATAATCAATGTTATGACTCTGTTATAATTCAAATTTATTAATGGTGCTTGTATTAAATTTATGCCGTTTTTCGGGTCACTCACGTAAATAAATACCATTAATTATTTATCTTACAGTTAATTTCGAAGGAGGGAAAAGACCAATGGTTTTTATTTAATCTATGTTTTATTTGATTTTCTGTAAATTATTATCAATTGTTCAATATGTTCATGCGATAAATAAATGTTTAAATTAATTAAATAATATTACAGTACAGAATTCAAAAACAATATTATGTATTATGTTTCTGTTATTTTTTCGTTTCGAATTAATAAACAAGTTTCCAACTGTATATCAATCTATTCGATTTGTTAAACAAAAAATAATATAAGAGAATGGATCTGTTAGTGACTATTGGCTTGTTCTCAATGTTGTAAAGCTGACTTTAGCTATTTATTTCGAGAGTTTTACTCGGTTTCTTTAACTAAATAACAGCTACAAATTATATTTTAGTTTATAAATGAATAAAAACAATTTTTGTCGTATATTCCAATACACCAATGAAATTCCAAGAAGGTAATTTCTGGTGTCCCTTTTTCACTCCAAAACACTCAATTGACTATAAAAAACTCGTACTACTTGTTTTGCAAAATACATATACAAAAGGTTATCTTTCTCTCATTTGAAACATGTTTGAAACACAATTTCAATTGAGTGATATGCGTTAAATTGTTCGTTTTTGCCTTTTGATTTTAACAAATTACAAATTAGATACATTTTGTTTGTATTAATTATGAGCACAATAATAGATTTAACAAATAATATATATATATGTGTGTATGCGTATGTTTTTATGATTTTAGATTTGTTTTTTGATTAACCTTACAACTAGGAAAATAATATGAAACATTTTTAAAATATTTTTCGTGTGCAATCATTTTTCAACAATAATAATAGTAATAATAATTATAATTATGTTTGGAAGCACTGCTTTAAGAAATACAAAACTGTTTATTGCAAACAAATACAAATTACATTTTAAAATTTATCCAAACAATAAATTTGACAAAAGGTGACAATTTCATAAGGACACACAAATTTAAAAAATAAAAATAAAGAATAATTGTCGCAGCGCTCAGAAAAAATTTGGCCAAAAGGTTTTTAAGTTCTTTCATAATAATTTGTATAATGTATGTAAAATGTATTTTTGTATATAATAGTATAACAAAAATAGGGGGTTGTAGTTGGTGTTCTTATTCTTGGTAGTTGTTGTTGTTCTTCTTGTTGTTGTATATTTTATTTTTTTTAGTTGTTGCATTTATTCCGTCATCGTCGCGGCGTCAGCCGTTCAAATGGGACGCGTAAAGTTGGCCGGAAACAGGCCCTTCTCGGTTGTGCCCTCCTTTTGACCCATTAGCCATCCCTCCTCCTGTAAATTGTTAATAAAAAACTGCATTCAATACAAACATGTAGTGAAATTCTTATCACATAGCACTTGGAAGGGCAACTAGCGCATGCGTATAATATAAATGGGATTCGTAATTATTCGTGGCAATCAGAAGCTGTGTGCGTAGTAGCGAAAATAGTTTTACCTGATCCTCGGGATCGTCGTATTCAATGACCCGTATGGTATCGCCAATTTCAAAGCTCAGTTCATCGACATCCTCCTTGACATAGCCATAAGTCGCTTTTACGCGATATAGCACACCAGGTGGCAAATCAGCGGTGTTGGCATCTATGAATAAAATGACAGTTCCATTTTAAAAGGAAATTCAATCAAAGCAATCAGAATATCTATTATTTATAGTTTAACATGTGCATCAAAAAAATAAATAGAGATGCATAACTCAATTTTTAGTGCACAAAAAACGCAAAGCAGGAACAGAACTTTCTGTTAATATGTGTTCGTTCATAAATATATAAAACTTCGCAGCCTGTATGGGTTAGTCGATTTTTAATAGGTGGTAGCTTTTTGGTAGTATTTCGTCGGCAACAGCTCCATCGAGAATACAATACACAAGTTAAGCAGCGAACGTGCAGGCAGTGTCTTTATTTTGAAATGGTGATGATGGTGATCAAATGAGTGAAGACGACTTAACAATAAAAACCTACAATATCCTACAATCCTGCAACCAGTAATTACCAAATTGCTGCGACATTATATTATAACATATGAATGTGTGTGAAGATACTATTATAATTCATATGTTTATAGCCCAACTGCATTTTAAATGATTACGATGTATATGTATGTACAAGCACAGGATAAACAATATATGAAATAGGTGTATAATTTAATGTGCTTCCTTACAGGAGAAAAGAAAGAAGTTCATTTCAAAGTAAACAGGTCTGTCAAACAAGTTCTAAGTAAAATTCTTGAATTGAAGCCATTTAGTAAGTATTGACTGCACTGTATACTCTGAAATTCAACTTGATTTGTATGATTCGTGATGATTCTAATGAGACGGAACCGTAAATTAAGTACTCAATTGGCTGGATGAGTGCCAAAGCATCGACCCATGAGTACTACAAAATATACATTTATAGATATCCTCCATGAAACGCGCACATGCTTTTTGGCCCATTGTATTTTTCAAATTTGCGTTTAACAATACAAATACAGATACAGACATTATATAATAGAAACTGAAGCTTTGATTGATACAATATATAATATTGACTAGCTGGCTCAGACTCAAATCAGAGAGGCCAATTAAACGCGATAGATAGGTAAATTACAGAGACGTTTATATAATTAATTATTCAGTGAGTTGGTGTTGGCCACAGACAGACACACGCGTGATATAGATATATACATACATTGATATATATAGAGAGATAGAGAGAGAGATAAAGTAATGCACAGACAGACCCAGTTTTTTTAAAATTGGTTTTTCATAATTTTGCGAGTATCGATCGTACTCACCCATGGGCACTTCGTAGATGCATTCGTCATCATCGTCGAAGGGATTTTTATTAGAATTTTTATTAACAACAGTTTGGCTATTAACTAATTGTTTTTTGCTACGGCTAACTGTTTCTGTATCTGTAGTAATAACTGAGTGCGATGTATTTGTGTTTATTGTTGTCGTTTCTTTACCTAATTTTTTTTGTTTATGCTCCTCGAGTGAACTCGGATTGCCATTGGCATTCGATTGACCACCATCCGGCAGCTCTTTCGGCTGCTTGCCCGGCTCTTTAGCTGTGATTGTGGCGCTGTTGATGCTGGTGGTATTATTTGTGGGTGGTGCGGCTGCTACCTCTGGTGCTGTTGCTGCTGCTGCTTCTCCCGTTTCATTTGCTGCTTCTTCATTGTTGTTGCCATTTAATGTGGTCACAGCTGCAGCTGTTGTTGTTTTTGTTGTTGTTGTAGTTGTTTCTTCAACATCTGTTGTTCCCCCACTGGTTGTTGTTGCCTCTTTCTTGGTTGTTGTAGTCGTTTGTGTTGTATTCGCATTCGGGCTGCCCAACTCAATGTTCTCCACCAGCTTTGTTGTAGTTGTTGTTGTAGTGCCATTTGTTGTTGCTGCTGCTGCTGCTGCTGCTGCTGTTGTGGCTGGCTTCTCTAGCTGCGGGCTGTGTAGCGCCTCTGTAAGCTGTGCCGACTCTGGCGTCGGCTCTGGCGTTGAAGAAACTGAATCAAATCGTGGCTCAAGCATTGACGAGCTTGTGGATGATGCTATTTGTTTTTGGTTTTTATTTATATTCATATGTATGTGTTTTTTTGGTATTGGTATATAATCATACGTTGATATTTGATTTTATTGTATGTTTGTTTGTTTTATTTTATTATAAATGTGTGGTATTGGTTGTTGTTGTTGTTAAATATATTTTTAGGGTGTTAGCATCATTCCAACAAAAACAATACATTTTAATTTATAAAAAAGAGAAAAAAGTAAAAATATATATATAAAACTCAACACATGCATTTTTGTAAAGGGGACTTTAATTGATAGTTGGGAGATTTTGTCAGATTGCATAAGAAAAAGCAACAAATATGCAACATTCCATTTGTTCTGGGCCAATTTTGTTTGGAAAACCTAACAACATTCGAATTTTGACTAAAAATATATCGAATAAATTACAGACCAAACCGATCTATAATAATATTTAATTTTTTTATATACGTATTTACAGGTTTTGTACAAAATACAATTTAAAATAGTTAAGTTAATTGAAAGACCCTTGGCAAATGAAATGTTTTATACATATTTATGCTATAATTTCAACAAAAAGTTAACAAAATTAGTTGGCGACAACTAAAAAATATTTATAAATTGCCAAAAACTAAAAAAAAATCATTCGTATTAAAATTTTGCATACAAAATATAATATAGGTGCATAATAGGATAATATATGAATACATATATATTATATATTGTGTATAATATTGAGTTCTTTTTTTGGGGGGGAATTTTATACATAAAATTAAGAATTGGGAGAATTTTTACACTTTGACGATGTGTAATGAATTTTTTTTTACAGTTTTGAGCAATTTATAATTTATATTTTTTGTGTTTTAATCAATCAAAAGAAAAGGGGAAAAAAGCGAGAAAAAAACGAAATGAAAAACGTAAATGCGTAAATTTCATAAATATATAAACAAAAGTAACGAAAATAGGTTCAGCACAGATATCTAGTGTATCTATAAGACCTATTTGGGGCAGCGGGTACTTACGACTGTTGGCCAGACTGGAGCCACCGTTTGTAGTGATCTGATTTTGATAGTTGCTGCTGTTGACATTTGCATTATTCAACTTATTCACTGGCGATTGCACTGGACTCGAAGTCTTGATGGCGTTTACTAGGAGGGGAATGTTATAAGCATATGTAATATAAAGTATTTATAGAAATTCAAAAGACAACTGCTTACTTGTTTGTTTGCGCAGCGTATTTGAACCACGTTGCGATTCTGTGGCTAGCTTATCAACAATTGCCTCAAGTTCTGCATAGATCTATCAAATTGAAAACAATAACTAATAATATTGTATAACATATTGTGGTTAGTGTTATTACCTTGGCCGTCTCATTATGGAATACTTGTTCCGTGGCGAACAATGTCTGCAAGTTGGTAACCAAAAACAATATTCTCGAATCGTAGAGGGCGGGCAGCTCATCGTGCAGTTCCGTATTTAATATTTCGTAGGTGCGACGAGCCTCCTCCAATTGCTCACGACCTTTGGTAAGCTACAATTATATTTTGTGAGTAAAAACAGCCTTTAATTAAATTTAAAAATATATTTTAGTTACTTTAACATCGTCCTTGCGCTTATTGGCGTTGGCCTGCAGATTCTGGAACGAATGACGCTGGCCATCGTAGTCAATGAGCTTGCGATTGCGTTTCTCCACCTTCTTCTTCATTTCGGGAAACTGGCCACTGTATGTGTTGAGCGGTATCAGCACCTGGTCGCCCAGTTTATGTGCAAAGTCCAGCCACAAGCTCTCCGATGCGGCAGTTTGTGCTTGCAGTGCATCATAGCCGCTCCACTGTGGTTCATAGATTTCGACAACAGCATCCATTAGCGACTTTGAGGCGGTTTGTGCGGCTGTTGATTAGATTTATATAAATAATTATAAATATATATATTTTTATATATGCCTGAATATGTGCACAACTTACCGCGTATGCATCTTATGTAGTTATTGAACTCTTTTTGTAGTTTGTTGGCATTTGTTTGTTGGCGATTAAAGTTATTCAAGTGATCATCAAAGATTTCATCTGCGGTGCGATCAACTTTGCCCAAGTTTTGTAGGATCTGCAACAGATGGAAAATAAATTGAATTTAATACCCAGCATTTGGTGTGCAAAATCTGATTCGATGTGGGTGTGCACACCAAGGTCATTGATAAAGTGGCTCAAAGTGTGGGATGCTGCTGCTGTTGTTTGTTGTATTTCGAGCCCGACCACGTAATCTCAGCCCAATTACCACTGTAGTGGCAACATATTTCATTTACACTTAACACTCGCAGAGCAAACAGCACACACACACACACACACACTCACACACACATATACATAGCCAGCTAATGGCGCATTTATAAATAAGAAAAATCATTTGGCAAGCATTGCCGGGCAAAGGCCCGGCTAAGTTTTTGTTCAGTTTTTTACATGTCTCAACTCGCAAAAAATAGCATAGCAAAGAAAAGACAACAAAGATGAAAAAGTAAAAGACGAGAGAAGTATAAAACTTAGCACAGCACTAAATCTGTTGCCACATGGCAGTCCACGTCCGATTGGGGTTAAGAACGCAATTCGGACCGCTGCCTCCGGTCAATTTGTGGCTGCAGACACTTGAAAACAAAAAAAAAAAAAGACTAAAAAAACGACAGAAAATTGCCAAACACTTTGCTACAAGACAAAATTTAACAAGCAGTAAGAATGTAGCAGCTCTTGTCCGAGTTGCGAAGGGGGACATGTTGATAAGTTGTCAATTGCTGACACAACCTTGTAACAGTTTCTAGCAACGCCCACGCCTCAAATGTGACCCCACCAAAATGTACAGCAAACAAATAATAAATGAGGCTCTCCGAGCTGCAAGGGGAAACAAAGAGCAAAATACCCGCAGAGAGAGCGAAAGAGAGAGTGAGATGGAGAAGGAGCGAAGGCTCATTTCTGTATCAGTTTTGCGTGCTGCGCCGGATTGCGTATACGCAACGTGAATAATCATGTCTATCTAACTCGATGGAGGTCTCAAGCTAATCAGCAACTTTTAAGCAAATATTTATCAGACCAGATAATAGATAAGACACAAACATTCTGAACAGGTACGAAAATATAGACTCGTGTAAATAGTTAAGATAATTTATCTACTTCGTTGGCCACGTTAGCTAAAAACATGCTTAAAACTGTGTAGTGGGTGCGCTCTTTTATACTTCCTCCACAGGAAACGACACCTTAAATGCTGACTGACCAACGTGATTATACATAAATACATACACACATACATACATGTGCGCCTATGCGCCATGCATATGAATTTCAGCACTCAACGTAAATTGATGTAAGAGTCATAATCGAAAAAAAGTAGTAAAGAATAAAATGACGAGGCTAAAATTTCGCTTGAATATAAATAGAATGGTAAATTTTAAAGGCATATTAGTTCAATCATATTATTAATTTTAATATGGCAAAGAATTATCAAAAATGGTCGACTTTATATCCACATATGTACAAATCGTCATATTTAATTAGATTATTGGCTAGCAAGGTAAAATTATATGGTTATATATGTATATGTATATATGTATTATGTATATGTATATCTATGGTCATATAAAACAAGTGTAGCTCACATACATAAAAGCCTTTTATGGATACATTGACCAACTCACACATACACTTACAAACAGCCAGACTTTACTGTGGGTAGTTTCCCAGCAACTTGTTGACGCATTTGATGACCATGTTTGTAATTGAAAACCGGCAAAAGCAACAGGAATGAAGCAAAAGCCATGAGCCAAGACTTAACTGTACAAATGCTTCTTTTGATTTCTTGTTATTGTTATTGTTAACCTTAATTGGTCGATCGTAAACTGCAGTTACATGCACATACTTAATTATATATACAGATAACTGGCTTATGCCCACGTGCACTAATATGCTGCAGATTGTGGGCGTTTGGGGCCTATATTGTTGTTGCTATGGCCCAAACGTTTATAATTAATTAGCACAAGCAAACAAATTTATTATCAATTTCATTCTCAATTAGTTTCTCAGCTGCCCCCAACTTGTATGCAAAATGAGAGATATGAATAGATATAATGATTGCGTTATGGACGCATGATTGGACTTTGTATGTGGTTATCGTGGAACCACAAACCGTTGCCACTTCCGCCGAGCAGATCAAACGTCCTTCTTAAAATGTATTATTTTTGTAATGTCTTCGCCATGCAAGTTTGCGTCATCATAGAAACATATTTGTATATCTGTGGTATATATTTATATAGAGTGTGTCATTTATTTTAAAAGAATTTTATGCTATCTCTCGCTGGCTGTCTCGCATATGTATCTATACCCAATGAGTACTATATATAGTATAGTCATATAAAAGATGTGAAATAAAACTTTTGCTTTTTTTGGCTAATTCCACGCATGCACCATGTATGCGTATACAAAAAAAGAAAACCAAAACCAAAACCAAAACCAAAAACGTGGGCTCAGCTTTTGGCTTTAAGCCAGATGCAGAGCTCTTTTATTGGGGCGTATAAGCTGTAGGCGTTACAGAGGAGTCACATATATAATATTAAACTGGAATCGATGACATCAGAGCAGCAAAAACAACATTCAGATGCACAAGTATCTTGTAGCAGCAAAATTCAACTTTCAAAAAAAAAAGTGCAGCACAAAAATATCAATCGAAGCAAGAGTGGATAACAATAAGATTGGAGAGATGGGCAAACAAACAAAAGTAAAGTGCAACAGTCGACTTGTTGTAAAGGCGGGTGGTTGTCGGGGTTGGGGAATGGGTAATAGGGGATAGGGGTTAGCTGGCGTATAAATACATATAGCGCATATAAGCAGACGTTGGCCCAGTTTATAAGCAATCTACAGACAGCTACAAGCAAGCAAACCAAAAAGAGAAAGAAGACTGAGTTAAGTTTGGCAACGACCATGAGCTACCATTTAAAAAACACAACAACAAAAAAAAATATAAAATATTATTATTTATGACCAATACTTTGACAATGTGGAAAAAGTTTTCTAGACGAAAATCTAATTTTTTGTTTCCGTCTTTTAATGAAGCTTAAAAACAAACTATATTTATACACAATATACTCAGTTTGCAGTGCTGGTTGTGTGTAGGGTATTGAAAATGGCAACGCCAGCTAAACTAGAAATTATTGTAGATACAACAAGTATGAGCAAGGCAAGCGAGAGAAAAAAGGGAATATTAAACATAAACAGGCAACAGACAGCGCCAACAAAAACAATTGTGAACAAAAAACTTTTGTAGAAATTGCCGCCGCCGGCAAAAGTTCGAGACAAGTGATTGCAAAGCGAGAAAGAGAGATAGAGAGAGAGAGAGAGAGAGAGAGAGAGGTGGAGGCGAGCAAATAAGAGAAATGGGTATGAAAAATGTGCCACGACTGGATCGGATCGGTGTCAAAGCTGAGACACTAGTGAATACCACGCCTTTTCTGACGGCTACCACGCCCGCGTAGCTGAAAAGTTGAGGCCGTTTGTCGATGCTGACAAGTGCCGCCTAGTTTAATGACATGCAAGCCAAGTGCATATATATGTTTGTGTGCGAGTGTGTGTGTGTGCGTGTGCGAGTGTCTAAGACCTAACCTATAACTACTATGAAAGCACATTTACACTTGTTGCGTGCGGTTAGCGGTAAAACCGAAGCAGTCTCCCTCGCGCATGTGTGCACAATAGTCGATAGCGATTCTTGCGATCTGATGACAGCACAAGGCTTTTAAAGTGGGCAGTAACCGGTTTTCCAAATGCCTCCCTGCTCCCCCAAAAAAAAACACACAGTCAGCCAGCTAGTCAGTCAATCAGTCAGTAAGTCATATGACTTAGATCAGTTCGAGTTAGCAACAGACGTGCTAAAAAAAAATAAAAGCAATATAAAACAAGCAGAGAACAGATCGTATATCGTGTAAGTAAATAGTCATTAATAATATTTTGCTAGAAATTGTGTCGGGCTAAGCTAAAGCTTCATAAATAGCCGTTTTTCTCGACTAGAAACTAATGAAAAAGTCACAGCAAATGTTTGAAAAGTTAGGGAATTCCCTGGGGCCTTTGACGAAGATATGAAAGTTGAAAGACTAGAAAGACAGGAGGCTAAAAACTTTAAATGACTTAACCATAAAAATATCGCATTTTGAATAGCTTGAGAATATAGCAGTAAAGAGCATTTCCTATATATACTGTGTACGGGGTATACATTATCTTTAATATATGTACCTATGTAAAAGTATTTCATTACGCAATCCAATTTGAATTCGAATTCGATTTATATATGCGGCGTTTTAACTTTGGCTTCATTTGCATAATTTCTTTTAAACTTATTCCGCCATTTCTCTGTCTCCCTGTCCCTGTCCCTCTCTCTCTCTCTCTCTCTCTCTCTCTCTCTCCATCGGTGCTCTCTATATTTGAGTCTTTCGCTGCGTTTGGGCTTTCTTTCGCATTCGATGCGACGTTATCGCTTAAAGCTTAAGCAAGTGGAAAGTGAAACTCTGTAGAAAGTTCGACTCAAATGCCCAAAGAAAATAACCAATATTTATCTATGCTAGAGAGCCTCTCACGTTCTCTCTTGCACTCGACTGCCTCTGATTTGATTTATCTCTGATCATCAGTTATAACTTAAACAAAAGAAAAGAAAAAACATCACTTTTGGCAGTGGATAAATTACAATAAATCGCACACATATATCATTTTTGAGAATGAAGTGCTGGAGTCTTTGTCTTCAATCGGAATCTGTAAGTTACGTAAGACAAGAAAATTTAACTGAAAAGAGCAATCTACGGTCAACATGTTGACTAAAAAAAAAAAATTAACAAAAACTGTCCCCAACGGAAATAGGCGGCGTCATTTACACACACACACTCGCACTCGCACATATAAAGTTAATGTTAACAGTGGCTTAAAATAATGGAAAACCTGTCTAAGCTAGCTTTGAGCATTTTGAAAGGCAGCATGCGAAAACAACATCAGCTTCGATTAATAAACATTTCTTGGCATTTCATTCAATAATTATCTGAATTTCTTTCATATTTGTTTGTTGAATTTTATTGAATTTCAGCTGTTGTAAAATGTTGTTGTTTGGCTTTTCTTTTTAAACAGTTTTGTTTTTCTCTTATATTAAATTGGTTTTTAGCTCGTTACGCTGTTGTTGTTTTTGTTTATCTAAGCCGCCTCTGCATTCCTCTTTGCAATTAGCCTTACACGTTTTCTATTTATTCAAAAAACATTTAGTTTGATTTTCACTTCGCATTTACTCGGGTCACACCATTGAAGTGATTTTGTTTGGCTTCATCAAAAGACAAAAGTCAAAAGACTATTAGCATAGTTAAATCAGTTTACTGCATTTACGCAGCTCCAAATATGCAAAGAGGCATTATTCTCATGTACTTATGTATATGATGTATATATGTATCTACAGTATGTACACACTTGCATCTAGTATAGAATCGCTAATGCAAATATTTTTGCCAACTGCAAAGAATTCACTAGGCCACAACATTTATACACGCAATTGTTGACTTGTGTGTAACTAGGTATAAACAAACATAGAACAAACCTATCTACACTCAGCTAAAAGTTACCTCAAAGCTGGTTACAACTTTGGACATTAACAGCGAAATTTTGAATCGTATATTCGAATATATTAAACATTCTATTGTTTAAAATTTGTACAATATATAAACATTTTTTGAGTCTGATCTGAAAACAAAAAGACTTAAAAATTGTTGAATTCATGTGTTAAAAAGAAAATTAGCGTTTAGTTAATATTTGCAGAACAAACGCACACACAAATATAACGTTTTTCTGGCTGTGTATATTGATCTTTTGTTTATTTCAATTTTGGCAGAACAAATGAGCTCAAAATCTCTGTTCACAATTTTTGGCCGGACAATAGACGTATAGACTTGATTTGTGATCGTGCCCAGGCATATGCATGTGATAGAGCCATGCTAATCAATCACAAGCATTTGAGAATATATATATATATATATATATAACATACCGATAAGTATGTACCAGGTATGTGAGTAGGTACTTTGCATGTCTCAGTTTGGGTTTGGCTTTTGTTGCCCTGATTGTTGTTGGCCAGCAGGCAGCAATGCGGTCAAGTCATGAGCTCACACTTAGCACATGTCTCATCATTGTGGGCCACAAAAAAAAAAACCAACAGAGTGTCATTTATGGTTAGTTAGTTAGTGCGACTTAGTGCCACATTTTCAGGTCATTCTGCGATCTTCTATCTGTGCCGTAGACATCGTAGTCGTCGTCGTTTAACAACGCCGTGCAAATCAAAGATCTGGCCAAAGTGTTGGTTGACTTGGCTCTAGCTCGATCTGCAGCAGGTTGAGACACTAAATTAAGATGTTTTGTTGTTTGGATATGGCAATGCACGTGATTTGCATAGATATCAAACTATCAAAATCAATGTACGTAACGACACGTGACGAGGGAAAAAAACTGTTGAGCAATCAAACAGTACGCTCCATTAAAATCGAACATACGAGTAAACAAAAAATATACAAATAGTTTTTTTTTCCTCTCGCTTTTTAGATGAACTTTATGTTGTTGTTTGCTGAACTGTGGAAAGCGGGTCAAGAGCAACAGATAGCCATAGTCGAACTGGAGGATTACCAAAACAAATTTTAGAATTGTTTTCGGTATGTTAGCACCATAATTATGTTGAGAGTTTATCAATCTTGATTGTTGCTTTAATAAGTGTAATTGATTTTTTATAATTATTGTATACCAATCAAAAGAAAGTATTAGAAATGTAAATTATTACTTATATTATAAAGTAAGAACTTGTGAGACTTTAAGAAATGTTCGAGGCGTGTGAACAGCTTTGTCACAAATCAGTTGCACAGTTTATATATATGCTTGTGTGCTATAATTACTTTCTATTATTAACAGTTGAGAATAAAACCAATTTTTATGGCATGATTATTAAAATTGGCTGAGAGGCTAGTAAAAATAAAATTAAAAATATTTAATAATAATCAGATACAGTGAAAATGACCCAACCGTTTGCAAGTACTCGCTCTGGTTTGTCGCTGATAACACAAAATACCACTACACTAAAGAATCTTTTCAACAGCTATGAAAATACCTCAAAAGCAAATCTTACAGATAAGCGAGTAAGCTATTTTTGTGGCTGCCATCATGACCAAAACTACTTAAGAATTTGTATCCGTATATGGCCTTTTACACACTGAAAGATGGGCAAAAAGTGTGCCAAAAGATTTTATGCACGCCTAATAATAACTTTGTCAGACTTGGGCTTAATTATGCTGTGAGTTATGGGTACAGTTAAGCTGTATGATTTTCATGCCGTGTCAGATATTTTCGCTCAGAAAACACTGGCAAGATGACGTCGGCACGCATCGCTACAGATTAACAATTTCAATGCCCCGCCTTCACCTTTCTTTATGCAAATACAGACATATATATTATACATATATCATATAAAACTAGAGTCAGTGGACTGCTCTTAATTGTTAAAGGCTTAGTAGATAGCTGTTTTTCAGCAAAGGATTGCGCAAACATATTTTTTACTTGAACGATGCCATCAAATGGCTTACAAGCAATTTATAGGCAAACACCTGAGGCTGCCGTATCTGTGTATATGTTTGTGTGTGTAAAAATGCACAACAACAATGTTGCACACATACGCACACATGCACACTTGAGCGTGTTTTAAGCCCAGTCAACTGCAAACGGCAACGCAGCCAGCGGGCCAATTGGCAATTTCAATTTATTTACATTGAATTGAAATGTTCAAATTGCATTTACGTTGTTGCGTATCTGGAATTGCATTAGCCAAATGCATTGCCAATTGCACTTGGTTTTGGAATTGTCGTTAACATTATTCGACTCGAACGCAGCAAATTTGTAGTTTTTGAATGTAGGCCTGTGTAGCAACTATTCTCCTACCCGCAAAGCAATAAAAATGCCAAAAAAACAAAAAAAAACAAAAAAACAGTTACAACAACATAAAAACACACACACAACGCCGCATTAAAATTATGAAGAAAAACTGAAACAAATCTAATGCTGACATTGTAGAAGTTAAATACAGATAAGCCCGTTGAGTGATAAATAGCGCTATAAAAAAAGAAATAAAATACTTGCGCAATTGTGCTACAAATTGGCTTATTAAGGTAGTCTGCTCATTAAAATTATATCGAGGTTCCTCTGAAAAAATGTAAAATGGGCCTTCAAGCAATTATAGGAAAGTGCCGTTGAATTAATACAAGAATCTCCTGTTTTTCAGAAGAACATTACCTGCTATTTTTTAAATCGACTTTCTGAATAAAAAGATTAATGAGAATGGCGATTTTTCGTCTGGTATTCATATAAAGTGCAGCAACATGACTCAGCTTCCCCTTACAATTAAATCAAGCACGTCTTTAAAGAACCTAGCACTGTATGCATAGTGATTATCTAGATAATCAAACCGCAAGCGTATTAAAAACCCTCAAGTAAATCACATTGAAATTAACGATGATAACTGCCCCTCTGGCAGCTGGTTGCATAAAGCAATTCAACGCTGGGCAAATTGAAAACGACGTCGACAACCTTCAGAATGGGAATTCTCTATCAGACAGACCACTGTCAGGCCGTGGTTCGAATTTAGTGCATTATGATTGCACTCTAACAATTGTCCCTGATTGCTGCTGCCAGTGCAGTGTGCAGTGCAGTTCAGCGGTTGTGCAACAATGCAAAATGCGAAGGTTGCACAAAAATCCCCTCCCACCACCCACTCTGAAGTGCACTTTTGAGCCAGTGCTCAAATGGGCAGCTCCAGGTGCGGATTCGTTAAGCCTCCATCTCTAACATCCAACGCTCGCCAGCCGATTTGTGAACTGTGCTAAATTTTTATGTGAATTGTGTTTGCTGGATTCCACTTGCGATGCATTCGAGCGTAGCAAATAAAAGCCGAATAAAATTGAGCACGTAGCAATTAAGCGAAATTAGGCAAACGATCGCTGCTGGAGCGTATACGTAATATTGTTGCAAGTATTCTTGCAGCATCTTGCCAGCGAGAAAGAAACAGTGAGAGAGAGAGAGAGAGAGGGGGAGAGCAAAATATGGTCAGGGTGCGACTAGCCAGCGAAAGCCAAAGAAAGTTTTGTCACTTGATTAGCAGACTCTTAACGATTCAATTAAGCAGACGCACAGGAAGAGGGGGGCAGTGCGAGGAGGTGTATGATATTTGCATTTTATATTTAGAAACGTTGTTGTTGATTGCATAAGCTGAAACGCAGTTGTAGCTGAAAACCGGTTTACCCGTATAGCTATTGTGTATTTAATTTGGTGTCTGACAGCACTTTCGCAAATAGACAGACAGACGGACAGACAGAGGGACAGATATATAGTATATTTTTATAATCATGTTTACAGGGTGCTTGAAACAAAGGCCACCCAATTGCTTCCCAGGCCCTCTCTCCAGCTCCCAGCTCCCAGCACACAGCACTCAGCTCGTGTATCTGTTTGTATCTTTTTATCTGCCAACTGCATTATTCTCGTATGACATTCACCAAATGTGGGACAACACCCAAGCGTGTCAGTCGCTCAGCTTCCCCCCTTTTTTTTGTTTATGGGTTGACTGACGCCTTTGTTCTAGGGCAGTCAGAGTTTTCTCCATTTTTGCATTTCCGCAAACAAAAGCCGGCGAAATTTCAGTTCAGAATTTTAATTCAAATATTTACATCTAATAGGGGTAGAGTTTCTCTATCTCTCACGGTTCATGACATAAAAATAATTTAAAAAAGTGTTCTCTAGTCGGGAGGCCCGACTTGTAGATACTCATTAACTATCCTAAGTCGTACCCGTCTCATATATCAAAACCTTATGTGTGCATCGATCTAAGTTATCCGCTGTCAGATTAATTTCTACTTCGAAAGCTAAAAATTAACAATTGTGGCTTTCATTGCTTTCGGTATATCAACACAATCTCTACACTGAAAAGCTGACTCAGTTTATTTGGAAATATTGTAGGAATCATTATCTGATGTATTCGCAGAGAACACAAATTTGAAATATGACGCAGAAAAGTAAACAACTTATATTTGTTGAAAACATAATAATATCTCAAACTGCGAGTTTAAAAAAAACTACAACTAAGTATTTTAGGTACATAAAACTATTACTACTTTATGGAGTTCCAAACGCATTGAATAGTTTGGCAAGAAAATTTTATAAATATATATTGTGATTGGTAAAATTTATGAGCTTGGAAATTTGTAAAGAAAAAAAGCACAAGTGATCAAGAAAAAATTACGTATACGACCTGTGAGTACGGCGAACAGTAATTGACCTTGTCAGCCACTTCAAAATATAGCTACTCACTTGCGATTGCTTTTTTGTTTTGTGCCTGATTTTGTTTTTTTTGTTAATAGATATTTTGCTATTAAATTTGATATAAAGTTGTTGCCTTATAGCGCCCAAAAAAGTGTTGATAATGGGCAAAAAGAGCTTAACACTAATGAGATACATATATATATATGAATGTATATCGATATACAATGTATATATATATAGTTATAAAGTTCACGCGACGACACTTGAACTTCAGACAACATCAATTCCCCGAATGGTTCATATTTATCTTGGTTGGCGTTGAAATATGGAAACGTCTGTTGTTCGTTGTTGAGTAGGCATCTGGACAACAATTGCATAAAATAAATCAAGTGAAGTGCCGATAAATGTCTAAACGTAATTCAATTGTTATGCAATCAAACAACTGACGAGACATATTCAAAGAAAACGTAAGCAAGAAAGAAATGGAAAGGAAAATAACACATTTCCCACATTGCGCAGTCGTCACTTTGCGTTGATTATTGTTGGCAATTTCTATAATTGAATTTTTTAATAAGCTTGCCTCTTTATATATAAATATATATATATATATATATGTATGCATGCATACCCCTATAATCAAATGGCTTATAAATGTACACACATACACACATAACAGACCATTATCAGTGAACGTCAGCATGTTATGTATCCGCATTCGTTGTCACAGTGCCTTCCATCTCTACTCGCCTACTCCATTCGAGTATTTACAGACGCTCGATTGAATCGTTTAATAAGCATTCGCCAGCTATGTTTACGCCCCTAAAAAAGGGGCGTATACACGCTGCACCTGCTAATCAATAGGCCAACAAGGCGAACCGTCATAAAACGCATTTATTTATCTGTTGTAACCCAAGTAGACTCTTTATTATTTGTACAGACTGCTGGCGATTCAATTTTCTTCTACCCACTCAATTTTCAAAGGGTTTCAAGTATTTATACAAGTGGTTTTATTCTAAATAAAGCCACGATTTGAATTCAAGTTGATGGTTTAGAGTTACTGTAACAACAGTCCTTTATGTTGTCGCCTGGGAAAAGCGTACTTTATTAAAATAAAAAAAATCACACGAAATTCGGAAATTCTTGTTTTGTTTTATTTATATATTTGTGGACGTCAACGGGGTTTGTTAATTTTTTTTACTGTATTATAACAATTATTTATAGCTCTATAAAAATAATAAAGCAGCAAAAGCACTAAACTATATTTGTGGCGCTTCATAGACACGAATTCTGAAAGACACCTACAACAGTTCTTATCTCAATTTAATATGTATGTAATAATCAATTAAAGTCACTTATCGCTTCGATTAGTATTATTTCGGACATATAAAAATACAAATACGTATAGATGTGACTTTTTATGCAATCTTCTCTTAAGTAGCAACAATTGGCATTTTAAAATAAGAAGAAGACGGTGACGACGACATACACGAAGTTCAATATGCAACAGGCAAGTTTGTGAGTTTCTAAAAATTGAGCTGCCAATAAAATGTCAATCGCAGTTGCACTTCAGCAAACAAAGAAATACAAAAAGAGAGATGTATATATATATTTAAATATATTTTGCAGTTGATAGTCAAGCAGCGAGCAGCAAAGTGAAAAGCAAATTTTGGCAGCTGTTGCGGGACGCGCTTAAAAATAGCAACAAAAATTCGAGACAACGCAGCGCGGGCGAAATTTCGCAAATATAAAATAAATAAAATTACTTATGCGATAGAAAAGCGTTGTGTCGCTCTTTGCAAAAATGAAAACTTGCGATATGTATACAAAATCGAAGACAACGCCAGCCAGCGCATAGAGTTATAAAACAAAAATGCAAAATGTTGTATCTGAATTTGTATTTGTATCTGGCATAGCAAATGGTCGAGAGTAAAGAAGCATCTATTTAAAGATTGACTGCTGCCAGGCGACATTTTCACGCAGCGACCGGCGTTGTTGGGCCAGTCACGCACCCAAAATGAAAATGTATAAATGCCATGCATACATACATATGTATCATGTAGTTATGCGTTGAATGTGTGTATTTCGATTTGACAAGTTTCTCTAAAGAAAATGTGCTCGTCTTCTGATTTCTTTGCTGGGGTACAATAGCTTGTTCCGTTTCTCAGCCTCTCTCTCGCTCCTTCTCTCTCTCCCTGTATTTGTCTCTTTTTCTCTCTCTCTCTCTATTACATTTTATATATTGTACATTACGAAATGAGCACACACAATGCGCAAATACAAAGCGCCGGGCATCCAAAACGTGCTCAGTACGAACTAGTCTATAATTTTAAAAATAAAATCACTAGAAAATTATGAAATAGAAAATTTTTCTTCATCTTCATCTGTTTTGGCGTTTTTCACGTAAAAACGTGTGCGTTTCTTCATTAAACTACTAAAATCAACTTAAAGATCTTAATTTCTTTTTAGTTTCTTCTATTCAAAGTTTTACACTTACAGCAGCTTTAGTGCGTAAATGTTAACGAATGTGAAATCTATTTTAATTACTTTCCAGGAAATGCCAAGGATTGCCTAAATATAAGGCTACTTCTGGTTTGAAAATAGATTTTCAGGCATTGCAATGGCGACATTTACCAAAGGCCCGCAGAAGAATTTTGTTCAAGTTTAATGACCAATCAACACGAGCGAAGCATTTGCGCATCCCAAAAGAGCACACAAGAAATACCAACGAACTTTAGAAATCCAACTGTAAATGCCAAGACACAAAAAAAAAGAGACAGCTAGGAAGAGAGAGAAAGAGAGAGAGGGAGAATCAAATCAATAGAAGCAGCAAGAGTAAGGCGCTTTAAGACTGCGCAAGAAGAAGAAGCATCAGTCAACAGCAGCAGCGGAGAGCTTAGATTACAGCATTTTCTGGTTGCCGTTTGGAATGCTGCTTTGGCCGAAAACTTGTTTACCAGAAAGACAACGCCATGCGAAGTGCCAACGATGAGGAGTGGGTCAAACTGCAGCTTTTTACACTCATGTAAATCTCTATAGGTGTTTGTGTGTGTGTACGTAAGTGTACATTCACATTAAAGTTGAGCGGCCGCTCCTGGACCAATGCTCAAGCGCCAAACTTTCACTTGTACTACGACGACGGCGGCAAAGATTAAACAAGAGAAGCAACAACAACATTAACTCAGAAAAGACAGAGACGAAACTTTGAGCGTTGAAAATCAGTGCCAGAAACTTGATCGCTCAAACACAAACACAGACGAAGGCAGCGGCAGACTGAAGAGCTTCTCATTACAACGCCCTAACGAGACGACAGGTGGCATTGGATCATCTTCTCTTGAGTTTACTTTTAACTTTTAAGATACACATATTGCGTGTGATTTGTTAGGAAAGTTTATTTGCTTGGCATGTGCTACTAATTTCATGTCCAGGAGTGCTTAAAGTTGTCTGTACTTTCTTACAAATATATATCAATTATTTAGTGTTGTAATTTGTAGAGCTTCTAATTGGACATGAAGAGTAAAATGCTCCATTGGAAATGGGACAGGGACACGACCTCAAACGTACGACAGTTGGGCATTTAAGTGGGTGGGGGATGGGGAGTGAAAAGTGGTTTGTGCTACATTACTGTGCAGCACGCCCTAGAAAATGTGTCCGTGTACTTTTCACAAAATTACTACAGATATATATTTAAATATTTATACAGTTAGCTTACCTTCTCCTTGGCACGTCCAGCGTGTTTTTGCATAGATTTAGCGAGCATGATGCCTTTATTTTCGGACATTCAAAGTGGCAACAATAAGAATAACAACAAATAAATTTAATTGTAGAATTAGCAGCAATGTGTTCAAATTCGAATGCACTGCTTGCGTTTGAAAATTTGTTTTCGATATTTTTGATTGGCACAATTCACAACTGAACGGAGAAATTAAAACTCTTTACGATTTACTGGTAATTTTAAATGCACATTTAACAAACAGAAGAGAGCGGTTCACAATTTTTGTAGTTTCAGTGTGGAAACGTTTCTCGCTATTTTGATGCGATTCGGCCGCGTTTTGTAGCACTCGAAAGTCACGAAATAATGGCACGTAGGCGCGCGACTGCGACTTGAGGTGTCTTCGAACTTAACGCTGCTGCAGACGGAACGGGACTCATTTATTTATTTATAACTTATAATGTTTACACTCTCTCAGCCAATTCCGATATACGTATATATCGTTGGTCGACGCACTGCCACAACTTTTCAATAGTACATGGTAACGGTGGAGCATATAGCTACATATCGATATAATTTGCTTATCGATTTTGCATGCGAATTACTCCTCACTTAACAGAGGTACGTCACAGCACTTCAAATGGTTATGCAACACTGTGTCCAAATATGTGCGAGCGACTTTTGACCAGGTATTGTAAACAAATCCAAATTGATATATGAAAATCTAAATGAAATAATCTTTAATACTCTTAGACCGCTGACCTCCAATGGCGGCTGGCTGTGCTTGCTGCTGCCCACAGCTTTAGCTACCAGTTATCTGCACACAAACAAAGAATGCTCCAATTTGGATGCAGTACATCAACTTCTAATTGTGTCTGCATTTGGCATGTGCCTGGAAACGCTTTGGTTTCTACTCAACACAATCGTCAAAGGTGTGCCTTGGGTTCGTCATGTAAAGCACCTGTTGAAGTTAGTTCTTATTACAACAATCGGGTTAATTTTGCTGCCCAGAACAAGTTGGGTTTCCTTGATTTTTGTTGGCTTCGTTGTGCCCCACTTTTATCAGCAGGTTTATGTTAGAGTCCTGCGTGGATTGCCAAAGACTTTTACGTATGGCGAGGCTGCAGTTCTGGTACAGGGAATGCTGCTCTTTGTGCTGAATGCCATTTGTCGCTTGGCTCTCGAACTGAACTCAAATCCAACAACAGATTTTGGACAACTGAATACGATTATGCAGAGTGCTTTGAGGCTGCTGCTCGTTGTTTGCACGCTGCTTGCTGTGGTGCCTCCACTCCGCCAGCCTCTGCCCTGCTACGTGCTGCTGGTGCTCCTGGTGGCAGGCGTGACCTGTGCTCCTGTCACCCAACCCATTCCACTGATCGCTCTTCTCCAGTTTTTGGTCAAGGATCAGAAGCGGGTAAGTTGGCACCTAAAGATTTCAAATATAATCATTATTGTAATATATTGTTTAATCGGATAGCTGTTTATCATTGGCTTCTATTTGCTGCTGGTGTTGCTGACCTGTTTCACCGTCCACTGGCAGCTGAGGAGCACAGAGCAGGCGACAACCCGCATACGCAAGATCTTTCATCTGCTCATTGTGCTCGTTTTTGTGCCCGGCCTGGTGCACCAGTGTGCCCTACTTTATATTGCCACTGGTATATCCTTTGCCATCTTCGTGGTGCTGGAGTTGCTGCGTTTCCTGCAGATGCCTCCATTTGCTGCGACGCTTTCGCAGGCCTTTGACTCGTTTCGGGATGCGAAGGATGCGGGTCAATTGGCGCTGACGCCCTTTTGTCTGCTCATTGGCTGCTCGCTGCCCATTTGGCTGACTCCCTGTCCCTGTGGACTGACCGCCTCCACGCAGAATCCGCAGCTGCTGTTGCTCCTCTCGGGCATTTTAGCTGTGGGCGTCGGCGACACAGCAGCCAGCGTAGTTGGCTCCAAATTTGGACGCAACAAGTGGCGGAGTAAATATAAAAACCTAATCAGAGCTATATGTATAATATTTATGCATTATTTAATAACAGATTCAGCTCGCTCTGTGGAGGGCACATTGGCTTTTGTTGCTTCTGTTTTACTCTGTGTTTGGCTGCTGGAATTGAGTGGAGTTTTGGCCATGTCGCAAGCCAAATGGTTTGCAACGATTTTTGCTGCGTTGAATACGGCGCTGGTGGAGGCATTTACCGATCAGGTAGATAATCTTGTGCTGCCTTTGGTCTTTTACATAATCGTTGGACTCGCCTCCTGATTTGATAATCAAAAAGTGATATATTTTTTATACATTCTTTTATAACATTCCTTTTGTGCCAAAGATTTGACGATATTTTAAAACAATAAATTTGTATATTGTACAGCACTTATTTTAATTCGACTTTACAACACTTATGTTAACAGAGAAACTCTTATACTGTAGTAAATCACGATCACTTTTAAGTATAATATCGTAAGAAATAGTTTCGCTCAACGATGCTTTCCAGAACTTTGCTTAACAGTCGCTCTTATATGTGCTCAATGTTATTGCAAACAACAGGTTTATAGCACTGTTAATAAAATGGTCGCCATTTTTGAATTTTACATATTCAGTTTATTTCATTCTTTTTTTTTGTACTTAAAAAATAATAAATACAAACAAGTTTTGTATCTTTATGTAAATGTATAAAAAGTGTATAAATGTAAATGTAAATGTAAATATAGTAGTGTTTTACGAACAGCGCAATTTTGAATATAACAATTACATTTGAAGCTCGCCCAAATTATATTTAGATTTTACGCGATTTATTTTCATATATTGTATTTAAGATTATTATTATTATTATTGTAGATGCCTGAGCATGTTTTTAGTCCTGAACAATTTGTGTATCACATTTCAAACCGGATCGAAATCCTCGAGTTTCGTTTAACGGCAGTTGCTTAACAATTAAACTTTGCATTACGACTAACAAACTGTGGATTATTAAAATAAAGGAAGAAAAAATAGCGGAAAAATCGCTACACTATGAAGTAAATATAGTAAAAGGAACATTTAAACAAACAAAACAAATTGCTTGCTCTCACAGGGTGACTCTGCCCTCCGACTGGACTGGACTACATTGGCTCCTTTTGGAAATAGTCGTGCGACAAACAGGCCAAGGCAGAGGGACGCAAATGCAGATCATACGAAAGCATTTGCTGCGAGAGCGAGATAGAGAGATTAACATACAATTTTGGAATAATGTGGAAAATGTCGCAACTTACGCTTAACAAATCATCGGAATATTCGCAAAAATCTGGATAAAAATCACGGGGTCTTTTCGGATTGCGTGGCGGAAAATGTTCTCGTGAAACTGAAATACTTTTGGGCCACTGTTGATCCGTTGGACGACCGGTGAGTCTGTTTAAATTAAACATATACGGCATAAAATATATAATATTTAGTTATATTTAATTTAAAGACCCACTCGAATATGCGATCCAGTTGATTCTTCTCGGAGGTGCCTGGAAATAAAGGTTTGCAGTTGAACAGCTCGAAAATTATGCAACCCGCACTCCAAATATCGACGGAGCTGTTGTAGCCCTGGGCTAGCAGCACTTCGGGCGCCCTGTACCACAGGGTGACCACAACCGAGGTGACTTTCATTTCGGAGTCGTATGTTTTCGCTAGCCCAAAATCGGCGATCTTCAAATGGCCCTGCGAGGAGACGAGCAAATTCTGCGGCTTCAAATCTCGATGAATGATGCGATTTGCATGCAAGAAATCAATGCCTGTTAACAGTTCACGGGAAAGGCGCTGCAATTACGTTAATAATTAAATAAATAACTTTGATGGGTATTTCACATTCTACCTGCACTGCTGTTGGCGACATGCCTGACTTTGGCAGCCTCTCAATCAGATCGGATAAATCCTGTTCCAAATGCTCGAAGACCAACAAAATTAGCAATTTGTTGCCACGTTCCAGAAACTGGCATACTTCGATCAGCCTACAGGTAGGGGAAATAAAAATTAGTGTATATGTATGGAACATGTGTGTGAGTGGAGACTTTATAGCAGTTTGAGTTTTTGCTTGCTTAAAATGTTGCTGGGCACTTTAGCATCAGCAGCCATACTGCGGCTTTTTCTGGTACTACAAAAACACTCGACTCAGGGCAAACATAACAATTTATACAATCGATCAAGAGAATGTGAGAGCGAATAACGTAATTGCCCCAGGTTGAATATGGAGAGTCACCGAAACATTCTATTAGCGAACAGCTGCCCAGCACTGTTAAGAAATTGCAGGCATGCTTAACATTTACTACAAAATTTATATGTTTAATAAAAGCGAAATTTTCGAAAAACCTTTCAATCTTGGCACTCAAAACATTAAATTATTTTTATAACTTTAATTGCAAACCGTTTTTTTTATTTAATTTTGAATTTAAAATTCCACCCCAAAAAATAAGTAAAATGCTTCCAGAGATTTAACAGCGTCAGAGTTAGCATTCTGATGTTGTATGCGCTCTTTAGCGTGAGCGTGAGCTATTTACGATATTTTATTTTCTCTTAATCGTAATATCGTAATTGAGAGCCGAGCACAATAACCAGCTGTTGTTGAGTGCTGAGCGGATATAAGTACTCTCAGAGTGTTTGTCTTTTCTCTCTTTTTCTAGTACTCAATCCAACCGCTGTTGACGCTAGTGTGCTGTATATGGTGCAAAGCAAATTCCCATAAGCGTAACAACATGTTGGTATAAGTTAATTTCACTCGTAAGCAAAGCTGTTATATTTATGGGCAATTTTGTATATACTTCGTCATTCGAACACAGTTCGATGTTAAAATGCTGCGCAACTTTAAATTCAAATGCAAATAGATTAGCCCAGCGAGTTTGTCCTTATCAGCACCAAACAACAAAAGTAGAGCAGAAAAATGACGCCACTTTTTGTTTGACGTTTGGCTTAATAATAATTTTTGATATGCACTTGCCACTGTAAATCGCATGGGGGTGGAATGGTACTGTTCAGTTTGCAATGCTGTTATACAGTAAATGACTCCACGAGGTCATCCAAAAAGCGAGGAACGCCAGCCATTAAAGAAGCGTGCAAAATGTAAAGATAATAACAGTGCCGAGCTCCATATGACTATGCAAAAATAAAGTGCACACACTCACACACCGTGTAATCTGTGTACGTAACGTAACTACTTATTTTTTGAAAATAGTGTGGCGCCATGAAGATAACATGCACACGCACACACACATGCAGCTACTCACTTAACAATGTTGGGATGGTTGTATGTGTTGAGCTGCTTAAGAAGCGAAATCTCACGCAGTGTGGACGCACTGACTCCATTTTCGGTGAGTGCAATACGCACTTTTTTGATGGCCACGAAACAGCCGGTCACATTGTCGCGTGCCCGATAAACGGTCCCATAGGCGCCTGTAAATGTAAACGTAATGTAAATGTAACTGTTAATGATCAATTGCATACGCATATTTTGTACACTGATGTTTGTATATATGTAGGTCACATTTACACACACACAGGCATAGATTGGGAGAGCTAGGGAGAGAGAGGTGCTTCTGGCCTTGGACGCTATACAAAGTGCCGAAAGTTGAGTCAAAAGCAAATGGCAAACTCGAATGAAATGTTAATCAACAAAAACCCCTGGTTTGACAAGCACGCAGATAAGAACGGAATAGACATTTCGCACATAAATAGGTATGCGGCTATGTATTTAGTTAGTGTGTAAAGCAAAAAAAAAAACACTACAGGCAAATTTCAACACACAAAAAAATAACCCAAAAAAAAAAAAACCAGCCGTCAGCTGTGTGTGTTGATAAGTAACCGGCTGATTTTGTGCTATTTGGCAATTACGAAAACGCGAGACAACAGAACCTAAAAAGAGAGAGGGAGAGACTCGCATCAATTCAATTTAGAAGACAAAATTTCTGTCACACCGGAAATTTATCACCGAATCGGACGGACAGACAGACAGTCAGAAATAGAGATTGACAAGTTACGCATAACATTGGGACAGATGGCATTCGCATTGGGCGTGGGTGTTCTATTTTGGGTGATATTCACTTTCAACATATTCAGCACAATTCTGTTTTAATTTTTGGCTGCTCGCAAAAAGAAATCAAATGAAAAATTCGCTTGAAAAATCAAGTACAAGGCCAGGTTTGCTACTATAGCCTAATTCAAAATACAATAAAACCAAAAAACAGAAATAAAAAACAAAACATATTCGCATTTTGCACACTCGTATGTCGCTCGGCTATTTTTTTAGTCGACTCGTTTTTGTGCGGCGGCTCTTTCAATTGTCAAAAAATTTGTGCACAAATCAAAGGCAACAATAACTAAATAAAAATAAAAAAACAGAAAACGGCAAGCCAAAAAGAGAGCCAATAATTGAATGAATGCGTAAGAGAATGTGAAAAATAGCAAAAATCAAGTTAAAGCTGAAACATTTTTTTTTTAAATGCTTTTTTAAGTTAAACTTGTTTTTATTCAACTTTTTTGATTTCCCTACTCTGCCAGGGACCTTCGGGAATGGGGGTAGCTCACTTATTAACTCAACTACCCATGTCTTAAAATTTAAGATCTTGTTTCACATCAAAGTCGGCGGCATTAACCCACTGTTGACCCTGCAGAGCTGGTATGAGAACTCCTTCTTTAGCTACGCCTATGCCAAAGCTGACTTAACAACAAACCTGCTAAATAACAAACAAAGCTAAAATTATAATAATAAACAACATTAACATTCACCCTCTCAACTCTCCACGTTCAGTGACGTAATTGATTTAAGTTGAAGTTTGGTTTTTGCAGCACAAAACACGCAAAAAAAATACTTGATATGTTTGTCTGAATCTCAATCTTCCATTTGACAATTATTTGAGTTTCTTTTCGTTTATTATGTCATTTTTCAAAACGAAATGCACGTGGTTTTGAAAAATAAAACCTTAAAGTATGCAACGGTATTTGAAAACCTGCATTATCAGGCTTGAAAAGTCAGAGGGGTCTGCATTCCATGAAAATGTCATTGAAACCCAGTATTTCCCCTTATTGGAACTCAAGCACTGCATTAGTTGCGGTCGTTAAGTTTTGAATTGTTGAATTTGGTTAAGCAAAATATGCTGTCAAATACCCTACAATGCTGGGTATTGATATTTGGAATTTTTACATTCATCGATATAACTTGAAAAATGCATTTTTTATTAAACTTACCTGTGCCGATAATATCCAGTTCCTCGTAGTTAATCGGTATCTCCTCCACACATTGTGCTTCGCTCATTTTTTGTCTCTTGTTCTGTGAGATTGATGCCATTATTTTTGGCTACTTTTTAAATTTGTGTCCAGTTTTTGAACAGCTTACTCAATGTACTGTAACTGTAAGATGTAGATCTGAAATGTTAAACTTATCTCAAATGTGTATAGTTGGTTAAATAGGTCAACTAAGGGTTAACGTTTATCTGTGCATATACGTGCGTGTGTGTGTACACTTATCAAGAACTCTTGTTCTAGTTTGGCCGGAAGCTTGATTGATGAACCAATCGTGGGCAACAGTGTCAAACAGCTAGTATGACCACGGCAGGGTTAAAATGTTGATAACATAAACGGGTCGGCGTGTGCGTGTAACAGGTGTTAATTTAATCTGCCCCACTGTTAAAAGTATGATTTTTCTATGCCTATGCTTCTGCAGATTAATTTTATTACCAGCGGTATCTAATGTTGTTGCTTTTATTGTTACATTTTTTTTTTGTAGTTGGCGGTCAACGAACTCTGTTCTCTTGACTTTACTGCTTGCTATTTAGTTCTGTTTGAACATTTATTTATAATTTATTCATGAATTCGTTTTGCCAGTTACTTGTGTACGTATTTCAACTGTTATTTGCCTCTGCTTTACTTTTTTTTAGTTTGCTTTTGATATCGCTATTTGCTATTTGCTTTAAACATTTTTTTGCCATTTGTCAATTAATTCTAATCGTAGCTAGCAGAGCAACAGTATAATAATATTTATAACAATAGCACCAACAACAGCAGTAGGCAGAGAACAGCAATAAGCGACGCGAAAGAACAACAAAAACAACAAACTAAATAAATACACGCAAAGGAAAAAAATTTCGGTTATTTCATCACGACGATGCCGACGAATGAGAAAGACGACGACGACGACGACGACGACGACGACGACGACACTTACATACCCTTCACCCTTGCAATAAAACAAGATGTTGCCAAGCGAATCTTAAAGGAGATCTCAACAGATTACACTTCAAACGAAAAAAAAATAAAATACCAGTGTGTGTGTCAATTTAGTGCATATGTTTTGTGTGTGCAGCAAAGAGAATTGAATTAGCTGATGTGCCACAAGTGGTTACGTTTCTCCGAAATATTTTGTGATATTATAATATTAGTTAAATATTAAAAATGTGTTTTGTGTTTGCCAAGACGAATAACAGCAACAAAAATCACGCATTACTTATATGTTTGTATGTATGTAGTTATGTTTGTCTGTATATTTGTGTGTATATACCAATAATTGTCGTATGTATGAATTTTTGCATGTGTTTCGTTATATACACTCACGCACACTTCACAGACACACACACACACGAATCAAACGCAATCGGTAATTTTTTTTCCTACGAAATGCTACCACTTAAAGCGCAGTAAACCACAAAATACCGCAGTAGAAAGCCGACGATCACGATTTGTTCGACGAATAGTGAAACATACCGGCACCTGCAACTGTATTAAACGCTGTATTTTTTAAATAAAAATAAAGATTTTGACACTTAACAATTTTTGTAACAAAATGAGTAGACACGCAAAATAAATAACAGCGCTCAAATAGCACTCGAGCAGCATTACGATATTCATCTTGTGTAAAGAGATCTTGCATTGCCTGCCCACTGTTAACGCTCTCTTAGTTCGTTAACATTAACAGAGGCCAGAGGTGAATTTAATCATTCAAAAATTCCAGTTAATGTTCACCACATTTTGCATTTTGAATATTAACAGAGTTCAGTCAACATAAAGGAGTAGCAGGATGAATTATTAAAAATGTATCAAGTTAAATAATAGTAATACTGGGAAACTATCCTTATGCTTGATTGATCAAATCTTAATTTATTTAATTCTAGTTTACTGATGTAAGTTTTTTAAAACTTATTTTTAATATTTAAAATATTACCGTTTTGCAAAAAAAATAAATGAAAACAAAATTTTAAATTTCCCTTGTGTTTCAAATTTTATCGCTGCCAACATCGCGCCAGATCAACACGACACACAGCCAACATCACGCCAGTTCGAAGTAGCGAGCAGCCAACTTCAAGCAAATAAAAATTGAGTGCGTTCGCACAGCGTTGCCACCAGATTCGATGAATTTGGCGCGTAAAATTTAAAATAAAAGATTCACAATGGAATTTTATTTGGACTAACGATTGACATTATGTGTTTATATAGATTTGTATTTTAATTAGCAGCCAGTTTTTAATTGAGCAAAATAAATGGCACAGAAGTCATAAATTTCCATCATTCAATTAAGACTGTGACGTGTGCTGGCAAAGTGATAATTGATAGCTGCACAGATTGACGAGCAATTTGCCAAAAACAAATAAGCGCCCCAAGTGGAAAGTGATACAGTCAACACTACCAGTTGACATACCAAGGCGCTTTGTTGAGGATTGCTGACATCTATTCGTGATTGGTTGGCCCGGAGACCAAAGTCAAAAGATGATTGGTTTTCATAAAAATATGGGCTAATAAGTTCACTCAATTAGTAAGTGTTATGTATTTAAATAAGCTGAATAACACATGAGTCACAAACACAGAAATCACACCCCAAATAAGGCGCAACCAGTGGAAAAGTCGGGTGGTGCCAGCCACAATTTCACACACACCACAAACACATCGAAAGCTATTTAGCACCTTAGTAAACTTTTACGGAAGTGGCATTCCACACCCAAGCCTGGAGTCGTCATCCACATCTTCTATCAAATCAGATGGAGGAAACGATGCTGACTCAAATAATGTCATATAAAAATATGCAATGGCTCATCTCACTTTTGTTGGTAGTGTGCTAATTGGAGTTCACCAGAATATTAATCATTAACCATTTGAGAGATATATCAATTTCGATGCGAATACCCTGACATTAACTAGAATGTGGGCATATTATCCAGTCTATCTTCCAGAGTATTGTCAAGTTGTGCATTTTTTGTCATATGTTTCTTGTTTGTTGACTTTACTCTTTGACATTTGCCTTGTCTTGTCTCTCGACGTCTTTAAAACCGGCTCCTTGTAGAAGTTAATTAAAAATCAATTCAATCAAATTTATTAAACAAATACCTAAGATCAAAAAACGCTTAAACAACACATTACAAAAAAAAAAAATTAAGAAACAAAAGAAAACAACAAAAAATTAATTTATTTATTTGCTGGCATTTTGGACAACTGTGTTGACAATAATTTCCAACTTAATCATTCAAATAAATGAACTTGCCCAAATTGGTCTCGCCTCGCTTTGCCTCGCTTTGCCTCGCTTTGCCTCGCTTTGCCTCGCTTTGCCTCGCTTTGCCCCGCTTTGGATGGAATTCCATTCCGTGTGTCAAGTCACAAGTGACAACTGAATCCCGGAATCCATAATAATGTATTTTTATTACCCCCTCCCCCACCCATAAGTCGCCAGGGCACTTTACTTGGCCCAAAGCAATAGCAAAGCCGACATTTTTGGCTTGCATCGTTGAGTTTTGCCTCATTTGAGTTGTCCCAAATATTGTGTTAAGACACTTAACACTTAACCTTCGGCGTGGTTAGCGCTAAGCTTGACAGATCATTTTCAAGAGCGCGCAACACACACGTTTTAGCCACGTTGGTGTTGACAGTTTTCCGAGCAGCGACGACAATAATTTGCCTAATGAGCTCGTCTACAATCGAATTAACCCAGAGTTGTTTTATTAGAGATATATTTATATATATTTTAATATGGCTGCCATTCAGAGCCGATTAACAGAGCGAGATTGGAGAATTGCCGGCTTCCGTATTGCTATTTCCCCTCTTGGTTTCCTTAGCCTAGGCGCCACACTCTAATCCTGTCCAGCGCTGTCTGTCTGTTTATGTGTTTCTGTAATGCGTCAAAGCGATTCGCATCGATTTGATTTGTTTGATTTGTTTTGATTTCAGTGTCTGCGTCATGGAAAGATTTAATTAAGCGTAATGTGAAAGGCAAACATTGATGCTCGCAATACACACAATTTTATATTATTTATAATAGTAATAATGAAATTGTTGCTGCTGTTTTTTATTTATCATCGAGCCAACACAGATAAAATGAAGAAAGTAAACGCACTCTCCCCCCGTTACACTCGCCATTACACACACACCACACAACCAACACCGCAAGCCTTAATTCGTGAAACGGACAGAGTCATGAAAAGAGTTAGGCGAGAGTTATCCGTGATTTATCCGTGGGCAATGAAGAGCAACGCAGTCAAGTGCGGCGCACTCAGTGTTGCCAAGGCTTGGCCAGAAAAAAGCTTATTTAAGCTGGTGAAATTTAGCAAACATTTGCTGTTATAGTAGATAGAAGAAAAAGAGCCAATAACAATAATAGTAATAATTAAATAAAGCAGACGGCGAATTTTCTACATTTTCCCTCCAGCAAACAGCGCTCCGCTGCAGCTAATTCGTGACATCGGCAACACTTAACACCAACAGCAACAATGGCAACAATAGCAGCAACAGCAACAGCAATAGCAGCAGCAACAGCAGCAGCAGCACTCGTCAAATGAAACCCGTTCGACAATATTATGATGGCTGAGTCTGCGTCTGGGGCAGAGGGGGAGGCGGCTGCTCAGTTTTTTGCCAATATAAAAATGAATTTGTGACAAATATTCTGAACAGTAAGTGCGCACGCTTGGCAGCGACAACATCGTCAACATTTACACACATCAAACGAGTAACTGCAAATAATTATTGATATATTAAGCAAACGGCGTCGCGACAGTTGATCAATCGATTGTGATAAGCCAGACAAACATATTGTGCCAAAAATAACCGATTATAAAAAAATATAATCAACGCGTGACGCGCAATTAAAAACATCCCAAAGGATATACACCAAAAACTAATCGAATAATCAGAAATAAATATAGCATGTGCTCGTTAAAACCTCAAGTGAGTATAATAGTCATAATAATATGTGGAATTTGACATATCCTATTATTAATATATCAAATAGAAAATCGCAATCAAAAACTTCAAATATCTCAATTCTAAAGCTAACGCTGAACGTGCATTTTTTTAGTTATATCGTATTTTTATATTTTGAACAAGGTCGAAAACCGTAACGAAACACTGATTAATAGCTTGAAATAAAGCAAAAATAAATAAATAAATATATATTTATATATATATTTATAAGGAAGTCTGGGCACAGCTCATAAAAATCTTATGTGTCTTTTGACCTAGCGATTTAAATTATTTAGCTGTAAATCCTTCTTGAAGCAGCTTAAAGTTCAAGAAATAGTTGAGTTTGCTGGACTAACTGGATACCCTAAACATACTTTGTTGCAGCTCCAAAAGAATCTTTCTTCAGTTAAAGCTTAATCGAATTTATTTTCTGCATATTTTAAATACTTGATAGGATCACAGCTATATTTCATAGCATTCTATATTATATATTATACCCTTTTCAAGCGTTTTATATATACAGGGTATGAGCCCCAAAAAAACAAGTGTTATACATCTTATGGGATAGCCCTGAGCCACTAAAGCGCAACCGGTTACAGATACAGATACAAATACAGATACAGAGATACAGATGCAAAGATACAGATAAATTTAAGCCTTTCTTGTAGATTTGTTTTTATTTAATTTTTTTTTTGAGCAGGTCTCATATTTTATGAAAATCAATTAATTGGATTGGTTAAACCTGTAAATTAACATAATTATCTGCAAAAAAAAAAATAAGATACATTTATATATGTCCGAAAT
The DNA here is from genome assembly GCA_035042405.1 of Drosophila demipolita. Taxonomy (NCBI): domain Eukaryota; kingdom Metazoa; phylum Arthropoda; class Insecta; order Diptera; family Drosophilidae; genus Drosophila; species Drosophila demipolita. Next base: position 6,459,854 of record JAWNLI010000033.1, read on the forward strand.
GAATGAATTATAACTACTATTAAATACAGCCTACTTTCGGCTATAAACTGAGTAATCTAGTTTAAAGGGGGATTAAGGCATGGCTACTGTGGCCTTCAGCTCTATCAATGAATTATTTTATTCAAATATGATGATATTCGGGGACTCACTTAGAAAAACATGCGTTAAGAAAACAACTGAATCATGATCCGATCAATGTCTGCGGTTTACGCATATAACAGGATTAATTATTAATTTTCATCAAATGTGAAGCAAAAATTGCAAAAAATAAAATGAACTTAGGTCGGATAAGTTGAATGTTCATCAAGATCCAAAAGCTGGTTTCGATTTGCCGTCAAAGATTATCCGGTTTTTCTATATATGTATAAACATGTGCATAGCATTTAATTTGCTGGCCGAGAATGAGATTAATTTTATTAACACAAAATTCGAAATGTGATACATAAATTAAGATGTGTATTATTGATCTAAGTTCAAATGGCTCCTAATGACGATTAAATGGAATCGTGCATCCGGCTTCGCCCGCCCAAGGGCGCAGCATATTTAACTTTGTGGCTAAGGGTTGGGTCCACCTCATGGATACCCAAGTAATTATCATCTCGTGGGTGTACACTGAAACTGCCAATGCTAATAATACTAATAATAATAATAGTGATAGTTCTGACGATAGTTCCCAACTCGACGTGATCATGAATATTTTACGTGTGGCTATAAATTAAATTTGATTGCGATTATATCATTGGTATTTGTTATTTAATTTAAATTAATTATTGTATGCTAATTTAAAGCATATGCTCTGCGATATCGCCTCTGAGTTTCGATTGCTCGGACTGGTTCTAAGCACCATTGCAGAACGTCGTTGACTCTCTGGCCTCCAAGTGCTGTTCACACCTTCTCTTGATTATATTTGAATTGACTCATTTGCTTTTTTTTTCGTCTTATTTCCGCAGTTTTATACCCTGGCTTTGACATTGGCCGTGGGACTGCTTGGCCTGGCGAGTGCGTTGCCACAGCGTCTACAGTACCAACAACAGCAGCAGGCACAACAGCTTCAGGATGTGCCACACACACTGCTCGACATCGAGACACCAAACCAGTTCAGCTACAATTCCCCGCTCGCCCAGCCGGACAGCTTACGCTCCAAGCCGTACTTTGATTTCCTCAGCACACTCTATGCCCACGATTCAGCCAAAACGAATCTGTTTCGCAATCGACCACGTCGCGATCTCCAGCCGGCACTAAAGGCACAACAGCCCCTGGATGTGGCTACAGCGGATAAGCCCGTGAGTCATCGTCAGGAACGCAAGCGCCGTGCAATTGTCTTCCGTCCACTGTTCGTATATCAGCAGCGCGAGATCAGGAAGAAGGAGATCGCTGCAAGGAGACGCAACGATGAAATTAGCCGTCGTCGCTACTAATCAAATCGCATATAGTCCTTAACATGTACTCCATAAACCTAATCAACAACCATGCACAATCGTCATGCAACAATGAGAAATGGCTATGGCTGTCACTGGTCTTCTACAGGGTCCTCTCTAACACTTAGCTTTTTATTATTGTGTTTTAGCCTTAAGTCAACACCGCACAATGCACAATGCACAATGCATATATCAGCTATCTATATATATATATATATATATATGGAAAGATATGTGCACAAATTGTATCTCCCACACATCCCACGCATTCGCACATCCCTCCTAACTATGATAAGTAATCGTATCGCTAAATTAATGTGCAAGTATTTTATATTTGCTAACTGATTTTTACTAGTTTGTTAATATTAAAGCTAACAACAATTTATTCAACACGATCAACTGGCTTTTAATGCAAATCTTAAATTTTCCACTGTGAAAACTGGGCATCATTTAATGCATTTAAATGAAGACCAACTATTTTGGTTGAAGTTCAAATCATATACTTAAAAAAAATTAAATATTTTTGGGGAAATATTTTATTAAAATTAAATCATTCACCCCAGACAATGATCTCTATCCAATCCGTGTAGAGATGCACCTTAGTGTAGACACTTGGGAACTTGTAATTGCCACAAATCACTCCGTACGAGGTGACTCCAATCACTTGCTTGAGGCAATTGTATGCTAGATGCTGCACAAAAATTGGTCCACCAGAGTCGCCGTTGCAGGTGTCTGCAATGCTGCTGCTTGAACCCGATCCGGCACAAAATTGAGTACGAGGATCTATGCGGCTCTCGATTCTCTCAATGCACACGTCGTTGCTGTAGCGTTGGAGACCAACTTTAAGCAGATGTGATGATTTGTGGCCCGAGTTCTTGGTATAACCCCAGCCAGCTGCAACCAGATCAAAATTCTCATTGGCGTTGCTGGGCGGCAGGCAAGCTGGCGCCACATACTCATTAAGATTGGCCTTCCTGTCCAGCTCCATGAGAGCAATATCACTGTAACGACTTCCATCATCGCCTTCCTCGTATGCCGGATGCAGCACGTAGTTGACCAGTTGAAAGTCCTGCGGCTGTGCATCATCCGTGGTCGAATTGTAATCCAATTCGCCTAAGCGTACAGCATATTTGGGTGAATCATAATTTGGATCCAGGCGCTGCTCCTTTAACTCTCTCGTCTCCAGGCAATGGGCGGCGGTCAGCACAAACTTCGGATGGATCAAAGTGCCGCCACAGATCCAATTAACGCTGGAGCTGCGAAACTGTCGTTCCCCCAGCAGTGCCATGAAAGGAAATTCGCGTCCCTTTGCCTCGGTGCCCCCCAAGATGAGTGGTGTGGAGCGACATGTGGATCTGACCTCATTATAATCACGGCATGCTACAAATTTTAAACTTTAACTTTTAACTCTTTTGTTAAAGATATCGAGATTTGAGCTTACCCTTTTCGTAGAATCTTCTCGTGTCCAGACGATCCTTTTGAGTCTTTTGGTCATTTAGGGGCAGTGGACAGCAGACAATATCTTCTAATTCATTGCAGTATTTGATATTATTTATACCGATCAAATGCAGATTATAGAATATAACGGGACAATCAGTAGAAGTCAGTTCTTTGCACTCGCCGGTGCCATTGTCACATAACTCGCTCCGCACTTGAATTATCATTGATGACGTCGCTGATATTATGAAAATTAATAGAATTTTACGAAATGCGTTCATTGCGTTCAGTGTCCAATATTAAACTGTGTTGAGTTGTGACGCGTTATTTGCGTTATTTTCAAACCAGATTTGGCAAAAAGAAGATAAAACAATCTTTCGCAAAACATTTGGATACAGTGCAATCCTGGTTTGGTTGCTTATCTCAGAGCGCCCTGAAATACACTCTTGAAAATAAGAGAGCAGATTTGAAGGCCGCTTGATAAATGTTTAACATGTCTGGCTTCGTTCAAATGCGATTATAAATGTATTATTTAGTTGAAAATGTAAGAGAATATGTATGATAATATCGGGCATTTTATGAGGCAATAAGAAATATATTTAAAGCCAACGAATTCGGGAATTAAAGGTCAACTAACAAATTTTTAATAATTTTTTGTTTACTTGCTTGTCGTTCAATTTTCTTGGCTTCAAAGCAAACGCACGAAGCGATAACAGAGGCATAAGGAGTCGAAAAATATCGTCAGTCGATCAATATTTTGTAACAGAACAATAACAGCTGGTTCGATAATTCATTTATATCGGTATACAATTTTGGCGCCAAAAGTAATCGTATGTTAATCAGTAACATGCATTCTGGATCTTGTAAATGCAAACATGAATCAGTAGTAACAAAATCTAAATGTAAATGTAATCGAAAATGTTAATATCCACACAGTCATGCAGCAGAAACGCGAACAGCGAACAGTGCTAAAAGTATTTTTATGTGATGCTGGTATTTTTATTGATATCGAAAATACTACAGAACGTAATTTTTTCGGCACATCACTAGTTTTTCTATGTACCTCGATGCTGAACGGTGTGTTCGCGCACACTTTTCTGCAATAAATTAACTTTAAGAACAGAAATAGGCAGAAATATTGGAAAAACATTGCATTCGCGAGTAGAGCAAAATTTTGGCAACGCGTCAATACAATTTTCACGCACTGATGGATGTCTGTGATGTGGATATTTTGTGATTAAACATTTTCCCCATCTGAGGTACGCAAAAAAAAAAAGAAGAAAAAAAATGGTTGGGAAAAAATGTCCGCCCAACAAAGAACCGACGCCGACGTAGAAGCAGCAGACTTGCATATATAGAGTCGTCTCGCTCTAGCGTCAGCCATTCGTTGAGCATGTTCGAAAAGTGCCGCAGCTTACAAAACCTAACCAACCTAAAATAAACGTGCAGCTTTTTAATACATTTTTTTAAAATGGATAGCACACAAAATAAATTAACGCAACTCGTGTGTGTTTATTATAAAAAAAAGAAAACGCGATTTATAGTACAGAATTTCTGCAATTCGATGAATTTTGCAGTGCTGCAAACTGCTTATAAAATAAAGATAAACGTCACTGAAATTGTTTAAAGCGTAACGATTGCGCAGCAGAAAAGTGTAAAGATAATATTATTTGCATACATATATATAAGAGTTTGATTGGGGCGAATCCAGGGCTGCAAAATGTGCGCCGTCGAACGATGCACGCGATAAATTGACGAAATTTGCGCGAATTGAGTGTAATGATTTTTTCCCGCCTTTTGCAGATGTATCAAACATGAATGAAGGTAATTCAGCAGGAGGGGGGCATGAAGGGCTAAGCCCGGCCCCTCCTGCTGTGTCAGACCGTGTAACGTTACTATCAACGGAAAAATCAGTTACAACGCCAAAATCAACAACAACAATAACAACAGCCACAGATCACAACAATAAATCAGCAACAACAGCAACAAACACGCAACAACAGCAGCAAAAAACCAACAAACACCAACAGCAGCAGCTGCTCAGTGCGCAGCTGCCTGTGCCGCTGTCGAACTTGTCGACAGAGGCAACGGCAGCGGCAGCAACGCCAGCAGCTGCTTCCACAATATCATCATCATACAATCCATCAACAGTAAAAGCTGGGTCCACGAGGCCGCCACAGGCCAAGCGACCGCGTCTCGAAAACACCACGGAAACTGAAGGCGAAAGTGACGGCGACGGCGACGCCAACGCCAACGAAAACAACAATAGCAACATTGTCGGCGCAGTTGGTAGCAGTAATATTGTTGGCTCATTACTGCCGGCGTCAGTTGTGGCTAGCAGTGAAATTGGTGACGCCGATTTAACGGCACTGCAAGATTTGAATGCGCTCAGGAAGCGCATACTCCAACAGAAATTGCAAATTTTGCGTAATCTTAAGGAAAGGTAAAAATCAGTAATCGGATCTTTCAATATTTTAAAGAATTTACTAACCTTATTCAAATTTTGCAGACATCTTGAAAATGTGTCCGAATACTTTTATTTACAAAACGGTGGCAGTATGATGGACTACCCCGCGTGGCGTAAAAAGACACCAACACCACAATTCATCAGCTACAGCAATGCAAATCGTATCGAGCAGCTGACACTCGAAGAAAAGCCAAGCACATCAGCAGCAGCAGCTGTGGGCCAGGTAAACAGAACAGTAACAACGCAGCAGAAGCCATCGTCATCGGATTCAGTAGTTAGCAGCAGCAGTGCAACAACTACAACTACTACAGGGACAACAGACATACAGTTAGAAAATAGCACACAAAAAACGGTTAGTAGAAGGGGAATGAAAATAAGCATATCTATCAAAAAATAATAAAATATTTCTCTACAGAATACGCAATCTCTGTTGCCAGCCAAGTCTGGCAGCAACACAGCCTCTGCAACAGCAACTACAACTGCAACAGCCTCATCTAGTCCCAGCTCTAGTGGGACCATAACAACAACAACAACAGCACCAGCGACAGCAACAGCAACATCCACTGGAGCTGGAGCAATATCCACAACGAGCAGCTTAGTGGAGACAGTCAATAATGCATTGCCACCGGAAGCAGAGATAAAAATACCGGCGGTTGGTGCGACACCAGTTGCCGTGTCCACAAAGCTACCAGCCGCTGTGGTACAGTTGACGCAGCAAGGTAAGCGAAACTCGTTCGGGCCTAGGTCTAAAATTTCTTTATTTAAGTCTCGTGTTATGATTTAGTGTTTTGTTGTATTTCCGTTTTGTGTTTTGGTTAATTTTCAAAATTATTGTACTCGGAAAAGAGAAAAACATGCCAAAATTTCAATAATGTCCTAAGATTTTTGCATACATCTATGAAGATAATAATAGATACAACTAAGTGCTACCACCTCCCAAATGCCAGAACAAAAACCGCGCCCAGAACAACTGTACAGCAACTGTAAAAGTACAAAGCACGTCCTGCACATTAATATAAAAAATAAAAAGATACAAGTTGTCGTCTGGCCTAAGCATATATAAAAAAACACTAGCAAGAAACCTATAAGATGCTCTACTAATATGTAACAACAAACTCAAATTTAATTTATTTGACACACTGCAAACACACACAGAATACTAAACACGTTTACCTACCTGTATGCATATGAATATATATAACAACATATATACATTCTTTTAATATGAATTAATTTATTGTATTGCTGTATATTATTTGATATTTACAATTCACTCTTTCCTTATGTTAATTTCTCTTTTATTTTTTACAAAACATTCACAATAATTTTTACTGTTGCCTCCTAACGCACTCCTCAATTCTCTCTCTAAACTCACCATCAAATTGTATCGTTATTATATAGGTCACATACCCGGTAGACCTCTAGGAGGTCGGCACGGTATGGTCTTCGGTCAAATACCCGCGCCTCCTGCCGTAGGAATATCTTCTGTACCTTTGGTGCCAGGTGCTTATCGTTCGCAACAAATTAAAAAAAAAAAAAAATTGAAGATAAAAATCTCATTTTCATTTTTAATAAGTCTTCTACGTTTTTCTCTATACTTTGTGTGGTTTTTGAATATTGAAGCACTTTCATCATTTTGATTTTGTTGTTACCGCAAATTAGAAGTGTAGTGCATTTGACTTTTACTATATTTTTATACATTCGATGTGCCTAAATTATTACAATATATATATATCAAAGATTTATATTATTTTTTATAGAATTATATAGAATTGGTGAATTTATTTTTATTGATAATATGCTTAAAAATAGTTTGATTTTTCAACTTATCAATTAAATTGAATGTGCAAATACCGTTTTTGTTATATTAGCAAAATTATGCATAGACTAGATTTGATATCTGTTTTTAATCAGTAACTTGTTACAATAAGAATACAATTATTTTAATATTTATGGAAACACATTTTCACTCTCAAAACTCGTTTAAAGGTTCTTTCTGACTTTCTGCATCATTGACTTGACTTTGACTTTATTTTCCGTCCAATTGCTGCACCTAAAAGCGTTTTCTTGTAGGCCAATTCAATGCTCTTGAAAATCGTAGCTGTGTGCTAGATTAAATCTAAGTTGCAAGTGACTTTTTAAGTTTCTAAATAAAAGTCCAAAATGCTGAGTACATTTTCAGATTAAGCTTAAGATATTAAGTTGAAGCACCTAAAAGCGTTTTCTTGATAGCTTTTTAAACGCTCCTGAAAATCGTAGCTGTGTGCTAGAACATATGCTGCGGTTGCAAACGAATATATGCTAATTAAGGCATTATTTCTATTTATACCACGCACAATCGTAATACACAAAATATACAAAGCACTAGAGCTCTTTAGAAAGAGCGTTGAAATAATATTGACCACATGTGTTGACAATTGAAACCACCTTGATAAAGTGAACTTTATATAAATACTTCCTCAAATTATAACTGAACATCGCATTGAAAACTCGCTTCTCACTTTTCAAGTACACCTTTCAGGATTGTTAGATGTAACGAGTTGAAGTTTAGAGCTTCAAATTTTGCATGCCCTTTTGACATAGATCTTTGCCTATTTTAGTTTTACCTTACCTTGTTCCTTTTTTTTTTTACAAACATTTAATAAAAATACCCACTATATTTAATACACTTACTAATTCGCAACTAATATGATTCAATTTATTGATCGATTGATTTGAACGTTGTTTTTTCTTTTCCTTACTTATAAATATTGTTGCTTCAATATGGTAGCGTGTGATTGATGATGCACTTTTCCAGCATGCAAGTTGGCTAAGAGCTTTTCCTCAAGATCTCTTTTCACGATTTGTGACTAACTGTTGCTTCGCTTCTTCTCCCAAAAGGTGGCACGCCCCTGGTGCCCTGCAATAGCCCCGTGGGCTCCACGTCGTTGCGTCGCCCAAATTCACAACAGCAGAATGCTGCGACGGGTGGAGCAACTGCATCTACAGCTGCTGCGGCTGCGGGTTCAACCACAGCATCGGTGTCAAGTGGAACTGCAACACCAACACCGCTGTACACTGGCGGTGCAAACGGTGGTGCTCCGGCTGCGGCTGCGAGTGTTGGTGGCCTGACGCCCAGCACGCCTGGCGGCGGCAGCAGTGGAAATTTATTGAGTCCACTGGCAAACACTTGCACACCAAACAGTGCGCAGGAGTTTTCCTTTAAGGCCAAACAGGAGGTGTACGTAATGCAGCGTATATCCGAACTGCAGCGAGAGGGATTATGGACTGAACGGCGTTTGCCCAAGCTACAGGAGCCAAGTCGCCCCAAGGCGCACTGGGATTATCTGCTGGACGAGATGGTCTGGCTGGCAGCTGATTTTGCGCAGGAGCGCAAATGGAAAAAGAACGCGGCCAAAAAGTGTGCCAAAATGGTGCAAAAGTATTTCCAGGACAAGGCCAATGCGGCGCAACGGGCCGAAAAAGCGCAGGAGTTGCATCTGAAGCGTGTCGCCTCCTTTATAGCCCGTGAGGTGAAGAGCTTCTGGTCAAATGTGGAGAAACTGGTCGAGTATAAACATCAAACCAAAATCGAGGAGAAACGCAAACAGGCACTCGATCAACATCTCAGCTTTATAGTAGATCAGACGGAGAAGTTCTCGCAGCAACTGGCAGAGGGCATGAATAAGAATATAGCCGAAACTCCCAGCTTAGACTCGAGTCGCCTAACATCACCCAAACGGGAGTCAGATGGTGAGTTAAGCCTGATACATTTGATAATAATTGTTTGATAGTGGAATTTTTACTCTGATATAACATTTAATTACTTTGTTTGAGATTAAGGTACTTAAATTGTTGTAGCAGAAGAAACGAAACTCTACTCGAACCTCTTAAATCAAGCACCTGATGAGAACTTCATACTGAAACGTTGTTTTGGTCTATTTTTGAACACTACGATGTTAATAAGGGATGGTCGCATTTGCGAGGCATTTGTCTGATGCGCTAAAGAAAATTTTGGCATCTGCCCTTCATTGATCCATACAAAATTTGAATTAAACTGAATTTACAATTTCTTCCGCAGATGAGTTTAAGCCAGAATCTGGTTCAGAGGATGATGAGGAAACGATTGCCAAGGCCGAGGAGGAGGCAGCCGATGTCAATGAGGAGGTCAAAGCGCTGGCCAAAGAATCAGAAATGGACTTTGATGATTTTCTTAATGATTTGCCACCTGGCTACTTGGAGAACCGTGATAAGCTGATGCTCGAGGAGCAGGGCTCTACGAAAGGCGCTGATTCATCCGTTGGTGGTGACGACAGTGATGATAGCGAATTTCAGGCCAAGGAAGCCAGCGATGATGATGAGAACACCATCAGCAAACAGGAGGAGGCGGAACAGGAAATTGATCATCAAAAGGAGATCGATGAACTGGAGGCAGACAATGATTTGACCGTTGAGCAGCTATTGGCGAAATACAAATCCGGAAAAATTGATGAGCAGCCCAGTGCAAAGAGGCGAAAAATAGCGGTGGAACCCTCGGAGGTGGACTCGGATGATGATTCAACCGTTGTTGAGAATTCAACCGATGACAGCGATGTGGAAACCAGCGACGAAGAGGATGAAGAGCTTTCTACCATCAAGACTGATACTGACCTGGACGAGGCAGAACAGGAGGGTGGCCTAAAGAGCCTGCTAACCGATGCCGATGGCTCCAGCTGTGGAGCTGCGGGCGTTGCAGCTGTTGGTAGCAAAGACAACAAGGACGACATGTTGAACGATGCGGCGGCATTAGCCGAAAGCCTACAGCCCAAGGGCAACACTCTGTCCTCAACGAACGTGGTGACGCCTGTGCCCTTCCTGCTGAAGCATACTCTGCGTGAGTATCAGCACATCGGTCTCGACTGGCTGGTCACGATGAACGAGCGCAAACTGAACGGCATCCTTGCCGACGAAATGGGCCTGGGCAAGACGATACAAACGATAGCGCTGCTGGCTCACTTGGCCTGTGCCAAGGGAAACTGGGGTCCACATTTGATTGTGGTGCCCTCATCTGTGATGCTGAACTGGGAGATGGAGTTCAAGAAGTGGTGCCCCGGATTTAAGATCCTCACCTACTATGGTACACAGAAGGAGCGGAAGCTCAAACGCGTCGGTTGGACAAAACCAAATGCGTTTCACGTTTGCATCACTTCCTACAAGCTGGTCGTTCAGGATCAGCAAAGCTTTCGACGAAAAAAATGGAAATATCTCATCCTAGACGAGGCCCAAAACATTAAAAACTTCAAGTCACAGCGTTGGCAGCTGCTACTCAACTTTTCCACCGAGAGGTCAGTAAATAGACCAATTAAACTATATTAAAATATTTTGTGCTATTACCAATAAGCAAGCACCAAAAATCAGTAACCAAGCGACTGCTAAACTAGCTTGGCGACTACGCTTGGGTGCTAAAATTAATTAACGCTATAATGCCGTATATTATATAAAGAGCATACTAACCCAAGTAGCATGCTTGTGGCCTTGTTTTGAGACACTGTTTTTGTTTTTATGTTAATATTAACTTTGGTTTTTTATTGTTTACATATTCTTACAGTCTAATTTAACGGTAAAAAATAATCTTAAATTATATTCTCTTTCTATTATCGTTCACTAGACGTTTGCTACTAACGGGAACACCGCTGCAGAACGATCTGATGGAGCTCTGGTCCCTGATGCACTTCCTCATGCCGTATGTGTTCTCCTCGCATCGCGAGTTCAAGGAATGGTTCTCAAATCCCATGACTGGAATGATCGAAGGCAACATGGAGTACAATGAAACGTTAATAACGCGTCTACACAAGGTAAATATAACCGATGACAATGATGCTATGTGTATGTGCCTGTGTGTTTGAGACGACACCTAAAAGCGTTTTCTTGTGGGCCAACTCAATGCTCTTGAAAATCGTAGCTGTGTGTCAGATTAAATCTAAGTTGCAAGGACTTTTTGAGTTTTAAATATTAAAAGTCCATAACACTAAGAACATCATTCCAGGCAAAGTTTTAGAAATGTAATAGCACCTAAAAGCGTTTTCTCGATAGCTTTTTAAACGCTCCTGAAAATCGTAGATGTGTGCTACATAAAATCTGAGTTGCAAGTGACCTTTTGAGTTTTTCGTACGGAAAGTCCATAACACTGAGAACATCATTTCCAAACTAAGTTCACGATATAGAATAGCACCTAAAAGCGTTTTCTTGATAGCTTTTTAAACGCTCCTGAAAATCGTAGCTGTGTGCTAGAGCAAACGCTTCGGTAGCAAATGAATTTATGCTAATTAAGGCATTAATTCTAATAAAACCTCGCACAAGCTTTTTAAAATCTTTAGATTTCAATAAAAAACCTCCTGCAAGCGCACTCTGTGTCACATTGAACCCTCATGTGATGACAATTTGTAAACTTGCTAGACTAAAATGAAGCTACGACTTATCCATGTGTTCATGCAATAAAATCAAATTGATCACATTGAATACGTGCTTTACACTCGCCTATAGATATTCTATTTTAATACGCTGTTGCAAGCGCACTCTGTGTCACGTTGAATCCTCGTGTGATGACAATTTGTAAACTTGCTAGACTAAAATGAAGCTACGACTTATCCATGTGTTCATGCAATAAAATCAAATTGATCACATTGAATACGTGCTTTACACTCGCCTATAGATATTCTATTTTAATACGCTGTTGCAAGCGCACTCTGTGTCACGTTGAATTCCTCATGTGATGACAATTTGTTAACTTGCTAAACCAAACCTAAAGCTGCGACTTATCCATGTGATTGTGTCCTTTTAAAATTCTTACATTGAATACGCGCTTTACACCTCATTTATTTGCTTTTTGATATTGTTTTAATTTGAGAAATCATGTTAATCAATTGTTTTTATTTCCTAAGGTCATTCGTCCATTTTTGCTGCGACGCCTTAAAAAGGAGGTGGAGAAGCAAATGCCAAAGAAATACGAACATGTTGTCATGTGTCGGTTGTCCAATCGTCAGCGTTATCTGTACGAAGATTTCATGAGCCGTTCCAAGTGAGTTTTACAACCAAAATTTAAAAAGTGATCGTTTTAATAAAATATTCTCTTCTTTTTAGAACTCGCGAAACATTGCAAACCGGCAATTTGCTGAGCGTGATCAATGTGCTGATGCAGCTGCGCAAGGTGTGCAATCATCCCAATATGTTTGAGGTGCGTCCAACGATATCACCGTTTCAAATGGAGGGCATTACATTTCATACGCCACGACTAGTCAGCAACATCCTGGAGTATGATCCGTTCACGGTGAGTTTGTAGCTGCTGACCACAGAAATGCAGATACAGATAGAATATGAGATGATGATAAACTGTCACTGAATATTGCGACTCAATCTATTTTGGAGAGAGTTGCGATTCTTATAGGATGTTCGCTGTTGCGAGGCATTTGCCTGATCTTAAATTTAGAACATTTAAAGTTTTGCGTCTATATTAGAAAATTGACTCATTTTCTGCTTATTTTTGTCGCCTTACAGCAAATCAATTTGGAGACTGTGAATATGCTGCTGTTGCACCTGGAGCAAACGCTGACCGCCTACGTCTCGCACAAGTCGCGCCTGCTGTCGCCGTCACGCAAATTGATCGAGGAGATCGACAGTGCACCGCAGCCTCCGCCGCGCTGCCCGAATGGCAAATATCGTTTTCACATACGCGTGCGGAGCGCGGAGTTGGCGCAGCGCATTAAGCTGCAAGCGGTGCGTATTGGCGCTAGTCCGGCAATGAGACTGGAGGGCAGCAAAATTGTTCCCATGCGCAGCCTGTTGCCCAGTGGCCATGTATTGAAGCGTGTTAGCGGCACCATCAATCCCATTAACATGGCCCTCAAGCCAGTTATTATCAATAGCCTTATGACAACGACGGTGACTGGCAGCAACAGCAGTGCTGGTGGTGCATTAAATATGCTGAGCAGCAGCAGCTCCAAGCTGATGAGCTCACGTTCACCAATCAGCGCGCCAACGCCAGCCAAGGTGGCCAAGACAATGCAGGATGGTAAACCATTTTTCTATCTAACACCAGCAACAAATGCCGGTGGCGCTGGAGCGCGACTTACGCTAACCAGCAAAACAGCGGCGACGGCGGCGAGTACAGCAGTGGGAGGCGCCACAAGCGTAACGAGTGGAAATTCAGCACAGCTGCAGCAGTTGAGCAAGGAGCCAATTGTTAAAGATTTGGCCACGCATGTCAAGTTGACGGCACAAAGGCAAACAAATGGCAAGGCCCAGGAGGAAAAGAGGTCTACGTCAACGCCCGAGGAAGCCGAGGATCCGTATAGAGTACAACAACTAGTTCAAATGCGCAAGGAGCAGCGATTGGCATCGCTCAAACGGATGGCTGTCATTAACCGCAGACGCACTGATGCCACGCCCATATATGGGGCCGATTGCCGTCAGACGATTGAGCAATGCATGCAATCAACGCGAACCCTGAAGCATTCCACATGGCAGACACGTGGCTATGCCAACTGTTCGATTGCGATGCGGCAGCAGAGCGACAACTGGTCCCTCAATCTCCTGCTAAAGAACTACGAGCTGCGCTGCCTGGAATTGGCTCCCATCTTTGCCAATTTTGTGATTTATGTGCCGTCGGTGTGTGCGCCACGAATTCGTCGCTATGTGCAGAACTTATCGTCAACTCATTGGCAGAATGAGCGGCAAATTGAGGCGACGATAGCGCAGACAGTGTCGCCCAAGCTGACGCTGCTTCATCCAATAATCTCGGCGATGACGACGCAGTTTCCCGATCCGCGTCTCATCCAATATGATTGCGGTAAGTTGCAGACAATGGATCGGCTATTGCGGCAGCTTAAGGCAGATGGGCATCGTGTGCTGATCTTCACCCAAATGACAAAAATGCTTGACGTGCTGGAGGCATTCCTTAATTATCATGGCCACATTTACCTGCGACTGGATGGCTCGACGCGTGTCGAGCAGCGACAAATACTCATGGAACGTTTCAATGGCGACAAACGGATTTTTTGCTTCATTCTATCGACACGTTCTGGCGGCGTGGGCATCAATTTGACCGGCGCTGATACTGTGATCTTTTACGACTCGGACTGGAATCCAACGATGGACGCCCAGGCGCAGGATCGTTGTCATCGCATTGGGCAAACGCGAGATGTGCACATATATCGATTGGTCTCGGAGAAAACCATTGAGGTGAACATCCTGAAGAAGGCCAACCAGAAGCGGATGCTTAGTGATATGGCCATCGAGGGTGGAAACTTTACGACCACCTTCTTTAAGAGCTCCACTATAAAAGATCTGTTTACCATGGATACGGCACAAACAGAGCAGGAAGACAGTCAAGATAAGCCCGATGACAAAGACAAAATTATCGCAGCTGAAGTCGAGCCGGCGATCGAAGCGGAGAAACAATCATTGCGCGCCTTCGAGCACGCACTCGCCGCTGCCGAGGACGAGCAGGATGTGCAAGCCACTAAAACGGCCAAGGCCGAGGCAGCCGCCGATCTGGCCGAGTTCGATGAGAACATACCCATTGCGGATGATGTCAATGCAGATGTAAATGGTGCGGCGCCCATTGAGCTCAGCAAAGCCGATCTGGAAATGCAAAATCTTGTCAAGCAGGTAAGCGGTGTGAATTGATCGGTTTTGTCTGATAATCTGTGAATATGGGCAGCGCTTGCTTCAATCGTGCATTAAATGAGCTCCCCAGTGATCTTTTAATCAAGCGTGCGCTGCCCAGAGAAACTTCAACTTTGAAGCAGACGTTCAGACATAGTCGAAGCGATTTAATCCACGCTCGATTATATCACTCAACGTCTGACATAATTATAAAATAATCACAAAATATATACCCCTAACGAATATTGTTTCCCCATTGCCAATCCCATATCTAGCTCTCGCCAATTGAGCGCTATGCTATGCGCTTTGTGGAAGAGACGGGAGCCGCGTGGACAGCTGAGCAGCTGCGCGCCGCCGAAGCGGAACTTGAGCAGCAGAAACGTGAATGGGAGGCGAATCGCCTTGCTGCCATGCAAAAGGAGGAGCAGCTACTCAAGCAGGAAACGGAGGCCGAAGAGCTACTCACATACAGTCGCAAGGATGCCAGCAATCAGGTTAATACCACCAAACAAGATTCCAATCTAAGCAAGCGAACAATGGGTGTTGGGCTAAGCGTTAGGTTAACCAAACACAATAAGCGGGATAATCGATTCAGTCATCAGGGGGTAGGTGGGGCATCGGCAAGTCGAGTCGGGTTAAGTCGAAGCGTAAGCATCAGCAACAGGCAAAGATCAAATGAGCAAAAGACGTCATTGGCTGGTTCGGTGCGCACGCATAGGAACAGCCTCAATTCGAGTGCACTGACTAGAAGCAGCTGCAACAGTAGCAACAACAACAGCAATAGCAATAGTAACAATAGAATTTGGCAGACACGCCTACACTCGCTGGGCACAGCCGTCGAACCAAGCGCAGCCACAGCAACGGCGACGGCGCCCACTAGAAAGACAACGCGCACAGCAATGGCAGCAGCAGCAGCAGCCAGCAGCTCAGCTCAGTCGACAATTGAGGAGCAGCGACCCAAGCGTCAATCAGCCAATATAGCAATGAGCAAGATGATGAAGACGACGCCAGTGAAAGCCACGACTGCAGCAGCAGCAGCTTCTTCCTCAGCCAAGGAGGGTAAGATACAATCGCGTCGCAGAGAGAGCGTCTCCCTGACGACGGCTGCGGTAACGCGACGAAGGCTTCTTGAGCGGCGAGCGACGATTTCATCACCCTTGGCCCTAAAAGAGCTTGCAAAGAGCGATGATAGCGATGATGAGAGTGATAACGATAATGAAGATGAAGAGGAAGATGAAAATGAAGAGGAAGAAGAAGAGGAAGATGAAAATGGAGAGGAAGAGGAAGATGAAAATGAAGATGTTGAGAATGAGAATGAAGATGAGAATGATGAAGAGAGTGCATCGGTTTATGTGGAAGAGGAGGTGGACGGAGAGGAGGAGGAAACTGCTGTCTCTGACTCAAATTCAGGCTGTGCTTCAGCCTCTGCATCTGCGTCTGTCCAGGAGGATACAACTCAGACAGATGATAATGATGATGAAGAAATGCATATGGAAATGCTTGATGATGATGGTGATGTGAATGTTGACAATGACGATGAAGATGAGGATGACTCGGAGGCTGACAATGTCGATTCGGATGCCGATGTAAATGTGGAGTCGCAGTCCTTTTCGAGCTATGCCACAGCTGGCGGCAGTTTGGATGGCTGGAGTGCGCATGATCAAGTTCAAGATACAACGATGACAAGTTCCACATATTACAATGTTTCCGAAGAATCGGACACAGATGATCCCAATGATCCGCTGTCGTTGGCCAAAGCGGAACCCAACAAAACGACAGATGCCAAGGAATCGACGCCTGTCTTGCAACGGCAGCGTAGCAGTAACAGCAGCAGCCGCGGTGGCGGTGGTGGCAGTGATGATGCCATTGGTCACACGCCACGCACTCGATCGCGCGGATCTGTAAAGATCAATCTGTGGACTCTGGATGTGAGTCCTGTGCTGAGCACACAAAAAGCCATCGGCGGTGCTGGTAAAAATGCAAAGAGAGAACGAACGACACCACCAGTTGCTCAAGAGGCAAAGCAGCTAATAGCATCTAATAATGTACAGACACAGGCTGGTGGCAGAAACGCAAGCAGGCGTCTCCTCGAAAAAGGAGAGGGGCAATCATTGACTTTGCTAAATCGCTGGATAACCAAAACGCCCCGTGTATGTCTACGCTCCAGCAATGCAGCAACAGCTGCTACAGCCAGTGCAGCAGGCGTAGCCTATACCATGTCTGGTACCCATTCGAATGGTGCCAGCAGCAACAGCAGGTGATTGAGTTCAGAGTGTCACATCACAGTATTAACAATATCTTTAAAAAAAAGTGTCATCGACAAACCTGTGCTGAAGATGTGTCGAGCTCTGAAGCTGTGTGCGCTGTGTGGTTTTTAGTGGGCGTCCAAATTGGCCTAATTTAATTGTTACACATACACAAACACACGCATACGTATGCACCCAATATTACTGTTGTTGTACGGGTGTCTGTGAAGCAGCTGAAGAATTTTAATGTTTCATTGATGAGCATTTTATAATAGACTGTAACAAGCTTCCTTCTAAGCTAGTGAGGTGGCGACATAAAACCGAAGTCTTCATACAGTAAGGCTAAGAGAGAATTGGGTTTAGAATTTAGGGTAACAAATTGTGTTTAGCATATAGATAGATCAGGGGGCAATAACGATAATTGCTTAAGTGTTGTGGACCACAAAATTGAGGGTCTCATGGGCTGCTTGGCAGGCTCTATGCCACACAATATTGATATTTTGTAAAGGATTATTTAACTTTTGTGGCACTGTGATTGCTGTTGTCCCCTAAATGCATAAGATATTTAACAAGAAACGCGAGCCCACATTGTATATAATAAACATTAACAAAATATCAATAAAATATAGTTTACAGATTTTGTATTATTTAAGCTGTGTTATCTTTAAAAAAAGTAACTAAAAAAACTCCTTGTATTATCATTAATTTCGTTGTTAAAAAATTCTGTTCTCTAAGTCTTTAAAGAAAAACTCTCCACGACTATTGCGCCTTAGTTTATAAGTATCTCCTTAGGTAACTTTTTAACTGTATGGTAAATGTTCATATTTTTCGATCATTCGATCATTTATTTTGTATTATCAAAAAGAGAGAAAAACATCATAAGTATATCATAAAACAAGTTTAGCATTAACAAAACAACAATCTAAAGACTATAAGCATATAGATTGACTAACAAATAAAAC
The DNA here is from genome assembly GCA_035042405.1 of Drosophila demipolita. Taxonomy (NCBI): domain Eukaryota; kingdom Metazoa; phylum Arthropoda; class Insecta; order Diptera; family Drosophilidae; genus Drosophila; species Drosophila demipolita. The sequence continues at coordinate 6,478,005 of JAWNLI010000033.1, forward strand.
GCAAGAATCGATTCGAATTGCTTTCAAAAAAGATATAAAAAAAGAAACTAAGACGTTGTGGTTTTTATTTATACGGACATATTTCGTGCGTGTGTATTTAAAAGACATATCCTTATAGAAGACAATTGCACAAAGTTGGAAAAGAATAACCGGAAAACAGTAAAGATTCAAACATATTATTTTCTGTGTTAACGAATGTAGAATTCTGTTTTGGTGACGCATAATATAATAAAAAAAGAAGTTAAATAAAATAAAAAAACTGCAAGAGTTTAAATATAGACTTTGCCAATTGTTCTTAAGCGCCGTACGAAATGGTTCCGGTTATAAAGAAAAAGCTACAACGCCAATTTATGAATAATCCATATAGATACAATCGAAACGATAGTTCCTTCGTTATTTCGTTAGTTACTTACTAAGCCAATGAACAACACCACCAAAACAGAGATTCTTCATACGATACGAAAATAATGTAATATGCTTCGTTTATTCTTTTCTTTAACTTTGCTCGGCACACACACACGCACGCACACTCAATACACTCTCAGGTCTGGATATCGCGCAATAGTATGGAACAAATGCCGGTAAGTAAATCGGAATCAGTTCGAGTCCCAACTATCACTCCAAACAGAATATAAGTAAAGATTGGTATTTATTTATGATAGATGTGGTGCCCGCCAACGCCGCCGCAGGATAACGATGATATTTACATTGATCACTCGCTGTCGTTTATGTACGATCTGGTCCCCATACCCGAAACGGAACTGCCGCCCGTCTATATACGACGGGAACTCAAGCGATCCCGCACCGATGCCGGTTTCGATGGGTGTCGTCGTCCGAATAAGGTGCGACGCGAGGATAACTATTTGCCGCCTCGTTCTCTGTTTGACCGTCCAACGACACAACTGGCGAGGCTTCGGCGCGAGTTGAAGAATCAGCGTTTCCGCGGCAGTTTTAAGCCCAATTCGATGATACCGGGCTTAAAGCCACAGTTGCCGGCCAAGCCGATGACCGAGCCGGAGGCGATGAGCGAGTGGTGTGTCTTTGAGGATATGGCTATCCTGCATGTTTTGATCAATTTGCAGGGGTTGCCGTGCAGTCTGATGCTCCTCTCACCAGGCCAGACGCCGAACTGGGATTTGGTCTCGGAGCTGGTTAACTTCTGCTCGAAAACCTATCGTTCGGCAAGGCAATGTCGCTGGCGCTACGAGACACACATCCAGCCGCGTGAGGAAGGCAAAGTGGTCGAGAGTCCCAAGAAACAAAAGAAACTGAAGCCCACGTTGCGCACGGAGTATATGAAGAGTCCGTTGCGCTACTTGCGCACCACCCAGCTCTATGCCAGCGATAACAATGCATCGTTCTATAAGGTGATGCGCCAGCGCTTTGATACCATCAAGACGGCCTACTTGAAGAAGGCGCCGCCTCCAAAGCGCCAGTACAATGCGCCCAGTCTGATGAATCCCAAGCATATGGAGGTGCTGCAAGAGTTCGGCATTAACAACTACGATCAGCCCGTATCGCCCATGAATATAGCCGTAATGAAGGCCAACAAAATGCGTGAAAAGCAACGCAGCCAGATGCCACCGATGCAACAACAACAACAGCAGCAACAACAACAACAACAACAACAACAACAACAGCAGCAGCAGCAGCCAGTGCAGCAACAACAACAGTCAGTGCAGCAGCAGCAGCAACCAGTGCAACAGCAGCAGCAACAACAACAAATGCAGCAACAACAGCAAGTCCATCAGCAACAGCAACAACAGATGCAGCAGCAACAGCAGCAGCAGCTGCCAACAGTTGCCACTGTGCAGCAAACAGTTGATTTAATGCCAACTACAACAGCAACAACTGTTTCTGTGGCCGCCGGCAATACGGGTCAACTGCAACAATTACAGATACAACATTTGACTAGCGCTAATGTGGCGACGACGCAACAAACAGCAATTCTGCTACATCCGCCACAACAGCAACAACAGCTGCGCACACAGACCACAACACAACAACTTGTTAAGACCATTGTGGGCACGACAGCTAATCTGACAGCGGGCCAGCTACATCAGCTGGCGCAGCAAAGTTCGGCTAATGCGGGCGGTACGGTGCAGTTACAGGCTGCACCGCCAGGCAGCCAGTCTAGCGTTAGTGTTGTGCTGACCACGCCAGTCCAATCGCTGCCCATCGCCACGCACAGCAGTGTGAATGCCAACTCAACAGCTCAAATAGTTTCCATATCGTCGCAGACGCTACCAGCGAATACGCCGCCGCAGTTGGGTAGCATTGTGCAGACTCAAACACTGCCGCAAGTTGTTTCCGTTGGACCTCTGACGACGTCCAGTGGAGGTCAACAACAGCAGCAGACGGCAACAGGTACCGTGACGATGTTGCGTGGCCAGCGTCTTGTTACGGCTGCTGCAGCCGCTGCTGCGGGTAATACGACTTTGCACGATGTGGTCTTGCAGCAGCGCACCACGGCAAGCGGTCAATCCATTGTATCCATGCCTGCCCTGGGACAGAGTGTGTCAACTGCACAATTCCAAACCCAGTTGCGTCTGTCTGCCGTTTCTGGCTCACCCGCAACACAAACCACCCAATTGGTCACCACCAAGGGTATACCTGTCAGTGCATTGCAGCAGACTGGCAAAACGGTGCTGCCCGGCACTCAGCAGCAAACGCCGCACATTCAACTCTACAGACAGCGGAATCTCAAAGTGTTACAGGCTCCACAAGTGGCACAGGGAAGCGTCGTTAGTGGTGGCACTACCAATTTGAATCAGACTGTGGTGCAAACGGCTGGCGGTGCCTTAGCTACGGGCACCATAATCCAAGCAAGCAATCTTATGCAGACACCCACGCATGTGACCAGTCAGAAAGTGGCAGTTTCTAACATGCCGGGCGCCACCACTGTGCAAGCGGGCAATGTGGTTAGCTCGGTGCAGATGCATGGCCAGGCACGGACGCAGTTCATCAAGCAAATGGCAGTCGGAAAGCAGGGAGTGCAGCGCCAGATGATCACTACTGATGGCAGCGGCGGCAGTAGTGCAACTAGCGATATGCTGCTGGTCAAGCGACACAACATACTCGCCGCACAGAAAGCGCAACAGGCCACTGGACCTCTGTTTACTACAACCACCAGCAGCAGCAGCGTCGTCACCCAGCAGCAACAACAGTTGCCTGTTGCGGGTGTGGTGCAACAACAGACGCAACAGGTAACCCAGCAGCAGATTGCCTCACTCGTTAAGGCTTCTACGGCGGCTGCAGCCAGTGGCAGCAGCGTTAGCGCTGGTGGCGTGACAGTGTCGGCGACGGGTCCGCCCACAGTGCAGGCTGGCAGCGTGAACATGACATTGCCACAACTCAAACCGGGCAGTCAGATTAAGGTGACGATGCCAAATCAAATGCGACACCTGCAAGTGCAACAACAGTTGGGTATGCCGCGGAAAATCAGTCGCATGACACAGCTGGTGAGCGCGTCTGGGCAGCCCACGGCCACCAATATTGTGACCACAACTACAGGACCCGGGCAACAGCAACAGACGATCACAGGCGGGGTCTCCCTTTCGTCAGCAGCCCAACAACAACAGCAGCAGCAACAAGTCCAACAGAAGACAACTGCTGGTGGTGGCAGCTTGCAGGCGCAACTGTTGCACATACAAAACACCAAAGCGGTAACAGTGCAACAATTACAGCAAGTGGTCCGCAGCGGTCAGCCAGCGGGTCTTGTACTGGGCAAGACAAGTGTAGGACGCGTCATACCCGTTTCGGTGGCATCGCAGGCCACACAGCGTCAGACGATACAGGTAAGTGTCTGGGCAGCTCAGTCGAAATGTTGCATTAGTTCTGCTAGTTAGTCAAGCTTTAATCGTTTTAATATTATTAGGTGGTTTCGGCTGCTTCAGCGCAGGCCTTGGCTGCGGGCAACCTGCGCACCGGTCAGAACATAGCCAGCGCCTTGAAAGTGGCCACCTCTGGTGGTGGTCAGACCACCCAGCAGACTTTAATTGCGGCGCTACAACATACTCAACGGCAAAATGCCAGTCCTGTGCGACTGCAGACCACAGCCGGTGGCAACTTGTTAGCTGTGGTGCAGCAACAGCAGCAGCAGCAACAACAGCAGCAGCAGCAACAACAACAACAACAACAACATACAAACATTACCGGACCCACTGCGGGACCGGCTGAAGTAATGACAATAACGCAGACGACAGCAACGCTACCGACGGTTGCCAGCCTGCAGCAACAGCAACAACAGCAGCAGCAAGTTGGAGTTGTGCAACAGCAGCAGCAACCGACGACGCAACAGGTACGAACGCTGGTGAAGAAAAAGATCATGATCAGAAGCGAGAAAGAATAACATTTAGCGAATCATCGCCTAAAAGCCGGCGTACGGCCACGCAATCGGCGCTGCATCACAACCAATACCAATACCAATACCAATACCAACACCAACATTCACACCAAAAACACCACAACAACAACCACCAATCCCACAGAATGCACCGAATGCATCGAATGCATCGAATGCGCCGAATGCACACTTACAAGCACCACAACAACCACAACCAAATGCATCGTCGCTACAATTACACCGGCTCATCTATTAGAAGCAAACAATTTCGATCCAAATCAGTGACACAACAAAATTATTGATGCTTTTCATTTATCATTGTTCAATGTGTCCGCCAATCAATCAATCAATCAATCAGTCAATTCAATTCAATCGATCAACCTATCAGTCAGTCAAATAATCTCAATCACTACATAAATTGTACTTAAATCCCTTTTGTTTCGATTGGTTTTACAGCCTTAAGCGGCTCCTTCTCTCTCGCCTGCTGCAGCATCCTGAACGGGATTTGAATGACGATGTTGTGTGAAGGGCGTGGCACACAAAACACATACACACACACACAGCACACACATACGCAGCTTAAGGCTGGTATTAGTTGTGATTATATAAATAAGTTCATAAGTGTATTCATTATTAATGTATATTTAGCCAAAAACTTTAAAACACAAAACTGTATATCTAATTCCTTAAGCTATCCCCTAGCTTATAGACATAGAATATACTTCAAATATATATATATATGTAACTTTAATTATTAACTTTTTATTATACGTAAATACCTATACATCCTGATATAGTAAATGATAAAAGAAAAAGTATTATAATTATAACAAATGAGTTTATTATTATGGTTTAGGTATAGCTGTTTTTCCAGCAAGACTGTCATCTAGTCTAGCAGATCTAGGGAACTGCTATTCCACCCTTATCAAGTAATGTAATGTTTCTGTTGTTTAATGTGAACTGTCACATATTGCCAAGGTAACCAATTTTATGCACAACAAATGGAATTGTGGTATCCAAACTCCTTTTCGAGGCAGTCACAGTTTGCAATCATGTCGTTGTTCAACGTGTGCAGCTGGTGGTCAGTGCAATGTGCCGACATTGCTGGCGAATATGATGTGGCCAGTTTGTTGTGTGCTCGTTTTGGTCTCGAGGCACAGGAGAAGGATTACATCATAGTTGGCTCACAATCCGGACAGCTGAGCATTTACTATCCGCATGCCAATGGATTTGATGCCACAGATCTGCTGCTGGAGACGCAACTGTCAGCGCCTATTATAGGACTCCATGCGGGAAAGTTTAGCGGGTAATTCAATTGCAGTGTGTTGAGGACTATGTGAGAATTTACCCATTGATTAACTGCAGCAATGTGCGCAACGAGAATTCGAATCAACTGGGCGTGCTGCTGCCCAATGCCATTGTCATCTATAATGTCCAGGCACTGAGTGGACTGGCTGAATATGGCACACAGTTAAAGCTGCAGCTGCAGGCGGAGCACAAGTTTCAGCGTGTTGCCTTCTCCATGTGCCAGGGCCATTTTGGTCAAGTGAAGGGTCGGGAGTTCTTTTGTGTGGTGCATTTGGATGGCACACTGACGTTCTATGAGCAGGATGGCATTAGTTACGAGTGCCGCTTTCCCGGACAACGCTGTCTGCCAGCTCCGGTGGTTTATTGCCAGCGCACTGATAGCTTCTTCCGCTTGAATGCCAGCTGGCACCTGCAGTGCTTCACGTATCAAGATCTATCCCATTCGCTGGTCACCAAGAGCAGCTATCAGCCCATCTGGTCGCAGTGCATTGGCGAGGGCATCCTTGACATGCGTGTTGTGCAGCTGAAAGAGTAAGTCACTCTGGCGAACAATACCTCCAATCTACAACTATCCTTTATAAATACTTTAGAAGCTGCTCCTACATTATGATTCTGGGCGAGCGCAATTTCATCTGCTTGGATGACAATGGCAAGTTCAATTTTATACTCAAGCTCGACTATGCACCCATGTGCTTCTTCAGCTTTGTGGTGGGTTATTATTTTGGTAAGTATGCCAGTCAATTAAGAGTATATCTCCGACTACCATTGCAGTTGATTCCGTATCTATCTATGTACCTAAATTTAGAGCCTGGTGCCCGTCTGCTAACAGCCATTGTTTCTGATGGCGGGAAGCTGCATATCTACGAAGAGGCAAACATCATTTGGGCAGCTCAGTGGCAGGAGTCGACGCCTGTTGCCATACAGCGCTCCAATGTCCAGAATATGGCTGGGAGCATTGTCACCCTAACCGCCACGGGGCAACTCAGTGTGGGCTATTTGGGTGCCCAGCCATATCAGTTTCAAGTGAATCCACTTAACGTTGAGAAGCTGAGCTTTGCTGAGGCGCATAAGCAATTGCAGCAGCTGGAAGACGAGATCATGGAGTCTGTCGACATACGCGACATGGACGCCCTCAATCAGCAAGCCGCGGATCAGGTGCGTCTGAGCTTCAGCATACAGCAGGAGATATTCGATGATTTGGACACATTATTGCTCGATGTACCCGCCGATGTGGCGGTAAAGGAGCTGCCTTCAGCTAAGGGCCAATTAAAGATCAAAGTCAAAGCGGAGCTGAAGGAACTGCAGTTGGTTATACAAACGCCAAATGGTGTACGGTGCAGTCAGGAGACACTCAGCCTTATGGATGTGGCACCGGGCAGTACAAGGGATATATCGCTGGAATTTTACATAGCGGAACTGCTGCATGTGCACAGCACACGTATCGAGGTGATTGCCTCGTTTGTCAGTCCACGGGTAGGTTGAAGACTATTTACCCCTAAAGGGGCATGGGCTAATCTCCGACTGCTTCTCCAGGGCATACCGCGCGTCATCCAGCAAAGCGCCTATCTGCCGTTGTCTATGTTCTATCGCAGCTGCTCACCTCAGAAGGCGGCTGGCATTAAGTTGACCTACAGCATTACCAGCAAACATGTGCCGCCCAAGCTTGCCACCTTTTTTGCTGAGTTCCTGGTAGGGGAGAGCGAGAGTCAGGCATTGGGACTGCAGCTACTCTGTCCCGGTCTGGATAAGTTAACGGAGGTCATTACAGTGGTGGCTGCAAAGAATTCGAATCGTCTAAGGTGCGGTTTGACAGCTCACTTAGCTGGGCTCTACTGTAGCTATAATATTTTCTATTACAGAATTCAATCGGACTATGTGGAAACTTTTGCCATGGTCTTGGAGCGCATTGTGGAGACCACGTTGCGTCTGGATAGCGATGCGGGTGTGCTCAAAATGCATAAGAAGAAGCCCAAACGAGGCGTACTCAATCGCTGTGTGGAACGCATAATGGCTGCTCCCTTTATGCCCATTCAGCCCATTCTTCATCGCATCGATGTGCACCACGAGACACAGGAAACCATACGCCAGCAAACTGTGAGTGTTTTGGGAAAGTGAGAGTGGGCAGGTGGTTCTGAGCTGTTGTGTTATGACACTTGCAGGAACAACTGGAGTCGCTATGGCAACAATTCAAAACACTACAACGTGAACTACAGGAGCAATCGGAGAGCGAGCCCAAAGAGACACTGACTATGCAGATAGAGGCGAACTATGACCACCTGATACTGGAAGGCGACAAACTGGTCGAAATACGACGCGACGAGCAAAGGTAACTTTTACTATCTACAGTAATTATCCACCCATTCACTGAGTGCTTACAGTGGCTCACAACAGGAGCTGTCTGCTCATGAAATCTTATGTTTTTATATAATAAGTGCATTATGAACTATCGGAAATTCTAGCATTTTATGCATGATTAATTAATTTAATTTTATATAGTGGCAGAGGTACTCATAGTTGCCTTTGCTTCTCCTGCTGAGCGATGGCTGTAGTTTATTTTCAGCCAGTGTAATTGGATATGTATACTTAATTTATTTATTAAATGGTGTTGTTGTTTTTTCGTGTGACTTATTGATTTTCCTTCTTGTTTAGGCAGCGTAGCGACCTCAACTGCGCCATTTCATTGGCAAAATGGATAATTCAGGCATTGAACCTGGAGGAGCGAGTGGTAAATGTTGTTAGCTCTGTGCTCAGTGTGCCTGTCGAGGACTGGACAGAATTGGTTCGTAATAGTAACAAAAATGTTAGTGGAAAAATAATGAAATTCAATTACAGAGCTGGGAAGAATCGATGGCGCCCGGCATTGATATGCTGCGTCATTTTGGACCGCTGATGCGCTCTAAGTCGACGTCAACGCATGGCCTGCTGGATGGGAATAGTGGCAGGAACAGCTTCGACTACGGTTGCTTTAGACGCCACTTTGCGACGATTTTCGATCGCATCGTGCGTTTGGCGTCCTCATCAACGGAGGAACAGAAAACAAAACAAACGCCAATCGTTAATGCAGATCAACCACAAGCGGTGCAGGATGAGATTGGCAAGATGCAGAGCATGCTGGGCAATTCACCAGTTACCCGTGTTGGAAAACCCCACTTGAGCAGCTCGTTGGAGGCCGTTGAGGACGAGGAAGAGTACGATGAGGATGATTTGCGCGATATGGGCTATCGGAAGGATTATGGTCCGCCAGCTGCAACGGCAGCTACCAATGATAATCAACAGCAGCAGCAGCAGTCGCAAAGTCAAAGTAATCGCTCCGAGTGGGTCAACGATGATTTTGAGCTGCCAACCACTGAGGAGCTGTTCAGCGATTTGGGTATTTGGTGGTAGCATCTTCATATAATCCTATCTTATACTTGTAATTGAATACATGTGAAAACTGTCAGGGAGCAGTGTTTATTTTGATATGGCAATAGAACTGGAGTTGGCTGGAATCTACTGATGTGGGCGTGTTTGTCTGCCTGTGTGTGTGTGTATGTGTGGACTCGTTTATGATGCATACTTGCAGATAAAATACGATAAAAGTCAGAGATAAAGCTACACGCTTACACACGCATTGTTCCAGAACGCAGCTGCAGTTGCAGTTGCAGTTGCAGTTACTGCTCAGTCAGACAGCCAGTCAGACAGACGCTGCATGTGCCGTGTGGGCTGAGATCCCCTGTCAGGCGGTGGCCCATGGCCTGTGCCTCGCCAACTCCAAGTCCCACACATGATACAGAGGTAAGTTATATGGACTGCTGCTCCAGTTGTGCATAGTTTAACCACAACAAGCCACCAGGCTCAACAATGCCTCGTAAATTGGCCACAATTGAGTGAGAAATGCAGACGGAAATGCCATGCGTCCAGCTGGGTTACTGACTCTACCTACTCCACTGCCTGACTGCTTGCCTGCTGGGTGGGCTGAATTGAATTTTATCACGCAGTTGATCGTGATTGGAGGACGGGCTTTTTGAACTTCAGATATAGCTGTCATATAATTAATCGGGTCATATCAGTTTGTGTATTGAGCTTTTTTGTTTTAGTTTGCAACTTTAAAACTTCAACTTCAACAAATTCTGGTAGTTTGAAATGCATTTCTTGAAGTAAAACAGCCAGTTACAAAGAGATTCTGCCAGACAGTGAGACGCTGCCTCTGGCATTTTAAATCGTGTGGGTTGTGATCGCCTGTCAGACCACAGACTGCAGACTTTGCCTGTGTCTGTGCAAGATCCGAATCCCTCTAATTGTGTATAGTGTAACCGGCTTCAGGTTGAATGCTTCACGACAATCGAGTGCGTAATATAACATAACGTCAACATGTGCCAATGGATTACTCATTTCACTGTCTGGACGAGCCAGGTGTGGATTAGTGCAATTGCGATTCAAGCACCTTTTTCAATTAAATGTGTTTGTTTTTAATGTTATTTACTTAAATATTGAAATTTTGTTGGCTTGATTTATCGTACAATATTTGGTATTGCATCTAAATAAATATAAATAAACAGTAGCACTCAAAATATCGCAAATGCTTAGTATCTTTCAAAGTGTTTATTGCCTTACTCGCACATAAATCAATAAAACACAAATATCAATAAATATTTAAATAACTTGTGAACAGATATTTGATTAGCTTTTCGCTGATTTAAGGCCATATAAATTACACCCTGAATTTCAACAATTGCGCAAGCTGTTTTGCACCAATGTGCGAGTTTACATTTTTAATAAGATGTTTCAATGTGTGTGGAATTATTCATTTACATTATTAATTAAAGCTTTATTATCAACTTGATAATTTCATCGGAAACCTTTGCAATCAAATCAAAACTAAATAAATTAGAAAGTATAAGATAAAACCGGAAGAAAGAAACATAAATCAAAATAAATATATATCTTTGGTGAGTTTATTCATCATAATATTCATTATAGTTGGGATTATATTGCTCTTTGTCTGAACAGAGCGCTGAGTATTTGGGATTGGCACCCGTCGTACACTCGGAGGCCGGTCCTCCCACCTTATAGACATGCACACCCACAGCATAGGTGCTAGCATAGTTGCAGGCCATGTTGTATATATAGAGGAAGGGATATTGAGGATTGGTGAAACGCATCATGGCACATCCGACATGTGTATTGCGACCCACCACAGTTTCCGCAAAGTGACCATATTTTTCCCTAAAAATAGAATATTCATATTATTCGATGGAGATCCAATGTGATTCGCTAACTTACAGATGCCTCGCCACACGAAACCGGGCTATGTAACTGCTATCGATGAGCGGATATTCGCCAAACCAGAGACCCATCGAGTTCTCCACTATGTTCCGCACATTTAGTGGCCATCGACGATGACGATCCACACCACACAGGTTCTGACCAACATTGCGGAAGCGATATGAATTATTGCACTCGTCATGATCAAGTTGACATGTCTTCAGGTTCAGGGTGGCCAAGTATTCCAGTTCTTCATCCCAAACCATTGTGGCCATGCGTGCTGACGGATAATAACCAGGCAGATGTCCGCCGGCTATGAAATTCCTACGTTTGTTGTGCTCATCAAGAATAAAGTTGCGATGCGCTCGCAAATTGATCATAGCAGCATCTGGTGAGCAATTCTCATTGAATTCCTGCAGAGATATAAGATAACAATTAAGGCCGGATGCTACAGTTGCTAACTATCAAAGCTTACGCCCGTATTGTTGCATGCCACATGCCAGGCGCCCTCAGCACACAGGTTGGCATCGCACCACGATTGATCGCTTCCCGAAACAGTGGCTATTGTGAGCTGAGCGCTGAGGAGCAGCAGATAAAAGCTGATGCATTGAGTCTTTTCCGGCATGGTCCCGCAGCTGCAGTAACTGTTATTAAAATGTTAATCCTGACAGTGAGCAGCACAATATTTATATACGAAACGATCCGAAATCGAATTTTTGTTTTTGTACACTTTGCGCGAGAACATTTGTATTCGGCTTGAATGGTTGCAGTTTCCCGGTTACGGCAGGTCACGCCGTCTTTTCTGAATTAATTGCAGGCACATTAACACATAAAATGTGTAAAATTACGTTACAAAAACAACGAAATGATTAAACTAACCGTAACCTGTGCACAGGGGATAGATGGATGATTACGGTTTGTTGATCCCTTATTCTCAACTCATTTAAACATGTTATTTATTATTACACATTTTGTAGATTAACATATGCACATATATAGCGGAGTGTATGTGGCCTCTATTTGCCAAAAGTACTATATGATAAACGGGCCCCAGTCACAATTGACACCAAGCATTTATTTTAAGCTCTTTTAATATATTTTGCAGCACCTTAAGCGATAATTGGAGAACGTTAGTAATTTAGATCGTAATCACTCCAAATAACACACACGATGAAATCAGAAAATGTAATTTTTGTTATTGTTGTTACAATAACAAGATGTGTTGTTTGCCAAACGAGGATAATCATTTAAGTGGTTCGATAAATTTGATCAAAGTGACAGCAATATTATTAGGATCTGGCGTCTAAACCGCGCATTTGTCAAACACAAACTGGCGACAATTGCGCTAAGTATGGGTTAAAAACCTTAATATTATTCCTATTTAAATAAGTGGTTCCCAACCAAGATCAAGGTTAAGTTCAGCATTGTGACTTCAACAATGTAAGCCTGCAAAAATTGTAAAAAAAAAAAAAATTAATAAAAATAGATAAGCAAGTGATAAACTGCTAAATAGACTTGTCTCGTACATTCAACTTGTACTTGTCTTCTGGGAAAACTAACCCATTAACTTGATTTACGCTAAGTTGAATCGAGTTCAAAGCAGATCTTTCACATGTCTCACAGATTTGTGCCAGTCAATGTGGGTGTTGTTTGCTCCTTGGTTCACTGACATTTTATTCTCCTTACTGGGCAGTTTGAGTGTGTGCATCTAACAAGTTAAACTGCTTAAGATTCCAAATACTGGTTTCTATCCATTTTTTATTCTTTTGTTTTGTTTTTTGTGTGCCAATCGCAACAGATCGGCGACAGTTCTGCAGATAAAACCAAATACAAATAATGTATGCATATTTGAACACGAGGCTTATGATCTTCGGCATCGCTGTTTTGCTATAAAGATCAAACGAAAGTGCTGTGCCATCAAATCTTAACCTGTCTAACCTGGTGACTAACACTCGTATATGAAAAAAAAAATATCTAAGCATATTCTGCTGTTAGGAGAAAAGATCGCTTCGTGCAAATTTTAATTGGGTTCCTCCTCGTTTGGGTATTTTATAGCTGAGCAGTCTTTTTTTTTGTTAGTATTCATAGTGCTCATTCAATCATTTTGGCATCGTTTGGTTAAGCTCGTTAAAGCTTAATTTAAATAATCACTGCCAGTTTCGAGTGTCTTTAACAAGCTGGCTGTTTTACAACAAATCATTAACTAATTATAAGGATTATTAAATGTAATGACACCTGTTGATGTTAAGACCCCAAAGTGGTTAATTTATTCATATATATTAATATACAAATGTGTTATTTATTGGTAAACAAAGAGTGAGATTTACTACAATTAGCTCTAATCCTATGTAAAATACACTACATACAGTGTTTATAAGTTCTCGTAGATTTTTACACATTATCATAACAAACTAATACAAACTATAAACACTGATTGATCAGTAGTTTGGATCGTAGTCTTCTCTCGTTGAGCACAGACCGGGATATAATGGATTTCTTCCCGTTTGACACTTTGATGTTGGTCTTCCAACTATATAGACGGGCGCATCCAATGCGTAGATGGATGCATAATTACAGACTACATTATAGATGTACACAGAGGGGTAGTCAGGCCGTGTGAAACGCAGTATGGAACAGCCAATCCGTGAATTACGATCCACAGTCATCTCAGCAAAGTGACCATAGTCCTCACTAAGAAATAATATTCAGAATATTATACATATGTATATAATTTTTTTTATGAAACTGTGCAATACTTACAAGTATTTCGTCACACGAAATCTGTCGATATAACTACTGTCGATAAGGGGATACTCGTTGAACCAGAGTCCCAAAGACTCTTCAATGAGGCTGGTCACATTGACATTTGGATTGCGATCTCGCCAGATGGCGCACAGATTCTGACCCGAATTGGCAAATCTATACGTGTTGTGGCAATCATCATGATCCAAAACACAAGTGCGCACATTCAGTGATGATAAATATTGTAGCTCATCGTCCCAGACCTGAGTTGGTCAATTCAAATGAATAAAGATTATCGACTTAGAGCTCTTCAAATTATGCTCACCATTGTGGTCATGCGTGCAGCGGGAAAATATCCAGGTAGCTTTCCCAGAGCAATAAAGTTTCGCCGCTTGTTGTGCCCATGTACAAAGGTATTCTTATGGCGCGAAATGTCCACCTCGTAGGAGTCGGGCTGGCAACGTCTATGGAAATTCTGCAGCAGCAGATCATCGCAAAATCTTGCAAATTATGTTCCAATTGTATTAAACGCATTTCACTTACACCATTGTTGCGGCAGGCGATGTGTCTGACGCTCCCACCACAAAGATCGGGATCACACCAATTGTACTGTTTGCTGGCGGCGAAGTGGATCAGGCATAACTGAACTACAGCCACGTAGGCAGCTGACTTTACAAATACTGACATTTTGCACAAGAACAAATCGCAAAGCGTTTCAATTGTATTTAAGTACTATTATATTTGTTGCGTGTATTAAGATTAATATGTGTTGATGTTGTGCCACATTGATTTCTGAACCGTTGGGTAATAGCAAACGCTTGAACCTAACGCTTTCAATGAGAACCTGGCCAATTCGCGTGGCTGTCTTTATTGAACGTTTCTGTCCGAATGAATAACGTCGAGCAGACAGACAGACTCCAGAGCCACACACGAGAATATCAGAATCAGTCAACCCCGCTTAGCATGTTTTGCTAACTTAGCTATCTCAAGTTTATACAATATACTTCAGATATATTTGCGTATATACACTCAGAGAAAGTTGATCGACGTTTACATTACATTATACATTGATTACATTATAATTTTATTTAACTCATATTTGTATCATCCTTACTTTCAAAATTATCATATATGCAAAAATGTATAAAATTCTATTTCAATACCTATCTCAAGATGATCTTATTATATTGATGTGATTATTTCTTGATTAAGTTGAAGAAGCTTTCACAGTGTAAAAAGAATTCTAGTTTTGTTCTCTGAGTGTATTTTATTCTTATTTCTCTTGCCATTTCGTTGAGTGAACCAAGCCTTTCTAACACGTATAACGCAAAACAACCAAGAACAAGTTTAAGCAAAAAATTGTCAATAAATAAACATAAATAATTATTTAAGGGAATGACCGGGAGAGACACGAGCAGCTACCATGTTTCAATACCAGCTTCGATTTCAGCTTCGGCTTCAGCTTCATCTTTGAATATCAAGTTTGGATATTTTTGTACACACAAAATCTAAAAATTGATTTTATACGCATTAAATATTAGATGATAAGTCAATCGACTGCGCGCTCTTCGTTGATTATTATCGATTGAGCAGCGTATGAAATAAGCTTTTTTTCAATATATAATGCCATTAAAAATCAGCAATGCTCTATATTGATCTATAGTAATCAAAGATAATACAGCAATGGGAGGGAGCGTGGTGGCGCTTGTAATTGCCTAATATGTGGGCGCCAATTGAATTGTATCTTAACGGATTTTCATGTTAGCAACGAGTTTTAGATTTAATTTAATTAGCAACCATATTCGACATATTGGTGTCAACCCATTTGACTAAGCTTAGTGAAATATGCTAATTACAAATCGCGATAACCGCGGCTATTTAAAATTTCAGCTTGATTTAGTGGCTGTAGAATTAATTTACTTCAATGTACTCATTAATATCTGCTCATTGAAACATTTAGAATATTTATAAATATATTAAACTAGTTTTTATATGCAACATTGTTTCCTGACTAATTTGATTGCTTTATAATCATATTTAATATATATTATTTATTATTATTATTATAATTTTGATTAATCTTAACTGTCTTCTTTGATGTTACTTAATGAAGCTGTAATAAAATATGCTATTATAGGTAGTGAAACTTTAGTATAATTTGCAAGCAGCTCTTATGCTTTATGGGCGCGTGGAAATATTTATTGGAATAATTTAAATTGTTATTTAAGGCGATGCAGCAAACACCAATATTACATGCATAATAAAAAAATGCATATGCGCATTTTTTACCGGATTATTCGATTAGATAATCGCCATTAGTGTCTCTCGGGCTTTGATTGTAAGCTTGAAACTTCCGTCTTAATTTAACATCGGTCGAGACAGGGCGACGTTTACATAAAAGTACTCGCCTCGTGCATAATTGCGCTTAATTGTATTTTACTGATTTTATTTAATAATGCTGATTTGATGATAAATGCTGTGAGGTCCGAGTCCGACGTATACAGAGACGAGGTACAATTTGTATATGTTTACCTCGTCTTCGCCTTTGTCAAAAAATAATTAATTTGAATTAAAATATACGTCCGCCCATCTGCCCGCTTTTAAGAAAGACACAAAAACACAACGAGTTGATTTATGCAATCAATAATATGGATATACTGACAAGAATTGCCCCTTGTCGAAATGTCTTGTTGTGTGGCAACTTGTTCGAGTCGAGTTGCAAAAATAAACAGAATCATCGACTAACCCAGCCGATGCTTAAATACACTTTTTGATAGTTTACTCTGTATCAGTATTTTGTTTTAGCATCTGATATTGATCGTAATGATTAGTTTTAATAATAATAAATTTGTGTTAAATTTATAGAAATATAGATTTACTTGATGGGTTCGAGGAGCCGTTTCACATTTCGAATAAAAATGAATACACTCTCTGTGGAAGAGTATAACACACATTGTGAAGCTGACGCCAGCGTGTCTGTTAAATCTATTTGACTAATGACATCTATATTTTACTATATTTATATCCTGTTGTCAGTTATGTTTAATCTTTCTCTGCTAATTATGTATATTTATCAATATACCCTACATCCGAATATGTTTTGCAGAGTGCAATTAAAAACCACAAAATCCAATGTGTTTTTTTTTAACAGACACGCCATCACAATTAGATTTGACGCTGAATACTTGATTGCATATTAATTTAGATAGAATCAATCGAAGCAAGAATAAAACGCCTCGAGAAACTAACTATTAATTTTAACAGCTCAAATTCATTCATTCATTTATTCCATCATATATAATCAATTATTTTCGCACGCTGCTTTTTTTTTGCGTTTTGCTTCAACGTCAAAACAAATTATATTTCTGCTCGTGTGTATTTAATTAACTAAATAAAAATAAAAACATTGAGTAACTCGTAAATTTTACTCTCCTCATAAAGTTTAAGGGCTAAATTTTATTGCGAATCAATATTTATGTCCTTTCACATGAGTGTGTTTCAAATACTTGAGTTTATTGTTAATTTTGCTGAGTGTAACGATCTGTGATTATCCTATGCTTATTTTAAAGCCAATTTTAATATGCTACTAAGTGTTTCCCTGAACAAAATCTTAAAATCCAAGAAATGTAATCAATTTTATCCGAACTTTTTAAATTGAGTCAACGCTGGTTTCCTCAAGAATGCTCGGTTCGATAAATATAAACTTGAATTACGCCAGGATAATTCGCGATCACTGTCAGGATTTCTAATTCGAATGTTGTATTTGCTGCATTGCGGTGTAAATGCGGCATATGAAAGAACTGAAATTGCCACCCCGTTGTTTGGGCATTTAGGTCACCGCCGAAGAGTATGCTTTAGTTTATTTCAACAATTGATTGCCGCATCTGCTTGAAACACTCTCACACACTCGTTCTCTCTCTTTCCCTCTGGCACACACAAAGGCCAACTCATTGACATAAATAACGCTTCATTGGCCGAGCGATTGGGTCTGTCATCGAGTCAGCGAGCAAAAGTTAGCTCTTCTGTTAGCTTTTCCGGGCTTCCTCTTCCGCATTTGCGTGGGAAAAGCCACCCGAAAAGTGCAGCCCTTGGATGGTTTACGTGGGTGTCTGCTGACATATGCCGCTAATGGCGGCCAACTCCTACGCTCCAAATGTGTCCCGGTCCAAAAGTGATTCATGCGTTTGCCACTCTGAAAGGACTTTGAAGGAGTCACACAATTCAAGGGTTCAGGACTTGTGCCGCCACAATGATGATGCATGGCAACTAGTCAACCATATGCTCGTCCCTCCCTCTCCTTGCTCGGCTTATCGCTGCGCATCTTTATGAGTTGTGTTTGCAATTGAAGGGCCACTTGGCTGGATGGCTTGGATGGGTTGTTATGGATGTGTGGTTTTAGATATCTCTTCGACTTGTCGCCGTTGTCATTTGTGCAGGGCAAACATTGCTCAAATGATAAATCGCTGATTTTAAGTAGCTGGCGACGCTCTAATGCCTATGGGACATAGATGACTGGACAGCAGCAACATTTCACAATGCCAAATTTGGCGCACGTTCTGGCGCCACAGCATAAAACGGCGCAGACGGACAGACGGGCAGACGGGCCGATATACTCACATACGCACACACATACGCTCCAATTATATACGCACCATATTGGCAAACGGCATTTGCACCAATATGGACAGGTTAGCGCCTGATAAGGAGCGAGCACGCGTCGCCGCTGGCCAAAGCTGGTGCGGCTGATGGCGCGTCGGCTCTCCAGGCGACCAACACGCGGAAGCAACAGAAGTCGCAGAACACAGTCGGTGGCCGAGGCGCAGATGTCAAAGCATTTAACTAGATTCTGTAGAATACGACGTGCATCAATCAGAGGCTTTTGTCCAATCGTCCAACAGCTGCTGCTGTTGCCTGCTTGTGCCTTGTTGCGCATGCGCTGCACGTGCCCCACTGTTGCGGCAACGATTGCGTGTTGGTGGCTTTACTCAATGGAGCGCCTGCAATTTCAAGCTCGCATATAAGATTGTATTTCAGTCTAAATCAACGTCGATTTACGAGCTTATTGTGTTAAAGTATTGCCTGTTATGCCTTCTAAGAAAATTGCCCATATGTCCAGTACCAGAGCCAGCGCAAAAGCAAGAGCCCGCGGCGGAGGCAAATGATTACCCTGTTCAAATTACACACAAAGTTGTGCACAGCCAAAAACCCCAACTCTAGACAACTTTGACAAGTATCGCTAAGCAAACATGCATAAATTGATTGCGACTCTGTGTGACTGTGTGTGTCTCTCTGAGTGTGTGTGTGTTTGTGCGAGTCTGCGAGTGTGTAATTTAACGCCCAGTCCAAGAGTAGAGCTCGCAGCACCGCCAAGTATCGAACCACTTCCTTCCGTCTGCGGCCCCAGCCAACGGCAGCCACCCCAGACGCTGTGTCGTCGCCGTCGTCTCTCTTGTCGCAATTGTTTTTTGGGTTCGTGCCTGCGAATCTGATGCCACTTAAGAAGCGAAAAAAAAAACAACTACAAAAACAACACCAACAACAAACAAGACGCAGCAACAGCATCATCATAAATATCATGCAATCCGAGCAAGCGCAATCCAATCGAAGTTCCTAAATTGAATTGGAGTTGCACAGCGAATGAAGCTTATGAAGCTCCAAGCCTGATCAATGTATATTAAGAGTCGACTTATATTTTCATATTTCCTGATCAATGTATATTAAGAGTCGACTTATATTTTCATATTTCCTGCAGTCTCTGAGTAGACTTTGGCATATCCATCTAGGTAGAGTCCAGACCAGACAAGGGCATATTAACTTTGATGCTTATCTTTATCCAGTCGACGATCTCTTCTCAAGTGTGACTTTAAGCTAAATTTTTTAAATTAATTTGATTCCGTTTCAATTAAAAACATAGCATTTAAAATTTTCATATATTTTATTAGTTTTTTTGCATTGGAAAATGTTTGTTTTTTTTTTTTTGTTTTTTGTTTTTAGGAGATGTGGCTTATAAGCATATTTATGTCATACATTTACAGATCCAGCCATATACATACATTAAGTAAATTTGATTAATATATCATTTTTATTGGAAAATGACAATTAGCTGTTTGTTTGAGTGCAACTTGGACTGAACATTATAAATATTAACACAGATTTTTTTTTAAAGGACTAATCCAAGTTTTTCTATTGAGATAAATGGAATCTTTAAAGATTTTATGTTCGAGTTAGTAAGATATAATGAAAGACAGAGCGATAGAGAGAAAAAGTTTTATAAGAAGTTAAAGAGATATAGTTAAATTTTGGGAAAATAGCCCAATTTGTTCTTTCAGTAGTTTATTTTGCAGTATTAAAAGGGGATTTAAACTAAGCAAAAATACTGTTTGTGCAATTTTCATAAATGTTTAAAGCTTAAATTGTAAGCAAAACTAAAATTTGTTTAACTAACATTACAGTTTATATGTATATATATATATATAGTATAGTAGTTTATAAGTACGCTAAATTATCGTTATCGAGTAGTACGAGTTTTATTTAAGCGATAATACACACATACAGAAAATACATCAAAAATTAACAGACACACAACATACTTTCGAGTAGTACTTAGGCCAGGGATCTAAACAATAACTTATCGTCTAAAATAAATAAAACTTATCGAAACTAAACAAAATGGCGACAACGAATGCAGATGTTGGATGTGTGAATAAAGGCAAGCATAAAGTGGTACACTTATCGAGTATATAACACCAGAGACTGTGGGATGTGGGACTTGAGGGGGGATAATGCTTAGCTTAATACTGGTGCTGTCATGGGAGTGGACATACAATCAAGTTTCTTACGTGAAACTTTTCTTGCCAACTTGCTACCCAAAATGTGTGCCAATAACACGGGCTGACAGCTTGAAATCATCTCGGACTCTCGAGTTGGAAGGTAATTTTTTGTCAATTTAAGAAACGTTTAGCTAGGGCTAAATGAAAAGAATATATATATATATATATACATATATATATATAATATATATATATATATTCAGATTAATCCACTGCAGTTCAGCACGTGTCATTGTTACTTAAAAGTATGCAATGTTTTTTTGCATTAGCCTGCATGAGAGAGTGCTTGAATGTGTGTGTGTGGGTGTGTGTGTGTGTGTGTGTGTGTATGCATAGTAACTAAATTATATGTGTACATCCATACTCAGTGCTCAGTGTATTGGAGGCGGCGTGCGATCCGACGCACGCGGCCTTAAGAATGTATTGGGCACATGCTTCTTGCTGTATTCATTTTCCTGCTGCTCATTTTGCAGGGGTCGCTGCAGTTGGAGGTGCAGTTGCTCCTGTTGCAGATGCAGCCGACGTTGCAGTTTCTGCTTGCGACGCTGCGCCTTCTTTGTGCCAGCAGTGCCGACGCTGCCGTTGGCGCGCTTAAAGTAATCAGGATTTCCGTAGATGCTGCCAACGTAGGTGGACGCGGTGACATTTCGACGCCAGTTGCCCATTGGGCAATTGGTAGTGGCACGCCAATCAGGCAGTTCAACGCCGAGCCGTCGACACTCGTGGGCATAGGCCGCAAAGCTGTCACAGTGGCAGCTGCCCGAGGGGCACTCACAGACGTCCATGTGACAGGAGGCGATGTAATTGTTGCGATTAAGACTACTATCACAGCTACCAAATACTGCCGATTCGCTCAGTGGCTGACAGAAGTAGTTTTGCTTACCCTTGTTGCAATTCGGCTGCGCCACAACATTCTCCCCTTGACGCGAGCACGACTTCGGTCCACCCACCTTCCATGAGTTGGCAAAGTGCCAGACCTCATTGTCCCTATGCAGCCGTCCATCCCTTCCTGTCAGATCATCCCGTCCGCTGCCATTATAATTGCCGCACAATCCGCACAAATGACGCTTGTATTGTGCCGGCACCGATACTTGCAGAAAATTATTGCCATCCCACTCAATGGTCAGGCCAAGCTCCGTCGTTAACATGATGCCACCCTCCGCCAATCGCTCGATACTCACATTGTGGCCATGTCCATTGTGGCTGCTGCTGCTGTGGTTCTTGTAGGGCAACATCACACGAGTGCCGTTGATTTTCACTCGTAACTTCTGGCCGAGATTGATGCGGAGTCCACGTAGCTTGAGTGTGACCGTTTTCGGCCACGATGAACGTCGCGTGCCGCGTCCATCGTTTGTCAGCCGTATGGAGAAGTTGTTACCAAAACAATCGGCGGCCAGCAGATATTTGCAGCTGCCCTGAAAGAAGATAAAAGACAAAGCACCATTTAGACAAAAGATTCGAAATTTACTTTACAATTGTGCTTCAATTATATTATTAAGATACTCGTCAAAAAAAAACCAAAAATACACAATTTCGAAAAGCGCCTTTAAAGCTACAGACCTAATTGGAAATTGAATAGTCTTAAAATCTTTGAGAGCAATTTGTATTGAGATGTTGCACCGAAGACTAAGGTGTGAATCTTGAAATTCATCGCACTTAGCGGGTGGCCACGTTAACTGCCGTAGACGCCATCGGCAGCAAATTCAGCAATGCGAATGGGTCATAAACTTAACTTGGCTTTTCACATCAAATGGGCATATAAAAGTCGGCTTAATTTCGTCGGTGTAATTTATTTGCTAGATATAAAAATATATAATAATGAAGTGGCTATTTAAAAAGTGCCCATTAATGTCGCTACCTATTACGCGAGACAACAATATAATTCAAATTCAAATACTATAAATAATACTTACTTGGAAACTGAAGAATTTGCCGTCAAATGTTTTGAAGTGGGGATCACCGAAGACAGTGCAAGTGCCGGCGGTTTCCAGGCACTTGGGGCAGCATTCGCCTGGTGGCACCTTCAACTCCTCATTGGATCGACACTTTACAGGCTGGCAGCGCATCTCGGAGCAGCGTATGTTGCCCCCAATGCAGCGACAACTGCGACAGGCACCCATATTCCAAGTCTCATTATTCATATAGGTGATGCCCTGATGGGAGCATTCGCTACGGACTTCGAGGACAACGCAGCGAGGACAGCAGCCGGCCTCCTCCTGAAACTCGGGTGCACAATCCAAAATGGGGCAAGTGGCGCGCTGGCAGATCGACGTGCCATTCAAACAGGTGCAGTTGGTGCACCGATCCGGCGTAAACTGAATCTTGTCAAAATACACCTTATTGTTGAAGATACACCTGCCTGTGGATTCGTGTGGAGTTTTGGCATTTAGTTAGCAAGTGATTGATGTTAATTGAGCTTGCCTCGGCTCTGAGTTTGAGACTGACCTTTGACTGACATTATTCCGCGCTGTCCTGTGCAGCGTGGGCAGCACTCATTGGGCAGCTGTTTCTGCTTCGTTTTGGGGCACTGCAGAATGGGGCACGTCTTCTTGGCGCAACTCAGCTCGTTGCCGCTGCACTGGCAGACCAAACAACGATCGTCGATCGAGGCGACAACCTCTTGGCCTTCGGCAACGGTCTGGCCATTGATCTTGCAACCTGCAAAAGTGTACATGCAACAACAACAACAACAACAACAATGAGTTACGGTTTATAAAACGTATTATATATTTTTTTTGTGCTTTTTTTTTTGTTTTTGGGCGTGTGCCAAGAAAATTTCCACATGTCGAAACGGGTTTCCAAGCAATCTATTTGCATAGACAGAGGGCCATTCGACCCATTATACCCTGTACGCATAAAACTCGGTTCGACAAAGTAACATGTTGTCGGACAAACAAAAGGCGACAGTTTTGAGTGATGCTTGGTGAAAGCTGGTCTTCATCCGTCAATCACCTTCGTCCATTAAGCTATCCTCGTTTATCTTTCCCTTAAGATCAACATGGCAACATAGGATCAAAAGTAATCTAACAAATCATTTTACTTGCAGAGTATCTACAAGCCTAAGTCTGTTTATAATGATGGTTTATCTGGTCTTTTTTTTTTGTGAACGCAATACGACATTTGGAACTTAATAGACAATTTAAAGCTCATAAATAAGCAAATCGTGCAGAGTAACCAAATAGACATAGAAATGCTGACCATCTGGACGAAGATCGTTTATGTTATTTTGCGTTTGGCTATCTGACGAATTAAGAGGCATTCTTAGTGTTGGCCTCCTGCTGTTGTTCCAACTAATTTTAGTGAGTGATGCCACGTGATGATTGGACTGGCTGAACTAGTTGACAAATGGCGACAATCCGGACAGTTTAAACACACACATTTGTTAAGCTGACTGCTACTCACCCTGACATGTCGGACAGCATTCGCCGGGGCGTGGCGCTGTCAACTGATTATCGTCGCACATTTGTGAATAACATTTCTGTGTTGTTTCGGTGACAACACTGGCGATGCACTTGTACGTCTTGCAGGGTTCCTCCGGATCGCCCCATTCGGCGCCGCTCTCATAGGGTACGCCGCGATACATGCAGCCTGTTGGTTAACCACAAATAATTAGTTATATCTTACACAATACTATCCATCCGACGCTCCTCCCTCCTGCCCACTTACCTTTGCACTTGCGACAGCAGGTGTCATTGGACTTCATGTCGAGTAGATAGCAATCATCAATGGACGGGCAGCTCTGGTCGCATTTCACAATGCCATTCTACAAAACGAAAAAAAAAAAAACACGCAAAAACAGTTTGTTAGAAACGGATTTCCACATAAATTAGACTTCTCGACTTGGATATATGCTCCGTCCGCCCATGAGCTGCTGTCAAATGCCCAACTGTAAGCTTTCCTCCAAACCCTTCCCCCCCCCCCTCCTTTCCACACATCAAGTGGCTGCACCTGTGCAACGCTTGCTGCAATTGCATTTGCTTAACCTGCTTGCACTTTGACCTTCAGCAGTCTCTATAATTTATGGACGCAAACGAGTCGAAATTAAATTGAATTGAGTGCAAATTTCGGGGTGTGGTAAACACAGCCCACAGCGACACTTCAGAGGCACTACAGGCCAACTCAAAAACTTTATGAATTAAAAAGAAAAAATTTCCCATTTATGTTGGGAATAAGCTAAGATCCTCAGCAGCGAGTGGATTATAGGCTAAAAGCATTAAAACAGCAGGAGTCCAATGCGATTAAGCAAAATCACAGTCAAGTTATTCATGTTGAGAGCAACTTTGACCTAACAATGATGCTGTCGGCTCGTATACCAATCTTTGGCTGGACAGCTAGCGGCTTCAACTGGCCAGTTGGCCTAAACTGGCAACAGCAATAATGGCAGCAGCTGTTGCTGGTTTTGTTGTGCTTGGATATTTTGCACAATCTTGCTCAGGTTTCTTGTTTTTTTTTTTGTTTTGTTAACGACATGTTGACAGCGGCAAGCGGCGCATTAGAATTGATGTCGATCATAAGTCAAAAGCTTGTGGCAAGGCTTTGGCAGCTTATGCAACACTCAGTCAGATACGGCAAACGAGCGAATCAACTTAACTCAAATCAATGGGCGGCTTTAACCCTTGTGCGCAGCTGTCGCATGCATTTTGCACATGGTGACAGGTTAAAAATGTGCAGTTCTAGTCAAGATTGGCGAGGCAAGAGACGAAGAGACGAAGGCGGAGAAGTGGAGAAGTGGAGAGACTAGTGTTATTGAGTCTGGGGTCTGCTGCAGCTAATTGTAAATGTATCTATAAATCTAGATAGATGTCGTACCAAAAACAGGCAAAATATTTCACTAATTTGTATGCAGTTGCGGCTGAACAATGTCGAGGCACAAATATGTGTGTGTGTATGTGTGTGTGTGTGTGTGTGTGTGTGTGTTGCTTGTGTATATCTCTGTGTGTATAATTTAGTGCAAGCAAACCAGATTGGATCTCAATTTGGATGGAACCGCTGCCGACGCCGTCGCAACGTGCAAAATTTGCAATTGTTATGAAAATTGTGTCGAGAGTTGAGCTGAGAGTCGAGAGGTATTTCTGTTTTGCGGTTCAGAGATTTTTATCATCGTATTAGTTTAATGGCAGTTGTTAGTTAGAATTTAAATGGCACCTTTGGTGCGGGCATCGTAACTCTCAGTGCCATAATGAAATAAACATTGACAGATTGAAAAGCGCTTTAAAATTATAAAAGCAGCAACAAATGTAACTTGACGGCCACATAGAAAATGGAAAATTCGAATGGGAAACGTTAAAACGGCGTAAAGACAAAGTTCAACAATTTAAGAGATAGAGAAGGAGAGGGAGAGGGAGACAGACAGATCAAAGCGTCTGTCTCACTCTGGGGCTCTCTACGCATTTCCAGATGATGTTTTATGCTTTGAAATTCTTTCTTTCTAATCTGGAACCGGTATAGAAATATTTCAGCCAACATGAAAGTTAAGCATCGCCAAAGTCGTCGTTGTCGTTGTCGTTGTTGTTGTTGTTGTTGTTGTTGTTCTTGCTGTTCTTGTTGTTATTGTTTGAAGTTGTCTAGTAGCTGTGTGCAAAGGTTGCTGTTAACGAAAACAAAACAGAAAAGGCGCCACGAAGGTCCGGACCCGGACCCGGCAACGGACAAGCTGCTAAGTAGAGGATGAAATCTGTTGTTGTTGTTGTTGTTGTTATTGTTATTGTTGTTTTGCGCCAGCGGCAATCACGAGCGCCAAAGCCAAGCAAAGCGCATGTGTGTGTGCGTGTGTGTGTGTGTGCGTTTGTGTGAATATGCGTATCTATCTATGTGTGCCACAGTGGCAGAACCACATTTGCAAACGGCCTCCAACGACCTTGCGTTTGACAAAACATGATCAGTTTTAACACCGTCCATTCGGCAGCCTTCACGCCTCCGTCTCCATCCCCTCATCTTAGAGTCGAGGCACTCAAGCCGATCGCTAGTCGCTTGCTCTCGTTGGCTGCTGAGCAACTAAACGTTTGCTAGTCAAACTTGGCCAAGACTCTAGCCGAAGAGACAGTGGAAGACTGCAAACTTGGTTTGGCTTTGGCTGCTTCTCATAGAATATGGTAATTATGAAACTGTGCTTTTATTTTTATATTCATGTGTATATTTTGTCACTTGTGGGCTAGTAGAATTTGCCTGGTAGCTATTTGGCTATAACTGCTTCGAAGCTGGAATTTCTTTTAATTAACATCAGTACGAATTCTTTAAAGCGAGTAATGTGGGATTTCCTGTTTTCTCCGCAGATCTATTGATCGACCAATAGTCAGTTCATATTATTATCTTTGACTGTTTATCTGTGGGAATAACGGGCTTTTAATTTCATTGCAATCTGTTGTTGTAAATTATCCACCCTATGATAATATAATTATTAAATATTTTCATCTTATTATGCAAACAGTATCTTCTCCCCACCAACTATTTACTTTAGCATTTTTGTTAAGTTTACAGCAGAAAATTTGTTTTGTGAATAAATATGGTCATAAATGCGGTAAATAGATGGCTCAATCAACTAGCAGAATGACTCGACAACCATAAAAATAAAAGAAAAGAAAACGCTTAAATCATAGGCCATTAGAATGACAATGTGTATTCAGCATAATATTCGCATAAGCCCCAAATATGTTAACAAAACTAGAACGCGAGAAAAAACACCCCAGAAGAGATGAAAAGCCGTCAACAGACAATCTCCTTGATTGCCCTAGGCGGGGTAGAGAGAGGATTGCTTTTTTGGAGCAGAGGACAACTCATAGGATTATGCATACATGCGTGTGCTTAATACGCGATATATATATATTGAGATAATAAATGTTAGCCATAAAATTCAGGGAATCAGCAAAACGCGAATGAAAAGCGAATGTTAATGTTGATGAACACTTACAGGGGTTGTGAGAGCGAGTGTGAATATAAATGTGAGTATAAAAAATTCCAGCAAGAATAGAATAGTAGTCATAAATTTTGCGAAATTATAGCTAAGCACATTTGGCTTGCCAATTTAGTGTGTGACATTCATGTAGCTTCAAGTGCGGAGTGCGGAGTGGCTTAAGAGCTGGCAAAAAACACACAAACAAATGTGTTCAATCGATGCCATCATGAACATTCAATGACTGTGCGCAGTCGCAGCAACCGAGCAGAGCTGGAGTGAGTGAGTGCGAAAGAGAGAAAGCGATAGAGAGAGAGAGGTAGAGCGGGAGATGACGAGCAGGACGGATAGCTTAGTTAGAGCAGGCGCAACGCATGGCGCCATCAACTTAAAGTGAGGTGGCGCCAGCATTGTTTTTTACCCATTTTTTTAATTTTGTTTTGGTTTTTTTTTTTTTTTTTTTGGTTACGCCCACTTGATGAACAGCAGCAAAAAAAAACAACAACAATGGTTAAAACAACGACAATAGCCGAAGCAGCAGCTTCATGACTTGAGGCTAAACAAAAATCGATCGAGTGCTGACTGCGCTGTCGCCGTCGCGAAAGCTTCTCGGCGCTCAAATTGGAGCAGCGGCGTTTAGCAGCGCTTAGCACAAATTAGCAACAGGCATGCAGGCAGCAGCCAGGCAAGCAGCATCAGCAGTCTGGCAACGCTAGGGACAGCACGCGCTGATGCTGCTGCTGCTGCTGCGGCTGCTGTGACTGCTGTCGCCGCTTAATGACGACACGACACGCCGACTTTTGCGGCCTGTGCTTTGTGCTTTGTGCTAGCCCCCGTCGGTAGCCGTTGACGGCGACAAAAAACACGGCGCCAAGTGTTTGTCAAACGATCGGCTAACCTGTGGTTAACGTTTGTCACGTCGCAAAGTCGGAAACCCGTTGGACGACTTTGCATCATAACAATTTCTGGCGAGCGGCCACTGAAAAAAAGCCAAACAAATGCAAACCATGCGAACAAACATTTCTGCGCTAAACAAAAGCAAACCACTTACTTAGTAGCGCTACTATGTTTAGAATCAACCTCATTAGTGTTCACTATTCTATTTTTTGACCTGACAAGGCTGCCAGCTGTACGCTAAAGCAGTTTGAGAATATTTAAGAAATTTAAACAATTGATTTGCAATGTTTGTTAATAAGAATGTACTCTTAAAATATTGAATAATATATACAAATAACATTTGCTGATTCTTTGGCTGCTTTTGGCATTGCTTACAAGACATGATTACGATTTTAAAAGTATTCTTCAGTTATTCTCTGACCTAAAACTGCAAATAACCTAGAAAACAGAAAACATTACGCATACGAGCAGATATCGTAAGCATTTAATAATGTTTTATCTCTTCTATATCCTTGTCTGCCTATCTGCCTTTAGAATTGCATTTTTGGCTGTCGCAATTTAGTTGCTGTCTAATGTACAAATTTGAAATATATTTTAGCACTTCTGGGGGGTGGGGCGGTGTGTATTACGCAAACATTTGTTGGCCGCGTCTGGCCATGTTCACAATAAATCCGTTCCGCACATATCCTGGCTGGACACTGGCGTCGCTCGTGTAGCGCGCCAGACAGCGCCAGCTCCGCATGAAATTTATTTAGTATTTATTTCGTATTTCATAGAGTCTTCCAGTTTTGTTGGCTCAGCTCCTTGGAGCCGCCTTACGCATTACGCATTACGAACTTATAAATAAGTTCAGCGTTGCAAAGTCTGTCGTTGTTGGTATGTTGGAATGAATTTTAATGTGACCCTTGTTGACCTACCTGGCATTTGCACTTGAAGCATTTGGAGTTTGGTATTTTACTGATTTGCACCTCTTCACCTTCATTGGCGCAGGAATCCGTGTAACCTGTAAGCGAAAAGAACAACAAATTATTGTTGGAATTGATAAAAGTTATTTTTGATTCGAAATTCCTAAGCAAACTGCACAGTCATAAATTCATGGAAAGTCGCTCAACAACTGCGATGTTAAGTAAATAACACGTAACCAAATATTTAATTTACAATCAATGTGTAGCCGGAAATTGCCCACTGACTGAGATGTTATCCAGCACGTGACCCGCAGCGCCACCCCAAACCAAAATCCAAACAGGTCAATGAGATTAGGCAACTTTATCAGCATTCCTCGTACACCTATTTTAATGTATGATTGTCTGTGTGTGTGTGTGTGTATGCAACAAAACATGCCCTACCAGATAATAAAGCAACACTCCTACATCTCCCTCACCTCCTTTTGCTGCCTGATTCTTGGGTTAGCCTTTGTTTGGTTTACCTTTTTTCTTTTGGCACCGGCGCTAAGTCAAAGTAGCAAGCGCCGCATGTTAAACATGTTGAAGAACACAGCAAAGAGAACAAGCTAGGCTGCTCACTGAACAGATGCACGACTAAATTTTACCCTGTATGTTATTTTCTACACATATTCCGTAATAAAATCTAAGAAATAATTAAAATTGTAATGTGTTTCTTAATTGATTGTTGATGAAGCACACGAATTCAGAGTCAACTATAAGTTGCCTAACATAGCCCACTTAGGACAAAATATTGATGTACAGGGTATTGTAAGGCGACAATTCGAAACGATTCAGAAAAGAAAGGCAAACGGAAACGTTGGCACAGCGACCTCAGGCTGACTTGCAGGGACCGTCCCGATGCCCGGGGCTGGCTCTGTGGGACCACCTGCAATGTGCTGATAAACATACACACATGAATACACACACACACACAGGTACAGCACGACACAGACTCTGCATTTTCGTTGATAAATGAAGACGCCGGCGCTACACACTCAGAGAGAGAGATGTACAAAAAAAAAGTAATAAAAAGAGCCCAAAGCACACAAAAGAAAAAAAATTATGCAAAGATGCAGATACAATTGTAGATGCAATCATTTCAGGGCTGCAGCAGTCTTTTGTAGGCGGTTTTGATCACTTTTAGGCCCTGCTCGTCATTATCATCGTTTGTATCTCTTTGTTTTCTTAAGCTTCTACACGATGTGGCTATTATTGATGTTGCTTTTGGGGATTCGTTTTCCTGTTATGCGTTTGTATCCTGCTGGGCCATTTTGGGACCACCTTCATTCATAAACAATTCCATTGGTACTTCAATGAAGTAGATAATTTATTTTGTGCTTGTTAGAATTTTCTATGTGGTTATGAAGACGGAGTCAGAGATTGAGTATTCATTTCTCTTTTGGCTGTCAATCTAGCGGGGAACAGTTAATAAACCTTGGTTCAACCGATATCCGATATCGGAATTGCAATATGTATATCTAATTTATGCGGTTTTTATGTCATTTAACACACTCGAATGTCAAAATAAAAAACCCACTCAGTATTTTTAGAGAACTCAAAAAAAATTGTTTACAAAACAAATTTGGAAAACATGTAAGAGTCTAGTCGAAAGTGTCTGACTAGCACATACCCTGTTTAAGCGAACACACATATGCGTTCTCTGTGATTCTAGACTAAAATCTCACACATTTATTATATATGAATATAATGTAATGCTTTCTTCTGTCTGTTATATGAATTTCCATAACTATATGATTCCCATTATAGACAACTTGAACGGATACAGGGTATAGTAAATAGAAAATAAAATTAAAAACTGGCATTGATCAAATACGCTCAGTAGCCGTTCAGTTCGACAGCTGCCGACGCTGGACGCTGGACGCTGGACGCTGGCGTCGACTGATTAATCACAATCACAGATTAAGCGCCAGCGCGAAACAGCGACGGCAACGTCGAGCGCCAAAGCGGCACGTGTGGCCAATTGCCAACGTCGGGGGAGTGAAGGGAATGATAATGAGAATGGGAAAGCGATAGGTAGTCTAACGCCCGACATTATAGCCATAGCTACTCGCAATGATCAGCGCTGAGTTAAGGTGAAGGTTAACAAGTTGCAGGGTGAATCTGTCGAAACTAATCGTTGTTGGAATATGTTGGTCCGTCAGATGACTTGTCTAACAATCTTTTAAAATTCATGGAAATAATAATATTAATCTCAGAAAATTAGATCAACAGCACATTGGCTATGGTTGCTGTGATTTGTACTTTTTATAATAATATAACAAATGAAATTCAGATTTTAATGATAAAACAAATATTTTAATGATTATTATGGCATGTTTAGCCAGGTTCAAAACTGAGCTAGTCTGATCATAAGTGATCTACTAATAATTATAATGATAATCACTTACTTAAAAGGCCTTCATTCGATCCGGCTGCCACAGATTCCATTTGAATCAATGCAATGATGACAAAAATTACGATTGTAAAAATTGGGCCAAAAATTTCTCGTTGATTGCCGTTGTTTCTGTGCCTCTGTTTTTGGCCGGGACATTGTGGGTTGTGCGTTGTCATCACTTGTGGTTGTTGTTGTTGTTGTTGTTTTTGATCATGCTGGCCACTTGAAGACGTACAACATATCCACATGGTGTTAGATTTGCAGCACATTTTCGCAATTTATTGGCGCAAGTTCACAGAAATTTGCATTAGTTTTTTATTAATAGTAGAATTGAATTGCTTTTTGTATTCCAGGAAGCAGTTGAATTTGTTGTTCTTGTTGCGTCTGGTCAATACTTTAATTGCTAAAAATATAGTTGAAAAAAAAAAAAAATCAGATCAGTCAGTTTAAAAATATACACCGAAGGCGCAAAAATAGAACAGAAAATATGAACATTTTATTTTGTTTAGAAATATTTGGTGTGCAGGTGTTTCATACTACTTTATTGATATTGTTGTTGTTATTCTTTTTTCATAAATTGTGAGAGAAATTTGTTCGGGATAAACTAATGCAAGCTGGTCGTCAGGCAGTCAGTAAGACGGTTCTGAACCGGCCAAATGATTTGCACTCGCCGCCTAAGGTCTAAACGTAAAACATTTGCTGCTAACTGATTTGTTGTTATATATTTTCGAGATTTTCAGTATTGAGTTTTTGGATTTTATGATGCCTATCAAGATGTGGCGAAGTCAGGCCAGGCCAGGCCCATCGATACATATATTACTCTTTTGGCTTTTACCACACCACGAAATTCTGCGAATCATCTTGGCCTGGTCAACATCCATCGATTTTGCACGTACGCCCAAACTGTAAACTCCATTGGCTATTGGCCAATTGTTCGAAATCTGTCTCTGTCGCTCTCGATTTGTCTTTATGGCAGCTCTTAGGTGTTAGACAACTTGGACATTATTTCTTGCGATTTATGATGTGTGTGAGTGTGTGTGTGTGTGCGTGTTTGACTGTAAGTGCGTGTGTGTGCTACAGGTAACGCCAGCTGATAAATCTCTATGGTGTTCTTTGTTATGTGCCGGGTCATAAAAATGTTAATGATTTTTGCGTCTGGCGCCAGGCAAAATTGTAATGCTTGTTTGACTTATAATTAATTTCATTTCTCATTCCCTCCGCATAATTTTTATTATTTGCTTTTATTTGTTGTCTTAAGCAACACCAAAACAAAATAATAATAATAAAAAAATAGCAATAATTTAAACAAAAAAAACCACATCAAGTTCTGCTCAACTTTATTGACTATTTAGCTTCAAAGTGGCGCCAACATTTGGCCGCTTTTACTCATGAAAGCGGATGTTAAAACACGATCTCAATAAATCGATGAATCACAAATCAGGAATATCCCAGTGAGTGTATCGTAATATTTTATTCTCTCTATCTCTGAAAATCAATTTCCCTTTCTGTGGAAGATCTCTCCTGAGGCACGCTACTGCCGGCTGCATTAGCATGCACCGAACTGTGAGATTGTCATGCCAAAAGCGGTGTTTGACCTAACAATGCTATAACAGACAGCCATTTAAAAATTGTCACACAAAACAGATAACGTTCTATACTATATACAATGAGCATATAGACTGTATGTACACATATATACACATATGTTAATTTCTGCAATTGATAAGATTCAGAGCGACAACAACGCACCTAGCAGAACAAAGCGAAACATCATTTTTAGCTGGAAACAACGTTGTTGGGGTCTCTGTTGATGTTCCCATTGCTGATTAGCAGCAATTTGTCACCACATTTGCTGTTGACAAGGACATGTATGCATTTAACTTATATATAGAACTATATACACTATAAATACGTAAGTGAAGCATCTGTTTTCAGAAAACTCTTTGTATACTGCAAAACTTTGCAGATGCAATGGGGTATATCAATTGAGGACAATGCATGTAATTAAGAAAACTCGCAACTATAATTACAGTCAGACAAGGTTTACCACTTCACCTTTGGCATAACTCTACAATGCCAAACCTTAAAACACTTATATGTTTTATATGCCCAATTTGATACCAAAGTACATAAATGTCTAATAAATTATTTCATAATTCTTAAGTACTGCGGGCATGTGAAATATATAATTCCAATGCTAAGTAAACAAATCATTGTTACAAGCGAACAGATGAAACCTAGAAATCAAAAGTCAAGCCAAAACTCAAACAAAGCATTTACTACGCAATTTTTTGTCGTTCTTTGATTTTTGTACTTTGTGAGAACTTAAGAGCACACGAGTTGGCATTGAAGTGGCATAACCCCAACAATAGCGATAGTTTTGTCGAGTATCTTAACCAGAATTCCAATGAGAACCTTGTACTTATCGTTTGCCTCCAAAACAAAATTAAAAACAAAAATAAACATATAAAGAAAAACGAAAACAAATGAAAAATATTTGAATCTGAGGTTGATGTGCGCTGGAGAGCACTTGTCATGGCTTGTTCTCGTTTAAAAATAGAATTAGAGCTGGCAGCTGGTTAAAAATTAGCGTGTTTTTTTTTTTTTAATTTAAGACAAGTTACTATAAGCGCTTTGATTTAATTGATCGCCCAGCGGCCAATTGCATGACGACGCGTCGCGAGAGTCGTGCCAATTAAATGCTTGGGCATGCGAGGTGGTGCGGCGGGTTCGAGGGGTCAATGATTATGGGGTTTCGGTTACAGTTTGCAACTGGCAGGAGGGTGGGAGGAATTCTAATGCCGTCAAACTGGCGACAAGCTGGCGTCAATCTGGCAATTAAGATAAGCGGCCTCAGGGCCTGTCCCTTTTATGGCCCAAAAGGGGCGCAACAAATTGCTCGAACGCCTTAAAAAAAAAGGGTTCACACAGGCCACGCAGACAGCCAGCCAGCTGTCTAGACAAGGTCTAATGATGTGCGGTAGGTACAAGCAGCAGCACGCAGACAGGTAGCCAAAATGTATTCCGGGTAGTATAGTGTAGTGTGTGCAACACCGGGCTTATCGCCGCAGCCCAACACAATTCCACTTAAGA
The DNA here is from genome assembly GCA_035042405.1 of Drosophila demipolita. Taxonomy (NCBI): domain Eukaryota; kingdom Metazoa; phylum Arthropoda; class Insecta; order Diptera; family Drosophilidae; genus Drosophila; species Drosophila demipolita. The sequence continues at coordinate 6,512,692 of JAWNLI010000033.1, forward strand.
ACTTGGTCATTAGGCGTACTGCAAGATTTTTTTTTTTTGCCAATTACGCGTTTGTTGTGGCTGGCTTTTAGAGCCTGTTTCTTTGGTAAGCTTGTCGCCGCCTTTAATTCAATTAAGTGTGGAATTTTATTCGGGTCTTTGCATTAAAGCCAAGATCAGTTAGTAAGCCAGGAGAACAGGGCTAAAGATAATAAACAAATGGCGCCAGTAAAAAAAACATCAACAACAACAACTTTGGCAAATCATGCAAATTGCACAACAATAACCACAGCTAAAAAAATAAAAATAAAAAAAACTACAAGACACGATTCGTATCTGGCCAACAGTGCCGTGGCCAACCGATGAACAAGTTGGCTCTGCCTGGCAACATGGCAAACTAATTTCAATAGATTTGCATATTGAAGTCAGTTTGCCACAACAATGAGACGACTGAAACGCACATTTGTCAACGTAGCGGACTCGGGGCATGGCTCCGAGACGGTGTCTTAGCCAGAGCCAGAAAGAGGCAAACGTTATTGGTACAATTTAATGCGACAAGCGGCGATTACAACTACAGCAAATGAAGACAACAACGATGACGTTGACGTTGACGATTGCCCAAACAAAAGGCAACAATAGCAACAAGACAAACAACAACAACGACAAAAGCAGCAGCAACGGCAACAGTTAACAAAATTTATGCCAGTAGACCCTATAAAAGGGTCCTCCGACTTGCCCCACACGACTGCATTTTGAGATTGAAAATGAATGCAGGCAAACGACATAATAAAGACACAACAGCAATAAAGACAACAACAATAACCACATATTGAAAGGTTTGACAATAACGATACCCAGCTCTGATTGCTATAAACCTGTCTTTGTTTTATTGCAGTCACTGTAGACCATAACCCTAACCCAAGTCCCAAATCATATACATACCTCTTAACAATTGCGTTGGCAATCAATGACACCCAAACCATGAGGCAAACACTCGATCAATAAACTCAAATAGAAGGCAAAATGCCAAAACGTATTTTTTTTAAATTGTTGGCCAAAATGTGTCAAAATATAACACTTCATGATGTGAGTACTTGGAAAGCAATAAGATGTCGATATTATGCAATTGGTACAAATTTAATCATGTCAAAAGTAATATAAATTTTCTAGAGACCTTTGCAGCTCAAGCACCCTTTTGAAATAGTTTCACAAAATTATTCAAATCCGAATGCGATTGTTCATTGCTGATTCAGAGCGACTTAAAGATAATTTTGATCTGTGCTTCCTGTTTTGGTCACACTGGCAATTGTCAATTGGCAATTGGCAATACATGAACTTTTACTTAGTCATGACTATACGAGATGCATAATTGCCGCAATCTGGTCGAGCCTTGCCTTATTTGTATTCTAAATTTGAATATTTTAAATAGCCCACACACAAACACACAGAACAACTGGCACACAGATTATGTATATATTTATATAAATAAATATATCCAATTGTATCTACCATGCAGATAAATATTTGAGTTACTCATGTGGTTAATTTGAAATGCTCAACATATGAAGAGCCATTGTTGAAATTTGAGTATTATTAGCAATTTTACCGCAAATTCTATAAATAGAACAGAACAATTAATTGATACACAGACAGTGGAATAAAGTCGTGTGTAGTTTTCATATTTGTAGGGCGATGCGGTGCGGGGCGTGGCAGATCGGCTAGCTGACAATATTCAATTATGCGGAAGCCCACCAAATGCATAGCCAATGATTAAGCTATAGAGTCTTTAGAGAGGGGATATCAACAGCTGGCACAACATTCCACACACACACACACACATATATATATATATATATATATATACAAAGGTCGGGCAGTTGACATAAATTTCTACGAATCGCTTAAGCGATATCAAAAAAAGATTTTCCAATAATATTTGTGTTTATTGTGCAATTATTTTTTTCGGGCGAAAGTTAATCAAAAATTACATATAAAATTGTGTTTTTTTCAAAACCGGATTTATTGTTTGAAGATGACCACCGTTCACAATCTGGAAGCAGCAGCAGCAGCAGCAACAGCAGCAATCGGCGATTGTAGCCGTAAACAATTTTAGAAATACAGCGAGAAAAAAAAAAGAAGAAGACAACAACAAATTAGACGATATATGGGAATCCCAGCGAGTGACGCGACAAACCCGAAATTTCGCCGTTGTTGTTTAATTATATTTCTTGTCTACAACAAATATATATGTGTATATTTTGCGAGCCACTTTTGGCAACATTTCTTAATGACAATGCACAAAAGCAGCAGCAAAAACACAAAAACATATCGATTCAAAAAATTTTCCAAAAATTATTTACTATGACATTCATTTGAAGATCATATGCTTATATTGTTAGTAAAATAAAGCAATGTTATTCTAAATCCTTCGTATCAAAAATAGGTTGCCAAAGAGTAACTTTTTTTACATATATATTTGCCAATACGTTTTCATACAGGGTATCATTAAGTCGAGCAACGCTGAGTAGGCCATGCTTAGTTCTTAGTTGTTGCTGCTTATCTGCTGGAATCTTTTTAACTGTTTGTGTTAGTGCGCGTGTGTAAGTGTGTGGGCCCTATGACGTCGACATATATAGTATGCAGATATTATTCAACAATCAAAATGGTTTTCACAGTCAAATTTATTGATTAACACGCAAATGCGAATTGTTTGCATATTTTCGTTTTGTGTTCCAATAGACAAATAACATGAAGACACACAAATCAACAGATACATAGACAGCAACATAGCTACACAGATACTAAATAATGGATCGAATAGCTCAAGGAACGGGCGTGTTCTATGTTTTGTTTTGTTTGATTTTTTTTTTCTTTTAAGCTCGATCTCTCTAACGCTATCTGTCTCTATTTGTCTATTGCTGAAATTGGATATGCCATCAAAATGTTACTTATAATTATGTTAAGCGGGGAGTTTAGAAATTCCAGTGACATGATTTTCAATGGTTTGTTTACTTCCGTTTAAGAAAAAAAAAAAGAAACGCTCCGGTTCACAGTGGAGCAGTCACAGGTGCTCCACAGCATACAGTCCAAGAAATCCAGCCCCCTTTCAAAGCATGCAGAATATGAGACCACGTTTATAGAGCGGTTCGTTGCCAGAGTCTTTCGTTTGCTATTTGAGTTGTTTTTCTTTTTTTTTAATTGTTGTTGTTGTTGTTGTTGTTTTGTCTCTGGGTGCTCGTCTCGTGGTCTCGTGTTTAGCTTGGTGGACGGACTCCACACACAGATCCGTATCGCTTAATGTGTCTGTTAATTCACGTTGATGTGCTCATATATCTTTTGTGCTACGATTTCATGTTCGGACTTCGACATGCGAGCAGCTGGCAGCGGATAGTGGGGACGATCGCATGATGCATTGGCATCCGAGACCAGCAGATAGCCAGCGAACCCAGACCCAGACCCAGACCCAGACAAGTGAACCGTCTGTGTGACAACAAGCAAGCAACAACAACAACAACAACACGATCAGTGTCCACTTTGCAGTTCTATGTGAAAACGTGTTGCAGTTGTTATACCAATTGTTGTTATTGCCGCTGAGCAACTGCAGCTGCAACAGCTACATTCAACCTGCTACTACACAGTTTGTCAATTTTTTTTTTTGTATTTTGGATCATCATCATCATCATTATCCCCATCGTCATAAAGGTGTTAATTAAATGTGTTCCAGCTATTCGTACAATGAGTGATGTCTGTTAAATCATGTCTGTGCTCAAAATTTATTTAATTATTATTAAATGCAATTGCGGATAATAATAATAGCAAGGTGTGTTCAAAACCTAATAATGATCTTATTAAATGTTTAGAATAGATTGCAAGTTTAAAACTGAGAATAGTGTTTGCTATTGCAGTATTTAACTTCTGTACACTAAATCACAGTGTATTCCATGCAGCTCTCCCATTTGGCTAAGTTTGTTGCCAACTCGTCTGGAATTTATTTCAGGTCAAGCAAAGTTCCACTTGCCACGAGTATTTTTAGTTTCTTGTAAGAATGTACATTTATCTTGGCTCGTTACTTTAATAGCAATTGCTGTTAGTCAAGCTTGATTAAGATTACTAATACGCCGCGTGGTGCCTTGTACTATGTGCATGCTGTCTGTTATTTACTGACTTCCATTGCAGCAGCTTGCCAGACAAAATGGCGGCAACCGACACACACACACACACACACACAGGCACACACACACACACGCACACAAACTGCATGTTATGTGTGCCATTTAACTTGACAAGCTCATTTGTTGTTGCAACAACAACATCAACAACAACAACAACAACAACAACAAACAACAAATTCATGTGCGTTGCAAACAAGCACATTTGTTTACAATATTTATTCATTTATTTATTTACTAACGTATTCTTATTGCCCCGATCCTACAATGTCAGCTACATTTGGCATTCAACACAAAAACGCCTGAACAAAACAAATAAAAGTGCTCTAGTCGAAAGTGCGGTATAAAAATATACTCTGTGAACATACTTTTCTGTGTTTATTGTCTGATTATATTACTTTTTACTTATAATTGTTTTCCTTACAAAAGACTACTTTAGTAGAAAGAGAAGAAAGGCGCTGACATTCCAAGTTATATTTATATTCTTTATTGGCATAAGCAGTCTCTGTCTACGGGGCAATATGAACTCATCCATCTAACTTTAAGAGTTTGAGATACCCCCTATATAGTATATATGGGTACTCATCACATTACGCAAATAAAAATTATTACATTATTACATATTTTGACATCTGAAAGTTTCACAATAAACCCCAATGCCATTCAAAAATATTTGTAACGTCTTGTAAAATATATTTAAGCGTAAGCTCGAAGAATTATTTGTTGTTGTTGTGATTTCTTGTTGATTTCATTGGAAACAATAACATTATTTATATGTATATATATATTTTAATGGGCGATTATGGATTTCTTATGCAAAATTTATGAAACTTATAAAACTAAAACATCAAAATGGAAGCAAATTTTGTGATAATCATATGTTAATAGGAAGACTGCTGCCGTAAACCTACTAAGTTATGTATTGATTTGCGTATGACGATGTCGCGATGAAGCACACCAAATACAATCAAATTTTCAATACCTATAATCTGAACATTTTTAAGCCTAATATATGTCCAAATATATGCATTGGTCAAACACGTGACAAGGCGAACAAACAAAGAAATAATATCAATGTAAAATAATGATATGACAGAAAAAGAAATGGAATTTATTAAAATTAATTCAAATTATTTAACAAAACTCCACCTTCCGAAAATGAAGTAGCTCAAATAGATGGAAGCCATTATAAAGTCAAGTAAATTATATGATTTTAATCATTTTCATAAATGTTTCTTTATGTAAATAATAAGGTGTGTTAAACTTGAAGTATAGCGAATCTCTGGAATTCAGTGGGGTTGTTTTTCTTCTGGTAAGTGTATATAGTATTCTAAACAAAACGATTGCAAGTAAATATCGTAAATTCTCTCAATTTTAATTACTTAATTAAATGAGCCTGTAAAATCGTATTGCTCAAGTAATTAGTGCCGTAAAACTAATTCACTAAAGATCAATAAAAATATATATTTTTTTCTTTCTCTAGATAGATTTCCATACGCTGCCCACACTTGTGGCATATACTTTAAGCACCTCGTAGAGCATTACTCGTAAAGCTTTTTAGATAAAAGTGCACGAATACATCTATGCTTACACACACACACACACACACACGGAGGTATTTATGTATATTTCTTGAAATGCAGCACGCCGCACAGTCTGCCGCAGTTTGAAGTGGGCCATTAATAGGCTTATCTGAGCAACGGCACTATTTTCATTGCCCCTGTTATTGTTTTTGTAATTATTAATTAGTTTGCCTCTTGTTGCAGCCAAATAGAAAAAAACGAAAGACAAGCAATTTGGTTCAGTTTTGCGTGTCATGGCGAAATTATCACAAGAGCACCGTGAGTATCTTTATGAGTGTGGGTGTGTGTGTGTGTGTGAGTGTGTATGCTGTGCATGACGCAGACATCGCTTTAGTGGGGGGCGGCATGGTGAAATTGCATTGCAGACGACGTTGTCTACAACCTGCTGGATGACGCATGGCCCTTCTGTGTGTTTGTATTTATCTGAGGCATAGATAGACATATGGCGACAAAGCTGACGTCATTAGGCTGCTGGCTGAGAACTACCCCCGAAATGCTTGCCTCAGTTTCGTTTCAGTTAAGACAACCGAATGGCAACTGTCACTTGGCTCAGTGACTTTAACACTTGGGTTAAACTACAGAAAAAATAATAATGCAAAAAATAAATAAAAGCAAACTGACAACTACAAGTTGGCCATTACAGTTACCAGCTTGGAGCGCAACAGCTACCAGCTACCAGCTGTGCAGCCATCCATATCCACGTCCACATCCCACGCAGTCAATTAAGAGCGCGCCTTTGGCTATTGGGTTACACACTTCAACTTGCGCCTGGTCTGGCCTGGCCTGGCCTGGCCATTGCCAGTCCGTTCGTCAGTTCGTCAGTCAGTCAGTCACTTAGCCATGCATTTGGTGCTTTTGCCTTTTCTTGTAGTCAGCATTTAAAATTATTTATTAGAAGCAACGGTCAAAGTGGCAGGCTCAAAGAGCTGCAACTCTCCTGCCTGAAACACAATCGTTGAGCCGGCGCAAATACAATTTTTTTTTTTTGGTTTTTGGTTTGCTTTGCACTGTTTTTTTTATTATTTTTTTTTTGTTTTTTACTGACAGTTGCTTTTGTTGGGGAACACTGGGGAACACTGTTTGACTCTGGCTTTGGCTCTTGTATTTGGGTTTTGCCAGTCAAACAAGCCAAGCCGGCCCAGGCGAACGCGTTTAGATCGGCGAACGGCAAAAACGGCAAAAGCGACGACGGCGTCTGGCGCTTGCCGCTTGGCGACAGCAATTTACCTTTAAGCAAATGCAAAAGTATGCGTAAAAAAAGTAGTCAACCAACAGCCCAAACAACAATAACAGCAGCAACAACAACAACAACAACTACAACACACTCACACAGAGAGGAGTCTATAAATAAGCCAAAAGCAGCGCCATAAATCATAGGAAGACACACGAGTGTCGAGTTATTATGCGATCATATTTTAATTGCCGGATTATTATTATGCTGAGGACTCTGCCAGAAACAGAAGAAACACAGAGACAAGGACAGAGACAGAAACATAAGCAGAGGCAGAAGCGCCCCAGACCCAATGGCAGTCGCCTGTCCAAATCCGAGTCCAAGTCCAAGTCCGATTGCAAGTCCGAGTCCAAGTCCGAGTCGGAGTAGCAGCGCCAGTTCGTGTGAGCAGCTACTGCAAACTAGACCAAAGCAAAGAAAACACCTGCAGACCGCCTGTCTCTGGTCATGTCTATGGTTGGACAGGTGCGTGCACCAAAAAATGAGACAACAACAAAAACAAGAAGAAACATTACATTTAGCCTGGCCGAAGCTTAAATACCCTTGCATTTATGCAACCTTGAATCTAAGCCAGCATCTGCTCAAAAACCAAAATGTTAAATTGTTATTTTTGATTGAAACAGACGCTACTTTGCATATAAGGGAAAATATAGACATAAAAGTTTGCTTAGCTTATCACTTAAGGAACTCTGATTGCAAATAATAGTTAACACATTTCTTAAAAGAACAATCAATGTCTGAAAGGGTGTAACAATACTGAAATGCAGTTGCACTGTTGAGCCTGCAACTGAGCAAACGAGTTGAGTTGTTGTTGGTTGTGTGTGCGTGTGTGCGTGTGTGCGTGTGTGTTGGCAAAACAGGTATGGTTGCATTTTTACCATAAGGCGAACAGCAAATGCAACAAAAAGAGCAAAAAAGCAACACCTAGGCCCAGAGAGCCTGTCCAATTGTCGTTGTCGTCTAAGCTGACTGTCATCCAACCAACTGCCTACTGTCCAGCCAGCAAATGCGGTCTTTATAGCATGTCTGTGCTGTCCAGACAGTCTGCTCTGGCCAGAAATGCCAACAAATGTGTCTGCATTCATATTTACTCCGTAAGCCATGAAAAAAAAATCCCCTCAGGCCACAATCGTCAGTTCGAATCCCAGTTCCTCATGCCGAGTCCCATCCCAGACTGTGCCCAGTTTCAGATATTTGCTGGTAACTGCGAACGCAGTTATTACCAACATTTCATACAGTTTCTTTTTTTATTAATGCATTTTTTTGTTCGTCTCTGCTTGATGTCATATTTTTTCAGATTGTTTTTTGTTCTCGGATACTTTGCTGCGTTTAATGAATGCATTGTAATTCTTCAAGTTTTAGAGCAACATTTTCGTAACACTTATGAGCGACAGGAAATTGTTATATTTTTTATTGCATAGATAATAATATATTTATATAAAATATAACAATATGCACTGAACTGTCTGTGTCCATTCTAAGTAATTGTGTTTAAAACGTGATGTTTAGTCACTTATGACAACTAATTGTTGATAGATATATGCATATGGGACATGTGAAATTTAACACATTGTTATTAATCAGCCAAGCAATATGATTCATCCCCGTAAGCTATATATATTCAGCTGTCAACTGAACAATATAAATCGACTGTGATTGAGCCACAACCATGAATACCTTGTAATTGTGTAATTCAAGTGAAAGTCGTCATAGGTTATTATACTATTATTATACTTGTGAAATACTAATATGTGTAGTAAATAAATATGTGAAACTATCAAATGGTAATAGAGATAAACTGGCAATTCGATTATACTTCAAACGAACTTTGCACTAGGAATTCATATTTGTTTAGTATATATAGCTGCAGAATTTAAAACTATAAGTAAACAACTAATTTAATTTTAAGATATTATATACAAATATATGCGAATAAATCATTTTAAGATCTGTGATTTCATAAATAATATTCGATGTTTTTATGCTGAGTCAGCATGAAAAAGCGGAAGCTAATTTGAATTTATTCTAAGGTCTCAAAGGAATCATATAAACATGATTAAATTTAAACAGAATTTGGCGTTTTTAGAAAATTTATTTTGTGAATAATTTCATTGGTTATCATTTCTTGGTATTTTGAAAAAAACAAATTTAATGTTGATTTAAATTTGCCATAGTAAATTTATGCACGCAATATAAAAAAAATGAAGATAGAATACTGAGTATACAGAATAACATTTGTTACCAAGTAAATCAACTGTGCAATTCTGCAAGGAAAACATTGGAGAAACTGTCTGACGACTGTTACTCTAACTGACTTTTAAAAAGGCAAGAACTATGTGACAACCCTTTAAGGCAAAGTCAACTGTAATTTGTCCCTTATTAATTATGTGTACAAAATACTATGCAGATTTCTGAATTGCTTAATTTATTAGGTAAATGCTAACATATGCTTTGAATGTTTGAATAATAATTTTTAGCTGTTTTGATTCTAACTTGATTAATTTCACAATTGAATACACGTCGTGAATAAAAACATCGAAGGGAAGAAAGGGAGGAATAGACGGGGAGCACACCGATAGATAGACTGTGCGAGACAAGAGAAGCCTACATAAATACTCACAAATCTATTTTACTCTCTCTCTCTGTCTCTCTCTCTCTCACGCTCATAAAATGTGATAATAGTATTCAAACAATTAAACAAATTTCGCAAAATGTTGAAACAACCAAAGACAGCGCCGGCGGGGCAGCTGCGCGGGGCAGTGAGCGTCGGGCAGATAGCAAAATGTTTATATGTTCTCATTATAATAAAACAAAATCGCGCTCTACACGTACTTATTGTCAGGCAACAACAGAAACAACACCAGCAACAAGAGAAACAACAATAACAACAACAGAAAAAACATAACAACAAAAACAAAAACAAAAAAGAAAAAAAAAATTAATTACAAAAGAAAAGTAAAGAGGCAAAGTTTACCCGTAGAATCGACTTCCAGCTGACGGCACGACGTTGGCAACGGGGTGGTTGTGGTGTGAGAGGGGGAGTGGTGCTGGGCAATCGACTTGACTTTCAGCACAATTGCAGGAACGTAGACGAGGCGGCGACGGTAGCGTTGGCAATGGAGACGGCGACGGGTTGAAATTGGCGGCAGCACAAGTTGAATCGAAAATTAATTATGCTTGACATGTTGCCGGACCGAGGAGCAACAGCAGCGGCAGCGTGGGGTGCGTGGAGTGCAGTGGGGATGATGTTCTGTAGGATGTTGTGCTGCTGGAGGCGGAATCGTTGTCTAGTAGTTGTTGCTCTTTCTTTGATATTGATATTGTTGTTGTTGTTGTCGATATGTATCGCATTTTCAATTGCTTTGTGCGGCTCTGGCTGTCCAGTGTCTTTTTGACTTTTATCTCAATTTGTTTGTTGTTTCTTAAAATACAGCAACAACAACATCAGTAACGGGAACAACAACAGCGACAGCGACAGCAACACATAAAACACTCGCACCGCGCAGCACGCTTTTCATTTCAATTGTTTTCCTTATTTTCTCTCTCTTAGCAAATAATTAATAGTCTCTCGCGCCACGTGCCACACACGCGCACAACAACAGAAAAGTCACTGTTCACTTTCCGCAGGATGTGTAAAATTACAGATTACGCATACGCCACGTTGTGCCACAATTTAACTCGGTTGAACTGTAGTTCAACTGTGCTTAGCAGCGTTCCAGCTAATTTATTGTCTATCGTTTTTATTGTGGCTGTTTGTTGTTGCTTGCCTTAATTCAAATGCAATTTCAAATAGAAATGCAATTTATGCATGTAAATCACAACGCTAGGCAAAGCGCTTGCAATTGTCAATTGCGCGCCAATTTGTTATTAGATTTTCAATTTCCTATTCTGTTGCATTACCTAAAACCGTACTTTTGCTAACCTTATGGAAACAATATACAATTTCTTGTTTATTCAAACCGATTTTGTTTTAAATATTACTAATTGAAAGCACATACACAGAAAATACGCGCGATAACAAGGCTTAGATCAAGCTGTTGGGGCAGCCAGTTCGACGGATAATGTTTTCTATAAGTATTGGTTTACTTCACTTGTTATTGTTGCGGTTATTTTTCTACATTTAATTAATTTTTTTTAATTATTATTATGTTTTTTTTTCTTTATCAAGCGATCTTTTTGAGGTGTTGACGCGCGCGTAAAATTTTCCAACAGCTTGAAAACTTTTCCTAGCTGCGCAGGCAGTTTTTCTTAGCTCGATTTCGCAATCTGAGCTCAGCGCTTTTCCACAATTCTCTGACCGTTCGTCGGCGCTGTTAAACGAGAACTGAACGGGGAACATCGCACGAATCGCAGGCGACGAATGTAGCGAGAGCAGCAGCCGTGAAACACGAACCGAAAGCAGCACTACACGAGCAAAAACAAACGACTCGTTTACGAAGTGCTCTGCTCTGTTATTGTTGTTATTATTGTTGTTGCTCTTGTTGTTTTTGTCCGCAACCACAGCCGCTTCGGATTGGCTTTTCTTAGTTTTGAGGGGCTCGCACCGTTAAATAGTGCCAGCAATTGGTTTGAGGTCAAGTTGAACTGAAGAAGTTATGAAAACGACGAGTACCCTCAATATGTAGGTATAATATTACTTCAGGTTACGCTTGATACTTCATTTAAATGTAAGCAATACCACTCTTATATTATCTTATATGGGCAAATATAGTATGTTTATTGTTTTTACAATTCAAGCAGCTTAAGCTTCGCAAAAACTTTCTGCACAAACTAAAGTTCATTTCGGTTGTATATGAAATTCAGTTCCTTGGATACGAACAAAATATATCTAGTTTTATCCGGTTTTGGTAGCAGCTCAAAGTCCGTTTGGTACTCAATATGCCGAAAAAGACATTCGAAATATAATTTTGAAAAATTGTTCGCATTCCATAGAGGGGCGCAATGTGAAATTAACACCTTGTTAACATGTGCAGCGGTACATGTGAATGGCTCATTTACCCCCTTGAAACATTACAGACTAACAATGTTATCTGCATTCTCGGTTTCAATCGATTCTCAGAAATCGGCGCTGCAAATTACAATTTTGTCAACTGGCATTTTAATATACCTCGAACACTGTTTTTGTTGTCATTATTACAGTGGAATGTGAAATACCAGCACTCGAAACACTCATGAATGGAACGTTAAATATGCAATTGAAGTCTGCTTTTGTGTACCTACAGCTTTACAAATTTGTGATAAGCTATAAAATAGATAAGTCTCATTTATATGGAATGTTGTGAATACCACGATAGATTCAAGTATCTAAGAAAGGCATATTTTCCCAAGAGCTTTTAGAGTTCTTAAAGTATAGTACAGTTTTAGTGAATCACACTGGAAAAATCAAGAGTATATCAATAATCGCGTTTGGAGTCGTAACTTTCTAATGTCATAATTTCACGTAATTTTAACAACCTCCAGATAAGTACTATACTTAAAGTTTTTAGTCGAAAATTATGGCCACAAAATTGCAAAGCTTTCATACTTAATGGACGTAATTCTAGTTTGATTAGCTGTAAAAAACGCTGAAGAAGACATATACTCAAACATTTTAGTGAATCGATATAAACAAATTGCAAATGCCAGTTACAATCCACATAACATTTGTAAAAATGAATTAGCAAAATGCTAAAGCAAATTTTACGTTAACAACAACAACAACAACGTGCCAACAACAGCAACAAATATAGTAATAACAGCAGCAGCAGCATTCACAATTAAAGTACAGCAACTAGCACTTAGCCGCACTTGTTCAAAAGCCACAAATCTTTTATGACATTTGTTTCAAATGCGATAATAACACTTAAGTTGCTAAATTGTTGGCTTAAACGCAAATTAAAGACAACTTTTTACTAGATATTTGCTATAGAATGGGGGATTTTGTGGGAGGGGGGCGGAAGTAGGCAGGTGTTTTGCCTGTTATAAATTATGCTTAGCCAAAAGCCAAATCAAATTGGTAAGCATTTGACATTTATACGGAGAGCTGAGGAAAATGCCATGAAAAATTCAGTGGGTTCACAAAGAGTGAAGGGGGCCAGGCAGCCAGTGATGATTTATGCACTCATTGTATGGCATGGCATAGGATAGGATAGATAGACTAGGTAAACTCGCATTTGCCAACTGCTCATGGAAAATTGTTGCCAGTTATCACGAATGTTGTGAATTGCAGTTGAAGTTGCCTTTTCAGATTTCGCTTTGGCTTTCGGTTTTCCCAGGCGCACATTTTGTCACAAGAGTCTGGCATTATTTATGCGAGTAGCAAAGGAACTCGCAGCCAGCTAACAATTTGCAAATGCCGCTGCCACAACATGCAACCAAAACAGCAAACACTGCTTGGCCTCATGTGGCAAGCCATGAGGCAGTCAAATGATTTACTTTGAAAATTCAATAATTGCGCTTCATTAAATTACGGCCAGTCGTCGTATTTGTTTAGAGTGCTCTTGCTATCAGCGTTAACGGTGGATTGTAAACAACTTTAAAAGCAATTTGGCATAAACGTCACTGGGCCACATGAGGGGCGTAACACTGGCGTTTTGCCCACAATTTTCCACGCCACTTGAGCGTAATTAGCCGTTGAGCTTTTAAGCGCTATGTAAATAGCACAAGTATCACTCCCTATACAGACCCCATTCCTTTGGGTTCTGTCTATATGACGCTCCGATTTCGAGCCGGTGCAAGTATCTTCGGTCTATATATATAACAGTTTACGCAAAGAATCGATGCTATTTTGATAACTGTAAATATTTGCAATTAGCCATTATTTGTTAAACTTAACTTTGTATCTTCTGCTTTATGTGTACTTAGTAATTTGTGTTTTGTATTTTTTGCTTAACTGAAAATTGAAGAAGAAAAAAATGCTGTGCTCATTGGACCTCAGGTGAGGCTTTCTAGCTAAATACAAAGACAAATAGTCAAAAACACCCCCTAAAACATAATATGTCTCGTAATTCTCGGCGTAAATAATTTCTTCGGCATTTTCCGTCCGCACAATAAAAAAAATGAGATTTATAAAAGCCACAGACAAACAAGTTGATCGAATTTCTAATGGCCATTGATAAAGTTCATTTACCTGCTAGAGTTGGCTAGTAAGAAAAAGTAAACGATACCATTTTTCGATTAAAAGGACTCCATTCACTTGAACCAACACAAGGCAACGACAATTGGCTCTTATTCAGCTGCAGCTACTGGACAAGTTAGTAAGCTTATTTACAGCATATGCCTGTCAGACAGAGATCAGACTGCCATGCTGTAATTACATACATAGATGTGTGTTTAGTATCCATATAAACAAAAGCAACAACATCTAATAACAGCGACATATAACAACTGGCTGTCAACTTGGCTAATTGAAACAAGACACATGCTGAGCGACAATCAGAAAGTGCTCGACTGAAAATGGGGGACGTTAAGAGTGTTAAGAGCCCAGTATTTGCTTGGAGGCGTGGTAACCATTTTAATATTGTTCCAAACATACAAACAATTGCTCGCTAATTAAAATTAATGTATATTTATTGTATGCATATTTGCGTATACTTACAAATGTACATGATTTATTAAAATTAAAAAAAAAATTGCTTTCGTTTTATTTTTGAATTGAATAATAGAATTTTAAAAAATTAAAAATAGATTCCAATAACAATCAGTTATCAACCTGTTTTAATAAAGTTATCAAAGCACCCACAGAGCGTATACAATATAAATACGCCACAGTTTGACATGCACTGATTCTCGAACTGTTTGTTTTGCATGCGATATTTTGTTGTTTTGGGCGCTTGATTTTATTTACTTTCGCTGAACTCAAATAAATGTTGTTTTTGCTTTTTGAAGCTGCGAATCTGCCTTAATTGATCGCCTAATTAAAAGGCATTGAATTACACTCGACCCCAACATTGGCCATGGCAATTAAATCGAACAAGCGACGCATTTTCTGACTTGTCGTGTTGTTTCTTCTTGTTCGGTTCGTGCCGTTGTCGATGCAATGTCGCTGATTATTTCGGAAATGCCAATCAGATGAAAGCCTTGTACACACAGCATGCTAAATCGCAATTCGCAATTCGCACCGTGCACCCCCTCCAGCCAACAAGCCTGTACCTCCCGTATCCTCTGTTCCAGTTGCCATCATCAGCGTTGATTACAGTCTGCAGCACTGAGTTAATCAGCAATCATAGCAAATCCCGATCAACTTCTGCGCTTTGCTGCAAATGCTAAATCTGAATACGTTCCGTGTACAAGTCAGGCCAATTATTTTTGCAGTTGCCTGCTTAGGCTATAACAGGGCAACAATTGGTTTATTTACATGGTTGTTACAGAAGTGTTTAATTCTAGAAAATTTAAAACAATTCCCTTCACTTACTAACTAATGCTATACAATACACTGAGATATAATCTGTAATATTAATATTTATAGTCCATTTTTATCAGTAGCTGTTTGATGTAAGCTGATCTTTCAGATTGTAACATCTACGTCCTTTATTACTGTTGCATGCAGTAGAGCTGATTGCAATAACGGTAAGTGGTATTATCACTTCGCACAATAGTAATGCCAGCTCCATAGTAAGCTAAAAAATATTTTAAAATTACATTGCACAGGATAAAAATTGTTGCATAGTTCTGATATCTTAAACTCTAATTTTTTAAAACGATTGTTTTATACGTCTCGTATAATAATGGGATTATAATGGATAGGAAAGCATATAATATATACATACGGATTATATAGGCTGATCCATCCGCTGGTCCCACAACCTGCATAGCAATAAGCACAATGTCAACTAGTTGGCCCAGAAACATGCCACCCAGTGTGCAGAACTTCAGTAAGCCAATGCCCGGATAGCCCAAGTAAAAGCGATCCGCACCAAACATGCCCAGGAATACAGATAGCATTAGCGTGGTGTCCAAGTGATAGCCATTGCTGCAAATGAACATAAAGTTAAAATCAATCAAAAATCAATAAATCTCTTTGCTACGTTGAAGTCCAACTTGTTACTTACGTCCATTTGCAGGTGGTTTGACGTGTGAACGTTGAATTTCCCGTCTCTGTGCAGTTGATATCGTGGGCAGCTATGCACCAGACTGGCGCTCGATTCTCCTTGGTGCAGCCGCGCAGTTGCTGGGTTTCGGGATCAATATGGTGCTTGGCGGGATCGGGGCACATATATTGACCCATTAGCAGCTCGTTGCAATCTACGCTGACGGGCTGCGTCTTGGCCGAGCACAAGAACATCAGCACAGACACAATGTACCAGTACATTATGCAATTGTTGAATTGTTTGCTTTAATTACGCATTTGCTTTTAAACTATAATGTTCGCAATAAAATGCAATTTTGTTTGGTTTGCGTCCGGCATTCTTCTTCTTGGTGTTGCGTTTGTGGTGGCATGTCGATAAATGATGAACTTCAATATGACAGCTCTGTACAAATGCCCACAGATGGCGCTAGCAGAGGGCAATGAATTCAATTTAGTGAGTTATTAGTAAATAATAATTCAATGTATTATTGAAAGACTCTGGCTTGTTTATTGAAAATATACTTCTTGCAATTAAGAAGCACTCGCACCTCCTTCGCGCGCTCCGACTTAAGCTGATCGAGCGTCTCCTGCCTTAATACCTCCCTGAACACTATGCACACTTTGGAAGATTGCCCGAAAGTGCGTTCGATGTGACCCGTTTCTCCAGTGGAGAGCTGTATCCGTTTGCCCACGTATATGTCACGATTCGCCTCCTTCTTGAAGAGATTCTGGACAATTATCTCGTTTGCATTAACCACACGCTGCACACTGCCCTCCTTCTGTTTATGCTTAAAGATGCGCAACTGTGGCAACCAATCCCGCTGGTAGTTGATGCAGTGCGTTTGCCAAAGGATGCGACCCCAGAAGGCCAGGCGGCAACTGCTGCTGTGTACATTCATGTCCAGTTTGGAGGCAATCAGTGTGCTTCCCAAAATGCTCAGCACAGGCGACTCAAATTGCAGCAGGGCAAAAATGCAATCCGCACTTGAATCCTTTGCCTGCTGCGGCATCAACTCTTCCACGTGCTCATATTCCCTGCTCAAATCAATACTGGACATTTGAGTTGCCTCACCTCGAAACAGGTGGAGATTTGCCATGACTGTTTCGTGTCCCACACTAATGTGCAGTTTGCTTCTCGAGCGGATTGCGTGCTTAAAATAGGGAATCGGATGCAATTGGACACACACAGCATAGACGGGCTTCAGGTAATCGGGCTGGGCAATGATGCCACGTTCCATTAGCTTCGCATTGAACTGCGTCACACACAAACCAATGCGATCGCCTGCGGTGGCTTCAGCCACCGGCTGCCTGAATCTCTGTATGGATTTAACCTTGCGTCGTTCACCCAGCATAGGCAGTTCCACGTTGTCATTGACGGCCACGCTGCCCTGGATTACAGTGCCAGTGCAGACAGTGCCCTGACCCTTGATGGCAAAACAGTGATCCACATAGATGAGCAGGGGTGCTGTTCCTGCGGCTGCTTCTGCTGGACTTAATTGCCGCTGTGCGGCTTCACAAGCTGCGCCCAAATCCAGACGCAGTTGCTCAACATTGGTGCCCACCGATGCGGACACAGTGTAAATAGGCACCTCATTGCCGAACTTGGTGGTCGCCAGTGTTTTTCTCAATCTGGCGCGAAGCTTCTCCAGCTGAGTTTCCCGCTGCTCCGCAGGCAGCGCGTCCATCTTGTTGATCACCACCAGAAGCTTCTTGTCGAGTAGCTCGCCAATCAGCAAACATTCCGCTGTCTGCGTCTGGATGCCTTTCTGCGCATCCACCACGAGCAGCATCAAATCAATTATTTGCGCACCTGTTACAAATAGACTTTTTTAATATATTTATTTAGGTTTTAATTCATGCCCACCTCCGATGATGGTTTTAATGAGGCTGGCATGACCGGGACAATCCACAAAGGTGATTTGCAGTTGTTGTTGTTGCTCATTTTGTGGTTTCTCCCATAGAAATGCACTGAAACCCAAGTCGAGTGTTATTCCTCTTTCCACTGATTGCGGATTTTTGTCGAAGGCCGCCGTGCTTGAAATCGAGCTGAGTGCACGTGCTAGCGTTGTTTTGCCGCTATCAACGTGCCCCAGTAAGCCGACATTAAAATTTGTTGTTTTCATGTTTACAAATATTTTTACTTTATTTATTTAAAAAAACAGACCCAAGCATTGCAACTGCTTGTTACAGCTGATTTGCACTGCCTTGATGATTCGTGTGTAGGCCAGTCAGAAGGTATCGATGCTTGCGAGAAATAATCTCAAGATGGCGAGCTAGAAAATGGCGCCTAGTTTAAATACTTATTTAATTACACGAAACTTACTCATTAGATAACGTCAATTGAAAAATACACCAACTTGTCGTTGCGATGTTTGCATATTTGTATACTAAAACACGCGCTTTACAACTGTATAAAGATTGCTGACATACCACCGAATTTGCAATGCTTGCTGAAGAAGCAGCCGAAGCGTGTGTAGGCCTACTGGCAAGTACCGATGTTTGCATTGACGATAGGTTCGAGAAATATGCGCTAGGTGGCGTATAATTATTAGCATGTTTTAGAATTTTACACCAAACATAAAATAGACAATTTCTAAGATAGCAAGAATTAATTAATTAAAAGAATAATTATTTCTTGATTGAGAACTATTATCTCATATATAAACACAAACAAAAGACTTGTAATTTCTCAAACAAACATTTTAATTAATGATATTAACAGATATATTTTCTATAAAATATAGCATACTGTAACAATTGAATTGATATAATTATTATACAATAAAATTGACGATGCACTCGATGAATTAATTAACAAATTTGGCTTTTTTCCTTGTCCACTTTAAACGCTATACGATTCCTTCAGGTTCTTGAAATATTCCAAATCACTTTGGCTAATTGAAGGCACAAATTTGTTGAAGGACGTTGCAAAATCCCCGGACTCAACGATGATGTGGGCAGAAGTCAGCTCCTTTGCGGCCAGGCCGCAACTCAAATGCTTGTTAATGATGCGACGGACTGCAGATAGCCAAGCATTGGAGCAGATGGAGTACAGATCTGCTCCGCTCATCTCGTTCCGCAGATAATCAGCGATCTGCACGAGATCCACGTCACCGGACATGATAAAGCGTTGCGTTTGTGCACGGAGCACTGCTGCCTTGTCATCGGCCGTCGAGCACGGACCCACATAGAAGAGCTTATCGAAGCGTCCGGGTCGTAGGAGTGCCGGATCAATTAGATCCGGACGATTTGTGGCTGCCAGTATAAAGATGGGCTTGCTCGCATCCCCATTGCACATGCCGTCCATCTCGGCCAGCAGCTGAGAGACCACACGATCCATAACACCGCCAGAGTCGCCAGCAACGCCACGATTCGGTGCCAGCGAGTCCAACTCATCCAGGAAAAGTACACAAGGTGCCGCCGAGCGGGCACGTGTGAATACCTCCCGCACATTCTGCTCGCTTTGACCGACGTACATGTTGAGCAGCTCGGGTCCCTGGACGGACAGGAAGCTCAGATTGCATTCGGTAGCGACAGCCTTTGCAACCAGAGTCTTTCCCGTGCCAGGTGGTCCATAGAGTAGAATGCCCGATCTTCGCAAGTTTTTGCCCATTAAATGGACATGCTTCAGCGGCAAGCCAATGCTGCTCTGAATTTCATCCTTAAGCTTGTAGAGACCACCAATGTCGGACCAGTACACCTTGGGTACCTTGGGTGCGCCCAAACTGTCGGCAAAGGAGCTCTGCATTTCGTTCAGATTTGTGGCAAAGTGTTCCTGCGTGAGATGCGATTGAATCTTGGTGGATTGGCGTCGCTTGAGCCGCACGGCATTGTCATAGAGCAGCTGCAGATCACCCAACATAAAACCTTGCGATTTGGTAGCGACTTCATGGAGCACACTCCTCGTCTCGTGCCACTTGGGGCAGAGTCGAGACAGACAACGGGATTGCATATGCAGTGGAAAAAGCGGCAACTGAGTCAATCTCCTTTGGTTGTAAATGGCATCGTTGAATGATTCCCGGACATGCATCCATTGGAGTAGCTCGAACCGTTCCTCTTGATTGGGCGCCTCAATACTGATGATCTCCAGAAACAGGCTCTGAATCATCGGCTTCAAGTGCTTGTCACTGGTCAGTGCGACAACAACGACAGGAAACTTGCGATCCCGTGAGAACAGATCCTGAATCTGTACATGAAAGGCAGACAGCAAACGCAGATCCTCGTTGCCCTCATTATCAATGCCAAATATCTGTTGGGAGATGTAAGATAAATATGAATTATTTATTATGTATTCCAGCTCACCTCAAAGTTGTGGAAACAGATCAGAAGGGGTTCGCTTATTTGGCTCTTTGCAAACACCGCCTTCAATTTCATCTCGGTGTGCGAGGGAACTTGCGACACAATTTCGGCACAATCAGCTCCATAGATATGCAGGCCCAGCTCCTGGGCTACCGCACTGATGAGCTTTGTTTTTCCAGCGCCTCGTTCGCCTTGCAGTAGAAACACAGGAAAGATGTGCTTGGACGACAAGCAGGCCGATCTCTTTGGCAGAAATGCATCCACCGAGGAGCGCAACATTTGATAGGGTTTCCTCAGACCACTCGGATAATTATCAGCTATTGCGCAGCTATCGAGAATCTGGCGTGGCAAAAAACTGTGCACATGTGGCACCTGCACCAGATTACTAAAGTTTTTGGCGACCACAGCTTGCAACTCGAACTCGCTGCCCTTCGCCTCTAGTTGCACACAGCGGAAGTACACCTCCCTCAAATACGCGAAGATTAGATAATAATGAGCATAGGCAGCGGTGCCCACCAACTGGGCATTCACCTCAATGCGATAAATGTGGCCACGGTGCAGCATTCGCGGCGTATTGAAGTAATTGCTCAAGATCATCTCCGACAATTCGGCGGGCAATTCATGCGGATTATTCAACAGATAAACGTGTGCCTTTGTCGCTATTGTTGGTATCGTTTGCTCATCGCTAAAGTGCTCCAGCTGCACCCAAAAGTTGTTCATCTTATTGCCACTGTTGCCAAAACGTTCCATGAGATTCCCATACAGATTTTCCTAAAGGAAGACTTTAATTAGATTTACATTTATAGACATATGGTTATTTATATATGCATACCATTACATAGAGGCAGTTGCTCTGGCACTGTGAGTTATTCACTGGCAACAGTTGTGCCACAATCGTATAAGGCGTATCCTGCAATATTTGCTTTATGACCAAATCGGAGGCATCCCAAGATCTATCGGCATTAGTAGTAGTAGTTGTAGTAGTGCTAATAGTTGAGCCGGCTTTACCACCGCCACGCACCACCAAATTGACAAAGTTAACATCTTCTGATTCGGCATAGGTGTTGTAGACATCCGTACTGGCGAAGATTACGTGCTCGGATTTGATCAGTTCGTTACTGGTCAGTAGTTCGTAGAGGCGATTCGGCATGGGCGTCAATAAAAACTTGCCCCTGTAGTATTTGGCATATCGCCAATATACGGCGTATATTAAATATCCGGGGTAGAAGAACCACGGCCACCTCGGCTGCAGCAATTGTACGGCTGAATTGTAAGCCTCAACCAATTCCTGCATGCGTCCTGTGAAACTGTACCTCTTCTCCCCATCATTGGCATCAATTGATTTGGTTGCCTTAATGGCAACTTTTTTCTGTGAAGGTCAAGAATTATTTACAAATATAGATACAAATATATGTATACATACATATATAGTTGAGTATTTGAACCTACCACAATATTGTCAACATTATCACTCATTTTGAGACGGAAACAGATAAAATACAAAGGTTACTTTTGGACAGGCAAAGTCTAATTGCTAGGGATTGTTGGAGCACAGGTAAAACATATACGCAAATTATTCTGGAACAAAAGCTCTAAGTTAATATACTAAATTGAGTTATTATGTGCAAAACTTATTTATATTTTGATTTCAAATACAATCTGATTACGTACCTTTTTCACAATGACTCTTTTCTTCATGTCTTTTCCGCCGAATGCTGTTTCCAATTCTTTAAACAGCTTAGAGGAGCACGTTAAAATGATTGAATTGAAGTTGTTGAGATAAAATGATCTATAAACGAGTTAATTTCTTTTAAATTCGGATTATGTATGGGATATAAATATGCCTCGCTCGTTGTACAAATTTAACCAGTGTTGAGCAACGACAAGTTGCGAGCTATTGTTTTGTACAGTTGCAAAAAACTAGCAGATAAAAAAAAATTAGATATGCTTCTATAAATATATATGATGTGAATTCAAATTATAATAAGAGAATAATGCTTTAATAATAATATGTGTACTTTACTTCGACGAGCTATTTTTAATATGCCGATTAAAAATGCATCAATGTTATAATATCATCCCTGCCAAAAATTATCGACGTCGCTGTTACCAAAAAAAACACAAAGTATAGGAATAATATTTTCATTCGTTGAATATTGAGAATGGAAGTAACTAATATAAATGGAGGTAATGACACTGAGATGCCATCACAGATGCCCGATAAGCGGGAACTGCTCTGCCTCCTTAAGCTGATCAGGAAATACGAGTTGAAAGGCACCGAGGATCGGCTCTGCCAGGAGGCAAACTTGAACAGTGCCGATCTCGCTGGCATCTGCGGGGATGATGTAAAACTATTGCTGAGCGATGTATTGGCCCAGTCCAGTGAGGCCGATGAGCAGAACAGGAAACCGTTAGGGGCGCAGTCGGCTAAGTCGCTCGCTGTAACCGAGGCCAATACAGCCGAGGCGCTGGTAAAGTTTATTGGGGACAACGCCTTCGACGCCCAGCAATATGAACAGGCATACGATGAGTTACGAACATTTGTCGAGGAGTCCCTGGATATTTACAAGCATGAATTGTCCATGGTGCTGTATCCGATACTAGTGCAAATCTATTTCAAGATCATAGCCAGCGGACAGATTGAAAAAGCGAGAGGTTTTATTGAAAAATATAAATCGAACTTGGATGGCTACTATATCGAGGGTCTCTTCAATCTCTTATTGATTTCTAAGCCCGAGGAGCTGCTGGATAATGATCTGGTGACTGCGATGGAGACGGATAAGTTTGTCATACGCATGTCGCGGGATGCTCACTCTCTGTTCAAGCGCCATATACAGGATCGGAGGCAGGAGTCCGTCGCCGATATTGTGTCCAAGTATCTGCACTTTGATACCTACGAGGGCATGGCGCGCAACAAGTTGCAATGCGTCGCAACGGCCGGGTCGCATATCGGGGATGCAAAGCGACAGGATAATAAGGTTCGGGTTTATTATGGCCTGCTCAAAGAGGTGGACTTTCAAACGCTAACGACGCCAGCGCCAGCGCCCGAGGAGGAGGACGATGATCCCGATGCGCCCGATCGACCTAAGAAAAAGAAACCAAAAAAAGATCCGTTACTTTCGAAGAAATCGAAATCGGATCCCAATGCACCTGCAATAGATCGCATCCCGCTGCCCGAGCTGAAGGATGCGGACAAGCTGCTTAAGCTGAAGGCGCTGCGTGAGGCGAGCAAGCGACTGCCGCTCAACAAAGATCAGCTGCCCTCTGCCGTCTTCTACACCGTGCTCAATTCAATGCTAGGCGTCTCCTGTGCTGAGATCTCTGACGATTCCACGATGCTCGCCTGCGGGTTTAGTGACTCGACGGTGCGCATCTGGTCGCTGACGCCGGCCAAGCTGCGTGCGTTGAAAGATGCGGATGCACTGCGTGAACTGGACAAGGAGTCGGCGGACATCAATGCCCGCATGCTGGACGAGCGCAGTGGCGAGATGACGCGCACCTTTATAGGTCACTCCGGACCCGTCTATCGTTGCGCTTTTGCGCCAGAGATGAATTTATTGCTCTCGTGCTCCGAGGATAGCACCATCCGGCTGTGGTCACTTCTCACCTGGTCCTGCGTGGTCACCTATCGTGGCCATGTCTATCCCGTGTGGGATGTACGATTCGCTCCGCATGGCTACTATTTCGTCTCCTGTTCGTATGACAAGACGGCCCGTCTGTGGTCCACGGACTCGAATCAGTCGATTCGCGTCTTTGTGGGTCATCTGTCGGATGTGGATTGTGTGCAATTCCATCCCAATTCCAATTACATTGCCACCGGCTCCAGTGACCGCACTGTGCGCCTCTGGGATGTACTCAACGGTCAATCCGTGCGTCTCATGACCGGACACAAGGGCACCATCAGCACCCTGGCGTTCTCTACGTGCGGTCGTTACTTGGCCTCCGGTTCCGTGGATCACAACATCATCGTATGGGATCTGTCGAGTGGATCACTGGTCACAACGCTGCTGCGGCACACGAGCACTGTTACCACGATTACCTTCAGCCGGGATGGAACTATACTCGCCGCCGCTGGGCTGGACAACAATCTGACGCTATGGGACTTCCATCGGCTCACCGACGATTATCTGAGCAATCACATAACGGTGTCGCATCATCAGGACGAGAACGATGAAGATGTCTACCTGCTGCGCACATTCCCCAGCAAGAACTCGCCTTTTATTTCGCTTCATTTTACCCGGCGCAATCTTCTCATGTGCGTTGGACTCTTCAAAAGCTAAGCCAGATCAATTGGAATCTACATATACATATAACTTTATTAAGCATAGTCGGCCACATTTCGGGAATAATTTTGTCATTTTTGTGTTGGTCTATTTGTATTTTGTTTCTAAAATTGTAATTTATCATTCAGCAGTCGTTTCGAGATTGTTGGCATCCTATTTTCGATCTAAGTTAATATTAGTCATAAGCTCTGAAAGACCATATTTACATTTATATAAATAAATAAATACAAATATTTTGTCTGCTTAGTGTTGAAAGTAATATTTTGTCCGCGATTTCAACTAAACATTTAATTACAGCTAACATTTTGTGAAATATAATAAAGACATGAAAAACACGAAAATATATTATATTTCAAATTTTAAAGGCTCAAACTGAATTCAAGCTTGCAAATAATTCAATTTTGTTTTTGGTTTCCTATAAAGAATTTGGAACTGTTCAACCGATGCAAGACCTAATTAATTTGATAATAACCAATAATAATTATTTTATATATATGCACATACATTTAATATGTATATACACAATTGTATATTTTAGATCGCTTATCAAAGTCAAATACAAAATTCTTTAACCAATATAGGTTCCCTTCTTACTCGTCGTCGGGAATGCCAAAGGTTCGTCGCACTGCCTCAAAATTCTTAATGTTGAAGACTGCGCAGCGTGGCGGTTTCTCGCCGCCAAAGGCCAGCGTGTAGGGATCCTCGGGGCACTGGCGCATGCACTGAAGCCGGCCCATATTGAAGTCGTGCTCGTAGACATGCTTTGGCTCCGTGCTGTTAAAGTTCCAGATCTTGAGGGAGCCCTCGGTGGAGGTGGATGTAAGCAGATTGGGCATTTGACTATTAAAACAGACACCGGAGATCTCCTCGTTGTGCGCCTTGACGGACCACAGCAGATGGTTGGGACGACGCTTGTCCGCATAGTGCAGACTGCCATCGTTGGTGCCAATGATGAAGTAGTTAGTCTGCGTGGGATGCCAAAGAACCTTCTCCACCTCGTTGCCGATCAGCTGCCATTTGAGTTCACTGCCCGAGTTGACATTGTCCGCGTCGCGGCAATCGAAGAGACGCACATAGCCATCAGCACAGCCGGTGAGGATGCTTTGCGCCTCCTCCGGATGGAATTCGACAGATTGCACCTTCTCCTCAAAAGAGGTGATAGTTGTATGCGGTTGTCCCTCGTCCAGATCCCAAAGGATGAGTGTTTGATCCACCGAACCACTCGCTAAAATATGCTCGAATTGTGGATTCCATGACAAGTCGAGGACGGCATCCTTGTGGCCATACTGTTCCTTGTTCTTCTTGCGATTGCCCTTGGAGCCTAGCTTGAACGTCGGCTCAATGGAATCCTGTATGTCCAGATCCCAAATGGTAATGATTGGATCCATGCAGCCAATGGCGCACATATTCCCTGGCTTATCGCTGCCCGCATCATGATTCATCCACTCGATGCAGAGCGGAAAACTGGGCAACAAAAAGTCGTGGTGTGTATACAGAGCCTGCTCCTCCTGATTGAATACCCAAACTTCCATGCTGGCTGCATCGTCCTGCACATGGCCGACCAACACTAAGTTATCTGTGGACTTTATAATCTCATCCTCTGCCTCGGAATCCTCATCCTCATCCGGCACCTGTTCGTCGGCATCGACTACATTTGCCAGATTTGTCACCGTAGAATTTGCTTCGTTTTCGTAATTCTGGAAATTGAACTCATCACCGGGATTTGAGTTTTCATTCACAGCGGCACCACCAGCAGCAGCTATTGCTTCGTCACGATCCACATCCATGTCGTCATCCTCATCATCGTCCTCTTCGTCATCATCGTCATTTGCTTCCAGCTCGTTTTGTGTCTCGCCGATAATCCGAGCAAGTTCGCCTTGTGTCAGAATGATTTTTTCCGGTCTCTCTTTGGTGACACCGCGTGGCACAAAGCATAGTGCTGGCACAAAATCTATGCTTGGCTCTGGTGGACCGTCTCCCACTTCCGTCATCGTATTATTATTCAAATTAACAATTAAAGCGAGTGCTCAATCAAAAAATTTGGCCAACACGTGCACTATTTGTTGAATCTTGAAATGGTACTAAATGACACCAATGTCAACTGGTCACTCTTGGCTCTCAAAAAGAGTGTGGCCAAATAACAGCAAAAACTCGTTAGCTATCAATGTTTAAAAGAGAAGCGCAATTACGATTAAGATATACCTCAAATTAAATAAAGGCATATAAAAGTTGAGCTCATCAAAATGATAAGAACAACGATGCCATCATAAAGATTTCGTTATCTTCATTATAACTTTTGAGTATGAAAATTGAAAGGGAAAGTAATGTATACACAATTTTTTTTTTACATTATTGTTAACAACTTTATTATCACTTCATGATTATATACGTATATTAAGTGCCGCGATAAGTGGTGTATCCATAGGGACTTAGTAAAAGTGGAACATGATAATTTTGATTTTCATTGCACTCGATAATAAGTTCAACGGCAGGATAGAAAGTTTTAATATCTTGCGCTGCAAAATAGGAGCCAACATGGAATGTCAGTTTATAGATTCCGCTGGAAAATTCCGCAGAATCCAATAATTGACAGCGACCATCTGAATCCGTTTGCGTTGGGCGAATTGCCTTCCATTCCTGGGTTTCATCCAGGCGAGAAATAGTAACTTTTAAGTTCGCTGCTGCTCTTCCAGTAGAGGTGTTTAGCACATGACTGGAAAATTTGCGTGTATTCATTGCGATGGGAGCGAATCAGAAACATACTGGATGATCTTCAAACTAGATAGCTTAAGTACTATCATGCCATGTTTACATATTATAATGATTTCGTGATAAAAATAACTGATAAACTTATGTTAACTAACAGAACAAATAATGTAAGCGTAAATTGCAATCGCTTAATGATCGATTATCGATAGTCAGTAACTTAACAGCTGCTGTAACGCAACGCTAAAACTACGAGCAGTGCTCTGTTAAATGCCTTACTGCTGAAGTATATTCAGTTTGTTGTTATTGTAAAATTTGATTTCGAAGCGGTTGGTTGTGCTGCGTCGGACCAAGTACGTGTGTCGCGTCTTTGAAGAATCAAATTCAAAGTCCGAGAACGTTGCAGCTTACAAGTTTAAAGTTATATTGTAATAATAATATTGCTCGTTAAAATAAAATTTGGAATTGAGAATTTGAAAAAACGCTTAACGACTATTCGGCTTATTGTTAATATTCAAGTCGCCATTTGTGCATGCCGGTAATAAAAAGTAATTAAATATTTCTGGAATTGATATACGTTGTGTTTATCGTACACTATACACGAGCAAACAGATCAATTTGTTCATATGATCACTTATTTTTACATCATGTTTGTGGTTTGATTTTTTGCTCCCCAGTGTTTGTAGTGTACCCAGAAGCAACAGTTGTTTCTTGTCTGCGGAAACTGTGTGCAAAAAGAATGCAAATGCAACTATAAATCGCGTTTCGTTAAATATGTAATAAAATATAAAAATATATATAGATTTGTGCAATAAGAGAGAGAGAGAGAATAGAATTGCAACTTATTGGAAAGTACAAACTTCACTGTTTGTGCAAAGTAAACTCGATTGTTTGTACATAGATACACGTGTACGTGTGTATTGTGTATGTGTGTTTGTTTGTGTGTGTGTGTGCGCCTGAGCTGCCTTTGAGCAGAAGAAGCATCGAAGTTACCAACTTCAATCCCCAACAAATCTTAAACCAGTTTTAAGATACATATTCTTGTTGTGTGTGTGGCTGTTTGTTGTTGTTGTTTTTCGCATTATTTTCGTTTTGTGTGTTTGGACGATTTTGCTGCCTCTGCAACTTTGGCTGTAGATACATGTGTATATATGTATGTAAGCTATGTATCTATGTATTTGTACAAACATAAGACGAATACCCTTTGCTTTTATTTCTTTCTCTCTCTCTGTCTTACTTGGCTTTAACTAATCGCGTGTTGATTTTTTTTGTTACTCCTATTGTTGTTTTTGTAATTGGCATCAAGTACTGCACGCAGCTCGGCAGCTTTTTGTCTTTCATCGTCTCCTACGCGAAACGCAAAAGATTAAGCCAACAATAATAAACAAGCCCAATTGCTAACCAGATCAGTAAGAAATAAGAAAATACACACAGGTTATGTTTAAATTGGATCAATCAAATACGCTTAAAGTGAGTAAAAACTTAAAAGTTTCTAATTGTTATCTTACAAATCTTTCGTGACACAAATATATTAGGAAAAATGTTAAATGAGAATCTAATCATTGATCGACTAAGGAAAGACTAATGCATTTTAAAAATAAATTAAATGCACTTCTCGAAATTTTTCATTAAAATAAATGATTTTTTAAAATGAACATGATGAAAAAACCATAACAGATTTACACATCAATTTTAATAAGTAAATCTAAAAAAAACTTTTGCTTTCATATTTGCATATGCATGCGTTTGTAATTTATTTTTGTATCTAAACCAAAAAATAACAAACTTAAAAAGAACCGTTGTCTCTCGCGATGATTTCTATGTCTATGTCCATTAATATATGTGCATACCTAATTGCTCTTTAGATTTTAAAGTTGTTTGCCCTTTGCGAAGCATAAAACTAACAAGTAATAAAAAATGTCGACAACAGAAAATGATTTCCCTAATTGAAAACCAATTTAGGAGGAGAGAGTGTTTTTCTATAATTTTTCGATATGGAGAGCTACGTAATGACTCCGTCGATTACGTAATTTTGCACAATTTTGTTTGGTTAATATGTGATAAAGGAAATAACGATAAACGCAATCAGAAAGTGTTAACGGTATATCACTCGATACATTTAATTGATTGATACGAACGGAACGACAAGCCAAAAACATTCAGCCCCGAAGCTAAAAAACAAAAACAAAAATACAAAACGCCACATTAACTGTATATATATATATATATATATATATGTAGATATGTATATATGTATATTAATTTGCATGCGAATATTATTGGAAAATATTATTGGCAGCAGTGAAGACTTTGGCTACGCTTCACTTGAGAGATCATTAAAGGCTGCCTGGTAAATTAGAAACTAGTCGACTGTTATTGACAGCAAAAATCTTACACACACTCGCACAGGGACAGCAGAAGAAGATGAAAAACTTTACAGACGTCGCCGACAGCAATTCGAACCGAACGAGAGAAGCGAGTAAAAAGTCAAATTCCAAGCTGGCATAGACTGGAAGCCAGCCAGTCGAACAGATACAGAAACAGTAACACCAGCAGAAGCAGAAGGCAGACACAGAAACAGGAAATGAGACCCCATACGAGTCAAGTTTTTAAGTACCTTTCGTTCGCCTTGGTCACTGCAACGGCCGCGTACTTCTGGTCATTATTTCTATATGGGCTTTTTATACTCTAACCCTCACAAGTGTCTTTGACTTTGGGACAATCATTACAGTGGGGAAATGCATGTCTTGCTGCTTGCTCAGTAGTGCTACTTATATTCCAATGCATATGGATATCATAGTAGCAAAGATTGTAATCTTAGTTTTTATTTAGCGTATATATACTGCTTAGAAGGTAAGGCCTACTTTTGTGATTGTCTTTATTTTTGCTACCACAATATTAGCTTTGTTTTATAAATTAATAAATCTGTTTTTTTTTTACATGTTAGCTGTTAGCTGCTTATATTTATTTTTCTCATGTGATGTAAGTCTAGTATACCTTCATATATATAAATATATATATATGTTAATTTATATCTAAAAACAAAAAACAACTTTAGTGGCTTATGAGTCATTGACTCAATGCATTTTGAATTATCAGCATATCTTTTAGATTGTTATTGCTTGGAGGCACACTCTGCTTGAACTTTTGGCCCAAAATTTAAATCTTTTTAATATAGGAAGCCAAATTGGCAAAGTGGGCACTATACACATATATAACCCACACCGAGTACTGTAAACAATCGTATATGTTTTATTGTTTCTGCTTTTGCTTTTGTATATTTATATTCCAGAACACTGACAGTTTCGCCAAGCAAGTTTTCTCTGTTGCCGGTTGTTGTCTGTTGTCTGTTTGCACAGATGACCCGCATTCTCAGCAAAACCGAACAGATTCCAGCTGTTATCCGTGAGATATAGTTGAATGGCACTAAGGAGGGTCCGATGTGCCACAGTGTTGTTTACATAAGGACATCCTGCTTGAATGCAAATAAAAAAAATAAAACACTTGATCACAATATGTCCTCGAGCATGGCCAGTTCCGTCTGAAAATTTGCATTGTGCCACTGCCTTCTCGTATTAAATGTCGATACACATAGAGAAACTCTGATCTACCAGAAGTATTGGCGAGTAAAACCAGATTTATAAATTTATACAGTGTAATTAAAATTGATTACGATCAAGATTTTAATAAATACTTTAATAATAACTACTTCTAATATAAGAAGTTAAAATCGTTTGACTTTAGTCATGTTGTGCTTTCTAAATCTATCAAGTACTGTATAGTGCGTTTTAAGTACAAAATACTTTTCAGTGTATATTACACCATGCATTAGGGTTGTAATTCTTGTTTGACAGCGTTTCGTGTCCGCATCAAGCGCATTTCCATATGGACCAGTCACACCCATGTACATATAAATATATGCATAGGAATAGTGCCAATACATATGTTCTATATATATATATATATATATTCCACTATTCCTATATGTTTATATAGATACGTACTTTTAATTAAGTGTATCAACTAGATAGTTTTAAAATTTCCTAGCACCTTGCTGATGAGCAAGATTTAAAATATATATAATCAGGCTTGTGGCCAGAAAGAATACCATAGACATTGTGTAAAATGCTATATGCCAAGTTTGGTGTAGATATTTATAAAAATTCTTCGACTGCATACAAATATAAATACCTATGTATGGGTATGTGAGTGTGTCTGGTTGTTTATGTTTGGCTGATGTTGCGGCAGGTAGCGTGACTAAGACATTCGCCATGCTGAAGTGAGTTTTAAAATTTGATACAAATTTCAGTTTTTCTTTCACACAGTTGCTTTTCATTGCGCTTTTCTGCCAAATTACTGCTGCTGTTGCTGCTGCTAACAAGTCAACCATCCAGTCTAATACTCTACTCCTCACACTCCATTTGTATGTATATATATATAAATATAAATATATATATATTTATGTGCATGTGTGAGTGTTTGTGGCGCAAAATTCAAACATTGAATATAATTGGAAAGGCGTTCGCGTTGCATATATGTGCTCATTTAAGAGCTGTTGCTCTTGTTCAGCCTCAGGGTGGTAATGGAGCGATTGATGTACAACTACAAGCCCCAAATCGGAACCACTTAAATACATCAAGCCCACTTTAGTCGCGCACTAAATCGCATTGGTAACGCAACCGTTAATCATAACTCTTACAAATAAATGAAAATGTTTTATGTATGACGATGTTTCTACATGTCTTTTCATTTATCATCTAATAGTTGTCTATTAACTATTTAATTTAAAGAAGAAAATAACTTCGTGTGTTAATAATGGATATTAGCAAAAATTGTGCTCCCAAAGTTATGCCTATAATAAAACCATAATCGAAAAAATGGTTTCATTTGAAAGTTTTGTATTTTTTTTTTTTTTTGAGTAATAATTTGAACTAGAATTGCTTTTCCAAATTTTGTTGTAGCACTTCAAAAATGTTTTGCTTTTGAAATGGATTGAGTGAAAAATGTGTAGCTGCCCCAAATGAGGGATTTGGTGGAACTTGAATAAAAATAAATTAATATTTTTGCAGAATTGAAACAGGTAACTGAAGTAGTAAATAACTAGAAGAGCATATTGATTGGTATGTATAGAAATCTCACAGTGTGAAAGAACTGCAAGCAAGCAATTCAAATCAATTGCCACATTGACACACATACAAATGGTTTATACCCAAAGTAAGCAAAGTGTGTATGTGTGTGTAAACATGCTTGTAGACCAATTGTCAGTAAGTAGCCAAGTGCATAGAGCGATGACGAGAGCTATAGAAGACCTTCACGGTAGAAAACAAACACTAAGCCAGCCAGCCAGCCAGCCAGCAAGCCAGCCAGCACGCAGAAGACAAACGTCAGACGAGACTGATGACGAGACGACAATAAAAGCGCAATAAAAGCGTGGTCGGCACAGAGTTAAAAGTTAGAGAGTATCGTTGTTGAGGGAGGGGCGGGGAAAGTGTAAATTGGTCGTGCTGTGCATGTTAAATAATAAAACAAAATACAAAAAAAAAAAAAAATAAACGAGAACGGTCGGCTTACAATGTATGTAGGTAAAGACGTAAGTTGTAATTTAATTTTCAATTGACAGCCGTACTCCAGAGACGAGCAAATGAAGAGTTGACAGGTGGGGCACACTCTCTCTCTCCCCCACCACCATCCCCTATCGAGCCTAGCATACGAAATGAGCAGCTCTCTTTCTCTGTCCTCCTTAACGGAATAATACTTGTACATACACTTAAAAAGTCGAAAGCCCAATTACACTAATTATTGATTAAATCTTACATTCTGTTAATTGTTCATTCAATAAACCAAATCTGATATAAAACTTATCAATTTACATGAAGTACCATGCACTAAATACTATCATAATGCTTTAACCTATTTTATTGTTTTCTTTAAATTATTAACTAATTTTTATAATAATTCTAAAATTTTTATAATAATGAGCTGCACTCAAGGGTTTTTTTCACTTTCCTCAAAAATATTCGAACCCTATTCCAGCTCAAGACAAGTCGAATTATGCTTTACAGAATGTCGTAAGTCTTCTAAAATTATATTGTATGTTTTGCGTACTTTCTTTTTTCTAATATCGCATAATATCAAAATATTTGGTTAAGTGTACTCGAATTTATGCACTTGTGCCTTAATTTTCGAATGCTTTCCTTTCCAGGTATAACCGTAAAAGTTCTTTTTGTTCGTTTTGCTTTTACCTGTATAATTAAGAGATTTTTGACTAACGTTTGGCCCACAACTGACAAATGTAAACAAATTGTCAGCAATTGTTTTTGTTTTCAATTTGACCCACATTTGTGCTTTTGCATTCCCCCTCCCGCTTTCAATTCAATACGTTTTGGGCTAATACACCAAATGGCTGGCCACTGGCCAAGTGACGCTAATAATTGGGTCAAGAATTTTGTGGCGTTCATCTGCCCAATGCCCAAACATTAGCCCGATAATCTTTGCCTCGTCGTCTTAGAAACCCAGATCAAAACCCAGACCCAGCACCAGACCCAGACCCACACCCAAACTCCAACCCAAAACCCAGACCAGGGCCCATCAGCGTTTGACTCTTGTGTCCGGATCTTTGTCTACTTTAGACTCATTTTCATTGCGGATAATTTCACCTTTGATAGTTTGTACAAGATTTTAAAACGATGTAGCGCTAATGTTGCCCATGTTTTTATTTTCATGCTGTTTTGCGCCCTGTCTTTATGACTTTCTTTTAGAGACTTTTGCTTTATTAGCGCTACTTTTTGGGACACTGCTATTATGCGGTTTTTTTTGTTTTTTGTTTATTTGTTTTTGTTCTTGCTTATTCTGCAAGAAAATAAAGTCTGGAATATGAAAATGGGTTGTTAATACAGTTCCGCCTTAATCTAAGAGAGATACACTTAACTGTCTACGTAATACCCATTCCAGTTATGGACAATGACAGCATCCGACCACACCCAATTGGGAGAATTTAGATCTAATGTCAAAAGTCATTTGGCGGCTTTAACGCTTGGCTAACTATTGAGAATTAATTGCGATCACTGATTAAGCAGCCTTTTGTTTGCTGATTGATTATTGGCCGGCAAATACGTAATTATATAATTAAATAAATATATATATGTATTTTTGCACATAAAGTGTATGCGATGTCGGGCATTGGGTATTTGATTATCAGCATTCAATTCAGCGTCAGTCGAGCGTTTAGCTATTTGTGCAATGTATGTTCGCCTTTTCAATTTTTGCTTGTTTTATTTTAATTTATTTTATTTCAGCTTTTTTGTAGCGTTCCATTTGCTTGAGCAAGTGCTGCGTATACCATTGTGATCTTTTGTTAAGGGCCTCGCACATGTTTTATTATTATTTTTTCTTGGTTTTGTGTTGTTGTGGTTGTTGTTGTTATTGTCGTCCTTGGTGTGCCTTGACTTACGCTGACGCACTAATCAACTGTGCTGAAATGCTAAAATAAACTTTGAGTCATTAAAAAAATACATTTTAAACAATGTTTTATACAATTTTGACCATGACGACTGCTTAACTATTAACTTTAAATTATTCTCATAGTTAGCCATATCACTTGTATGTCTTTGTTTAAATTATAGGCCTTAACATTATGACTACTTATTAAAGCGCCACATACTTACACACACAAACACACACTTAAACGCACACTTTGCCTAAGAGTAAAGAGTTTTGCAGATCAAAGGCATGTACATTAACATAGCAATTAACGCAATCAAGTTGCGAGAATCACAAGTGGAAGCAGTAAAATCGATTCCATAGCCAGACAGAATGTTATGCTGTGGAATCTGTGGGACTGGGTGATCTTTGGCATTGGAATGGCTGGAATCACTGGAATCAGTGCTTCACTGTGTTTCACCGAACAGTCGAACATGTTCTATTTATGCCGAACTCGCGGGACCCCCGCCGAAGATTGAACTGTGCGGAGGTTCGTTAAAGAAGAAGAAGAAGAAGAAGAAGAGGAGGAGGAAGAACAAGCATCGGCATCGGCTCCGTTGTGGTTTTGGTTGATTGGCGGTGGCGGGGGAAAGCAAAATCAACAACAGCGACAACAATCGGTTTGTGTTCGACTTATTTTTACTTATGAATATCAGAAGACAAAGAGACACACATACACACACACACACACACACAGACGCACACACAAATATAGGAAAATGTAAATTTTATGCCTCTGGCAATGCTCACGTTTAAGCCGGTGTCATAAACGGATAGGAATTCGACAAGCATCACAAATAAAGCGTCACACTTCTAAAGTACTCGACACACTCCGTCTCTGGCTTGAACTAGTTTTTCAGAAACATTTTCTTTTCAATCTGAGTGCATAGTGTTTTTAATTTCTAAAGTACTTGACTGACTCATTTTCTGACTTGAACTGGTTTTTCATGCCAGTAGTTTTTAAGACTAAAATTCTTTGAGTTAAAATGCATTTCACAGCATTTTATAAACCAGTCAAAAACACAGAAACATATATCAGACTGACTCTTTTTAATTAATTGCAGCTATGCTTCTGTACAATCTTAAGAAACCACTTTTGTGATTAAAGTTGCATTTGAAAGATGTCAAAAAAAAACGAAGAAATATTTCAACTGTAAGAGTTTGCTGTCTTATGTTGATGATGAGTTGCTTCAATATTGCAATTTCAATTAAGACAAGCACTTGTCAGTCTGTCTGCACATGAGTAAAACTGAAATTATAATTTGCATATTACAGAAACTCTTTGGAAGACGAGGCTGTTTGCATATGCCAAGAGGTTTACTCATCTATTAAATAACCACATGTAAAATAAGTTGAAATGCCTTTTTGTGCGCCTAAGCAGCAAGTTTTAAAGTACAATGTAAAGTTTGTACTCAAATAAGATGTAGTTTTTGCAATTTATGTTTTTGTTGTTGGTATCGTGTCTAGTTTTACCCAAGGGGGTGACACATTTGCTCCCACTGTGCGTGTGTGTGTGTGTGTGTGTGTTTGTGTCTGAGTGTGTTTGGTCGTTGTGGTCTCGTGGTTTTCAGTTTTACTTTTCCACATCTGTATACATATTTGTCTGCTCATAGCTAGAGCGGTGCCTTGTACTGTTGGCTCTGGCATTGGAGTCTCATATTACGAGCCCTCTATATAAATATGTTTATACACATATATATGCTTCTTTTCGTTTGCTGACCCAACGAAACGGGGCCAAATAATAGAATTAACCACCAACTTTGCTAAGAAAAACTACTCAAACTTAAAGAATTTTAGCTTGTTTCTAAAAAAGAAAACAAATGTTGAAATTTTGACTTATTAAAATTTTGTTATAATTATTGGCATGTGGAGAAAACGAATCAGAAGCGAGAAATTAAAGTTTATTGTTAA
The DNA here is from genome assembly GCA_035042405.1 of Drosophila demipolita. NCBI lineage: Eukaryota > Metazoa > Arthropoda > Insecta > Diptera > Drosophilidae > Drosophila > Drosophila demipolita. The sequence continues at coordinate 6,549,378 of JAWNLI010000033.1, forward strand.
TTGTAAGAAACAAGTTTGACCGCAAATTAAAAATAAACAATGACAAAAAAACAATAAGTTTGTCCAAGCACAAAATGAATACCAAATACAGATAAAAAAGGAACAAAAACAAACAATTTTAAAGTCAGACTTGTTTAGAACTCAAAACAAGCTTTGAGCTTCGACCGGCAGCCTCAACAATTTATTCATGAATTTATTTAGACGCATTGTTGGGTTTTTGGCTAAAACAAACTTTTACTTTCCATCATTTGTTGTGCGTTGTTGCTGCTGCTGCTGTCGATGTCGCTTTTTACTCTTATCTGCTTATGTCTGCAAGTCTGTTTCATAGAAATCGTTCGTATTGCAATTAATCTTGAGCTGGTAAACCAATTAAGTAACCATATATATACTAAATCTCCAAAAAAGATATATCTCACCCAACTCTTAACACTCTGTTGATTGTGTGTGTGGGCAGTGAAAGTTTGTCGGATTGTCGACTCGTTCTATTCCATTGGGTCAATCCAAGCTGATGATCACAATTTGCATATCTAAAAAGTGGTAGAAGAAACAAATCAACATTTCCAGCTGCAGTCAGTTGCACTCTTGAGCGGTCTTGAAATGTGTAGAAATCGTGTCAAGTAACATTTTAAAAGGCACTGTTCATAAATCTACGCAGATCGAGTGAAATTGATGTATCTGTTGCAGCACTTGAAAACTGTGAAGCGCAAAGTATTAGATATCAAATTTCATAAACGTGCACTAAAAGATACAATTTAACTTGAATTTTTTTTTTTTAGAAAAACTATTTATTTAAGGATTGAATGTGACACTTTCTACAGCTCAAAGGTGAGTGCCAAAAGGATTAGCCCAGTGGGTGACCTTACACGAGCAGTTATTGAAATTTTTTCACTTTTTGCGGGCCATTTCTATGCAAATCAGTTAGAAACACGCAAGCCAAATAACGGTGCTGGATTTCAATAGAGCTCATTATATGCGATATGAATGTAGATGGATATGCAAATGCGAAATGCGAAAGGAGTGCGTTCTACGTCTGAGTGTGTTTTACAGTATTTGAACTGCCTAACCCAAGGCAAAAGAATTTCAATGCGGGCTTGGCTCGCTTTGCAACTGAGAATGTGGCAGAGCGACAGACAGACAGACACAAATTTCTCTTACGTAATGCAATCGACTTGTTCAGTAATTTTATTTTAATGGAATATTCATGAAGTCAGACGCTATAAATAATATTATAACTTTGATATATATATTTTAAAAATTAATATATATAATTTCTATAATAAGTAGGTGCTTATTATATTAAATACCCTAATAAATGTAGCATGTTTTGCATAAATAAGGGTTTATTCTCAACTAATAAATATATTAACTTTTTGTTCTTTTCTTTTTTTTAGCACACACAAATTATAACAATGTAACTGGAACACACACGAGCAGTTTATAAAACGAAAGTTCTTTGAGGCTAACCAATACGCCATATCTGCGAAAAAGAGAAGTTTAATCAGGTTAGTCACATAAAGTTCTCTTCTCTTGAAGTAAACAAATTTGAATTAGATAAACATAACGGATGTATATAACACATACATAAATATATATATCAGAGATATAAGCTTATTGTTCACAGCTTTAGAGTCTTATTCATGTTCTTGGTATTAACTAACAGCTGTCGACAAAGTCGTAAACGAAAATGAAGCTGTCGCCTTCAAATATTAGATTCATTGTAATATATATTTAAAACAGATAAGCAAACAAGTCAAGAAATGATTTCCAGTTGTTATATTTGTAATGTGTGCGTATATAGAAACAATGGTCCTATTGTTGTGGATACAACTCAATGCTGACAAATAATAAAATTATCAAGAAGAAATTATATTTTCTTTGCAAATGAGATCATTGAATAACAAGTCCCAAGTTAGGCTGTTTACTCTGGCTGCCTGTCAACTCTTAACTACACACACACACACCCACACACCCACTTGATTCTTCTACAATTTCTTCCTTTGTCTTATATGGTTATTTTCAATGTAGCGTCACCGATGGCAGAGTGTTTTGCGGTTTTTTTCTCAGATTATTCGTTGACTAGGTCAGTATGTGTATGTCTTAACTTTTAGTTTTAGCCGAGGGCTCAAAACGACGACTGCGCAGTGCTGAGCAAAAGAGACAGAGCGAGCTTTGGACCTTTAGCAACACAGCAGGCAATCAGCATTGGCGTACTACATCCATTACTATAACTAATGCTAATCAATATATCTTTGCATATAAGAAAATGCAATGCAAGAGTTGTAAAATTTCAGTTAAATTCTGTACTGGTTTACTTTGTGAGTTACTTTTGGTTGGCAACATGTGTCTAAGGCAAAATGTTGCTATAACTTATGGTGCTCTGATGCTGCAGTTGCTTTTTGCTCTCACGCCTACGCGAGAGCCGCTTTCGGGCTGCGCTCCTTGACCTTGGCGCACACATAAAATGTTGATACAGCATTTTGCTTTGCGCTCCGCTTGTGTCATCCCATTTGCCTGTGTGTGTTTGTGTGGCTGTGGCCCGATGCCGAAGCTGCGAATTCGTTCAGACTCCGTCTCAGCGTCGAGAAAAAAACGCACTTTAGTCACATATTTTTCGTTGGCAGCCACAAGTTGTAGCCTCGCCGCGTTCTACTTCTTCTTCTTCTGTTTGTCTTTCTCTGTGTTAGTGTTTAAAAAAACAAGTGAGTGTGTTGCAAATGAAATCCTAAGAGTTTAATATACTCGCATATGGTAATTTAAATAACTATATATATATATATATGCCACAAATGACGCACACGGGACAACGATCTTCCCCACAAAGTTAACACTCTACATAAGTACATGGGATAGATGGGATACATATGGGGATACACTGTATAAATGGCACACTCCCATCGCATTGGTCACAGTGACGCAGTTATTCGAAAATAAACCACCATATCATCGACATCAGCGCCACTTTAGCAGCAGCAGCCTTAGTAGCTACAACAGTCGCTGCCTCAGTCGCTGCCTCAGTCGCTGTCACTGCGTCATCGTTAGCTAAGCTTTATGCGCCAAGTTGCCCTTTTTTCTTAACTCTTGGGAAATTTGTTGTTTGTTTATTGATTATGTTTGTTGCTTGCTCAAAATCGCGATTTATTATAAGGGGCACAGCAATATTCTCAAGTATTTCAAGAGTGTGTGCATTTAATTAAATATGTATGTGTGTGTGTGTGTTTGTTTGTATACAAATATATGCTACACAAAATAGCTGTTCAAAGCTCAAGTACTGCCAAGAATCTCTATTGTTTTGATTTTAAACATTTTTAATTATAATGCGTTCTAGATTATTTTTATGGGCATAAACAAACATAAATCATTTTCGATGCCAAAATTTATTGCTTATATAAAAATGCCATTAATATTCAAATTCAATCATAACTCATTAAATCGCACTAATTTTCAAAACTGAGACCATTTTGTATGCGCTTTGGCTTCTGGTTTAATTCTTCAGCTAAAATTTATTTAATAAACGGAAAGTCTGTCAAAATTTAAATATAAATTTAAATTATCCAAATCACTCTTAACACCATAAACTAGTTTGTTAATTTCTTAGAATCCAAAATGAATATACAGTTGCTTAATTTAATGAGTTTACCTAATTTTCTATTAAAATCGCCTTGGCACAATTTGTTGTTGTATTATTTGAAATATATTTTTGCACTGACCAAAAAATAAAAAAGAAGAATTAGGTAAAGTGAAGAAGGTGACGAAGCTGTGAAGTCATTATAATTAATGGCCGCATTATACGTAAGTTGAGCACAGTTAACTGCCTCACCTAGGGCAATACAAACCGTTTTTTGGCTGACTGATTGTGTAAACGTGCAATGAGCATGCAGTTTATGCTGTCATTCGTCTCTCCCCTCTCAGTTTTGTCAGTTTCGCTTAACTATCTTTTGCATGTTTTCCGGTCAGGGGCACTTTCCTTTTCAATTTTAAAGCGCCGTTTTCTGCGCATTATGCCATATTTTTGTTTTTATTTTTTTGCAATGACGTCTGCTGCTGCTCTTTGTCATTGGATTTGCAGCCAAAGTCAAAAGTATTGGCAACAAGTGTGCTTTACTGCCTTGAGAACTTTTCTCTGGTTTTTCATTTTTCTTTTCTTTGTTGCCACTTGTTTTGCTGCATTTTCATTCAAGGCGGCATTGTTTAAGGCTGGCTGGCTTAAACTCTTGGCCAAAAACTTCCTGGCAGCAGCGCATTGTGTGTACTTTTAGTTTTGTTGCCAGTCTGTTGTCGGTACGTTGTTGTTGTTGTTGTTTGTTTTGTTTGTTTGTTGTTTGCCCCATTGTCTGGCCCGGCACATCATAATTATGTTCGCAAATTTGAGTAATGAGCAACTGCAATTACCCGCGTGTAAGCAACAACAACAACAACAACAACAACAGCAGCTACAGATACTGCTAAGTATCTGTGCTCATAGCCAAAACATAGTATTCAGTATGCAAATGGACTTACATATATATTTGTAAGTAGTATAATTATTAAAGTTTGCGTTGCGTTTCACGGCATCTTAACTTGGCCGCCATTATATATGTATATATGTGTATATATGGATATGTAAATATGTTTGCTTGTGCGCATCTGTAAAATGTATGCAAATGAAAGCCAAAGTTAATTTGTTAGATTTTCAAGTTGCGATATGCGCAGCACACACGAATTACAGATTGCGGCTATGAGAGTGCAACACATGGTGGCAACAACAAAGGGGGTTACCTTTGCGGTATCACCGCACCCAACTCAACAACGATGACTAAGATTCAAGTGTTAATTTACAATACGTAATTAACAAATTATAAATTTAGCTCGAGCTTTGACTAACTATATCAGAAGCAGCTCTGGAAAGTATGCAGCAATAAGTTCTTAGAAGATTTGCCATCCACTTTCAACTAATTTAATTATCATATATTGTGGATAAAACAATAGAAGCTTGTCAACCTCCCACGCCTAAATTAGTCTCTTTAAATGTGCTGCATACTTTGAGGCTGTTGTTGAAAATCATTTGTGGATCGTATAGGTTGCATACCCTTCTTGATTAGATTTTATAAGTTGACATCAATTTAAGTTTTAAATATTTTAATATATGCGTACGTACGAATAGTTAGAGGGAGAAATCACCCTTCCAATTAGATAATTAAATATGTCTATTTAAATATGTATCTTAGCGGCTGTTGACAACTTCAAAGTTCATCTAAAAATTGGGAAAGCCTACATTCACCTATAAGATTTAATTACAGTCTATTATGCATCTTTGCATAAGGAATTCATATGAAGAAAGTATCTTCATCACTGCTAAATTTAAGCAATTAAAATCATTGTAGCCAAATCATAATCAAATCGCTTGTGTGTTCAAAATAGATTTGAATAAAATAAATCTTATGATTTTTCGGTATAATCCTATAGAAATTAAATGCTATTCTTGTGCTTTGCATAATGTACAAAAGCAAAAGTTTTTTTTCAATTTATTTTCACTTGTTTAACAACATTGTTTTCTCTTTTGCAGCATGTCTTCCGGCCTTATGTCGTGTGTGCGAGAAAACTCGCCGCCGCTGGAATTGGAGTTCAGTGCGGATGCGGGTCCTCTGTCATTGCCTGAGGGCAAGGCCAGATCGCATGGCTATCAAGGAGCGGTAGCAACATCCACACCCATTGCTAGTCCGGAGCAGAGAGCCACAACAGATGGAAACAGTAGCTCAGCGATTGTGGGTAAGTCACAAAGATTAGCGTGTATTTTCAAGTACAAATGTACTTATGTAAGCTTATTGCACACACACACACACACATACACATACATTAATAATATATGCTTTGCAAAAACAGTCCGCGACTTTCCCGCACTGACAGACGAACAATTGCAACAATGCGTAACAATTGTTTTTGCCCTACACAAAAAAGGGTAGTTGCAAATTGAGGCGACTTGTGCTGTTGCTTATAGCCAACACTATGCCTTAAGCGTGAGAGAGCTGCACTTAGTCACACTAACAATATATGTGTGTATGTGTGTGTGCTTTGCATACATGTGCATAATTAGCTGGAGCTGTGAACTTTACAACCGCAATAGTTAGTCAGTCTGTCATATAAATAGTCAAAGTATCATCAGTTTGTATGTACGTACGTACATACTTAATTATACATTCATACATCATGAGTGACCTTTTAATGTTGTGAATTGGGTTGTTTTTATAAAAAAGTTTTTAATATAAAAGAAAATGTATACAAATTATTTGAAGAAATTTATCTTCATATTAAGTTCATAATTTTATACGGATAAATTCTTTAACTATGCGCAATAGCTAGTAATTCGATAAGTAATTTTTTTTAAATGCTAGTTTTATTAAATAATATTATGCTTCAGATTGTGTAATACAACAAAAATCTCATTGGCTTTAATTAACCCTATTATATACGTTCAGTCTGAAAAATGTATTACCAATTGCAGTAGCACAAACTAAACAAATGAGTTTTTATGTTAGCCCAAATTGGATAGCCATAATATATATATATAAATATAAGCTCTTCTTCCATGGCATTGAAACAATGGAAACTTTGAATTTAATAGCCACATATCGTCACTCTGGCAGCGAATAATGTTTACGTAATTGCGGATGGTAAACACAACAACTTTCTATAACGTGTTCTAGGCATTGAGGCATATGTGAAACAGTTGGCTTTTGTTGTTGCTAACCTACGCAAAACTAACTATAACAATAACAGTCAAGCAAGCGAAACTCCACAAAGCCAACGACGAATAAGTAACAACTTACAAACATACATTAAATCTATGTACATGTGTACAATAACAGTGTGCTGTTAACCGTTAACAGTGTGATGTTAACGCATGTACAATGCGCAAGAGCTAATCAGTTAGCCGCCAATAATATAAGCCATAAGCCAAAACATTTGCCGATCCGCTGTCGATGTCGATTTTGTTGCCGAGTTTGCATGCTCGGGTTTTTTTTGAATTTTCGCTTCGTTTCGTTTCGATTTCAATTTGTAGTTAGGTGTCTGCTATTTCGACTGCGTTGTTCGAATTCGTACTCTCTTGTTTTGTTCCTCCTATACATTCAATCATTCGCTGCTCTTCGCTTCACCTGTGCAGGTGGCCCTCATTTCGCTGTAGTACCTGGCGCGTGTCGCACTAATTGCATTTTGCTCAAAAGTGAATTTAGTCACCAAGTAAAACATCAGCGGTCAATCGTCTTATTACCAATATTTCTAAAAGTACTTAAGTGCAAAATTGAATTATTATATAATATTGTGCCTTTATTTAAAGTTGCGGAAAAGCATAACGAAAAAGCTAATTTGAGTGTATAAGTGTGTTTTTATTGATTTCTGCCTATTAAGTGAAACGAAACTAACAAATACATATGTACAACTTCTGCCTGAATTTTATTGTTTACAACACACAGTAAACATTCGTGCATTCCTCCTAAACCTAAACACAAAATAACACAGCTGTATCTTTTTTCGACGTATTTTCATTTGAACAGGTAATAGCTTTTAATTTTGATTTTTCTACACTTGTTTCTATTTATTCAAGCACGAAATACTACACCGTAAAAGCAGTGATGGAAAGCCATAAATATAAATTTCGACTAGACCGATTAAACGCATATCTAATTGTGCTTGTCTAAATTCATTTTAAAATATGTACATATATATATATATATATATATATATTTATATGCGTGTAGCACTCTTTTTGAGTTCTAATCACAGTTTATGACAGTCACGACTTGTAACCCTTTGCTGTGCCAGCTGAGCGACCAATAACAATCGACTCTAAATTATTTGGGTCACATATCAAATAAATAAAACCGCTCAATGAGCAGCACTGCATTTAGTGGTTCAATTAAAAATACTACTTACATAACATGTGTGAGGCGACAAGAGAAAAACAAACAACGAATTGTATAAGGAATGTTTACGGCTTATCCGCCGATCGAAAATGCGCACAATTCCCATAATCAGCACTTTATTTTCTCGTCGGTGCATTTGGGAGGCGGGTGGTGGTCAGACTTGGCTGCATGCCGCTAATTGAAGTGGCAGGAGCATTGTGTAACCATTTCGATTGTGAAACAACTACGACTTGCTCTCTTCTTGTTTCTTGGTAGTGCTGATAAGCCGACGATGACATCGACGCCATGTTTGTCATTGTGATTGAAGCCAATTTTCTCGAGATTATGAACTTTCCGTCAAAAGAGATTGTCAACACTAACCAGTTACTCTTATCAACTCTGGTTGTCTCACGTATTTCTAAAAATTCAACAATTTTGCCTAGTGTTGAACAACTCACAGTTGTGACTTAAATATTAAAAAAAAAAAACATTAAAAACATTAAATTAGGTTTTAAAAAAAGAGCCATACTTTTAGCTACTTAACCCTTTGAAAATGGATATCGCAGAAATTACAATAGATAAAAACTTTAAACTCAAACATTCCGTATAGTCTTGGCTATTCAAGTTTCTTTCGATTCTCAAATATTCAGATTTTTGATATTTAATATATAAAAACTAATGCTGAAAACCAAATCTTCGAGTCGATTTGCAATCGAACCGTAGAAAATGCAGTCAATTGGATTGCAAATTGGCCAAAACCAAGGCCACAACTTGTACACAATCCTCGCCATTTGCATTTTGAAAGCTGTGCGCAATTTGCTGTTGAATGTTGAATGTTCAATGATTGTTTGTGGCAGCCAACGCAGCTCGCATTGCGCAACTTAAAGTTGTTTTCTGTGTTCTTCTCTTGCCTCGCTCTTGGTCTCTTTTCTCTATTTACTATTCTGCTATATTGAATTAAGCACTTGCAAAGCGGATAAGCTGCCCACACGCCAATGCCGGCTGGGAGCAACGAGGTGATGACGCCAATTTTTTGGAGGCGTGCCCAGCACCTAACGCCTATCTTGGGGGGGGGGGGGCTAGGCTCACTTGACCTTACGACGGCCACACAAAGCCCAAAGCATGGTTAAAAAAAAGAGTAAATCATGCACAAAACACACACACACACACAACATACACACACACTGACACACAAATGTGTCAGGTATGCGCTCACACAGCAACTGAAACAACAACTCAAACAACAACAACAAGAGTCTCCAATTACTGCAACATGCTGCTGGCTGCAAAAGTGGCAATCAATTTGATTTTGTCATATCTCAGTCTTTTAGTCATTTTGTCAGTTTGAAAGCTTGCCAATTTGCATTTCAGTGCGCGCCAACAGTTTGCAAAATGATTAATTAATAAAATGCGCCTACTTGCGCAAAAGATTTGGCCAAAATCGTTAGCCAGACAACTCAGCCATTTCAACGTCTCAACGCCTATTCGCTTTAGCTAGAATTCGTGTCATCGCCACAACAATTACAATAAACACAATAATAATAATAATAATAAAAAAAACATCAACAACAACCCACATGCATCGTATAAATCAGCCAGATATATACACAAATATATGGCTGGAAATACACAACACTTCAAATTTTGCATCAACAATTGCCTCATGTTATTTGACTTACAATGTTTTGATAAACTACTTAAGCCCCTGCAAGAGGCAAACAAAAATATACGAAAACACATCGGAAAAGATGATGACGTCAAAAGCAAAACATAATTAATTTAATTTTTGACATATATAATATAAGAAAGCATTGTAAACAATATTGTTAATACTCAACATGATTCACGACAGTTGCACATTTTAAAATTAGTCAGAAACTATAAGCAAGTGGTACAAACAAGTCAGGATTTTTAATTGAGTATATATCTATTTGATGTTTTACCTTGAACCCAGATTATTATGGTTAATCTGATGAGATAGGGGAAAGATACTCTTATCTAGAAGACATGTCGTGACGTGATATAGACACATAGGCGGCATCCTTTGGCACCGTAATAAAATAAAACTCCAGGTGATAAGAGTTCTTCGAAGCAAATATATGTTGATAGGATAAATGAGTCTAGACGCATTTGCAGCAGCAAATTTATACCTAGATAGGTATATAGGAAAGATAATTGAAGAGTTTTCCACATACCTGCCGAAGCATTTCTGCAAGACTATATTTTTTGTAACCACAACGATAGCAATTAGAGTCTCAATTTTAATTGATTTGTAATGTAACTTGATATATTAAAACATATTTAGGGGTTTACATCATGCTTTCAGAGAATTTTGCTAGTTGCTTGAATTAAGTAAGGGATTATATAGTGATAGACGCCATAGTCAGCAATATAGGCAGACAACATATTTAGCCTTGAGTTATACTAAAATTAGTACCCAATTCAACCTACAAACAATAAGATCAATATTATGAACTTTGTCAAAGAAAATCCAATGCCCTTAATCGCGTGCCAGGAAATATACAAACATATATGCTATATGCATGCATATAAGATATGGATTGGCCCCAAAACGTGACTGGCATATTTCGTCGATATTTTATATGCAAGTCGGACTGCCTGCTAACGGCATTGGTATCGGTAGCCACTGTGACGTCCATTAAGGGAGCAAAGTCGCATTTCTTTAGTTTTTGCAATTGGCCATTGGCAATTCTCGTATTTCCGCTAAAATTGAATAAATAGAAAGTGCTGAAGTGTCTCAGCAATTGCCTGCAATTCTATATAGATAAAATTTTATTTTGTGAAATCTATTTTTTATGTAATGTTAAAAATTCAATGTTAATAAGTTGGAATGTTTGGGAAACACGATAGCATGGAATCATTTATCATTCAGTGTCTGCCTGTGCCAAGCAATAATCATCTGGTACAAATGACACATGCTGTTTTTAAATTGTGTCACGTTTTTGGGGGCAATGACATCATATCATATTTGTTTTCACCCTTTTTGGGGGGAGACGAACAAGCAACTAGCTAGAATTCTAATATATGTATATATGTATATCGCATAAGCACTTGTCAAATATCGCATATTTAATGCATTAGCCGATTTAGTACATGGCATTATCTACGTGGCTTTCGTATTATTAATGACATGTCGAAACGCTAATTGAGTTGTGTAAACAGAACGAAAGGCGTAAAAGCCTTATCAGCCATATAATACACATATACGTTAGGAGAAAAACCCTAAAATTGTATAATGGCTAAATAAGCGGGGCAAAACGAAATGCCAATATCAACAATAGCCATTAAATTGATTATAATTTAAAATGCAATTAAACTGATGCGCAAAAGATATACACAAAAATCGCGAAGCCATTTCAGATTTTTAGTAGAGTCTTTGAGAAATGCAAAAATTGTAGAAACAATTTAGAAAAGTCTAAATTGTATATAACGCACTATCAAGAACGTTGGCCAATATATATATATATATATATATATATATATATATTTATTATCATTGATTAATTACGACCTTGCCCCAACAGCCAAAATGCCCTATCTTTATCTCTCTCTCGCTCTCTCTCTCTCTCTCTCCCTCTCTCTCTCCCTCTCTTTCTCTAGCCTTTTGGTGTTCCCAAAGAGCAGCAGCGAATTTGCTTTGCTTTTGCCTATTTATGGGCATGTTTTTTGTCGATCGTTGGCCAATTTAATTGCTTTTGGCTGCGTTGCTTATCAGTCGGTTATGACGATGATTTGTGTCAGCAAATTAATTGCTCAACTCTTTATAAACTGTGACAGATATTCAGAACAATTAATGATAGCAATTTTTTTTTTTTGCTATAAATATAATATATTTTTGTGTGCGTAATCTTGCAATAAAAATAAAAATAATTGTAAGGTAAAGATTCGAAAGCATGCTATACATTTAGTGTTTATTTATTTATTTTTAACTAATTTTTCGGCAGCTGAATTTTCCATTCAGTTTGAATTTTGAACTAAATTAAAGTGTTTTCTTACCCAATTGTCGCAATTGATTTGTTTTGGCAGAGCAACTGCAGCAGAAACGACGTCGCTTTCATCCACTGCGGAATCTGCGGCGAATCTTTCGCCGTCGCACACTCAATAGTGCAGATAGCGCTGTTGCTGCCACTGGTGGTGAGGTGCAAGGTGCGGGCTCGTGCAACACGTTGCCACCACCGACTAGCAGTGCCAGTGAGAAGAATCTGCGCAGTGTTGCCCTTGCTGGAGGCATACCCTCAGCAGCCGTCGAGGCTGTCTCAGCATCCTCGCCAGCATCGCCGCTAACCCATCAGCAGCTGCACGAAAGTTACCAGACGCAATCGCTACCCAAATCCAAATCCTACGGCGCCCATCGCGATGAGCTGCTGAGTGTGCTGCTTGGAAAGAAGAGAGCTAGTAAGCAGACGCATTGCTTGGAGCAGCCACACACTCTACTCCACGCCCAGCCACAATCCCAAACTGACGCCATGTACCAAACTCAGCGACAGCATGTTGGCGTGGCCGTCTTCCCGGACGCCATTAGCACGAGCCGGAACTCATATTTCGTCGAGAAGCGACATCATCAGCGCCAGCTACGCAGCGTTGGCGACTCCTCGCAGGAGCTGGATGCCAATGACAGCGTTGCCGCCGTTGGCGGTGGCGCCACGGACATGTCCGACAGCCAACGCAGTCTGAGTGAGGCACGCCTGCTGGACGCTGATGCGGATGGGTAAGCATTAATCCCCTCGCACTGACGCCCCAATGCTAATCCTGCGTCATGCATCTTCCATTCTAGCAGCGGTTACACACGTGAAACTCTTTCCCAGTCACACGACAGCGTCTTCTCCGAATCCGCAACAGCCAGCAGCCTCTCAATCGTTCTCAAGGTGAGTCATTTAATCTTACCAAATAAACTGCTTGCAGATACTCTCAGAAGAGTTCGCTCTCCCAGTTGAACAGTAGGGGTATTCATAAATAGCTCGAAAAAAAAACTCTTGGACTAACAGGAACTCTTAACGGATTGATTAACACTCTGTGCTATTTTTGGTTGTCTTTTATCGATCCGAAATGGCCGAATCCCAGCTCACAATTAGCCATGACTCACACAAAGCAACCCCAAAATGCATGTTTGTAATTGAAGCGGTCTTAAATAACAGTTAACAGTCTCGAAGGGTTGTTATTGTGCAACAACAACAGCAACAAATATCCATTGTATGTGCCCCACATGAATTGTTGTGCGGTTGAGTCACTGCTTAAATTGATTTTAATCAAATTCAATTTACTCGAATTTTTTGTATGCATTGCTTTTGGGGAAAGTGGTCATTGACTCAGGCTTCATTGATTGCTGCCTTTTGGGACCACTCTCCAAATCTGTGACTTGGCTCTGTTTATGTTCTGCGACTGCATTGATTGCCTCTGTTCAGTTATGCCAGTCAATTGGGCCACTTTCGTAATCATTTAAGCCAATGACATAAGTATTTGTTGGTCAAGTTATTGTTTATTGCTGATATAGATTTTTGCTTTAGACAAATGCTATTCTTATCTCATTATTATTTATTTTTCTTGGAAATACTTGAGTAAAGTAACATAAATTTGTATACAAAAAAATTCGCTTCATATGTATATATATATATATTTAATTTTAGATGCGATCAGTCAAGAATAAGTCTATAAATGTGTATAGTAATTAATGAAAATTTATGATTAATTTATACTAAGAGCCGTTTTCTCTGACAGATCAACACAAATTTCTTGCGATTGTTTTGAATTCCATTCGCAGTCAAATATATGAATTTTTTTGAGTGTATGATTATTACCTAACTTGATCAACAGCAGCAGCAGAAGCAGCAGGAGAAGCAGAAGCAATTGTGGTGTCGACGTCCGCGCCAGTTTTGACTGCATAATCGCAAAAGTTGGGTGTGAAAGAAGAAGAGGAAATAGGTAAGAAGCAGAGGCCGGCACCGCCGCCGCACGCGTCTCCGTGCAACTGCAAATGTAAGCTGCAAGCTGCAAAGCCCCAAGTCCGAAGCCCGTTGTTGCAACAGTATAATAGTGTTTTGGACTGGAGCTTGCTCTGCTCCCCCAAAACAAGTTGCATTTGCGGCGTGGCGCGTGGCAATGTGTGGCTTCTTCTTCTGCTGCCACTGTTTCTTCTTCTTCCACTACCCCGTCCCCTTGTTGTGTTTCTAATGCTTCTTCAGTGCTTTGCTGCTGCGACCAAACGAGTTACTTGCTGCCTGCCTGCCTGCCTGCCTGCCTGAGACTCTCTGTATTGATATTGGTATTGGTTGCACTGCACTCGTCCGCCGGTTACTGCTTCTCGTTATTCCACTTTTTTCCACTTGACTGTCAGTTAGCCGCTGCGCTTCTACCATTCTCCTCCATACTCACCCCCCCCCCCCTCCCACTCAACTGATGGCTTATTTGCCAACCTGGTTAGCAAATAAATCGCATTTCTTTCTGTTTCTATGCTATTGAACTCCTGCAAAGTTTTCCGCTAAATCAGTTTGCTTCGAGTCACTTGGACGTCAACAACGCTTCTGCTCGCAGTCGGAAAAAATCGTCAGAATCGAAAATTAAATATATACCAATAAATTGGGAAAAGTGAATAATATTCAAAGTTGTGCAACGTTTGTGTAAACTACTACTTTGCCTCGTAACTAACCAACTAAATTTATCATTATTTTTGTGTTGTAAGAAAGCTAGATTTGAATGTACTTATTGCAAGAAGTTGCAATATATATTATGAAATATCTTCATAAACTATAGCTCAGCAATAAATTTCAAAGCTATTTCTACTAATAGAAAGGAATTTCGAATAAAAAATCTAAAGACCATCGAAGCTTTCGCTTCCTGTGTGAGTTGAGCCTTTGCCCACGTATTTTTTATTCCAGGCCATCGTGACTCGCACTTAACCGGTTCGAAAGACGCTCTTCAGATTGTATATATATAAACAATGAAAAGCAAAAAAAAAAAATACAAATAACAAATAGAAAGAGAAAAAAATCTAGTTGACGGTCCATAATGGGGTAATTGAGCGTCAGCGCAGACATTTAATTTTCACTGCACTGCCGACGACGATAACTTGGCTATGGTGAATATGGTAACACGCATTGGTTGGTAATAAACCAAGTTTGCTCAGGAGCGGGCACACACATCAACAGCCACTCAAATGTCATGGATGGAGGGGGGGGGGGGGGTACGGGAAATTGGGATTGGAATGGGAATCGGAATGATGGGGACAACATGCAATGTCATTTCACACGCTCGACTTTAATTGCCAGAGAGAATGGACACAGAGGCTCTTGGACCAAAACCTGTTGCCCAGCTTTAGGCTAATAGTACTGACTGAAACGTAAATGTGTAAATCAAATGTTTAAGAAATTAGACAGCCCACATCAGCCCAAAAAATGCATTTCAGTATGTCTGCATTTAGTAAGTGGAGTACGCAGACTTCCTGCTTGGTTGGCCCACAGATTGCATAAGCATTTGATTTGCATACCTTATTGATTTCCGCGTCCATTAAATGGTTGTTATTTTACCAAAACATATGTATACATTGTATAATATGAATATGTTTAATTGGCTTTCAACAACAAACAAAATACAGTTTGACAGGCCTTGGAGATCATTGGCTCTCGCAGAGATAGAGAAATAAGTTGATAATTTTATTTTTATTTCCAAACCAAAGAAGAGAAACTTGGAGTTCCTTAAATTCACTTTTGTTCAAAAACATTATTTATTTTTTTGAGATGACTAAGTTTTGTTATTCGGTGTTATTTTCGTAATTGGATTTGCATAACTGCAGAGTGATGCAGTTGACTGCAACAGGAAGCTAATTTTCTGCATCCATATGTTTGACAGCCAAAGTGCAAAAGCACAAATGAATTAATTCAAACGTTTTGCATTTCATTGCTGCCAACTGTTGCGCCGCAAATCAAAAACAGAAAGAAAAAACAAGTCAGAGCCAAACTAATGGCAAACTCGTCCCACTCGTCCCACTCCCCAACAGATGTCGACCTGCTGTTGTAGCCAACACACAGTCAGGCAGTCACTTTGTCAGTTAGTCAGTCGGCTGGCTGCTGGCCACAAGTTGCATGTTAGGCCAATGGCCACAAGTTGGCCCACTCACCAAGTGTGCCAATAAATCAGCGAATGTGACGAGCGGGTGATTCGCAACACATCTGCGCTACTCCATATGAGTGCAAATGAGTGCAAATGAGTGTATTTGAGTGCGGGTGCTCTTTTAATATGCTATTAAAGGAATAGTTTTATGGAATAATGTGAGCCCATCAACTACCTGATGACTACTCTGTGCAACATCTGCATGTGAAGGGTTCAAGTGGGTTCTGGAATACTTTGCATTTTTACCTGTACCTAAGCCAAAGTAGTTGGTCATTTTGGATAATATCTTTTGGGAAACTAGAGTACGATTTTAGGCAGTCTTCGAGAGGTGAATTTAGATTAAAAATATTTGAGTGTATTTTAACTGTCTCCATGAACATTTGCAGTTAATAATGCAAGTTTAGATTGTGATTAATCATTTCTTTGATTTTCCAATACATTCAAATGAATTGTAAACAAATGAAATATATTATATAGAATATTTAAAGAGCATATGCGTAATTTCTAGTATCAGTCTCAAGTAGAGTCTTTAATGGAGTCTTTACATGGATAACCAGCAGTCGACACATGGCTTCAAGTACAACCTGGCTGAGCGGGGACATTGAACTCACCTCGTCTCTAATCCATAAAAGTGCTACAATTATATTTTGTATATGCGAGAATGAGGTCTTTAACCTTGTGGCATTTTGGCATTAAATCCTTAGGATATTGCCCAAAAATAGACACCAAAAGCAGGAATGGACATGCTTAAGTACGCCGACATCACGCGTCATGCTCCACAGACGCTGATTAATGTATCGGAAAAACAACGAAAAATACAACTGGGAGCATATCCATGAGGAAGCGTTTGCCCAGATCTTTATAAATAGAGAAATAGAGAGAGAGATAGATGGGCAAGGGTGGGAGAAGTGGGAGGTGAAGAGGGGTAATGCTGTTGCATTTGTTTACTTCGCTCAGCTTGACGTTTATTTTGTTCGAACTAGTTGTTTTTGATTTACCCTTGAAATGCACTCTCTCCCTTGCTCTTTCTCTTTCTCTAAGTCTCTCTCTATCTCCCTCTCTCTGACAATAAACAGATTCCCATTGTGCCTGCCTGGCACCCAATTATGTTTTGACTAGGTAAAAAGTCGGAGATACCATTTCACAATTGTTGCATTGTTGTTGTGGCTGTTGCCGCATCTGTCGAGGGTGCTGCCTGCCCCTGCAACCCGCCGTCTGTCGATCCGTCTGCCTGTCTGTCTGTCTGGCTGCCTGCCTCGCCCTACACCACATCGCCATTTCAAGATATGTCGGCTCTACTTATTGCTTCAGTTGCACATTGCACTTGGACGCGTGCACAACGTTACTTAGTTGCCACTGCCACAGCCACAACCACTGCTGGCGCTGCTGTCTACAGAAAGTGAAATCTAACGGATCGCGTGCCTGCCACAACTACAACTACAACTACACAACAATAGCCCTTATTAGTTAATTATCGCAAGTGTGTTGGAAAAAGCTTCGGTGGCACTTTTATTTGCTGTTTTTGCCGCATCAGCAAAATTGATAGAAAATGGTAGCCGGAAGCGCGGCTACCCGCAACATGCAAACCAATTCGTTCCAGCTTTCCTTTTCGGTAAGAGCTTATGCCAGTGGTCAACAGCTTCTCCTCCTCTGTGGTTTCTTGGTTACATATCAATTTCAGACACTTTGACTATCTGAAAATTCGCTTAAATTCACACACAGTAGGTACTAATCGGCTTTGCCCGGGGCAAGTGTTTATTTTTATACTCACCCATTTTCTGTTCTGTGAAAAAATCTATAAAACAGTCAACGAAAGTCAGCTTCTGTGCAAATGGAACCTTGTTTCTAAATTCCCCACTTGAGGAGCATTTTCTGATAAATGTGGAAAAGATCTTTAGAAAAGTTGTTAGAAAACACAATGTTTTTCAAAAAATTGATGTACAATTTTAACTACAAGGACTACTCCTTGTCGCTTGGACAGCAGCTTTTTCAGCAGTCAGTTGGGATTCGAATTGCAGCTCTTACATCACAAAAATATGCTTCATATGTAAATTTTGAAAATTCTATAATAAAATCAACAAACAGTTAAATTCATTTGAGGCCTTGTCCTGGAGTCGAGGCAATCGAAATGCTTGACTTTAAGCAGAATCCATTTAAAATGAGATTAAGTGGATCATCTAGCGGTGAAAGTCGACTCAGCCGCAGTTGCCTACGTGCCCGTTTAGTGTTTCGCTGGAAGAGCTGGGTAAACCCAAGATTTACCCCTAGAAAAACCGATTTCAAATCCAATTCGAACAAATCTTCAATAACACATAATTTCTATTATCGTCGTTTGCAGGCGGAACTGACAGATGTCTTGCGGAAACGTCGAAATCGTCCCGATGCCTCCGATGAGGATCTGGGTCTGCCTCGCAGTCCGGTTTCGCCGCAGCGCATTGCGGGCGGCGGCCAGAGCCTTAAGACTGCCGGCGGCCAGATACGTAGTGTGGCTCAGGGCCACGAGTCGTCCTCCCTTAGCCTGTTGAGCGTGAACAGCACCGATGGCGAGGACACCAGCCAAAGCCATAGACAGCACACGAGCAGCAAATCGATTAGCTCCACGGAGCACAGCGGCTCGGTTGTGTTGCGGGAACATCCCAATCACCACAACGAGGATGATGTGGATGCATTGGGCTCGGAACGGCAACGGCTCTCACATGCCGCTGCCAAGCACAAGATGGCCATCCGACCGGTCAAGAAGAATGGACCCACGCGGCATCACCGAAGAACTCTCGAGGTGTGTAATTATATAAATCGTATGATATATATATGTACATATATATAAAAACATATCAATTATACTAACTGTAAATCGTGTATTTGTCTGCTCAACAGACTCCCATACCCGAGGCCAAGGAGGAGGACCTTGCCAAGATGAGCCAAAAACCGGCTCAAAATCCCACCTTGAGAGCTGTCAAAAGTAAGTTGGGGAAATTCTCACATTACTTAGAAATTCAGCTAACATTTGCTTCTCGTAGATGCTGATCTTAAAGCCAAGACACGCTCCTTGCCACTGGGCAGTGCACTGACTGCCACAACCACCGCAACTGCCACGAACACCACCAATTCCAATATGCGCACCAAGACAATCGAGCCGAAGAGATCAACGATAACAAATATCAATGGGATCAGCAGCAGCAGCGAGAGAACAAAAACTACTTCGCATACCACCACAACACACACCACATCGTCGACATCCTCATCTGGGCAATCGTTTGGATTGCGTGCACTTAACTTCAAGGCGGCCAATACGCTCCTTGAGGCACGCGGCGAGTCCTCAACTGATGGCGATGATGTGCTCACCAGCACATCGGATGCCGGCGAACATGGATTCCTGCGCCGATTAATGCAACGTAATTCCAAGCGTAGTATTGCTAGAGCCAACGATGGCCTTGAGGATGTGGATAACGGTCAGAACTCGGCCAAGAAGCTGCAGATCTCTACCTCCTGTCTGGAGGCAGCCGCACGTGAGCCGGTGCAGTTGACAATCAAATCGCGTAGCTCCACTTCGCATGAGCAGAACATTCTGGAGACACGTCAGCTCATCAAGCGTGAGATTCATAACGAGGGCAAACATGGCCTCAATGCCATGGTCAGCAATTATGGCGTCCATCCACAACCACCCACCGCAGTCAAGCCGAAGTCGGGTCCAGCAGCCCGTCAGCGTTATCTGCCACAGGAGCTAGGAGCTACCTCACCGAATGCCACCCCAACCAACAGTGACACCGATGTAACCAATTTGCTCTCGAGGAGTTCACGTGGCAACGACACCTTCCAGTCCACCTCGCTGGTCCGTGAGCAGGCTCTGCTCAAAACGGAGACTGCCACCACGACAAGTCACTTTGAGCGGAAGCCTCGCATTGTGGGCTTGAGCGCCATCCAGCAGAAGCTCTCGCGCTCCAGCGATTCGATGGGTCAGCACTCGAGCTCCTCCAACTCGCTGGAGACGAGCACGGATGAACCATCTCCGCTGTACTACGAGGAAAAGCAACGCAAGACGGTTGAGAAAGCGCGCAGCTTTCGCAATTATCAGGAGGAGCGCGATGTCATCGTCGAGTCCGCTTCCATGCACAACAATATGCCCAGTCTACCCGACCTGTCGCTCAGCTTCCGTATGCCCACCTCCTACTACAAGCAGCAGCAAGCGCCACAGACACCGACGACCATGTCTCCCATGTCTCCCATGTCACCGGCGGCCAAGTGTGTCTCCCTGGGCTTTGAGATCAATGACAACAAGCTGCTTCACTCACGCGCCGAGTCCACTGGCAAGCTGCAGCCGACAAAGATGTCGCCGAAACACAACTCGGCGCTGTTGGTGCCCAGTCCTGCAAACATCTCCCAGATCGAGCAGAACATTGACCTGATTGTCAAGTCGCCAATGGTTAGTCTACTGAGAAAATCATGCACAGTGGATGAGCAACTATCGTTGGAACAGCAGCCAACGCCAGCTCCTCAACGTCCCAAGGTACTTGAACTCAAGCAGACAACGACCATTGCTATCGGTTCTCCCGGCAAGGAGGCAGCTAGTCCACTGACCAAAAGCGCAACGCTATCGGTTAGTCCGCCAACAACTCCCGGCAAGTGCAATCGTCGCGACTCCAACAATGTGGAGATGCAGCCGGAGTTCTTGAAGATACAGCTGAATCGAGTGGATCAGGCACGCCTGCATAGCAAAACGAATCATCTGGTGCTGGCCAAGAATGTGAAGTCCCCTTCGACGCCGACGGAGCGCAGTCAAAGCAGCGATGATCTGAGCATGCGGCGTCTCAGCAACGAGAGCACGGGCAGCATACAGATTGTCGAGCGAACCCAGAAGCCAGCAAGTGCCACACGTGCTCCGCCACAGCCATTGTCACCTCAGAGTATTAGGCAGCCAACGGGAGCAGCCCTTGGCAAGCAGCAGCGAGCCGCTAGCGCCACCAGCTTGCGTTCCAGCTACGTGAGCAGTGGGAGCAGCAGCAATGGCAGCAACGAGGTGCTTGTCGCCACAGCAGCAACTGTAATCTCGCCAAGCACACCACCAAAGATGAAGCCCATGGATGCCGTGGAGCCGGAGAAGGCTAATGTGAATCGCTTATCGTTGGAGGAGCGCAAACGTCTGTTCCTCAGCGAGGAGAAGACGCAGGCGGAACGGAAGCTGACCGAAATACGCTACGAGCGCAAGAAGTCCATCAGCGAGGAGCTGCAGAGGAAGCCCGAGACAATCACGGCCAGCTCGCCCAGTCCGCCCAGCTCACCGGAAGCTGGCAGTGCCGTTGTGCTGCGCAAGAAATCATTTGCCAGCGCCAATGGTACCAGTAATAGCAACAGCTTGGCTAATGGAAGTGCAATCCCCACGAGCCATGATGATCCCACGCCAGAGCTGATGAAAGTGTTTGCGCGACGCTCGCTGAAGGTGAAGGATGACGATGTGGTTGCAATGGCACAGATAGCGGTGGCCAACCACAAGAAGATTACCAACGGTAGCCAGAGCATCGACAGCGACAAGGAGAATCACTCGAACAGCGAGGAGAAGCTGGACAACCTGCCCAGCACCCAAGACCCACCTAAAATCACACAATCCCATGGCCACAGCAACACACAGTCGCACACACAGTCCGGCGCCAATCATCGGAGCACTGTGGCTGACTTTCGTAATCTCAACAATAACTTGCAGCCTGCCCAGCAGAAGCTGGCCAATCTGCCGCCCATCAAGGTCAGCAATGTGCGCAACAACAACAACAACAACAGCAATAAGAACAATAACAATAACAGCAACAACAACAACAACAGCAACAGCAATAATAACAGTGTTAAACCAACAAGCGAACGATTCTCGCTGCAGCTGAAGTCGGCGACGGCAACAGCAACAATTGCCGTCACAGCAGCAACAGTTGTTGATGCCACTGAGGCACCTGGCTTGCCCATTGAGCGTTCCGCAACGGTGGGCGAATTTAAGGGCATCCATCAGCGTCGCGCCGAGTGGGAGCAGCGAGTGAAGGAGGCCCTTAAATAGAGCCCCCGATTCTGCGGATGAGAATTGATGTAGTGCTTCAGGCTGCTGTTAGTTAACAGTAGCAGTAACAGCGTCTGTTAACGCCCCTGTTAACTTGAAGAATTGAGGTAGAGCTATTTAGCCTGCCAGCCTGCCTGCCTGTCTGCCTGTCTGCAATCCAAGTGCTTTTTGTCTAGTGATGCTCTCTAAAATATAACAAAGTAAACCCTAAAATAATTGGAAAAAAAAAAAAACAAAAAAAAAATTATATATATAAAATATATTAAAATATTTGTAACGAATAACAGTGTGAAAAAACTCGTGGGCAGTTTTTTGAGCCCATTCCAAAGAAACGAGTTAGCGTCTTCGATCGATCTTCAAAATGTTTAGTATACTTGTAGTTTGAGTTTAATTTGTGTTTGTGCAAGTCCAAATCGTAAATAATAAAAAAGAAAATTAAAAAAAGGACTGTGAGTAAAATTTACAAAAATAATATATATATATATGCTATGATATTTGAAACATCTGATTCGCTGTAAAGTTGATATTCATATTTTGTATAAGCAAATAGATATAATTATTGCTAGATAAATGCGAGCTTTTAAAACATGGAACAGTTTCAACAAAACTCTTCATTATGTAATAGCATTTAATATGTTATTTTCATAGCAACTATATACTATATATATATGTAATTTTATATATATATATATATATATGTATATTCAAATGTTGATATGTAAACTGTTCAAGTTTGGGAAAATAACATACATTTATTTATAAAATATGAATCGCGTGTATATGTAAACCTATATACGAATATATATTACTCACAAGCATGAGATATATGTATATATATATATATATATAATAAAATTAACAATCTGTATTCCAACATATACAAATAAAAGAAGAAAAAACAGTTTAAACAAATGAAATCAAATGTGTTTTATCAAATGCGTACTTCGATGTAAGTATATATTTTAATTTGAAATTGTAAAAATGTGGAATATATATTTTGTTCAAATTTGGACACATAACATATGTTGGAATGTTTCCAGTCATCGAAAATTAATATTTACATATATTTCTTTCATTTAAATTAAGTTATTATGTAGTTCTAGGTTTCTTTCTACATGGCTTTGTAAATTGAAAATATATTGTTTGTGAGGGAATTCCAGATATTCATTTTAATTTATTACAATTTTCCACGCATTAATGAAATTCAAACGGCATTCTAACATTTTTTTTAATTTATTAGTCTGATAATACTGATAATCTTGACAAATGGGAACTGTCTGAATTGATATTGCGCAGTCCAAAACCAATCTTCTGCTACATTTCATGGTACTTGATGCATTCGAAATGTTTTTAATTATAATTATAACATTTAAATTTAGTAAGAAGGGTATAATTGTTTTGTGGATATGTATGTTTTTAATTTAGCTTATGCCATAGTTTGAGAATGGTTTGTTCGTGTTGCAAATATGTTTTCCATTCGCCAATTGCAGTGCGTTCAATGATTTTGGCAAGCGACTTGCTTAATTCGGATTCGTTGTATTTATTTTTATTTTCTTATTTTTTTTTAACAAATAACGCAAAATATTCAGCGAAAAATTGGAATTTATTAGTGTCAAGCGATGAATAAATGTGAAAACATTTGTATAAATAATTTGTATTGGCCTTATATACAAATTGCCTACATTTATATAAAAGTAGTAAGCATAGTATATATATATATATATATATATGTATATGTATAGGCAGCTTTTGTGCCTTACCTACTGGGATTAATTTAAATAATTTGAATATGACTCATTAAAACGTTGCTTTACGAAAAACCTACCATTCTACCTAATTATTAGATAATTGTCCAAAAGCGAGTTTTTTTTTGTGTTGTAAATTTGGCTTAATCTGTCTTGCTATGGACAACAGCTTACGATTGGCAGCAGAATCATTAGGCGATCGGCCAACGGGCATTACCTGCTCAACTCGGCGAGAGCCAGACACCAGACGTCAAAAGGCCCCAATGTGCTGACCTCATGGATGCCAATTTCTCCCATGGTGTATGGCGGTGTCGTCATTGTGCTCTCTCGCTCATCCACTCGCTCGCTCGCTCGCTTGCCTGCTCATTTCACGGCGGACACACAGCGACATTAATGCTGTCTGTTGTGAATATTAAAATGCTTGCGATTAGTTTCAGTTGAAATCAGGAACGCGACGGACGGAAGCAAGATCCGCAGCAGAGAACGCGACGGGCGCCAAAAAGATCGCAAAGTGGAGAAGCAACTTTTGTACTTATAGAATTATAAATAATACACACTAAATGCGTTCCACATACTAGATGGAATAGCGACTCTGACTGAAAATATATAACCCAAATTCCATAGGAAAAGCGACACAAAATACGCTGCTCTTCACACAGGTGTCATGCCTAAATTGTGGGCAAATAACAATAAATAAACAGCAAATATAACCGTACATATATACAAACATTAATGATGCAGTCCCCAACTCCAACGACGAGCACTCCGCCACCTTCGCGTCGCTCGAATCGTCCGCCGCGTATCAATATCCATAATATACACAACAACAACTATGCCGGATCGGCGATGGGCACCTCGATGCCGCCCAGTGCACAGCCTCAGGCACCACATACCTCACAGACAAACTACACTGGCACCGGCACAGGCGGTCCTTATTGGCCACCCGTTGCGAATCCCTTCGGTGCTGGCAACTTCATGACGAAGGGTTACGAGGGCTTCCTTGATCTCACCAAGTCTGGAATGAGTTTCGGCGAGAAGTTCACCTACGGCTTGTACAACAAGTTTAGCAAGTGGTCCAGACGATGGTTTACCCACTTCTTCCTATTGGTAGTCCTCGCTCTCTACAGCCTGGGAGGAGCTCTCCTCTTCCGCACTGTCGAAAGTAAGTGAATTTTCATAGATATGCCCAATCTGATCCTATTGTTGATCGATGAGGAATAAACAATCTCGCCAAGATGATTTGTTTGCTTATCAAGCTCTTCAGGCAATGGAAAACAACAGCAAAATCAAAATACACAAATTGTTATGTCTGTTCGGTGTCAGGGTAAGTCGTAAAATCGAATTTGTTATCTTCTGACAGTACCCAAATATTTAATTTGAACTCAACGAACGGATGAACCAACTGGCTAAAATAATTAAATACACACACATACACACACACACACACATGCAGCTCAACCGATGACCCCCTCTGGGCTGTGGAGGAACTTTAGTATAAACAATTAGGAAAAGAGGATGATTAATTTTAGCTTAACTACAAGAAAATAACTGCAGCTAAATTATTGGAAAACTGCAAAGAAAAATATATCGCGAAAAACTGTTTATACATACTCAATATTCCAGATTAGATCGAAATCTATTTTAGTGTTTTCAATAAATATCGCAATGAGCTTATTTTAAGATCGCAAAACATATTCAGTAAGTGATTTTGGCATGTTTGTCCATTTATTTGAAAATGATCTATTTGTATATTTAAAGACTTGTTGTTTGATTTGGAACATTACCACATCTGATATATATATATATATATACATATTTATGTATAAATTTGTACAAATGTCTTTTGCAGTGCGACCAGCTGCCCGAGAAATAAAAAACCTGCAATATCAACAAAAACAGTTCTTCAATGAACTGAGACAAATGACAAAAAATCCACTTTTGCATACGGTACAAGAAAAACATGAATTGATCAACTTGAAGAATTGTTTATAAATTTTTTGTAAATTATTTTGCAGTTATCAGAAACTGCATTTGACAGCGATGTGCTGCGTATAATGAACGAGCACAACTCAATTGTGGAGACTCTTTTACGGTCGGGACTAACGCAGGAGGAGGATGCCATCCAAAAGAATCCGTGGTCCTTCTGGAATGCGATGGTCTACAGCTGCACCATTTACACAACAATAGGTGAGTTGAGATTTGTCATACCACTTAAATTGGTAAGCTAAATAAAATCATTATCACGACAATTTGTCACTTGAGTTATATTTAGATATTTACATATATTTTAATATACTACTTTATTTTTTTGTCGAGACAGACAGAACATATTTATTCTAAGGGAACTTGTCAACATTTTCTACTGAAACTCAAAATGAGTGTGTGACACAAAAACATGCAAAATGGAAATAGTTTTCCGTTGGTCTTTCTTTTGCTGGCGAAAGTACCGCCACACGTTTTGTGTATGTATGTGTGTGCGTGCGTGTGTGTATATTGTGTTTATATAGAATAGGCGCATTTGAGAGATATAGTAATTTATGTATTATATATTGCGCATATAAATTCTTGTCTGTGAGCTGACAAAAATGATATCTCTTCATTTTCAATTTTGGAAAATTGTCACCGTTTTTAATACAAGAATTTAAAAACACATTTTTCGCTTAGACAGCAGTGAAATTCTTAAAAATAATTTCTTTCACTTGATTAAACTTAAGACTTTTGCCGTCAGCGAAATATTTGATGAGCCTGTAATTGCTCAATAATCATAATAAGAAAATTAAAAATTAAACATAAATTTATTGAGCTATGAATTTCATGTTGAAAAAACACACAAATTCACAAATCTCAGGCAATTAAAAATGAACGTAAACATGAGCTTAATGCGAATTCGATCCGTCATCAAGTGAAAAGCATTTCGTATACGCCACGGGTGTTTTTTTTTGGAGGAGCACGTCTGTCAAGAGTGTGCTTAATTAAATGCCACAAACGCATGTGGTCAGATTGGATGAGTATTAAAAACTTATGAAAAATGAAAACTTTTAAAATATATATGTTATGGGTGCCAAAATATTTATATTTACGTCACGAATGTTGATGGTGAAAATCGACAGCGAATAGCATTAATTGAATTTTCATTCGAATTTGCATACACACACTCATGGTCAGCGGGATACTTTAATATTGAGTGTGATTTACCAAATTTAAACACCATTTTTATGAGCAGCAAGTCACGATCGGCGGGCGGAAGGAAACCGCATTTGCTCCTCCAAGTTTTCTGACGCATAAGCCTTGTCAGAATTCTCAAAAAAAATCAACCTACTTTATTTACATAGAAAAAGTATGATAGGGTCATAATATAGTAGAAGTATTTGATTAATATATGCTCTGCTGCCAGTTTGCTTTATAAGACAAATTTAAATATCAACAAATAATTTTTGGTCAAGCATGAATAGAATTCGTTGACTACGAGTACTCTAAGATTAATTATATTTATTTTTTAAATATTATTATACTGTAATTTTTTCGGCTAATAAACATGCAATCGATTTAGCCAAGTTCAGCTGTCCATTTGCTTTTTAAAACCAATAATTACTTATTAGTCAAACATCCATCAAATTCATCCTTGCGAGTTTGACCCAAATTTTCCAGTAGACTAAGTGAATAAAAATAAAAACAACTAAAATTTTTCTGTAATGTTTTCTGCTGATTAATGAGTCTGTTAAACAAAAAAAAAAACCATCTACTTGTCCTAAATATTATAAATATAGCTTGATGACAGATTTGAAAGTAATAAAATTCCAAAACTAACTGTAAGCAATCCAACTTAAATTGCGTGCTTTATTATGTGTTAAGTAATAAAGAGAAGTCTGCGACTTTTATGCATGCGGTCAATAAAGCGCTTGGCGCCAAACGTTTGGCAAAAGCTTTAAAAGCTTTTCCACACTCGTGGATCAAATATGGTGGCAAGCATCAAAAGTGTATTAGAAAAGGGAAAGTGTGTTTCCTTTAATTATTGTGAATTGAACATTTTAAAATTTTAAAACAATAAATTATGTGACACACACCGAAATATGCATATAAACAGAGATAAATAATTCTCGGAAATCTCAACAGTGGTGGACCTGCTAATAGAGACATAAGCAAAAAGATAAACAGCTGTTTTACATTTTTCAAAAACACAAAACAAATGTATACAAAATATTTTTGAATATTTTGACGGCGAGAGCAGTTGGAAGACAGACGACGTTGTAGGCGAAAGTGTGATCAGAGAATATGTGAAAAGCGCGACGTGTTCGAGAATAGAAATCATTCGAACATATATTTATATATATATAGAGTATATATACAAAATAAATATAAAGTTGTGCATATAGTAATTTTGTGGTGCCAAAGGGAATTTCAGATATTGACAAACCATTTACCTGACAAACCATTTACAGCATCATCTTCTTACATTATAGCAGAGAAGTCTAGTCAAGCGCTATAAAAAGAAATTTGCATGCATAAAAGTGATATAATTACAATTTGAGAAATAGGTTTTCCATTTGGAACAAAATATGAACGTCTAAAAATAGCGCCATGAGCTAGACAAGAATAGAGCAGAGAGCATCGAAAGAGCGAGGGAGAAAAAGGAACAAAGAAAAATTAGCACATTTTAAGACACTTGCTGGTGGCTATGGAGAATGCCGGGGAACTTGGAGCGTCCTCGTCCAGACAGTTGAGGCATCGTCGCCGCATTGGACGCAGTCAGCGGGAGCAGACTCCCAATGCCAGCCGACCATCATCGCTGGGCAGTCAATCTGGTCTGAATCAGGATGACTATGGGGCGCAAAATGTCTCCATGCAGATACGTCCGCCGGGAGCAATGTCCGCTCACGAGAGCAAGATACTCCGTAGACGAGATAAAGCCTTCGCTGGCGTTGCAGCTCGCAGTCAATCGCAGCCGCGGGAGGCGGAAAAACTGAGCAGTCCGGATGCAAATCATCTGATTAAGCATCGCAGCTTGTCCTCGCCACGGCACAAGGACGAGTCCAGTGAGAGTGAACTGACGGGCAGCTCCCAGTCCTACACTGTTCAACAGCAGCAGCGTGGCGAGGATTCACTCAGTCGCCTGGAGCAGAATCTGCAGCGTTTCGAGGGCGAGCGTCGGCGATTCGAGGCGGAGAAGCGTCTCTTTGAGCGGGAGAAACGGGAGCACAAGCTGCGTCATCGCCAGCAATTGGATCACGAGGAGCGCAAGCGTCTGCTGCAGAATTACAGGAAGATCAGTGACGGCTTCCAGTTGCCCCAAGATGAGGATGACCGCCGTCGACTGGTGCAGAGTCTGCGCCTGCAGCGTCACGAGGCGCCGGCGGTGCGTCTAAAGAATCGCAGCAGCGGCTATGAGGAATCCTCGACGCAGTTCAGCTCATCCGATGCGGATACAGCCGAGGAGCAGCTGACCAGACAAAGGCCAGCAATGCGCAAGCCAACAGTTATGCTACCCATCCGGGGTGCACCTCCTCCGCCACCGAACGTGACACAGCAGGCACCACTAAAACCACCCGAGCGTACCTCGGTCAGCCGCAACAATTCGCTGTCCCCAGTGCGACCACAGCGACGCTCAAAAACGCCCGAGCAGCGAGAGCAGCAGGAGCTCAAGCGAAAAATGGAGTACGTTGAGGTTGGGGAAACTCCCAACGGTAAGGTGGTGAAGCCAAGGCAAACGGAGGAGGAGCAGCGCACAGAACTGCGTCGAGCCTATGTGGAGGCAGCTGAGAAGGCAGCCATTGCAGAGGCCGCCCTGGCCAAGAGTCTGGGCACCTTCTCCGTGGACAAAGTGAAACGTAGCCACAGCCTAAGGATGCCCGACACGGAGCAGGAGAAACCGAAAGCCGACTCGAAGCGTAGCAGCAGCTTGGAGCGTCCACAGAGAACAAAGCGCACGCCAAGCTTGGAGAGGCCAAATAAAGTGGAGGAAGTACAGCCCATCCCAGCAAGCAACGTGGAGGAAACTCAGACAGTTGAAATCAAACCCGAAGAGGAAACACTACCGACTACAGCTGAAGAGAAACCCTCGTTCCTGCAAAGCCTTGGTAACCTATTTAGGAGCAAGCCAAAGGGCATTGAGGAGCAAAGATCTGTGATCATATTGGAGCAACCAGAGCCGGCGAAGCTCCTCTCTCGAGCATTTCTACAAAGCCTACGCCTGGAGGCCGTCCACGAGTGGCGACGCCTCAAACTCGATTATCCTGTGCGCATGGCTGAGATGAGAAGGCTGCGAAACGAATGTGTTTCCCACTCCATATTGTTAATACTGCTGCTCGGCTTTGGGGGACTGCTCTTCCGGTATACGGAGGGCATGTCGGAGAACATTTACAAGTGCGAGGTGCGCAAGGTGAAGCGGGATTTCATCGACAATCTCTGGGCAGGCAGTCATAATATGAGGTACTATTTCTCAGCCGCAGTTAAGCATTGGCAGTTTCTTAAACTCACTTTAATTGTCGATTGCTAGAGAGGATGACTGGAAGTCCTTGGCTCGCCAGAAGCTGCGCAACTTTGAGGATGAGCTCAATACGTTGGCCGAATTGGGTCTGCGACGATTTCCGGGCCAGAAATCATTTAACTTTGTCAATTGCATTATATATTGCTGGACCGTTATCACAACTATAGGTAACTCCAAATTGGGAGAGGTTATCCTTGAAACCTTCGAGCAGCCCCAAATCCCATTTTTGAAATCTAACTTTTGCATTTTTCCCATTTTTGTATTTTTAATCCCGGTCAAGTACAGTTTCTGGAAATTATTATATTATATATATTATATTATTTTATTAACATAACTTCTTAAAAAGGATTCTTTTGATTAACTTTGGCTCTTCCTTTCTCATCTACCAGGTTACGGTCACATTACTCCAAAGACGACCGTGGGACGTTCACTGACCATAATCTATGCCATCATTGGTATTCCAATGTTCCTGATTGTGCTAGCGGATTTGGGCAAACTGTTCACGAGGAGTGTGAAGTTCCTCTGGGCATATGTGAGACGGGTTTACTACACACGCTCCTGTCGTCGTATCCGGAGGCAGCAACAGATTCGGGATGCCATGACCGGCATAAATACAGTCTACGACATGGCTATACGTCGTCCGAGCATGTTCTTTGGGATGAGTGATATGCCGGCGGATGAGGAATCTCAGGATGCTGAGGCGGGTAAATCGGTCACGTCCCATCCAGAGACACCAACTTCACCGTACCCGGAAACCTTTGAGGTAGACGATGAGTTCAATTTGCCGGTTTCAGTGGCTTCCATGCTGCTCATTGCCTACATTGTGCTGGGCAGTGTTGGATACACTTTCATCGAGACGAGCTGGTCCTACCTGGACGCCTTCTACTTTGTGTTCATCTCGATGTCCACCATTGGCTTTGGTGACCTGGTGCCGGGCAATCCCTTCTACGTCATGGTCAGCATGATCTATTTGATATTTGGCTTGGCGTTGACCTCCATGTTCATCAATGTGGTCCAGATAAAGCTCAGTGATCATTTCAAGCGTGCGAGTGCCAAAGTTGGAGCAACCATAGGAATGGGCATCGCCAGTGAGTTTGGCGATGAGTTCGGGTCTCAGGTGAAGACGCCATCGGAGTTGGCATCGGTGCACGGATCACGCTTGGGTCCCATCGAGGAGGATGGCCACGATGCACCCAATCCACAAGCACCACTGACCTCAATTCTGCGAGCACCACGCCCCCTAACTCCCTCTTCTATACCGAGGGAGCCAGCAGCCCCATCCGAGGAGAGTCCGCCACCTCTGATGCCCAAGCGACAATTGGATCCTCAACAGCAGCCAACGCCAACTTCTAGTGAAAAAAAGAAAAAATATCGATTTTTTTAAAAAAAAACATCTTGGACTTAAAATTTAACCGAATTTTAGCTTGTTCAGATTCTAGCTCTGCACACATGAGAGTCCTTTCAACCTGAATCATACTTATACTATAAGGAAAAATGACACGAATAACTGTAAGCGAATATATGCCCTGCCATAGAGGGGCACATTTATTTGTTTCTCTAATTAATAATGTAGAATAATCGTATTTATAATAAAATCTTTATGAGTTCTTATAAATGTCTTATGGGTTAAAGCCTTGTTTTATCTATTGATCATTATTTCAGATACAAGAAAATATGACATATTTGAACCACTTTCTTACAAATTTAAGTTCATTTATTTTGGTTGTAAATTTAATTGATTAAATTAAAAGAAGTCTTAAAGTTTCGTAGTGAAGTTTATGGAAACTTTACATATCCAGATCACAGTTAGCAAATATCCCAGTAAATATCTCAGCTAACTGTTAACTGCTAACTGCTCGCATACTGCTTGTCACATTTGTAGTGGAATTTCATGCATGCATAATGCACACACACATTTACTAATACAAATACCACACATCGCCCATAGGAAGCAATGCACATCTGCCAGTCTGAAATGAAATGAATTTAGTGGTCGGAGCCAATCTGATGTGTGCATGAGAGTAGCGTGTCTCCCTTGCTGTGGTGCGTTGTGTGACGGTTAGACTGAAGTAACAAAAGTGTGAGGGGAACTGGAGTGCTGATTGAAGAGAGCACAATGCATAACGTAACTCTCTTGTTATGTTCCCTCTCCCTCGTCATTGCACGACGCGTCGTCCTGTCGTTCGGCTCTGGTTCTTGTGCGTGTTTCGATGCCAGAACGTTCCACTAGCTGGCGCTGTTCATAGTGGGTCCGTGGTCAGTTGTTGTTTTGAAACGTTCGCGTGCGGTTTATTTAGCGGAGCATTTGTGTCGCCTCGCCAAACCAAAAGACGCGCCAAAAATTAACACTTCGAAAGAGTGCACCGTTGTTTGTGTAAACGTAATTGTGCAATACTGCAATGCATATAGCAAATAAATACTAATAAAACAGTTGTAACAAAAATAATGTTATATGCCTGGTGCCAAAGCCAAAATAAAATTCATCGGAAACGCGACGAGAACAAAACAGAACATAATTTATGATCGTCACCACAACAACAACAACTGCCGGTTACAATTTACTATTGCTGAGCATTAACTATATGCATAGACTACAAATACAAACGCATTTCCTTTTGTTGCCGCGTGTGCCATTTACTATCAAAGACAACTAGCTACTCAAAACTACAACTGAAAAACACAAACAACAAGAGCAACAACAACATTGCCAGACAACCAGGTGTGCTTGGGTTTTTTTTTTCTGTGTTTTGGGTGTTGTTCTTGCAGTCCTTCTATATTTTGCGGCGTTCATTCAGCCAGTTCCGTTCTCCCTCTCTTTCTCTTTTTTTTTTTTGGTTGTGTTTTGCTGCATTCATTTGCTTTCAAATAAATTTCCTTTTCAACAAATATTGCACAGCGGCAGCGGCAGCAGCTGTCAGCATCAAATTCAAGTAGAGCATACAAAACACGCACACATGTGATCATTCATACACACATACAATACTTATGCACATATGTAAATGCCTAAGTACATTGCACTTTTTGAGTCATTGAAAACTTAATAAATGAATCTTATTTTTTTTACTTTTTAAGTCCCATGGTTCATGTGTAATAAACAAACAGTTCTTTTTGCTGAAATAACAAATACGAAACAAAAGAGGAACTCATCTAATACTTATCAAAGAACTACAGTCAAAATGTCCGCAATTAGCAGCCGTAATCAGAAAATGGAACAACAGGTAAGTGTGAAATGAACAGTTATGTATATTGCTGTAAGTATTTACTTAAACATTGCAGTCAGTTCTTAAATCTGCCGTTTGTATTTACTTATTTAAATTTAAGGTAAATACAGTCAAATATCTCTTTGTCAAACCAAAAGGGGAAAATAACTATAAATTTAGCTTAAGGCATTTAAAAAGATAATATATAAAATAACCAAACTTACAAAATTTTAATTAAAATCAAAATTGTACGATACTCAAGGTAATTTAGCAGATTTCACAATCACAATAACTTGATATTAAGCCAAGCCATCATTTAATTTGGATAAAGATATACAAAATGGGACTTGAACAAATTTAATTTATAAAAATTGACTTCCTTGGCTCTTAAAGCCAGTTTCCCTTCAATGTCTCATAAGTATTAGATATTCATAGATGGTATGAAAAGCTACAAGGTCAGGTAGTGTGTACTTTGTAAGAAAATAAACAAATGTGCCAAGAAAATATTTCAAATTGTCAAAGATGTCGAAATCGTCGTGTTTGCGAATTTTACTTATATAATTTGCAGTGTTATAACAAAGATGTGGCTGTGTATTCCCTGATCAGATGCCCCAGCTGCGTCAGTTGCCTCACCTACTGGCTTGAGTGTCTTGCCGTTCCCCAGGTACCGCTGTCAAATTAAATTGAACCTCAAAGTCCGTAAACCAGTTCGTGAAGACGGGTTGCCTTCCTCACTGTATTGCCCCAACGGGCTTATCTCAACCCTCGACTGTGACGATGTTTGTTTTGCCAGTTGCCGGTTGCCAGTTGCCAGTTGCCAGTTGCCAGTTGCCAAGAAGTCAGCATTGTCATTGGTTTGGGGTGGTAATCAGGGCCACACAAATTGAAGTAATTCTCCAATTTGTCCGCTGATTGCTTGATGATGTTACCCGCTATAACTTGTATACTTTTTTGATGGAAGTATTGATCAAATTTTATTTAAAAAAAATAATTTATAAAAAAAACACACACACACTACAAATATAATGGAACTCAAATTTTTGTTATTAATTAAGCAAAGGTTGAAAAGGGATTTATTAAAAATTTGATCCCCTCCAATAATACTTAAATTAACATTTTGCCAAGACAATTGCAATCAAGTTTTCAAGCCTTCGAGTCATGGCTAGTCCTACGAGCTGTTGCCAGGCATTAGTAAGATAAATATTGTCGAATTTGATTCAAATGCAAATTAAAATCAACAAACAGAACAATCAACGATTTAACAAAATATTTAAATAAAATTGAAGCTTTCAGCTCGTACTTGGCATACATCAGCAATAATATTTAGGACAGTCGTATAATTCAGCGTTAAAAAATACACTAAGGATTAATAAAACCCAAAATAAAATTTCAGGACAAAGCGCCGCAAGCAGGAAACTTTTATAGTTTTAGTTGTTGTTGTGCCTTGCGTAACTAGGGGCAACTATAGTAAACTAAACAAATACACACACACACACACATACATATGACAAGTATTTTGATTATTTTTATTTTTATCCAGTTGGGGCGTGGAAAATTCCAGCAAGCAGAGACAAACAGAAAGAGTAAGAGAGAGAGAGAGAGAGAAAGAAACTATAAGTAATATCGATTGCCTATGTAATTTAAGCCAAAACAAAAAGGATAGCAATAAGTTTGCCAATTATTTGCCAGGCGCAAACAGCTCGTGAATTATCGAGTTCATGTGCACAGGCACACAGAGTGTTGTGGGGGGGGGGGGGGAAAGGGAAAACTTAGGACCTGTTCGTAATACTATATCATATTAAGTACTACCCAGTTTGGCAGTGTGGTTACTACTTAATAAGTCAGCTGCCAAGAGTCAAACACTCTAACACCTTCCATACACACAGCCTTCCATACACCTGAGCATTCAACACGTTTTGCCAAATTTTATGTGTCTGTGTGTGGCCAATAGCATGAACCCCAAAATAACCCACTGGGCGGAAATGACGCATCGGGCTGACTTTTGTTTTCGTGGCCTTTGAGGAATTTCGTCAGGGTTGTAATTTTTAGGGGTGCTGTTTTGCGGTTCTTGACCTATGGCTGCTGTTGCTTGCGACTTAACAACTAAATTTGCTGTTATATCCCAAAAAATTTTACTAACAATGCCGCAAACTCAACAAAATACTTTCTCTGAACATACTCCACAGTGCGACAAACCAAAGACACACCACAGAATTTCAAAGTTTTCTTCATAATAAAATCGTTTAAGCTTCCAGCTATTTGTACGAGGGTTTATCAATAGGTAGGTAGTTGAAAAATATGCGAATGTTGAATAAGAAAGTTTGTTTCAATGTTATGTTTTGCAACACTGAAATTGTAAAATAAACAAATGGATCATTCTCTAAATATATCATATTTATAATCTTCAAAATGCTTTTTATCTTCGCTTCATATGTGCATGACTTTCTCTCCCTAATCATGTTTCAAGCGTATTTTGTTCGATGAGCTCTAAACGCGCGTTTTTTCAATTTAAGTTTGGTGTCGATTGACAGATGACACCAAAGCGACGTTAATGATAATTTCTGTCACACAGCGCCAGCTATGCTGTAATCCTCTTGTTTATTGATCGACCCTCGAGCAAGAATGCTATTATTGGCAGATTGGCGACTGCAATTTGTGGCATGCACCAACAGAATTACATCGAGGAAATCCTTAGCAAAATCATTTCCCTGCGAAAAAGGAGCTAAAATAGGGACAATGTCGAAA
Source organism: Drosophila demipolita (assembly GCA_035042405.1). Classification (NCBI taxonomy): domain Eukaryota; kingdom Metazoa; phylum Arthropoda; class Insecta; order Diptera; family Drosophilidae; genus Drosophila; species Drosophila demipolita. The sequence continues at coordinate 6,585,587 of JAWNLI010000033.1, forward strand.
GCAAAAGCTTAATAAAAATCTTGCTCGTAATGCGGTAACATTAGTCGCAATTTGCAACTTATGCAATGCAAATCGTGTCTTGCAAGTTTGCAACTGCCGTCAATTGCAATTTGCCGGTGAGAACGGAGCCAAGTGCACGTGCCACAATTTATGCTTATTTGATTCAATTAAATGTGTTAGATAAAGTTTCACAAATTGCCACAAATTATGCATACATGCAGCAGCTGACGTAACCACAATGAAAATACTGTTTGAAGCTAGTTAGGCAATTCGAACTAATCCAAACTTATATTTCTTATATACAAAATTTTCGAATTTTAAAACTAGGCACATTCAACATTATGGTATGGTATTTTGAAGATATTGCAATGACTGAAATGCTAAGCAATTATAAACATTCTGCATCCAAAGATAAAAAAGCATTTTCAATTTGACCCATAAGAGAGAAGCAACTGCATTGGGATCTGTAATTGGTTTGTCATTAGATAGCCAAAGACACAAAAGCCTGATGGCAGCACTGATTGAATGATTTGTGGACTGTGGTTTCTCCAGCAACTGATTTATCGCAATCCGAAATACATTTCAAGTCAGATTGTACAGTTCAGTTCTTGATTAATCGAAATTTAGTGTCCCATACAGACAAATCAATTTTCTCATTAGGCTCTATGCACTTCGCAGACTTTTAAATTACTTTGGGCCACAGGACACTAACGTTTAGGAAAACCAATTTCAAATGAGCTTAACATGTTAATGCTAGCATGCACTAAATAAAGGTGTAAATTTAAATTTTTAATATTTAATTCTCACTTATAAATTATGCAAAGCAATGATGTATGCATTAAACACGAGTGCAAATTGATATGCAATAATTAGGGCTTAACGGAATTTTGATAGCCAAATAATTGCACCAGTTATCAAAGCAGGCAATTTAAATGCAGAAACCAAAATGAACAATTAGTGGCAATTGCTGATTTTCAGTTGCTTGCATACTAATTGTGCATTATGCACAAATATAAAGCGTGTACCTTTTATGCAGATAAAAAATTCATTATCCAAGCAAAAGTTAACGTAAAATGCAGCAATTAATGCTGTCAATAACAAAAGCAGCTATATAAAATCAGCACCGAAATCAACTCCAGATGAAAGCGTAAAATTCAACTGGATTAAATGTAATCAGAGTCTTTTGGCTTAAGTGCACAGTGGCTGTGGCAGTAAATTGGGTCATGGGAATTATGACTCTACTTGCAACAAAGCCAGAAATGCGTCAAATCAACGAAATGTGCCACAAAAAATACCAGTCTGTAAGCACTCAACGGGCCTGCTTAAGGTTAGACACAATTAGCTAGGAGAAAGCCAACAATCAGAACCAGGCCGCAAATTAGGAAAACAACAAGCAACAGAGGGGGTGGCAAGGTTGTGAATAGAAGGCCTCCAAAGGGGAGGGCAAAACCACAAAATTGGCACGCGAAAGTGGGAAAGTTGAACGAGTTTCTGGAATGCCATTTGTGCCATTTCATGCGAATTAATTGTTGCATTCTGGCATGGCTATCAAAACAAGTACATCAAGCGAAGCAGCAAGCAATCGACTAACAGGTCTTGTGTATATAATATATAATATATAATATACATTGTAAAATATAACTTCAAAGTACGTAAGCTGCAAGCTTTATAACTTGACGAGTACCTTTAGAGCTTACGAATAGCCTGACAGACACGCAGCGCCAAAAAGGCGTAAAACAAAGCCTGGCTATAACAGCAAAAACACGGCTATATACATAAAGGCCACGTTTGCTGCCGGAGTCAAAACCCAGCAACTCTGCGTGCAGCTTTGAATATATCTTTTCATATTAGTATATATTTTTGCAATTAAGTTTATAATAATAGCTGCAAAGCATGCCTACGGAAAGCTTATAATAAAGGATTCAGCACTGTATTATACCTTTGTCAAAATTCTGAAAATAATAATCAAATATATTTAACTTTGCTTAGAGAGGGCATAGCAAAGGATTCAGGCAAATGCTTCTACCCCATTTCTCATTCTATCAAATAAGCACTTCGTTTTAAACTTGGGTGCAGCACTTCATCATGCTTGGGAAAGTGAATAATTTGGTTAAATATTTCATAAACTCGCACATAAATCAACTGTGACTTATGACATTCACTCGATTCAAATTATGCACATGTTGGGGTTTATTCAGCTGGAATTTTGCGTATTGCTGTGTGCATCTAGGCGTCATCCTCGAGCACATTCTCGACTATCCACATAATTAGGTATTCGTGCTGAGTGGGTGAGCTTTGGAAACTTCAATAACTGATTCATCTAAATGTCCTGTCACAAGCGCCAGAGGGTCGCCAACTAATAAATAGTTTGTTGCCATGTTTTTCATTTTTATTTAGGTCACACGAAATGACAAAGAGAATTTTAAATATATGTATGAAAAATGTATACAAAATAATTAATAAATAAATCTAGTACACCACATCAAAATGGTTCACATTAAGATTGATGATGCGTGCAGGTCTTGAGTTTATTTTGATGAATTCAAAACTCTTTCATAAATCAGTTTCTGACACAGTTTTGTTACGCTTAGTTTACGATGTGCTCAAAAAACTAACCAACTATTTAACTTATACACTGCTCGTCTTTTTGAGCCCATTTGCAGTCTAGTAAAGTGCAAAACAAGTGGAAAAGTGAAAAGGGAATAGAGATTGCGACATTAGCCATGACAGGATGCCGCCGCCCAATTTTGTTGCCTGCTTTTTTAGCTGCCACTCGTCGAGCGCTTATCCGTGCGTGCCACTTCAGCACCTGGCTGGACGAAAGCTCGAAAGTGCTCGCGGGAAAAAAAAAATAAATAAATGAGACAGTTTTGCCGGAGCAGTGGAAAGTGATTTTGTAATAAAGCAAAGTGAGAGATAAGCAAGCAGACGAGCCGAGGCGACTCGGAACGTTGACAGAATAAGCGCAACCGTTGGCCAGCATGACGTATGAGTGATATTAAAAAAGCCGTAATATTAACGCTTGGCTTGCTTTCGCTTAATTTGAAATGCATTTGCCCTAACTCGTAGAGAAACTGAATTATGATAAGCTGAATTGAATCACTGCCAACACAAATTGAGGCCAAGGAAATGGGCATTATAATCGACAGAACGACGAACCTTCAAAACCGTCGTCGTGTTGATCCACAACACAACAAGTACAATCAATAAATGTCTTGAACAAATAGTTGGATTATATGGAGAAATAGTTGGTCAGAGCATTCAACTCAGCTTTCAGCCTAATTACAATTGGGGTGTACAAAACTAATTCCCCTTCTTCAATGTGTCCTGACACGCGCAAACCTGTTATTGACACAGTGTCACAGTGAGTCCTTCATAACTTCGCAGCTGGTTAATTGCGACGTTGTCTGTCCACAGAAAAATCGAAGAGCCCAACAATTGTTGGCCTCATTGGAGTGTTTTCTATGTGGATTTCATTAGTGATCTCTGACGTGTAAATGGTCTAGTTGGATGTGCTTGACTAAGAGATACCTTCAGCTATGTGTCTATCTAATAGTTCTGAAATAGCTAATGTTAACTTTTTCCAAATTCAATATTGAACTTGATTTGCATTTCAAAAACTGTGTCTGTTTAATGAAATTTTTACAGCAGTATTCTGATGTAGTTTAACTATGGCCTTAAATTCGAATTTAGTTTAGAGAATTGGTTAACTTGGTTTCTTGACAAGAAAGCAAAGAATTACCATATTGATAAAGGTATATAATCGCGTGATAAAAAGTAGTCTGAATTTAGTTAGCTACTTCAATCCAATCACTCGCCATTAATCTCAGTCTAGCTGAATAAACAAAGATTTTCCCATTCGAAAGAAAATATTCACGAAATCTTTAAATCAATATCGGTGACTTTGAGAACACTATTAAATTAAGGGCGTGCCTTTTTCAAGTTTTCGGCGAAAGCTGTAAAATAGTCGTTACTTTATATTAGTTCGACTGCTGCCTCGTTGTTTAAAAATAAATTCGTTCAAAATTCATAGTCGTTTTTTTTTTATCAAACTGGCAACGAGAGAACTTTATTTATATAGGGTATAAAAACAATGGAATCGCCGCAACACACTCATTCACTGCGATGGCATTCAATCATTTATTCAGTTTGACAATGGACATCAATAATATGTACATGTGCGCGCTTCTAATCTATGATTTGCAACTGAGCCACTGAGCCGCAGAACCACTGAGCTACTGTCAGTGGCATAGATTAGGATTGTTATTAAGCGCCCACGCGACAATGGTGTCCTTGCACCTGCATTGCACCTCCCATTGTATGTGGGCTGGCATTGTTGTTGTTTTGCTTTATCGATTATGCATTGCGTTTTTTTTTCTACTTATTTCGTTTGATGGAAACAAGAGAAACACACGAGTAATAACAGTGATGAAATATGTATGTTGAGGGATCCATTAATTAAAGCCGCACACCCGGTCGACTACTTGATTGCAATTAATCTGCTTTGCCCTCACGCTGAACCGCAGCACGGCAACCATAATCGACCTTTGTATGCCATTTGTATGCACGACCATTATTTGTATCTTGTTCTCTTTTTTTCTATTCTTTTCATAGGTAATCTAATGAATAACTCCCGACCATTGATTTTGTATCGCAATTAATAACATCTGATTTTTGTCATGCGACTTTGGCCTTGTCACAATCAAATGGGGACCATTAATTACGATTCGTAGTCTTTGACTTTTGGCATTCCAAATACGACTAACATTAGTGTGTATTGTTTTCGATTTTGATTGATTATTATTAATATTAGCATGGGCAAAACAGCCCAGTATTGGAAATACAAATAGAATCTCTATACTATAGAACCTTCAATTCAGTCTCTGTTGACAACTGGACTTATGGCATTGGAGCACCCATATTGTTTTAAATAATGGGCAAATACAAATTATAATTTAGTATTTGGTAATTTAGGAAAATTCGTAAGCACATTTTGTTATATTGAAATACGATTATGATTTCGATAAGATCAATAATATGGCAATATGTGTAGCGTGCCTTCAGGCGGAAGCAACTCAATCGACGGAAACGCGTGCCTCTTATACAATTTGCATGCTTTAATCAAACTGCTATGTTTGCTTTAGCACACACACGCACACACACATACAAACACACACACACACCCAAACACAGTCGTTCTCCTTTCGAGTGTAAAATCAGAGAAAACTGGATACCTCTACTCGTTCAAGGACACCATTGTCGATTGGGTACAATTCAGAATGTACGCAGCTGTGCTGAAAGAAACGTCATAATCATACTCCATCCCTCTGGCACCCACAAGTCATCCATTCCGCGATAACTTGCTGGCTAAATAATGCAAATGGAATCGCACGTTGAATGCAATTTAAAGGCTGCCTTTGCCTAGGTTCGAATCAAAAATGTTCGATCGCCATCAACAAATGCCATGACAACGTCATGGAAATCCTTCTAAGCAGAGTGTGTGTGTGTGCGTCTTTGTGTATGCGTGTTCGTGTGTGTGTGTGTGTGTGTGTGTGTGTGTGTGTGTGTGGGGACAATGCAGCAATGGAGCAAACCTTAAGCGGAGACAAGGGCGTTACTTCAGCAACTGACAGCAATTGCAGCACAAGGGCTAAAAAACAACAACGATTTCAAACAAGCCGTTTTTATTGATAAAACTTTTCTACTGCGCCAAGACAACGAAGCGACAAGGCGACGAGGAGACAAGGAGACAAGGAGACAAGGCGACAATGTGTTGCTGCAACGCTGCCACGTTGGCTGGCGTCAGCACCTCAAACATACAAAATATAAGTATTTGCATACAGTCTCAAACAGATTGCATAGAATGATTAAGTGACTTGCACTTGTGTGGCTGTTGGTTTGCTCTGGTTTAGACAAGTTTTTGCTCACAATAAAAAAAAAATAAAAACATTAAAAATATGAATAAAAAATGTTTTGCAGCTTGTTAAAAATGATTTGCCATTGCAATTTATAGCAACACTGAACTATCTGTACTTCTCTTTAACCCAAAAGCCATTCAGACATTTTAACTGGAAACCGGCATCGTTTGGTAAATGTTCTAAAAAAAACACTCAAAAAATTAGTGATGAATTTCACTTTTTGGCGAGCTAGTTTTGCATTTTTGCTTAGCTCATCTTAATTCTTGCTTTGGTTTAATCCAAATATATATTCGTGCGCTATATTCTTTCATATTCTTATTTTTAATACGATTATTAAGATTCCTAACCTGAAGCTCAAATCCTTATTTATAATGATTCCTTTGATTAAAGCACTGTAACATGATTACAAAATCATTACAAACACTCAAGCTGCCAAGGACCAACTAATTAGGAACTTTCGTTGGCTTCACTGGTTCAGCATCTGCAGTTTGTTAATTGGCTGCTGCTTAATCTCCTCCTCAAACAGTCAATTGGCGTAATTATAGAAATTGTCGCCGTGCAAGAGCACATTCCAAATTGTCGCCAGTTGTCATTTGGGAGCTTTAAAGCAACGTGGGCAATGTCGGCGACGACGACGATTGGATAACTACTTAAACAGGTTTAAAATGGCAGGAAAGTTTGCTACGCTCAAAGTACGAAATTGTTAAGCTGTAACTGGCTCAAACTGAAAATGGTTTAAATATTTACAGAGCAAATAAAGGAGTGAAATACGTGTACATTTAATTAGTTTTATGTCAAAGTTAATCTACAGATACAGATACAGATGCAGAGACAGTTTGTTTAACTGCAACTGTCACAATTTACAATTTACGTAATTAAAAGACAATTCGGATAATCAAATTAATGGTGCTGTAGGCATTCAGGCAGGCACTCAGCATCCTTCTCCCTTTGGGATACTCAATTATGAAAATACCGTTGGGGCAAGCTTACCGCGTTGTCGCCGTATCCGGGCCTGTCATTCGAATCTGATAGACCGGAGGTCTCCGATGGTATGCAATTGTTTCCGCGCCATCCGACCGGAGAAGGGCGTAAATACGAAATCAGTTCACCTTACCGATGACATAATGTGTTTATTGGCCTCAGATATTCGATCCGTCAGGAAGCCACAGCCAAAACCAATGTCAATTCCCACATGACCAATTCAAAACATCATCATTCAATTTGTTATTTATTGCAAAAGTACAATAAATGCGACAAAATATTTACAAAAACCGTTCACAGCTGCAGTCGAAGCAAAATATTGAAAAAATGAACTGAGATACTAATAGAACAAATATAATAAGTAGTTACTATTCAAAGCTTTAACTAAGCTGCTTAACTGCAAATATAACACAAGGATGTGAGTAGTATTGAATGGCATTTTCAAGCACATTGAAATATCTGAATATAATATGTATATTAGTAGCAATAAATATTAAAATATGCAAATGCAAAAAAAAAATAAACACTTCAAGTTACCATTCGAGAAATAAATATGCAAGAGCATCCTGTGAGAACCACTTTAGAATATATATCGAATACGAACAGAAGTATTAAATCTATATGCCAGAGAAATACTTTTAATACACATAACACACACACACACACACACAGTGCAATAGTAACACACCGAAGCATAAACACATTCCTTCCTGCCTGCAACGAGCAATTTCGAGTAACTTTAAAGCTTTTAAAACAACATCGAAGAGGGGAAACTCAGAAAATGCAGAAAACTGCACTCGCTACAGTTGCTTCACTTTGAAATATTGTGAAAAGAACAAAAGCCATTAGCCTTCAAACAAATATTCAGGTTATTTGCTATGTGGCTTACAGCCAAACGGCCCTAAGGACCTTCTCACTTTATATCGCGTCGCTGCAGCTGCAAAGTTAAATAAAATACATTTTAGTTATGTCTCAGAAAATGTTGAACCATTAATTAAAATTTCTCACCACTATCGTGTGACCGCAAAACTTATAAGTTTCTGCATGTTTTTCCAAGTAATTTTTTTACACCTCAAACTTTGTCCGCTGACCGAAAAAAAGTTCTATGGAATCAGCCAAGCACCGCAAAAAATGCACCAAAAGTTGTTTGAATGCCCTTTTCAGGTCATTTGAATTATTTAAAATACGATGGCCATTTGTGTGTAAATAAAATACGATGAAGAATAAAAATCTGACTTAAAAGATGTAGATTTAAGATTAAATATTTGCGAAATGAAACTGAAATTGTGATAACTAGTAAACCATAAACTATATTTAATCAGATGGCTTTTCGCATTCAGACGAACTTAAACAGTGAAGCATGCTCGTAATGGAAACAAAATTACAATCTTTTTTTAGCACGTTCCGTCTTTAGGCTATTATTAATTCTTGAGCCAACACTTTGTATTAATTTTGTTCATTCTGTTAAAGTCCAAAAGAAAAGCCTACATGCTCGAATCGAGGTAAATATTGTCACGTATGGCACTCTTTTGGAGAATTCAGTACATAAATATTTATGGTGCTCTGGCGCCATTTACTCCTGGCCGCTTGCCAATGCCTATTGGCTGCAACAGCCAGCTACATTTCTGTTTGTTCAAGATAAATATTTTTGCACGATTTCTGAGTCGCGTTCCCCAATGTGGCAAACACCAGAAAAAAAAAACAATCGACGGAAGAGCACATGCCAGAGCAACTCTAGGTCCTCTGGCTGTTTGACTTTTGCTGGCTCTATTGAACTCCCAGTCAGACAGACTGATGATACAGTTTGACCCTTCCATGGTGCTAACGAGTTAGGATCATGGACTCTTTGTTATCTGGCTTTAATATAAGTCAGCAGACAGGCCAGCACAACTATGTGTACAGACAAAGAAAAATCTTGCTAAAATTGAGCTTAAATGCACTGAAAACAACTAAACGTAGTCTTGTATGCCAGATTTGATTTACTTATTAAAGACTCGCTTAAACCTCACATGAAGTTTAAATTTTAGCTCAAATCACTTTTTAGGCAGATTTGCCGATTGGTACTTGATTATTTTTCTTGGTGCATGTGTGCGAGTGTGTGATTCTGTCAACGGCGCACAACAAAAGGCTGCCATTTGTCCCGGGGCTCAGTTACTTGGCGTCGACTTTGCGTCGTCTGTGTCCTTTCTGTCATTTGTTGTGTCGCATGTGTGTTTTCATCACTTGCCACTTGCCACAATTTTCACTGCATACTTTCAGGCGCACAGAGCAGCCAATGTCGGCTTCACCTTCATCGTCGCCAGTTGTTGTTGGTATTATTCGACATTTACATGCAAAGTGTAAAGGCAATTGTGGCACTTGGGCCACTACAAAACGCTGCTAATTTCGCCACAAGAGCAAACACCCCCTCAACCCGCTCCCCATATATTGTGGACGGCACTTTTCGAGAGCGAGTGACGCAAAGTGGCATTCTTTTTAGTTATTTTCTAATCCGAGCAATGTCAAGTGGATTTTCTAAGACTTCACTTCTTGCCCTGGCAGCTTCAGCAGCTTTTCTTTCATAAAGCAATATAAAAAAAAAAAAAAAACACCACAAGTGGCAAAGCCACAGAGCTTGCTTGCCACAAATTTCCTATATTTTGACACACATGTGTCTGTAGTCGTTTTATGAGAGAATTTCTCTCGTTATCAGCAAACACTTGGCTTAAAGCATTATGCCGGATATTAAGCACATTTATGATGACATTATTAATTTAATTGCTTAAATTTTAAGGTTCTAGGATTCGATTTTCACTTATTATACGTTTATTTAATTTCAACATTTATTAACTTTTTATAGTTTGAACTTATCCAATGCCAACAAACATATTTCAAACATTTTATATATGGCATTAGACAAGTTCAATTATATGCACCAATAGACAGTTAAATATATTCGTTATTAAATAAATAATTTTATATATTTATACATTTTCATATATATTCATATGAATTAATTCCTGTAGAGCTTAAATTTTGAATCGACAAAAACTGATGTTGTTAAAATGCTTAAAATAAAATACTTTACACAGCCATAGATGAGGTTGTAAACCGCATTTAAGCTCATAAAAAAATATATAAAAGGCACATCCTGTTTTGTCGCTGTCACTTAGGACAGGACATGACAACGTGTATATGGGGATTATGGCTTATGGCTTAATGAAGCGACGGTTAAATGGTTGCCAATATGGTTAAACAAAAAAGGTTAACACAAACGCAGTGGGTGTGTGTCCAAGGGTTGAGTTAAGCTCAAGGCAGGGCCAAAGGTGGATATAAGCGATGGTAATAGTTTTCATCTGTCCGTATCCTGTTTTTTGTCAACGCAAATCTATTTTATGATAAACATTTTGTTATTTTGGTAACCAGCCGTGTCGTGTTTGGCTTATCGACCATTAACCAGTCTCAAATCGCTGAGTAATTTTCCGAACCATTGACTATCTAGTTTTTTGCTCTTGTCTGCTGCTCATCAGCCCATTCAATATTCACATAGTTTGGCAAGCGTCCCCATTATTAGGTGTGCACATTTGCCAGATTAAATTTAAATTGCAAATATACTAAAAAAATTTCTATGCCCCAACCCCATCCCTGGCCCTGGCCTTGTCCTTGCGTTTATTTCCCCAGTGCCCATTGTTCATTGCGCGGTTGTTTTTCGGTGTTTTGGCAGCCGCCTCACACACTGAATCCGGCGTAATACGTGAATATAATGTTTAATCCGGAATGGCAAAACATCAGCAAGCAAGACAAGGCCCTCCTCTGCCTTGCCTGGTTTTCGTGTTTGTCATTTTTGTAATGTGGTTTTGCAATAAAACAAGTGAGCATGCTTTAAATGAGTGTATTTGACTGGAAGTTATCCTGGAATAGTCAGAACTTTTTAAATATTATAATTAATAATAATTATTTATAGTTTTCTTTCTAGTAATCATATGTTAAAGTTGATCAAGAATGTTTTTATTTACTTGCGTGGGCAACTTTATATGTTAAGCAAATGCTACCCTTAATTACACAAACTAACTTACAGTACAGGGTATATCAATACCATAGCCTGCATCTCAGGCTTATTGTTAGTTGGTTGTGCTGACTTTAAACATTTTTTTGTGCCACCGAGCGTATGAGTAATCAGTTTATTGCACGACCCCAAATGAAAGCCAACGTTGGCAATATAACCCCACCCAGTTCATTGTAACATATGTTGTGTCAGTGTGTGTGTGTGTGTATGTGTTGTTTTTATGGCCCACAAGAACGCCCTTTAATCTTACACAAATTTGTCTGACTAAATTAAAATAAATGCGCCCAGCGTCAAATTGAAAATACTTCTTAAGAAATAAATAATAAAAATATAAAAAAAAAAAAAAACACAGCGCTGCATTTTCGCATTTACGAACATAAATTTCAGCCATTTGCGAGGAGAAATTTATGTGTGACATTGAATTTAATAAGCCATATCAAATATACAGGTGCAAATGGGTTTTTCAGTTGGCCCAAAGCCAAAACAGATTACAATACATATGAGGGTTGTGCTGTACTTCCATTTTAATTGGTAATTATGATTAATTGTTGCATTAATTAATACGTTTAGTGGTTTACATATTATTAAAATATTCACATTTAAATCTGTTTTATATTCAGTATTATTGACGAAGTCAATCCATTTTTAAATAAGTTTTGACTTATGTAAATGTGATAAGATTTGTGTTTAAACATGAATTTCAACCTAAAATCGCTTAAGCCAAGGGACTCTCACTTGTTGATTGGAACTAATCTGGGCTTAGCCATGCTTACCTATGCTAAATTCCAAATTAGTTCCCACACACACAAAGCTGTTACGAAATATATCTAAAGTCAGATAAATTACACGGCCACTGACAACTGGCAAAAACTTCTCGATTTAAATAAAACAACGGGGGGCTTAACCCTCAACACACATAGTAGCTGAGAGTGTAGCGGGAATTGAGACCAGTGGCACAAGCACAAATTGAACCCACATGCAAACTACTATATATGTCATATATATGTATATATACATATATATTTATATCTGCAGTATAGGGCGACGGACCCGCACCCCATCAAGGCGACGCTTTTGCGCAGCACTCAAAATCAAATTCATTAAAGTTGCGCTAATACGGCGTTATGGGCATTGGATCTCTATGGGTCTCTTGGGGGCTCTACGTCTCTATTTACCCGGCTGCCTCAACTAATGAACTGATGACGTAGTATGAGCGCAGAACTCTTGATATAATAATGTGTGAATACTCAGAAAAAATATTTAAATAAATGTCTGCGATTTTAATAAAACAAATATATTTTAAAAACCTAAAAGTAAAAAAACCTTACCTAAAAAAAATAATATTTAATAATTTTCTATGAGGAAAAAATTAAAAAAAAAAGTAAAAGAGTTATCTACTTTATACGATAAATTCAACAAATACTCGAAGTGCATCTGCTGAATTATAGTTTGCCATAAGTTTCCACTTTTAAAGTGATCGTTTTTTTTGCTGAGTGTACTCGGTCAGATGCAGAACACGTGCGCAACTAGCCAGCGATCAGCGTTACTCGAGCTCAACCAGTCAGTTGACAATTCGCACTCGCGCTGATAGCTGATAGTAATACTTATCGCCCATTGAAGATGTCGTAAATCTCTCGACGCGGGCCATTGTGTGATAAGAGCACCCACCTATACCCACCATACCGATCAAATTAATAATAAACACTACAAAGCCGCAGTGGCCACTTGGGCAACAGTCGCAAAGTGCTCGTCGCAGATCTCGGTACGCAATCCATGTCCATGTGCAAACTATTTGTGGCGCTGGGCATTGCTTGGCTGAGCGCACTGTGCCTGCTGCCAGTTGCCACTCACTGTGATAGTGACTCCTACTATGAGAAATACTATTCCACCAGACGTTTTGTGCCGCCCAAGCGTAACCTTCCGTTGAGCTTCAATTTCACACTTGAGCTCACCAGCAAGGAGCAACTGGCTGCCCATGAGCGTCCTGCACTAATTGGCGATCTGGCTGTTTTGGGCAGCTGGCAGGCAGATCGAGCCATACTCCTGAATCGTACGTCCATCCACAATGTCTGGATGGGATCGGTGCTGTTACCGCAGAATACTAGTGTTCAATATCGATATTTTATTGCCGCCGTCGGACGTTCCGGTGGCGTTCAGGTGCGTCGCTGGGAGTCGCATGTGATGCCACATGCATTTAATACCACCAAGTTGGCAGGGAATCGCTCGGATCAGTTGGGTAACATTGATGGAGTGCATCAGTTGACACGCGGCTGGCTCCACGGCACCTCCAGTTGCATTTTGCAATTGAAGGTGTTCCGTCAGGCGTTGCGTCTGCTGGAGCAGACGCTGCCGTTGGCAGCGAATATACGCCTTCGTCTGCAGCCCGTGCATCCGGCTACTCTCTCGCCAATACTGAGTTCCGCATCCGTCAATGTGGAGTATGTGCGGCTGGTTTACAGCGACAGTGTGTTGAGACCACAGCCCGAGTATGGTGTACCCTTTGACCCCGAGCAGGATCTGCTCATGTTCCATGTGACACTGGAGCAGTTGCAAAATGTGGCCTATCAGCTGGAGGTGTACGGTGAGCAGCATGACTTGGTGCGCCTGCTGGGCTATGTGAACCTCCAGCCCGACCTTTTAGTCGGCAGCGAGGGTAACTTGACGCTCCAGCTAATATCGCCCACCTGGCAGCGAGAGGTGGGTGAACTGCATCTAGAGTATCTTGTCGTGCGTTCGATGAGCAATGGCAGCAGTGATTTTCGCACCAGCTTTGTCCACTATTGGCGCTCCAATTGGACGGCACTGGAGATTGGGCATCGTGGATTGGGCAAGAGTTTAACTATGACTCCGGCAACAGCGGCGCCGATGGTAGAGAATACGCTGGGATCCATGATTGCCGCCGGAGAGTTGGGCGCCGATCTTGTGGAGTTCGATGTGCATTTGACCAGTGATCTGGTACCCATAATTCATCATGATTACTCCATACGCGTGTGCATTGACCCCAAAACGCCAAAATCGCGCAACGATCTAACCGAGGTCCTTATCAAGGATATAACCTATGAGCAGCTGAAGCAGCTGAAAACCTATCAGATTGTCTCAAACAAAATCATCGAGTATCCTGCCCACAGCAATGTGGAGCAAATTGAGCAACGTCTCTTTCCCACGCTCCAGGACTTCTTTGAGCGGGTGAATCTCAGTGTGGGATTCGACATTGAGATCAAATGGCCACAACTCATATCGGACGGGGAGTTCGAGAGCGAGCAGACCATCGATAAGAATCTATATGCGGATCGCATTCTGGAGGTGGTGCAGAAATACGGTTGTGGACGGCTCAACATCCTCAAGACTTTTGATGCGGACCTGTGCACTTTGCTGCGCTTCAAGCAGAACATGTATCCGGTGCTCTTCCTAACCAGCAGCAAGGAGAATGCCTTTGCTGATCCGCGCACCAGTAATGTGGAGCAGAGCATCAATTTCGCTCAGGCTATTGATCTTGCGGGGATTGTGCCCAATGCGGTATTCTTTAAGGCGGACCCAACGCTGGTGCAGCGGGCCAAATCCCAGTTGCCGCTGCTCCTGCTCTGGGGTGGGGATCTCAAGGATCGCGATGCAATCGATTGGTTCACTCAGCTCGGTCCCAATGGCGTCGTCTACGATCGCACGGATCTCTATCTGCCCCCCAATAAAATCGGCGCCTTTGAGGCCGAGCAGGATCTGCCCGATTTCTTTAAGCTCCAGTGTCCTGCTGATGGCAAGCAAAGCACTACAAATTCCACCATCGAAAGCATCCTGAGTAACGTAAACTTTCTATAGATTCTACTTTATAGCACTTGGTGTTAATGACAAGCAATAAACATAATCTTTATGTAGAAACCATCTCGTTGCTCATTTTACTGCAAAAGAGTTTTTTTATTTCGCAGCTAAAAAACTTCTGTTTGCCGTCTAATAAAAAACCGAATTGAACATTTCCACGTAATTGCCTTTTCCTCCTTGAGAATTCACAAAGCCAAAAAAAAAAAAAACCGAATAAAAGTTGTGTGGAATTTTCATTTTCATTCGTCAGATAAATCCTTGTGAAGCAAGTATTTTTCATACAAAAACAAGGATGAGGAAAAAAGCACTGCTGAAAGTTGTATAAAAGTATAAAAATGGCGACTTAAATATTGAAAAAAAAAAAATAGTTTATTAAAATAACTTTTACTTGTGCGACCTATATGCAAGTACTTTTTGTCAGTATATTGATGGAAAATGAATAACATATGATTTGCATACAAAAATATGAATTTGATTGTTGCATGCAACGCAGTTTACTTTGCAATTATTTTGTTTGCATTTCTCGCATTGTTTTTTGCACACTGAACTTGAAATTTAAATGTTTAATGAAATCATTGCCATCAACAACGGTCCCAGTTTGCCATTTGCCATTTGCCGTTTGCTGTCATTTCGTGACAGGTCGCCTCATTCCATGGCACCCAAAACGAGAGTGGACCCCATGTCCAAAATGGTCAATCGCCGCTCTCTTACTCTTTCTCTCTCTCTCTCTCTCTCTCTTTCTATCAGCTAGGCTGCCCAGATGATGCAACTGCAAAGTGAACGCACCCCACTCACCCTCTTCATTTCGCATTAAGCTGCATTGTAAAACATCCGCAGTATGTTATATATATATATATATATATGTATATATATATGTATATATATATGTATAGTTGAGTGCCGCTTCTGAGTTAATAGCGCCGAAACTCATATCACACCAGGTCTCAATTGGATTTGCATGTAATAGAGTGCATCCAAGAGATGGAGAGGGCACAGATACGTATCCATGCCCATCCACTTATAAGTACTGTCAGCCTCTTTATCGCATTACGCTCCTATTTTGTCATCCATAAGTCTTATTTATGCAAATTGTTCTGGCTAAAATGAGATAATTATATATGCGACTGTATAATTGACTTTGAGTAAGCATTATTGCACAAGCAATAGAAACAAGCGTCTGAAACTAGTTACGTTAATTAAGTTAAGCTTATTTATTCAGTTACAGTACTCTTGCCTTATAATAATATATTGGCTACTTATATATTTTACACTTGCAAAAGCAGGGCAATTTTATGGGTAGAATTAAAGTAATATATTTTATATTAAAAAAATCGTTAATAGGCAGAGGTAAACAGGTGTAAGTCAATATATATTTATGATCATATGCACATAGTCATAAAGATATTGATATATTTTTGTTTCTTATCGAATTTGCCTATGAAAACATGGTTAACAATAATCGGAATCAAAGCTATCGCTAATAAATAATAAACCATTTTTATTGTCCAGTAAACAGCAAAAGTTCGTATAGAACTTTATATATATGATATTGCCATACTTCTCAGAAAAACAGTAAAATTTATTTACAAAAACCTGAATTTGTCACACTGGTTAAATTAGCAATTTTTCTGTGCCAGTCTTTGATATGGATGTTAATATTGTTGTTTTCTCTGATTGCTCATTTGAATAAAAACCAATCGATATAAAGGCAATAAGCTAATTGGCTTATCTACTGCTGTAATTGGTCGAGGCAGTAAATGGATGCCAATAATAATAATAATATTATTATATAAAACTATATCGAACCATGGCAAATGGCTTCACTTATTGT
Source organism: Drosophila demipolita (assembly GCA_035042405.1). Taxonomy (NCBI): domain Eukaryota; kingdom Metazoa; phylum Arthropoda; class Insecta; order Diptera; family Drosophilidae; genus Drosophila; species Drosophila demipolita. The sequence continues at coordinate 6,602,175 of JAWNLI010000033.1, forward strand.
TTTTAGCGCCAGCTGATGGACGCATACATCCGTCAGAAGCGCGCCTCGCCCGGCATGGTGCAGGCGAGCGATTTGCAGATGACCCGGCCAATGTCTGGGATGAGGAGCAATAGCCGGGAGCTGCACGCCTACGATGGACCCATGCAGTTCATTGGCTCACCACAGAATCCCGACCAGATTCTGAGCACCAACAGCAGCATCATCACAACGAACTCGAGTCGCAACAATTCGAATAACTTGCGAAGCCTTAGCACCATCAATCAAGAAGACCTCATTGAGGAGATCTCGTCGCACGAGCTGGAGGACGAAGAGAGCAGCCCAGTTACTGTTGTTGAGCAACCGATTCCCCCACTAAGTGCGAACTCGGCGCACTCGCAGCGAGCACGCATCGGACAGCCTTCCTTCAACGATACTTTGGACGAGGAGGACTATGCGAATCGAAACATATCGGGTGTGGCTGCAGTGCGTCCAGCAGGCATTGGATCGCCCTACAAGGATGGTGCAGCCATAGATGGCAGCAATGGGGCAGCTAATGGCAGTGGCAGTGTAGGGGGCAGCGGGGAATCCGAGGGCGATGTCATCGGTCAAATCGATCAGTTTGTCATGCAACCGGCGCCGCAAGGAGTGCTCTATAAATGCCGCATTACACGGGATCGCAAGGGCATGGACCGCGGCCTGTTCCCCATCTATTATCTGCACTTGGAGCGCGATTATGGCAAGAAGATCTTTCTGCTGGGTGGTAAGTTAAACATTCCCCTATTCCCCCAAAAACCACTAGCTCTCACTAACTATTCTTGAACAGGTCGCAAGCGCAAGAAGAGCAAAACATCCAACTACATCGTCAGCTGCGATCCCACCGATCTATCACGCAACGCAGATGGTTTCTGTGGCAAGTTGCGCTCCAATGTGTTTGGCACATCTTTCACGGTGTTTGACAGTGGCAACAAGGAGAGCACGGATAGTCCACGACTCGATCTGGCAGTCATTATATATGTGAGTATTTCCACAATTTAGCGTTAAATATAAAAATTAGTTAACCATTTTTGTTTTTCATTCCAGGACACTAATATCCTGGGCTTTAAGGGACCGCGCAATATGACTGTGATACTGCCGGGCATGACTGAGGATGATCAGCGTGTCAAGATCAGCTCCGCAGATCCCAAACAACAAGGCATTCTCGATTTGTGGAAGATGAAGGTATGCCCAAATATCACATCATCTAATCATCCACAATTAAGCGTCTATCTGCTTCCAGAACCTGGACAACATTGTGGAGTTGCATAACAAGACGCCCGTTTGGAATGACGAGACCCAGTCCTATGTTCTCAACTTTCATGGTCGCGTCACGCAGGCGTCGGTTAAGAATTTTCAGTTGGTCCACGACTCCGATCCCGAATATATAGTCATGCAGTTTGGTCGCACATCCGAAGATGTGTTCACCATGGACTATCGCTATCCACTATGCGCGATGCAAGCGTTTGCTATCGCTCTCAGCAGTTTCGATGGCAAGATCGCCTGCGAGTGAGCCCAAAATGCCGTTATCCATGCTACAGAGATTCCCCACAACCGTTGCGGATGCCTTACCTATACGACATGATGCAAAAACCATTACTCACACAATAGCCTAGAATAGCCCAAGAATAACAATGTGTACAGAGAGGCATAATTATTTTTGAAAATCAAATATATTAGTTCGAGATTGTTAGTTCGAGATATATCAGGTAATATGGTATTATCCATATGTATGTGTGTAGTTAGAAAGGCAGAATATCTTAACATAGACTTTCACAAGGCACTAAACAGGCAAACTTCTCCTCATGGAAATACTTTTATATAGAAAGCCATAACAAGAAAAAAAATCTCAATAATATTTTTTTAACAACTGACTTCTGCATGAAATTAATGTTTCTGCATAGAATTTTTTCAATTTCAAGCTATGTCAGAAAAACAGTTTTAAACTAATGCTTTTCTAAACGATTTCTGTAAATTTTTGCTGATTACTTTAAAAGCATAAATATCAAATTGAGCAAACTGGCCTCTTAAGACAGCACCTTCAATATCTAAGTGTTTTTTGTACAGATGTACTTATGCCTTCATACCTTTTCAAGAGTCTAAACTTTATATTTTTTTTTTATTGTTCAACATACATACATATATGTATACTTACCACATATATAGTCTAAAATTCTAGTCAGTTGAAGTGCTCATCATGATGAATTTGTTCATTATATGCATGTGGCATGGTAGACAAACAATCAAATAAATGCATATATATTTATAAATGTAGTTTTTGTAAAATAAATTTTATTTCAAAATGTGCTCACCGATATTGTAAATTGAAGAACAAAATACCATATAATATTCTTTATTATTAGCAACTAAACTCAAAAACAAATCAAAAACTACAAATAAATCAAATATCAATTTCATAATTTGAATACACCTCGAAAACGAAATAATTAGCGTAGGCCATAAACAACTATTTATATAAATGTATGTACTATATAATAAAACAATTACTATTAGTCCATAAAGAGAGCATTACTATTTGTGCCGAGCTCTTAATAAAATTAAGCAAAATATCTGATTTTTGAAAACAATTATTTTTCAAACATGTATTTATGTACGCCTTATAAAATGTGTTTGAAAAATTTAAAAAACCAACATATGAGAATAAAATGAATTTATTTAATGTCATTCAAACGAAAAACACACAATTAAAATGTTTTAAATCACATATATAGGGGGAGATGTGGAAATTTGTGTAACGTAGGAATTCTGCCGGAAAAATCTAACGTTGATTTTAAGTAGATAACTTCCTAGACCCCAGTTCGATAAATTCGATCCTAAAAGTATGCTTTAATAAATTCCATTCAATTCATTTATCCTCGAAGTGAAAAGTACAGTAAAATTTAATTTTTACACGCTGTGTAGTGACATTTATTTTACATCCTAAAAGTATGCTTTTAATTTCACTTCTATTCTTCAAAGTTAGATTTATCTATATTAAGCTAGCGAAGGGAAAATAAAACTATATTATTTCACATTTAAGTACAGAATATTTTTATTTAATATTATTAAGTACAGTTTCGCTTGTATATAATAAATGCAATATTTCGGTAGTACTTATTTGACTTAAAGAACACAATTCGTTTTATATACAAAATAAGGTCAGGTTGTTATTACGTACTTTTGGTAAAAACCTACAATTCACATTTTTATCATTTAAACGACAATTCAACTGAGATTCATATAATAACGTATTCCTACGAATTGAAATTATTGGAAGTTCAAGGAGGATTATCGCTATGAACGCGTGCTGGGCTTGTGCATGTCTGGGTCTTTAGGGAGTACGAACTCAAGGGGATCATAGTCCTTGTAAGCTAACAATCGCTCCGGCGACGTATCAGGTAACTTGTTAATTTTTTGCAGACGTGAATTGACAATCTGAAGATGTCGGCCAATGTAATCCTCGGCAGGGGCCATTTGCTGAGCGAATTGGAGGCATGCAGACGCCTTGGCCATCCACTTGCGCTCCACGAAAACCACACAGAGATTGTGCAGACCCTGCGTGTTGCGTGGATCGTATTCGAGTATGCTTCGATAGCACTTCTCGGCTGCATCCAGATCCTTCATGTGGTTAATGTAGATGTCACCCAGCAGGATCAATCCCTTCACATGCGTGGGATAATGACGAATCAGTTGATGAAGAAATGGAACCGCATCTAACGGACGCTTAGAGTCAGCCAGCAACAGGGCTAGATTGAAGAGGGCGCTGCGAAAATCCGATTTGAGGTGGATTGCACGCTTGAAGAACTGCTCGGCATCCTCCAAATTGACCTCATCCATTGCCAGCATACCGAGATTGAAGTACACCTTCTCGTTGTTCGCATCTCTGGCTAGCACTTGGTAGAGACGGGCACGTGACAAGTGGCGCGCCTCCTCTCCGCCACGCTCCTGCAGCAGAATGGCCGAATTGAGCAGTGCCTGCTCGTGCTCCGGATACAATTCGATGGCCTTGTTAAAGTACACATGCGCCTGCTGGCTCTTGCCCTGCTCGAGAAAGACAACGCCCAAATTGTAATAGATATCCGCATTTTCGCTGTCATAAAGTAGCGCCTGCTCATAAACCTCCTGCGCCTGAGCTGTGCGATTTAACTTCATAAGTATATCGCCTCTATTGATGTAAGCCTGGAATCAGCATTGTCAGCATAAGCTTTATATATAAATATGGCAAATATACAAACTCACCTGGACGTAATCACTGCGCATGCTTATAGCCTGCCGGTAGAGATGGTCTGCCTCCTCCAGTCGCGTCTGATTTTTGGATATCAGATTGGCTAGGTTGATGAAAACATTCAAGTGATTGGGCGCAATACGAGCGTGATAGCTAACTCCAGCCTTGGCCTGCGGGAAGAGTGCCTTGGCACGCAAGTAGGCCTGCTCCGCCTCCTCATAGCGCTTGAGATTGTTATAGGTGCGTCCGACATTGATGTGGGCGCCAATGTCATCTTGCTGTATGTGTACAGCCTGCTGGAAGTAGACCAGTGCCTCCTCATATCGCGCTTCATTCTCCAGCGCATGTCCCACATTGTTGTACAATTTGGCATTACGCTGATTCGTATGCACCCCGGACATGAACAGCGAGTACTCCGTCCGCCAATCCCAGTTGCGCTGCTGCGTCTTCAGACCGTGCGTCAGCAACAGTGCAGCGAGCGCCACTTGCGAAAGACGAACCCAACGTGAGGTCAAACGCATCTGCAACTGATGATAGCCATAGGCAACCAGCAGACAGTAGCCCATCGAGGGCATGTACAGAATCCGTTCAGCGACCACAAATCCCACCGGAAAGAATAGATTTGAAGCGGGCAAAAATGGCAACACCATCCAGCCGAGACACATCAGCAGCGTTCGCGATTGAGCCAGATTCCGTGAGAGGCAGGCCTTGCCTACGAGTGCACCAAGTGCCAGGAAGGTGCACAATGTGGTTATGTTTCGCGTGTCTTCGAACCCTTCCAACAAGGGCACGGTGCCTGCAAGAGAAAAAAATACAGTTAAAAGATATAGAAATTAAATCTATGAAAGAAAGTCAAATGAAGAATTTTTAATTGAAAATCAATTAAAAAATATATAATATAAAATATAAAATATAAGTATAACTAATTTTAAATCGCTGCTGAAACTCACCCATTGTCCAATCGCAGCAGAGCAGGGATGGACAGAGCAATAGCCAGCAGTTCAGGTAGATGAGGTAGCCATAAGTCAATTGACGCACAGGCGTTTCCGCAGCTGAGGCCGGATTATCGAAGCGTGTGAAGATGGGCAGCTGGGAGCCCATTACATAGACGCGACCCACCAGCAGGGCGACTGTGATGACGATGAGGAATGCCAAGCGTGTCCACAAAGTCGACGACAAGCGTCGCGTGCTACTGCTGCCTGCTGCCTTGGCCGCCGGCTGCTCCTCGAATATGCGCATAACAAAATGGCAAAGGTGCAGCGGACGCAGTTGCTGCACCACAAATAGCTCATAGACGGCACATATGCCAGCAACGGTGATGCCCTGCTCCTTGCACAGCATGGAGGCCGTCAGGCAACTGCCGAAGCCTAAACAAAGTGAGGCCCAGTTCGTGCGTCGTGGCGAGGAACTCGTAGCGTGCGCATAGCTGAGAAAGGCGCCCAAGTAGCACAGCGATGAGAGCAATTCGGCTCGACCGACGACGCCAGTAACGGCCTCCGTGTGCACCGGGTGTACGGCAAACAGGAGCGAGGCCACAAAGGCGCATGTGTTGAGTGAGGATGCGAATGGGGCGGAGGACGTGACTGCCTCATTACTACTAGCAGCTGGTGCCACACACTGGCGTAGCAGCAGGCGGCAGACGCGACGCCACAGCAAGCAGACGGCGATGTGGAGTAGCAAGTTGACGAGGTGATAGCCGAATGGTTCCAGTGCATGCAGCAAGTAGTTAAAGCGGAACGTCAGCACTGTAAGAGGCCTGTAGGATTTGTGCGATTGCTCTTTGCGCATAGGTGTGCCCCAGAAATCGTTGAGAAACACATTACGCAGCGGTGTGCCGGGTCGCAAATCCTTGTTATCCCTTATCGCGCTGATGTCGTCGAAGACGAGACCGCATTGCATGCTGTTGTAATAGCAAACACAACAGACAATGAATATGCTAAGGAACTCGATCAAATTCCGCTGTGAGCTGCTCCCAATCCACTCTCTCGCACTCTCCTTCTCACGTTCACGTTCTCTCTCTCTGTCTCGCCCTCTCTCCCGGTTACAAGTTGCGCCTGTTGTCGTAGCTGCTGCTGCTGCTGCTGCTGATGCATTTTGTTGTTGCTGATGTAACTGCTGCTGCTGCAATTGGTTTGGGTTCGTTGACATGTTTGCTTTTTCTTCTTCCCACTGCCTCCGCTCTTCCCGTTACTTTCTGCGCATTCCAGTCCGTGCAGAACTGCAGTTCACGTATTCATAATTACTTTACAATACCAGTTGGAATATTCCTTGCACCTCTCTGTTTTTTTAATTACTTAAGTATAGATATAAATTTTATAGATTCTGTGTAGAGTTTCTACATTGCCTGCAAAGAAATATAAATTTTGATATGAATATATATATTTTACAAGTGCAAATTAAGAATGTAAATCTCATATTTTAACCATTATTATGATAATTGGAAAATTATACTTTGCGATCAAACTGGGATTTATTGAGACATTTGAACTCTTTTGCAAAAACTAATTCTCATTTGTTTCCATTGCTGAACAATTTTTAATTGGAATAACTTTAATGAGCAAATTTAAAATATAATGCGATAATGTAATGTAAGGAATATATTAAATAAAATGTGGTTTTCACTTTTCCACTTATTTCTTCACTAGGAGTTTCTAATTGGATAGCACAAATCCAGAGCACGCGATTGAATTAATTCCCAAGTAACTTCTACTTAGTTGACCGAAAAAATCAATATATGCGACAACAAAGTAACTTTGTCCCGGTTACTGTCCTGAATGCCGACTGACTGCATGCACCAAAGCGCCGAAGTTAACAAAGTTGTAAATGCCTCTAAAATGGGCGGCGGCGGCAGCAGCAGCAGCCGGCAAAAGTTGCAAGGAGAGAGAATTTGCACAGCCAGCGAGCAGCGTGGAAGCGAAAAGAGTTGTTTGTTATTTTCTGTGTATATTGTAAATATTATGAAAGCAAGGCAGGCAGCACAGTGAGGCGTTACTAGGCAAGACAAGCTCAGGCTGGCGAGCGCATAGGTATGCGGATGCAACGTTATTGCTGACCAAGAGACAGCAACAAAGTTGCACTCAATGTCATCGATTTTTGCAACGATGGCAGTCAAAACAAACCACCACCAAGTTAACGAGATAGTGAGAAAGCGAGTGGCAATGAGAGCAACTTTGTTGCACGACCGACATTACGAGCCGAAAGGACGACGACAGTCAGGCACGATATACATATATAAAGGCAAGCACAAGCACAAGCACACGTGCAGGTACACGCTTGTTGATTTCCCGCCATTGGACGCGCAGGCGCCTCCAAATCCTTGCACTTTCGTTCGTTCTGTGATAGCTACCACAACTTAGGATTCTCTCAGCGTCGCTCTTTGCGAATGTTTTTAGTGCTGGTACTTTTTATGTAAAATTACTTTGACCGAGATCCGTGCGCCTGCTTTGCGTCTGCTCTTGGTGTAGCGTGTAGCCAGGCAACCCCTTCCTTAAGCCGCCTTGGCTACATTGAGAATTTGGACGACGCCATTACATCCAATGATAACAACACCCTACATATTATGCACATATATATATAAATCTACTTTGTAGCCAATTTACATTTATTACAATGTCGTCATCAGATGTCGATAGTGCATTTATATCAATGTTTGTCGTTTGCCGCGCACTTACCGCAATTATACCGCGAGTTTTGGAGGTAGTTGTTTTTAATCAAAATAAAGTTACATTTTAACACAAAACTCAACACGGCTTGTGGCCGATTTGCTAGCAATTTGTCCATTCGCATTGGCACGCGTGCATATCGATAACAAATTATTATCGGACAGTGTACACAATTATCGAAACCAAGCACAACTGCAGCAACCCTAAAGATATATAGCCGCAACGTTGTGAGTAGTAAAAGTGGATGCCGAAAAAAAACATAAATTTTTACTTCGTATATTAAAAATTACAGAATACTATTTGCGCAACACATCAAATAACCATGTCAACAGAGGACTTCTATTTGCGCTATTATGTCGGCCACAAAGGAAAGTTCGGACATGAGTTTCTGGAGTTTGAGTTCCGGCCAGATGGAAAATTGCGCTATGCCAACAATTCTAACTATAAAAACGACACGATGATCCGCAAAGAAGCGTTTGTACATCAGTCTGTCATGGAGGAGCTAAAGCGTATTATAATTGACTCGGAAATCATGCAGGAAGATGATTTGCCATGGCCGCCACCAGATCGCGTGGGTCGACAGGTAACCAAAATGGCTAAAAAATGCAATTCAACATATTAATCACACTTAAACTTGATAGGAGCTGGAAATTGTTATTGGCGATGAGCATATTTCGTTTACTACCTCAAAAACAGGCTCGCTGGTGGACGTGAATCGATCAAAAGACCCGGAAGGCTTGCGCTGTTTCTATTATTTGGTGCAGGATCTGAAGTGTCTGGTATTCTCACTCATTGGTCTGCATTTCAAAATTAAGCCCATATAAAGCGGTTGTCGAACTGTTCCGTAAAACTGTACTGAACTCTTTTAAAAATTTATACTAAGCATAATTAGCAGATTCATTAGATTTTGTAATTAATGACTACAAATGAAATCTTTAATATTTTGTACGAATCGCAATTGAATAAAATTGTATAGACATGTATGAGATTGCATCGAGAGAATTTAATATACTTTTACTCGTACTTTCTTTTAATATTTTTCCTTTGGGCTTATTCTAGCTGTATTGAAACAAGCCAGAATCACAAACATTTTCGAATCAAAAACTAGTTGTAATATCATTTATTGAACAACATATTAAAGTATGAATATAAAACATTTAAGTTCTTTTACATTTGTACAATTATTTATATCAAACCTAATAATATTTATGATTTATAGATAAAACTTATCTAAATCATATAAAATATTCGTGTAATGCTAAAGCTGTTAAAATAATGCAATATTTCACAATCAGATTCATTTGTTTCACATGTACAGAGATAAGCTCAGATGTTTCAATTAATACTTATAGCTAGATATATATATCATCTATAAGGCAAAAAGGGGCTATAAAAAACAGATTTGTATGACAACAATATTTGTGTAGCTTCGCGAAGCGCTCGGAGATTCGCAAATTGAAATGTTTGCATTTGCTTACTAAATTCAGTCTTTGGGGTTTACATAGCAGCTATAATTAAAACTAGAAGCTAGAGGAAGCTCTTGTAGAGCCGGATGCGTAGATCTCAGAGTCATAACTGCGGCTGCTGTTGGTGCAGAGCGAGTGTAGCTGCAATATTTGTGCTTGGTCGCTCCAGATAGCTTCCGGGCATTGGACCTAGACCGGGCATTGGGCCCAGACCGGGCATCTCCAACTGCTGGTGGTGCTGATGCTGCTGCTGCAGTTGTAATTGTTGTTGTTGTTGTGGCGGAGCTTTCAATAGACTGGGTGATGCCTGAAGTGGAGTGTTGGAGCCGAGACCGGCACTGCTGCCACCTGGACTGGGTCCGCCCTCCTTTAAGGGACAACCGATGGTGAGGCGCACATGCAATCCGGACTCCTTGATGAGATTAACAACGTCGCCGTGTGACATGCCCGCAATATCGATGCGATTAACGGCAATAATGCGATCGCCGACTTTCAGCTCCCCACAACGATCCGCTGGACTACCAGGTATTAGTTTGCCTGCGGAGAAGCCAAGGTTGAGGAAATATTAAAACAAATTCTATAGCTAAAAGTTAAATATATCTTTTTACCTATTGTGGAGCCGTAGTAATGATTAGACGAGGAGATGATGACAAAGCCAAAGCCCTCGTTCTCATGCCGACTGACAATCACATCGTAGGGATAGCGACGCAGTTGCACCAGAGGCGTCTGTTGCAGCAGCGTCGCCCGTCGTCGCCTGAGGATCATGGTCACCTGACCACGCACAGCTGATTCGCCCACTAGCGAAACAACTTTGTGGTGCGATGAGTTAAGCTGAAAAATAAATCTTTAATTAAAGAAACGAAAATTCGGATACAAATGCAAATAAACTAACCACATTGATGCCATCGATGCTGAGTATCTCGTCGCCTGTGGCAATGCGATGATCATTGTCCGCTGCGCCACCCGGCACAATGTGCCCAACTGTCACCTGCGAGCCCTCCTCTGTGCCGCCGACAATGCGAAAACCGAAACCCATAGCCTGACGCTCCAGCGTCACCTCCGTTAGCTCACACTGATCGGCATCCTCCGAAACATCCAGCAAGGCGCCATTGCGCCAGTTTGGCGAGTGTTGCAACTGCTGTTGTTGCTGCTGGTGCTGCTGTCCCGGTGGATCCAGGTTGGCAAAGCCAACGCGCCGTCGATCGCTGAGCAACTCGTTGACTCGACGCTGCATCCGTTCGTTTTGAATGTGCGCCGCCTGCAACGGAGAGTATTGGGCTGCCGCTGCGTTTGGCGCCTGCTGTACATAGTAGCCCAGTTGGGAGTTGGCCTGAGGTCGCTGATAGCGTTGCGCCTGACAATCGTAGCAATAGCAAGACTCGTGATGAGCCAGCGGAAGGGGCAGTGGCTGCATGCTCGGCGGCAAGCCATAAATGGGATTATAATTACCACCGCCACCATCACCAGCATCTACATCGACGCCACCCTGAAGCGTCGCCTCGGCGAGTCGTTCGCTTAGTCTGGTTACCATCTTGGGATAGGGATCCATAAACGGTATGTCGTCCAGCTCTTGAAGACTATTATTTGACTTGCCCTGCCCTGCCTGCAGGTGCAGTGATTTGCCCTCAGCAACACCCGTCACATCTACCACATCCTGCGTCAGCTGCTGCATCAGCTCGTTGCTGGGCGTTAGGACACGAGCACGTCTTGTATCCACCAGCGGCGTCTTGGGACGCATTGGCAGCACCTCTTTGGGCTGCGTGCTGTACAGATCAGCAGTTGGTGTCTTGCTGCGAAACAAACCGGCTCCAGTGCCGCCCACGAAATTCTTCCGCAGATTAGCCACATTGCCACTTACACCTTGGCTGGACGTTGTCTGTTCCGGCGGAGTGCGTTGTATTTTGAGGGCTGTGGGCGTTGTCTGACTGCACTCCTTGAGCAGTTCTACAACATAGAAATGGGGTTTGTTGCGCACATTAATCCCATTGATCTCGAGCAGCACATCGCCCTCCACCAGCTGCGTGCAGCAGTTGCGATCGAGAATCTTTTTCACAATTTGTCCGCAAGCAGAATCCGCGATGGTGAAACCAAATCCCATGGCACCCTTCATAACCGAGAAGGTGTAGAGTTCCGGTTTCTTCATGAGAATAAAGCCACTTCCAGCAGCTTTGCTGACTGCCTCGTTTCCGGACAGATCAAGAAAATTATAATTGCCATCCATGTTGAGGTCAACGTTCAAGCGACGTTGCTTCTCCGGCTCACAAGGCAGTCCATCGACGGCCATGGTCGTGACCACTTCATTGTTTGGATCGTTGGGATCGAATGGCAGCGGATAGCCGCGACACACTTCCAACGCTGCCGTCTCACCTGGCAAGATGGACTGAAATATGTTTACCATGTCGTGGTGGGTGTAACCCAACACACAAGTATCATTCACATAGACCAGCACATCGCCCGTCTGCAACTGGCCATCTAGCCAGGCAGGTCCATTGGGCACCACGGTTTTGATCTGCAGAAATTCCTCCACATCGCTGCCAGTGCTGCCATCACTGCCAACAATCGTAAAGCCCAATCCACGTGTGGATTTCAATAGTGTGGTATTGATGCGCTGACCCTGCAGCTCTGCCGGATTGCGGGTAAACTTGTAGGGTAGCTTGGCTGGTTGTGGAGGAAGAGGAATGGGAGCAGATGGAATGTTCCCCGCTTCTAAAGCCGCTGTGGGCGTCTTGGATCGTTGCTGAGCCTGCTGCTGCTGTTGCTGCTGTTGTTGCTGATGTTGTTGTTGCTGCTGCTGCTGCTGGAGTTGCAACTGTTCCTGTTGCTGTTGACGTTGCTCAGCCGCCCGACGTTTCGCCTCCAGCACGGGATTCTCGTATTGAGTGCGACGATTGACGTGATCTATGAAGTACATGCCATACATGGAGTCCTCAATTTTCTCCCAACCGTAGGGCAGCTCGTCCTCGCAGCAATCCTCCAGTGACTTCTTTTGATACTTGGAAAGACGCGGGTCCAGCCAGTGAGAGGTGCCCGTATTGTGACTAAACACAAGATTAATTAAGATTAATCGCATTTATATTTGGGAGAATTGTTCGGTTAACTTACTCAATAAAGTACAGTTCGCCACGTTCCGTGTAGGCAGTCTCCCATTTTGGAGGCAAGGGTCCTAATCCATCGCCAGGATCGTCATGATTAGTCTGATTGATATCGTTACCCCCACATTCGCTGCCCATGCTGCTGTCGCCACCCTCGCCATTGTAATATGTATTTTGCAAGAGATTCTCTGCAAGGAAAAAAAATAATAATTAAGATAAAAATTAATTAAGGTTATTAACTGCATTATCTTTAGATTAAAATTAACTGTTTTAATTTTGAAATTGTGTATTAACTTGTTTAGCCAACTATAAAGATTTCATAACTTTATTAACTATAATTTGGCACATTGTATAACATTAATGAGCGAATGATATTTCGGACTACGCTATTATTAATCAACAAAATAAGCCCTAAATTTGAAAATTTTGAAATTCTTACAACTTAAAATATCATTAGACGATGTTTTTAATTATTGGCCATATTGAACCCTTGCGTGGCATTAGCCATAAGCTACTCCCACGTTTCGCAATCAACCAGAACTCTCAAATTTCAGCTCGTCACCTCACCTCTCTTTAAAATTAATCAAATTCAAACCCATCGATGAACCCTGGCAGTACATAAATACATAAATGTGTACATATGTAGTCCAAGCTGACCTCAAACCGGATATGTGGGCACCAGCAATTAACTCTTGCTTGAATGATTTGTCACCCTGGTTAGTTGGCCATTTAATGTTGGCCATCCAACAGCGCCGCACAGGTGTGCAGCCAACCAGGCGAATATAGTTTGAGGCACATGCCCCACCATTTTAGTTTTAAACTCTCCATGGGTGAATGCTACTGCAACGCGGTTCGTTATCTTTGTTGAATGAACCGTAAAGTGTTCGATCCTAGCCAACATCCAGTTTGTGTGCAGCAAATTCAAAAAGGCTAACTGGAGTCCATGACCCAGTTTAAGTAATTAATAAGTGCATTAAATATGCTCTATAGTAATAATATGCCAATTTTTAGTAAATAGAAAGATCCCATTTTATAAATATTAAAATAATTAGCAGATTTCTTTTGACTTGAGTAGAATAAAAGTCATTGGACTTGGCTGACAATCGTATGCTAAATTATGCCATCGATGGTCATTAAAACACAAGCAAAACTTTTTTAATGTAACTCTGTGCAACGGTCCAGTCATGAGAATAAGTGTATATATGTTTGTATATAGGCATATAATCAGGCAGACACACAAGCATGCATATGGAGCAGTATTTGCTCCAAATGAATCATTTGCATAGCGAAAAAATAAATATTTATACGAATAGAACGGTTAGCGGATGGGACTCCGGTCTTATCAATAGGGAGCAGCCAAACGGTTAACGGTTCGATTCAGACAGGGCCAGCACATACTAACGCAAATAGAACCTGATGTTAGTTTATGTAAATGTGTGTGTGTGTTTGTGTGTGTGTGTGCGTGTGTTTGTTGTGAGGCTGCATAATCCAGAAAGTGTGAACAAACGAGCAAGCTCCCAAGTACGGAAGTTGTTTGGCGCTGCCTCTACATTGCTTTTCTTTTTCTTTTTTTTTTACTGCTGATTTTGTGGCACAGTTTGCCCCTCCCTTATTTGATGTTACCCGTGCAACTCCCCTTTCAGTCGGCATGCAACTTCACTTGCTCGTGTGTCAGGCGGCTTGTGTAAATATTTGTAGAGCGAGAGCTAAAAAGCTATTTGATCAGACCAGATGTGGCACAAAAATACAGTTCTTTTGAATACACACACACACACACACACACATAGAAATGAGTCAGGTGGCACATATGTTTGTGTTTGTAAAAAACATTGCAAGTCGAGTCGTGATAACGCATTTAACTCTTTGCACACGTCTACGAGAAGTCTAGCAAATATATGCCTTATCTATGCAAAATGTTTTTTTTTATCTTTCTTGTCCCATTCATGCGATAAGAGGAAGGAACTTGCAATATAGAAATCTTGGAGACTACTGAAATTAGAAATAGAAATAATATTAGTAAACTACACAAGCCTTATATATATATTCATCTGCCTAAATGCAAGTCAATGAACTCTGCTTAAATAGCATATTGCCTTAATTCAATTGCGGGCTGCCCTTAAACTCACCACGCCCCATCTTCAAAGTGGGCGCGGCCTTGTAGGCGGACACATGTTGGGCACAAGATCGCTGTTTATATTTATAGTGCTTGTGAATGCATTGTTGATGAGGCCTATGGTGCTAGTGGCATTTGGAGTTTGTGCCGCACGCCGCCAATCTATTCGCCATAATTAACCACAATTTCTGCGTGATTATCGTTGTCAATCATAAACAACATTGCAGACGTAACCACTCATTACCTGTAATGGATATGCTTTGATTAAGACATGGAAAAACCAGATATGAATGGCCGTATTTTAAATACACTTGCAAACAGTGATAAGATAAACGGTATAAACGATACTGGTCTGGTTTGGTCGACTTCCCAGCTCTTTAAGCTAGCTTTATAGAATTTGCTTTACAAGTAATTTAACAAATCTGTAATACCCTCGGTGAGCGTATAAAAAACCACTCTTGCCTCAGTCCGATCTTCAGATACAGCAATATGAACCGGCCAAGTCAAGAGCATGACTCACTATCAATCAAGCCACATGCAAGGCATACAAACATAAACATAGCAACAAGGTGAGTCTTAGCCGTGTGCAGACCATTATTATTTTCGAACAGAGGCAGTCGTCAAGGGGTGGATGTTTATGGTAGGCTATTTAAAAGCAACCAATTCATCCGGAGGGTCAATGACAGTGACTCACAAAAAATAAAAACACCTGCTGATAAACTCGAGAGAAAACTCGAAAGAAAAAGAGAGTCAACTCATGATTTCATTCCATTCAACTCAATCATCCACCCAAGAGTTAACAAGTATGTTAAATAAAAGCCACTGAAGTTGTCAAGTTGTGTGTACACACAAAGTGCCTGACTCACAGACAATTCGACTTACTTCTGACAAACACATAAATTGTTGTCGGGCATTGAAATAACTTTGCGTCCAGCTTGAAGAGTGAACAAAGCCAACAAGTGGTCAATCTATTGAAATGCACCGAGTTTTCATCAAGTCGAGTTGCCGACTGCACAACTTGCAGCACATAAGTAATTAATGTCATTGAGCCACCAGGCCATGTGTGCCCCACTTCAGGGCAGCAGCAGCACCACCCAGCAGCAGCAGCACCACAATGAAGACAACGTCTTTGTTCTCAACAAAAGCTTCACAGTCAACGTACACAGTAAGAAAAAAAAAAACGCAACTAGGATAAATGCAGAATGTAATACTTAAGTTTAAAAAAAATTACAGGCCAAGCACATTTTAAATCAAAACTAAAACTAAGTAATCGGGGCATGGAAATAGAATACTTGCAGCCATTATCATTTTTTTTTTTTTTTTGAGCTGGTGTTGGTTATATTAGACGGTATCGTGTACTAAGAAATTAGTTATTCAATTAAAGACAACAATTGAAGTACATAGGATCTTCTGAGTTGGCTTTCAGTGTAGAGCGTGCCTCTTTGGATTGCCAGCTGATGCATCACCGGCTCGCAATGTGGAATTGCTGCTCCTGGCTGCAGAGCTCATGTGTTGCTTGGTTGCCGGTTAATGATTGCATCTAATTGGCTTTGCTGCTTCGTTAACTTGCCCTACACGACACGCCATACAGTGAGCCAAGCCCCAACACAAAGTCTCAGTGAGAGACTTCCTTTGGCATGTCACAACGCTGTCGTAATCAAGAAATTAATAATCGCATCATATGACGCGAAGTTGCAACCACTGCTAATTGCCACTGACGTGACGCGTGAGTGATAAGAGAGCGTTCCTTGACTAAAGGTGTTTCCTCGTGGGTGACCATGGAGTTCATTGCCTCAGCTCGTCAGCGTCAACGTTAACATAGTCATTCAAATTGAAGCATCTCCGACTGCTGACCCTGCTAATAAATTCACACTTTTAACCATACTACAAAGGCGCTAATAAATAAGTTGCATAGCTTTAAAACCAAGTTGAGTCGACACAAACTGAATGTTAACATAAACCCATCGCCCGCATAACAAAGACACATTTTTGTTGCTGTTGAAACACCTGTCCGAAAAACTTACCGAAGCAAAACATTTAAAAATACACAAAATGATGATTTTCCGTTTGGCCAACTTCCGAAAGCGATCTTAAAATAGGTGATGAGTTAATTTTTGGAGCAATGTGAAACTATTGCCCAATTAAAGCCTTGTTTTAAATTTGTATTAAGTGGGTCTTTAAAATATAAACATTAGTTTACCACACACACGCCACGCCCACCCGCCCACACGCGAACATCGCAGAGCTCGATCAAAATTGAGTCAGCAGCAACAACACCTCCCACTTGCCATCAATTTTGTGGGTCGATTTAGCTTTGGCTTTGGTGTGAACTCGTTTTGCTTAACGTGGTTTCGGTTTCATGAATGAATGTGCATTTTGGTGAGAGTGTGAGTGTAAATGTTGAATGTTTAATGTGGTTAACCCGCTAATACTATACAATAATTTACTACGTTGCTTCGACCCACAAGCCAAACAACAGCAGGCAAGAAACGCATAAGTTAGATGACAAGTGTTCGAAATAGGTGCGTCTATATATGAGAGAAGCAGCAGAAGCAAATGGATTAAGTGGTATTTAATATCAGATTACAGTGGATCAAGTGGCATATGGAACATGACCATTTCCAAGTATCAAATAAGGCACCGCACAAGCTAGAATGTTGTAGAGTATGAATACTATGTGAACACTCTATTTTACTTTCGAAAATGTTAAGTATTAATCTTCAGACTACAAGTCATGGCACTACTTTCCAATTCATTTGAATTGAATAAAAATATTTGCAAAATAAATTATGAAGCTCTTTGAAATCGAAAACAATAAGTCAATGAGTATGTTTATAATTGTAGTGGAAAAGTGAACTTCCGATGAACTTACCCCTGAACTAATCTGCATGGAGTGCAGAGAGAGAGAGAGAGCATAAACTGAGCAAAGAAGACAAAATGAATACTATTGAAGGTAAGATAGTATTTCGACTACTCATAGAAGACCTACAAGCAGAAGTGAGAAACTGGGTTCATCTTACACCAGCAACAACCAATTCAAGTCAACCATTGTCTTAAGTTTTGCCAGTTAAGCATGAAGTGTAAACAATTGGCACGTGTCTGCTTAACACACAAGAACAAAACACAAAACCGTACAACACAAAAAAAAAAAAAAAAAAACTATACACAAATCAATTGAACTTTTAACGCCCACTTTCCCGCTGTGCTGAACTCCTCAAGGCATAATACTGATTTACTGTGTAATACCCCCGGGCAGACAACTTCAATTGAAGACTCCAACGGGTAGCTAATTTAATATGTTCTCTTTTTACTCCACAGCAATGGCAAGTGCATTTGAAATTGAAACTGAAACCACATCGAAAAACATCCAAAGTGGGTGCAGTTGGCCATGTGGGCGGAAATGAATTGCTTAATCTATTTGTGGTTCTTAGTTGGAACTGCAATGATTAAGAGCTCTTGCAGCTATGACCTCAATTTACAACAGAACCAAATAAATTTGAATTAATTAGTCACAGCTGCCAGTCAGTCAATCGATTTTAGGCCCAGTTAGGGATTTAACTGTAAAAACTAACATCGACTGATATTATGCATGCAATCGCATCACCCATCAACTAATTACACTAATCAAAAACAAACACTATGCCAAAGTTCTTCCTTGTGCCCAATTCGAATTAAATGAATTAAATATTAAAATCCAATCTAAATGCCATTGCAAATAACAGCTAAAAACTTGTTCACTTTTTTCCTAAATCTTGAGCAAATTAGATCTATGCCAACTTCTATTTTAACATATGAGAGAGAAATAAAAAATTAATCAATACCTTAAATGTATCAGACCTAGCTCTCTTCCCCTCTTAACCGGGTATAAATTTAAATAAGTGCGCATAAAATTTAATTTACAAAAAAAAAACCAATAAAAAGGAAATAAAGCTTTACTCTTGTTTACCACAAATTTAATGTTTTTCTTTAATTGTACTCCAAACCAGAAGGCAATGTAATTAAATTCTAGCATAATAAATTTTGAAACAATTAAGTTGGTTTAACAAAACCCCTAATCACGTTGCTATAAAGTAGTGTTGAAGACACTCCTTAAATTAAAATAGAAGTGAAATAGTTTTGCCTACCTTTGCTGCCTTTTAGGATGCTGCTGGGATGATGGGCTGCAGTGCGTCCCGTTGTTGAGTTGCCGTTGCCAATGAACTGATGATGATTGCCCGACACTTGACTGTTGACGGAGGAGGTGCCACCCAATGAGGCGACATCTTCGCGCGACGCATGCAACGAAGCCGACGTCGACGTTGACTTCTTGATGGCGGGTGGTGGCAGGCCGATAGGTGGGGCTGCCAGGGGCTTGACAACCATTGCATAACCGTTGCCATCCACATCGCCAAGTAGATCTACAGAGCTGCTGACGTCGTTGCAATTGAATTTCTTGTTGCGGCTACTTCCGTTGGCAAGGTTAGAATTTAGATTTGAGTTTCCGTTAAATGTTGCAAAACTGGTCGAAGCTGGAGCAGCATCAGCTGTTGTTGTTGTTGTTGTTGTTGCTGTTGCTGCTGCTGCCGCCGAGCTGGCAACAGGATGTGAATGTGAATGCTGCTGGTGGGAAGCATTTAGCACAGGCGCCAACTGTTGCTGCTGTTGATAATAATGACTGTTGAACTGCAACTGTTGTTGCTGCTGCTGTTGCTGCTGCAGCATTAGATAATCACTTGAGGCTGGCGCTGCCAACGTTGAGCTTGCTGCCGCTGCTGACTTTGTGCCGCTTTTAGTTGCCACTGCTGCTGCTACTGCAACGCTATTTGGCGTTGTTGTTGTTGTTGCTGTTATAATTGGCATCGTATTGTCGAAAATAAAACTTGTTTCGTTTGCTAGCTAGCTCTAAGCTTAATCCGCAATAACAATTGCAAGCTAAGCGCTTCTTAAAGTCGTTTCATTATTATTTTATTCATATATATGTACATCTCTGTATGTCATTTGAGAAATGCTTTGTCTAGCTTCTCGCTAATTATTATCTCGTGTTCGCTTTGTCATTGAATCCTCATCAAGCGTATAATTGACTTCATCACATTTTTGCTTTAGAGCGCAAGCGATGAGCTGCAAAGAGTAAAATAAATAAATGTATATTTTAATATTTATAATAAATTTTATATCAATTTCTTAAACACAATAAATATGTTTAAGCTGCGAAATATAATAATATAATATATAATATATAATATATATAATATAAATGATAATCAAGCCAACAAATATGAGAATTTCCTGGAAAACCCAAAAAATGTTGACTCATGCAAAGCTAAAAATTATGAATTCGGATATGGATATGCAGAAAAAATTAACTGTGCGAGAAAAGAGGGCAACAAGCTCGGCAATAACATTAAATTCCTCAAGCGAAAAATTTACTCCAATAATAAAAACAAAAAACTAAATAAATTGAGAGGCACACAGCAGTGGAGTCCACTCCACACGTATAGAGGGAACAATCACCAGCAAAGAATGCCAGCAGCCGCAACAGCAACAACAACAATTGCCAAGAAAACAACAACAACAAAAGGCGAGAAACGAGTTTTCAGACCATGCCACCAGATCGACCAGTCAGACATGATGCCACAAAACAACAAGAGTAAGAACAACAACAACAACAACAACAACAATACACAGGCAAAAGGTAACCCCCATAAAAAAACACACACAACAATCTATGTGTATACCTAAGGTATATTTGTATTGGTGGGAACTGTAGTGCACTTGCCACGGGACGCAGACGCAGACGCAGGATGCCGCAGCGACAACAATGCACTGGGAAAATGAGTCGCGAGACGCCGCGAGAAGCGTTGTGGCCTGCGGTCAAGAGGTGGCACGCTCTCTATTTGGATCGCCGGCGTTGCACGTTGCACATTGAGCGTTGCACATTACACGTCGTCGTTGTCGATGCCACCTGTCGCCAAAACGCAGAAAAAGGCGAAAAATGCACGTAGCCACAGCGACCGTAGCGAAAAGTGCCAACTTTCAACTGCGATACACTGAGATAAAAAGTTGAAATGATCATTAGTTAAATTCTAAGCCTAACTTGTAATAGACTTATTCTTAAAAGAAGTTTACAATTCTCAATACAGGTGGAAGTTTGATTCAATCACTTATTATTTGTAAATTATTATTATATTTATATTGAAATTAAAATATTTCCTTAAATTGATTGTCAAGCAACGATGAAGTAACAAAATAATTAAACGAAGTAGAAAATCCCTTTTACGTTTTTAATGGCGAAATTACAGCATCGAAGAATGTCGATGGAAATCACTTTAAATTGGACAGCCTAATAGGCATTGTCGTTGGGAATAATAAATAACCATATAAATATGGACACCCACAATTTCATCTAATTTTTATTAAAATATTCATATTCAACATAGCCAAGCCAATTTAGGCCTTAAATGCGCATAAATTAAGTATACCAAGCATGAAAAAGGCAATTAGATCAATTAATTTTTACTGGGTTGGAAAACATTATAATTTACAGTTTAAGTTTTTTTTTCAGTGTTGGCGTTGTTGTTTTGCTGTTAGGCGGTAACCGCAAAAACAATAATTATACTTCATGGGTGAAATTCAGCATTACCGTTTATAATTATAACCGTCATAAACTTTTTCTTTATAAAACAACATTATGCTTTTTATGTTGACAAACTTTGGATGATGTGCCGCGGGCTGCTTAGTTTATGTATGAGAATAAACTTAAGGCTGTTGTTGCTGCCAGCAGCATTATAATCTCGATGATTAAGTGAACAGCTACCAACATTTTTTTTTGCATATTTAGCACATATACATTTTGAAATTTACTTGGCTTAACTTTCAGCAAAACAATAAACACAAATATGTACTTCAACATCTATAGTAGTCCCACGATAATTTAAACTTATAATCGTTATTCATTCAACTCTATTCTTTTTTAAATAATATTTGTGGATGATAGGTTTGCTCATATTTGATTAAACATAATGATTATAAAAACTTAATCAATATTTGTAATAATTAGCAAGAGAAGACTGTATTGAAATGTTAGTAGATGCACCGTTAAAAATCAAGTTCGAGTACGAGTTTTCATCCATCATCAATCACACAAATTTAATCGACTTTCTATGGACACTCTCTTGTGTGGAATGTGGTAAGAGTCGCCGCAAAATAAACAAATTGCAATTTTTGTTGTACATACAAATTTGACAGTAACAACAACTCCAAAGATACAAACATAAATAAAAAATCACTTTCATTCTTCGCACCTCGTTTGTTTGTGGAGATCGATCGCAGTAATCACAGCACAGCTTTAACACCGTTCACAGTGATCACAACAAAGAAAAAACGTAAGGAGCAGGCACTTTCCATTTCGAAGCGTTAAAAACCGCAAACGCGTTTTCCAAATTGCGCGACACACACACACTGTCACAATATTGAACATTCACACACACATGCATGCACAGCAGCAGTGTAGGTACGATGCGATATTATGGATAGATTTGAACTTGTTATTGCTTTGCTACCTCTCTTGAGAAAAAAAAAGAAACACGCTGTGGAAACGCGTTACACCTGCGCCAAAGATACTTGTTGTATGGGAAAACTAGTTGCGCACTGCCTGATGCTGGCACAAATGCTCACAAGTTATTTTAAATAGGTGGTAATTGACTTTAAATATACCTAATGCGTATTTGATACACTGCAATTTGTTTTTCCCGCTGGAAAAATGTCGAGAGTAAACGTAAACACACGCGCGACCCAACTGAATCAAACGGAATCTCAACAACAACTAAACGACCTTTTGCTCGATACTATCGATACTCGTTGCGCTTTTACCTGTTGCTCATAAAGACTACTCACATACATAAAACTACAAATAAACAAGTTCCAACTTATTTAAACACAAAAATAAAATTAAATTTAAAAAAAAAAACTTTATCGACACATAAAACACAAACTCACAGAATTATATTATCTGTATAATTTAATATTTGTAAATTTAAAACAGCCACAGCGGCATCAACAATTAAACAAGCACTCACGCACGATAAGTGCATCTGATATTTTTAATATATCGATAAGGCGACAATTCGTTTACATCTATCGATGTATATTCACTACGAACGGGCAATTCACAGGGAATGGATTGAATTCATATTTAAAATTCCATTCGATTGTACAATCTAATGAAAATCGTAGCAAGCATGTAAGAACATTCGTCATATTTTTATAAAATTACCAGTGTTCAATCTTTAAAAATAAAATAAATATTAAAAAATATAAAATAAAATTTACCGTTATTATGGAAATCGGCAGTAAGTTCCTATATTCTACTTGTGATAGCCCTTCTGTAATCAAATTTTTTGATAGTTTCACTTGCAAATGAGCTTGAAGTTCGCATTTCAGAAGCTTTCTGTGTTTTTGACCATCACGGCGATAAGTATATAGACACTCGTAATATCGGTAATGTGCTTAGATTTTTGGGCTGTGTTCCCTCAGAAAAGGAAATCAATGAGATTATCAAAGCCACTGAATCTGTGGAGAATCCGGGAGAAACATATTTGCCAAAGTTTATTGCGCACGTTTCTCAATTACTAATGAACCGAAAGTAAGAGCTAGATGTAGAATATATTTGTATTTATAGATATTTTATTATAATATTTGAAATCAGAATGGAGCCGGCCAGTCCTGAAAAAATTTTGGCTGCATTTCAAGTTTTAGATCCAGAAAATAAACTCTTTCTTACGAAGGATTACTTTAACAAGTTAATGAGCGAAGAAGGAGAGCCTTTTACCAAAGATGAATTGAATGCAATGTGGCCAGTGGCAATAGATCGAATCACGGGAAATATACCCTATATATTCTACATAAATCAACTGAAGCATAAAGCTACGATTTATGATGTTGCTGAAGTTGTTAAGGAACAACATGCCGCCAACGAAAAGGAAAAGAAGAAAGAAAGTAACCCAATGCCACACATGCCCTAAAAATTAAATTGTAAGACTAAAATTTCAAAATAAAATTACATGTATTAAACAGACACTAATTCCATTCTGCGATTCGAAAACAGTTCATTTGTTACTGCTACAGTAAATATTATGTTAAAGTTAACAGCCTTCCAGCTTCTTTCAGCTGTCGCTGTAAATAACAGCTTAGTAAATGTTAATCTTAACATAGCAGCTGTCATATAACATTTTTTATTTGTCAGACTACCTATTTTTCACCAGTCAGCAGCAGCCACGTCAGCTTTCCATTGGAACCCATTCAGGAAAGAACACGACATCGGTTTTATTAAGATTTTGCAGTGAATTACAAGGTGATTGAGGAAATTTCGTGAGACTGCCAGCTAGCTGACCTGGGCAAGCCACAAACGGGGCAATGAAGAAATCCAAAGCCACAAAGCGACACATGACAAACGCAACAGCAGCAGCAGAAGCAGTTAAGGCATCGCACCAAATGGTTTAACTTAAAGAAAATCAGATAAAAAAAGAGCTCAGTGCAAGTTGAAATAGCAGTCACCAAGAACAAAGAGCCTTAATAAAAATGAAATTTTAGTTTTTGTTGGAACTGTGCTCACTGCTATTCAATTACCAATTGCAACTGCAACAACAACAACAACACACACATAAATAAAAAATATGGCACCCGCGAACGGAGTGCCTCTAACCAAGATTGTGCCCATTGGCTCCAATTTGAATTTGAACACATTGCCCAAACTGAGACCAGCGCCACATAATTCAGAAACAGCTGTGCTGCCCAAGCGCGGATCATCATCGCCGTCCAGTTCGGGCTACGCATCCTCCACCACTAGCAACGCGGACGAGGATTCAAGCACAATGGCAACGCCCACAAAGGCCAAGAAGCGTCGCCTCGATCATCTGTCCTGGGAGGAGAAGGTGCAGAGAAAGTAAGTTACATACACAGTCACAGCCAAAGAGCACACTCGTTTTTTCGCCCTTATTGTTGATTATCATTATTTTTGTTGTTGATTTTTTAATACTTAAAAAATAACTTTATTTTAATTTGATTATACTTCAAATATTAATCTCAAAGCCTAAGGCTTATCGCTCATCATACAATTAGATCTTTCAAACATCCACTTACATATTGATTCACCTCCATATTTCCAACAGGAAGCTAAAGAATCGCGTTGCCGCCCAGACGAGCCGGGATCGCAAAAAGGCGCGCATGGAGGAAATGGAATATGAGATCAAGGAACTCACTGACAAATCGGAATTATTGCAAAACAAATGCGAGAGCTTGCAGAGCATCAATGAATCCCTGCTGGCCAAGAATCAGAAACTCGACACAGAAATGGAGCAAATGCGCCAGGAACTCGCCGATTTGAAAGAGCTTGCCAAGAAGAACAGTTTTAGCAACAACAACAGTAGCACCCGCTCTGGCGTCAATGCAGGCGCTGAGGGCTGTGCGTCCACATACACTGGATCTGCAGCATCCAATGCTGACCCTCTGCCGCAGGGTACACTAGTGGACACACAGTCGTCAGCGCGTGCAATGGCGCTGAAGCGATT
The DNA here is from genome assembly GCA_035042405.1 of Drosophila demipolita. Classification (NCBI taxonomy): domain Eukaryota; kingdom Metazoa; phylum Arthropoda; class Insecta; order Diptera; family Drosophilidae; genus Drosophila; species Drosophila demipolita. The sequence goes on from JAWNLI010000033.1 coordinate 6,627,289, forward strand.
GCTGCAACAGCAGCTGAAGCAGACAACAACGACAGCATCGCTCTGGAGAATTGTGGCCCTCTGCCTTCTATACAAGACATGCTGCTCGTCGACGATGAAGAGTTCGATGCGCGACGACTCGAAGAGCTGGCCGAAAGCCTACTCGCAGATATCGCAGCAGACCTGGAGACAGGCCATGGCTCATGCCTCGAAACTGCTACCCAAGATGCAGGCCACGCAGAGCGATTGTCTGGATCAGTGGTGGGGTCCCCAGCAGAGTGCATGGAATCCAACGGGCATAGAGCTGATGGCCTAACCACAGATGATGTGAATACCATCCAACTAAAGCACAGCCCGCAATTGCAGGTGTCATCTATAAATGGAAACTCACAAAATAAAGCTAAATCCACCACAACAGCAACAACGACAACGACAAAAACAAAATCAAAATCAAATCAAATTTCAGCAGCTGCATTTCTGCAGAGCGCCACACCCGACACGGTTTATGGCACCTACGATGCCAAAACGAATTCCATCACGATAGTCATGGATGGGGATGCGGTGCCCGTTAACGAGGCCGTTGAAATCATCTATGGAGAGGGTGTGACTGCTGGCGATGAGGAGAACGAAACGGATGTCATTATGAAGTGTCCGGTGCCAGCAACGTCACCCTCACAGGTTTATCTCAACATCATCAATGCGACCGAGGATTCGGATGATGAGTCATCAGCGAGTCATTTGAATTTCGAGCCTCTCGAGAGATTCTTGTGTCCGCGCGTCAAAGCCATCTCGCCGCTGGCCAAATCTCCAGCGAGATCCATGCACTCGGTGGCATCAGATCATGGCTATGAGTCTGTCATTGGCTCGCCCGGTTCACATTTCGATAACGTGGAGGCGCCGGTGTCCATAGAGGATGAGATTGACTTTCCATGGGAGAGTAATTTCGATGAGCTATTCCCCAGTTTAATGTGAATCCGCTTCAATTTAAATTTTTTCAAATTGAAAAACCTGTTTGATCATCTCTCTATATATTGTTATCTAAATAGCTTGTTAGTTTTATGATTAATTCAAGCCGGCCGGCGCTCGTTTTAAGTTCGTAATTTAAGCCAGTTGCAGCTGTTGAAAATTGAATTGGGGAGAATTTAGTTATTTTCTCATTATATTGTATAGAATTTGTCATCGAAGGCTTTATATTATATGGTATCACATATTGGATTTATCGCTAAGCTTTATTTGTAAGTTTCTATTTATGTTTAACACCCGTAATTCACATAGGCTAAAATGTATGTAATTGTAATTACTTCAAAATGTGCTCAAAACTTAAATCAAAAAAAAAAAAATTCAGACCACTAAATATTCAAAATACATCAAGACCACAAACGGAACTATGTAATTGTACTTAATTTAACAGCATGTGAATCTTTCCAGATATTGATATTGATTTCATGCAAGGAACATTGATTTTGATTACTGGAAACAAGGAGCTTAAAATTTCCGGATAGAAATCGGAAGTGTCTACATTTTATAAGGTTGAAAAAAAACATGAAACAATTCCAATCAGGAAAAAATAACTGGAATGTGTAAAATTTTTCTCTGCCCAGTTCTGTTTTTTTTTTAAATTATTAATTACAATTAATGAATGGAATAGAAGGGTGTCTCTTACGAAGCCATTGGAAATTTGTTCTTGTGGCTTACATTTTGAAGTGCGCAGTTATGAAATCGAACAGTTGGTCGACAAACACAATCGCGCCACTTTCCAGTGACGTCACTTAACAAACACATACATATTTATGTATGTAAATGCGTTGGCAACAGAGCTGCCACCTTTTCGCAATGCTGAGAAATTAAACAGTAATAAAATTTGACGGCTTTAATTGATTTTTTGTTTCATAGAAATACCCTGGAAAAACCAGGAATTTTTAACCGCTTAATATTTTTTCAAAAAATGTTGTTCATTATAAGTTGTACGATAAGTATTACTATGCAATGAAATTAATCTGTGCAATGATGCAGCCCTGATGCTAACAGCTGTGTTATAACAGATAAGCTTAAGTGTTTTACAGTGAATATTTTTGCTTATTGAGTGAGAGAGAAAGCCGAAATAAAAATTAAAATATTTCCAATACAATTGCTTGTATAAATAAACTTTAAGCAATAAGTATGAAAAACTACAAGAATCGAATCTAACAAATTGCTTTATGCTGGAAGTTTCTCAAAGTTGCAAAAGGCAAATAATCGATAAAACGTAAACAAATTGCATGCAAGTATATGCGAATTGAAAGCGAACACAAAATAAATATAAAACTAAACACATCAAAAAGCAATTATAAAATGGAAAACAAACAAGAAACCACTAATATAGCAAACAACGATTCGACTGCAAATGAGAATGCGCAGATTGCTGCTGAGGAGTCGGCGGCATCTTTGCTGCCAAAATCAACCAATGCCGACGAAGTGAATGATGTAAATAACGTTAACCCACCCGCCAGCAAAACAACAACAACAGCAACCCCAAAAAAGAAAAACAAAGCAAAAGGCCGCAATTCAGTGGTTGTCACCGATATAGACGCCGAGTTGAAGAAACTAACGCACCGCCGAATAAATGTTGCAGGCGCACCAAAAATGCCGCTAAATGCATATGTGCGCTTCATGAACGATCGACGGGAGGAGCTGCGACGCGACTACCCAAATCGCTCGGCGTTGGAGCACACGAAAATGATTGGCGAGGAGTGGCACTTGTTGACCGAGGAGCGCAAGGGTGCCTACATGGAGGCGGCAGCCAAGGATAAAGCGCTGTAGGTTTAATATAATAAAATGAGCGAAGTCAAGTTGACCTGTTCTGGTCTTAATTCTGAAATCATTTTAGTTTATCCAAATCTCCTAGTTGGCTTTTACTCTCTGTCTCTATCTATCGTTCTACTGTCATTCCTGATTTCTCACACAAAAAAATTATATTTTATCAACACTTTTAGATATCAGGAACAAATGCATAAATTCCTCAAGGAGCATCCGGAAATTGTGGCCAACGAGTTGGCAAAGGCGAAGAAGGTGTTTGACAACAAAAATGCCAGCACCCCCAAGGAGAAGGCCACCAACCACAACAGCAACAACAACAGTAGCAATAATCATGAACTCGCCAACTCTGCGACCAAAAAATCTAATGTGAAAGCCAGCGTGAACAAACAGCCACATCAACAAAGCACACCGACACCCGATCCTGATGATATCCCACTGGCACAAGTAAAACGCACACCGACACCACCATCTGTTAACTCTTATAGTTTGCAGTCACGTCCATTTGCCGCCGGGGAGATACCCATCTATACGCACGAGTTCATCGAGCACAATCGGAGCACGGAGAATGAGTTGCGCACGCTGCGCAAGACCAAAACAGATCTGGAGCAACAGAACGCTGTGCTTGAGCAACACGTGGACAACACAAAGACCGGCAATGCCAAACTTATGGGTGAGGTATCTGAGCTCAAGGAGGAGAATGCACGTCTAACCGCATATATTAAGAACCTGCGACAGAAGATTGTCAGCGCCTTAGGCGGAATTGCGTTGCCACCGGTGCATTCAAGTGGACTCAGTGTGGAAAATGTTGACAAGTACATACAGCATCTGGCTGGCATGATCAGCTCCTCCACTGCCGGTGAACAGCAGCAGAATAATGCCATGCTGCTGAAGGTGGGCGATCTGCTGTGCAAAATAGACTCCTCATCCTTACAGAAGCTATCTTAGGAATCATTAGTTTAGTATAAGTACATTCTCTGTACACATTTCCACATGTGTTCCGTGTATATTTATTTGTCGAATAAATTTTGTGAATTAAAATCTATCCTAAAAAAAAGCACATTAATAATTTAACAATTGTTGAACTCTTAGAGGAAAGTTAAAAACTTTGACCAAACTCGTTTTCATCGAGATTGCCGCTTTCATTGCTGCGTGCTGTAATGCTGCCCATACTGCGATATGAAGGAATGCGCGGAGTAAAATGCTTTCCATATTTTTCTGATGCCTCATCCAAAATGCTGCGACGCAGCCACATCTTTTTGACCAAGACATAAGATCCAATCAGCATTGGGATCACCAGCAGCGGATGGCAAGCAATGTTCAGTCCATACAAAAAGCTAGACATCATCAAATTGATTAGCGCCTCTGCATGGAGGCATTTTTATTAATTAAACCGTAACTGGTCAATGACGATAAGCTTACCTTCGACCATCCATATGGTGCCCACAATATTAAAGACCGCTATTGAAACTGTCTCCAGCAGAGAGTAAATCATTGTGATCATTGCGTAAATTTTCTTATACTGTTCAAACGTTTTTAAATACAGCACAGACTGTTTCCAACTGGTAGCTGATTCAACTATCTCAAAATATTGACATTTGTTGCAAGGGTTGCTACTTTAAGAAAACTAAAAAAAAATGCTTTTGATCTAGACAAAAATCAAAACACTGATTAAATCTATAAATAAAATATGTTCCAAAATCAATCAGCTTAAATTATAAATAATTTTTTAAACAATTAGTTACTCGCTTCACGCAGTGAAATGGTTTTATTTTTATTAAACAAAATAGTCATCGTATTTTCCTTTGTCTTCGCAAAATAAATTCAAGCATTTTCGACTTGGTTTTTCTTTTTTTAGGAACAGCAAAAAATAAATTAAAAACTTAAAACGAAACGCATTGGTTATTTCAAAATAGGTAATTCTACATAATAGGCGTAAAATTAAAGTTTATAACAAAAATAATTTAATGAGATAATAAATCAAGGTCGCAGACTTCAAAAATTCCATTGAAAGAGGGGCAGAAAATTTGGCAAATAAAAGTGTTTTTTACGCCAAATTCAAAGGCCATCACTAAAGTTGGTCAACTCTCACAGCGTTTTGTTAATAATAATAAGTAGTAAATAAATTTCTCTTTTGTCTTCATCATCATCTTAATGATCATCTTCCTTTCGCATTTAAATTAAAGAATACAACTTTTCAATTTAGTTTTGCATTTTTCTCTTTCTTATTATTTTTAAAATTTTTCAAATTATTCAAAAACTTGCGCAAGGAATCTCCCAATCATATTAATTAATAATGTATGTGTGTGTGTTTCCATGAGCGAATTTGTGGAGTCGATTGACATCTGGATACCAACAGTTGTTTTTTATTTCTAGCAAAGGTTTTCCATTGAAGGATGTTTTCAAACCAGAAAAAAAACACCCAAAATTCAAATATCTTTCCCATTAGGTGGAATGACGTTTAAGGCCAGAAAAAATGGCAGTCATAAATACAAAAAAAAAACTCCAATTAATGGCATATTTAGAATAATGTGAGCATATAAATGAGTGTCAGAAATTTGGAAAAGCAATCAACAAACTGTTGTAAACTTGGTATCTTGGATGGGAGAGATTGTGTACTAGTTGATACTGGGTTGTGTGTATGTGTTTTTTGTGTGAAAAGGAAATTGCTTATTCTTAGTACGGACATTCATATTATATCATTTGCAAACAGCTCCAATTGCCATCGGCTGACTACTATAGTCTAAATCAATCAGTGCTGCTTGTCATTTCATTTGCTGTTGCTGTTCATAAAGTATTCTTTATGATAATCTCAAACTTGTCGTCTCATTAGCTGATGCGAGGATGAAGCAGACGTTGACGATGATGTCGACGACTGCTTTTGATGATGCTGGTGCTGCTGCCGTTTTTGCTGCTGTTGGCGTCAGGCATCCGCACCATTGGGATTCATACCAACCGGCGCCACCACCATCATGTTGCCCTTTTGAGGCGTATAGACGCTAGCATTTGGATCCAGTGTGGACAGACCATTGCCACCATTTCCTCCACCATTGACAGCATTATTTGCAGCCACATGCAGTGCAGCAGCAACACTCACAGGAACCATCTGCTGCTGAGAGTTGTTCACCTGTTGCTGATGTTGCTGGTGTTGCTGGTGTTGATGCTGCTGTTGCTGCTGATGTTGCTGCTGCTGTTGATGTTGCTGATGCTGTTGATGTTGCTGTTGTTGATGCTGCTGATGTTGCTGTTGTTGATGTTGCTGTTGTTGATGTTGTTGATGTTGCTGCTGTTGATGTTGCTGCTGTTGATGTTGCTGCTGCTGTTGATGTTGCTGCTGCTGTTGATGTTGCTGATGCTGTTGATACTCTTGTGCAACGCTTAGGCTGAGCATGGGCGAGGAGGGGCCAGGTCCGCCCGATTGTAGCGGAGGTGTATCGTTCATGCGCAGCATGCTGTCTGGCATAACGGCCAGCAACTGTGCTATCTTGGCCTTGAGATCAATGACCTCATCATCCTTGGACCGGCGATGACCTGTAGGTGTACAGAAATTGAGTCAATTATATCACATTGTCTTTTATTTTTTTTTTTAAGCATACTGTCAGATATTTCTAGCTGGCGCTTGGCCGCGCCCAGAGCCGAAAATAAGTCCAGCTTAACTCTCGTCTCTGAGGATAGATTTTTCTCCAGTGTTGCGTTCTTCTCCTGCATGGTAGCCAGTGCCACCATTAACATTTCGGCATCCGCCTGCGATGTTTCGCGATTGCGAACCTTAGCATCCAACATACGATACTATTAAATATATATTTAATCGAATTAAATATAAATATAATGAATTAGAACACGCTTGACTTAGCCCACCTCCTGCTCGAACTTGCGACCATGATCGACGGCCATCTGCTTGGCCTCTTCGGTTTGTTTGAGTTCGGTGCGTACACGCTTCAGCTCATCGTCTATTTGCTGACGGCGCTGCTTACATTGGGTGCTGCACTCGGGACGCGCGGCCTTCTCCTCGGCGGCCTTGCGTGCCTTTTTCTCGTTGATCAGCTGGGCATCAAGCGATTGCTTAAGGCGACGTTCCTCGTTGAGACGACGTTCCATGCTCTGCAACCCGACCATATCGGCATGGTGTGCATTTTGAAGCTCCTGTATGCGTTTCTCGAGATCTTCGCACTCCTTTTGTTTGGCCTGCAAACTGGACTTGCTGGTCAGATTTGCGTCAAGTTTTTGGCGCAGCTCGTTCTCGATTTGCTTCATGTGACTGATCTCGGCGCGATATTTCTTAACGTCTGCCTCCAGCTTGAGGCAAGTTTCACATATCTTCGACACCACTTTGCTAGCAATGTGCGAAATGGCGGCAGCGGTTGCATTACTCGATGTTGAGCTCGACGACGACGAAACAGAACAGGCGTCGTTGTTGTTGTTGTTATTACTGGAAGTAGCTGTTGCTGCATTCTCCTTTTGCTTATCCTGTTGCTGGCTATGATTGTCTTTTGCTGTATTGTCCTTCTTACCGCGATTGCGGCGACCTGTACAAAAATTTTTAACATTTGTTGAAATATGGGCAAGTTGACCACGCTTACCTTTTGGAGCCTTTTCCGCCTGAGACATTTGCTCCACGACAACTGGTTCTTCTGTTGTCGTCTCGTGCTGCAGGACGTTACCGTTGCTCACAGCATTGTGCGTCTTTTTGTTGTCTGCAAGCAAGGAGGGCCCGATATCAATTTGCTTTGAATAAAGCGATTTCTTTTTGTTCAAAGCACCCTGTTTATCCTTAGCACCCTGTTGCTGCTGTTGTTGTTGTTGTTGATAGCTGCTATTGCCACTATCCCAGTCTGACTTCTCCTTACTGTTATTACTTGTTGTGGTTGCATTGCTCTCCACTTGTTGATAATTGTTGCTGCTACTTGTATTGTTATTACTGTTACTATTTTTTCCGCCATGCCGTCCCCCGCCATTGTTTTGCTCATTGTTGTCGGCCGCATCGCCTTTGTTGCGATGCTTGTCCTTGTCCATGCTACGTCGATGATTCCTCGAGCCACCGCCAACATGACCATTTGAGGTTGCTGCAACACATACAAATCACATCTTATTAGTATAGGTATATTAAAAAATCAATTGATATAGTTGAAAACAATTAATTAGCACAAAAAGCTTATCGAGTTATGTCAGTTTCTGTTAACACCTGAATCAACACACAAGCACACACATTATCATATTCTTGCAAAAGTAAATAGTTTTGGTTTGTCACGTTTTAAGTGCAAAATGCTTGTAAATGCCGCACCTGTTGTTGCTGCTGATACTGCAATTGTTGCTGCATTTGTTTGCCGAACAGACGAAGAGTTTGATGAGCTGGTGGACGATGATGCAGATGCGGAGGATGATGAAGAAGCTGCCGCAGCTGCTGCTGTCGCTCCTCCTGATGTCGCTGTGGCAGTCGTTGAGCTGCTGTCGCTGTTGCCGTTGTTATCCTTGCTGTGATGACTATTGTTGCTGCTGCTGTTGTTGTTGTTATTATTATTGTTGTTGTTATTGTGATGGTGATGATGATGGTGATTATTATTATTGCTGCTACCGGTGCTGCCACCGCTATGATGATCGTGATGATTTTGTGCTTGCGATGCGGTTGCCAAAATACCATTCGCCTGTGATGTGGATGCTGCAGCGGACAGTGCTGCCTGCGCACCGCCCGTGCCATTGGGCACAACGGCCGTGCTGTTGGATGCTGACGTCACAACAGTCGAAGCCGCTGTCTGTGGTGACGCCGCCTCGTCGTTGGCCTCTTCAGTGGGCAGTGCCTGCTGCAGCAGCTGCATGTAGAACTCATTCTCCTTGGCCACCTCGCGCTGCTTCCGCTGACGCATGCGATAGCCTACATAGCTTTTGAAGCCAAACCCAAGAGTTACCACCGGATAGCCAATGCTGCAAATACAGACCAGAGAGCAACAGAGGTGAAACGGTCAGCCAAAGTTATACTGGTTGTTATCTTGGTTTTTACTAACCAGTGCGCGGCAAACGGTCGGCAGAGATCCAAATGTGGCATATGACGACTGTCTTTCCATCGAATGCCCACTTCAAAGTAGACAAACAACATCCAGAGTATAATCGTTGGCAAACAGATGCCCTTATCTGCAATCAATTATATAATTTATATTACGATTATTTTTACTTTAATTATATAAACGCACCTGTGTGCCAGACATATTGTACCCAGACGTATGTGCTGGCCGCGAAGAGCAGCCAATGAACGGGTATGAAGAACAAACACACCAGATCCGATGTTATTGCAATGCACACAAATAGCACTGAAAATGCCTGTTGCACAAATGGGGAAAATGTATATTTAATAAAATGTATATACAAACAGTTATGATATACGAGCAATAGATATTTACCAATCCCTTGTACTTAAACGAGTCGTGCACGGAGCGAAGGAGCAACCAGAATGGCCACAGGAATTCAAATCGGAACATAAACATAAAATCGGCTACCATCACAATTGCCCAAAGTATTAGAAATTTAATGTATAAAACAGTTGTGCTGCAAGATCAAGATTAAATGAAATTTTTGGTGTTGTTTTTAACATCATAATAAAGGCGCTTGTTGACTATTAATTAAAACGAATCTTAACGCTCAATTATGGCTCTCAACGGCAATAACTGAATAAATTATCTAACTCGATTGGCACGCCGCGACAAGCAGCCCAAAATGAACCACAAAGCAAAAGTTTCAAGCGAAGAGCGCCCAAATAGACACACACACTCAAGTATATATGTATGTATATATATATATATATATATATATGTGTGTGTGTGTGTGTGTGTACATATATTAATGCATAGAAAAGAACAGCTACAGTGCAAAATGTAAAAGGTAAACAAACAAATAAATGCGTAATAAAACTAGAAAGAATGCAAAATGATATCGAATGATGTGATCTGTGTATACCCTGTTGCTTCACACTATATATATATATATATATATATATATATGAAATTGAAAGATTTGCTATATTTAAAACTTCAGTTGTGATTTTATGATATTTACATATATAATATATCTCATATAAACCCATGCTGAGCACTCAAGAGATGCCATATATTTATATTTATTTATTGCAGGGTATTTGATTTGATTCGAATTAAATACAATGTATTCTATCATAACAAGCTCGTTCTTATATTTGATTTATGATTCTTTCAAATTTTTGACGTAACGTTGCAGAGCTTAATACAAGTTTTCTGACGAATAAACCAATGGATTCAATTCTAGATTTGTAAATTACGCGTTCACTGCGGTATGCGAGTCCCCAAATAACCGTGCCAACCGAGCTGGACGTATTACACATTTGTAGATTACGCGATCATATATTTATAAATATATATATATATATATATATATATGATTCTTCAGTGGAATTTTAACACTTACCTGCCATACATGCCCTCTGTGATTTTGTTGCGCTTCATTGGGCGACGTAATTTGCCACAATCAGCGTTGCGTCGCTTCATTTTTGCAGCACGTTTTATTTTACTATTTGCTTATTGGTTTGAAGAACTTTGTGTCGAATTGTCCGCACAATATATAAGTATATATATATATATTGGTTGGCTGCTAATTTCAATCAATTAATTGTTCAGTCGCTCACTTTTTACACTTAATTTATCAGTTTGCTGGAGGAGATCTGCTGCCAATTATTTAATTATGCTGTGACGCGTCGGGTATGCTTTCTTGTTGTAGCTGTTGCTTTAATTGTATTTATATTTGTTTTAGTTGCTCTTGCGTTTCTTTCTGCTGCTGTTGTTGACGTTGATGCTGTCGACATCGATATGGCTGCGGTGGCTGCTGCCGTTGCGGCATTTCCTCACATCACACACATACGCAAAATGTACCTCCTGCTGAGCCGGCTTTTAGTTTTAAACTGCAAATATATACACACGCAAGCGTACACACATAGACATTTTAGATACATACGTCAGAAAGAATATCGGGATATAAGAACTTTATTGTGTGTATGTGTGTCGTCATGCTCACACATACACACAATAAAGTTCTTATATCCCGATATTCTTTCTGACGTACGTATCTAAAATATATATATATATATATATATATATATATATGTATATATATAAATAAATGTACATGTGTATGCTTTATAAGATTTAATTCCTTTATAGCATTAAGCATTGCATTATAGGCGACGAAGGAGGGCATGCGATCGTTCATTTATTTATTCGAAAAAAGAACTATTTTTAAGCAAAACTATTTTCTTGACAACACTTTCGTTTTGTTGTGCGTTGACCGCTGCTGCTTGTGGTGGGCGTTGCTGCAATTGGTGTCGAAATGCGGTCAAGCCATTTAGTATACAAAAATAATCACTTTTAGCTATAGACGAATTACAAAATTTAGCATTTAATTCCTCTGCCACTAAAGGCAAATGAAACAAAAACGAATCGTCCTTAAGAGAAAAAGACCGAGATCAGCTTTTGCACAGATAATTTTTTTTAGAGATAATTGGGATTGTTTGCAATATTAATTGTGATAAATTGCGCTCAATCGTCTATCGATTTTAATTGCTTTCTATGCATACACGCTCATATTTTAACAGCAAAACAGTTGACATTCAACTTTAAAAAGCAGCAAGACCAAAAATAAGCAACTCATTATGAAAATGCACATTATAGAGAAATACGAAAAACCGTTCTGCGCTGCTGCTTCTATATTATAACCAATACAGACGTCTTCTTTAAATGCATTTACCCAACAGGCTGCCAAATCAAATAATAACAGCAGACAGCTCACACATTTCCCAATAGGATAACAGCAGAAAATAATCGTGTGTGGGTCCCATCAGCCACGACATGCTAGGTCCCTTTTTCGTTTTTTTTTTTTATATATTTTTTAAGTGTTGCACGTTTTTATTGCAGTGGTTTACACTGCTGCTAACCTGTCAATAAATGATGAAATTGAATTTGAATGCGACCTGTAGTTGAAACGGGATGATGCTATGTACATTTATGCACATGCGTAAGCAGAGCATTCGAAAGAACGGGAAAGAAGCGGCAACTGCACGCGCCTCAACATGTGGATGCTGCTCTGCCCGGTAAGTTGAATGATTGTGATTCTCATACAAATACACAGACGTATAACATCCAATCCCTTCACAGACTGCGACTGCGCTGTAAACACACACACACATTCGCACAGAAGCAACATATTCGGTTTGGTCGGAAGCGGAACTATGTATGCAGATTTAAAGGAAGCAGCATCAGGCAAGGAGAAACCATTCTTGCGCATGTGTATGCGTATGTGTACATAAGTACGTGTGTGTGTTTATGTACATACATGGAACGTTTATAAATAGTATCCAAAAGTGGAGCGCATCATGCGAGAGCATAAAATCGACACAACGAACCACTACCAGTGAGCTAACGGAAGCTGAGCTTACCGATGACGTCTGGTCTGACTTCACATGCACATACATCTGTATGTATTGGTATATATGCATACACCCGATATACACAAGTACTCAAGATAAATCTATTGACAGCCATCTGCACTTAAAATTACAGATTATGTGTAAGCCAATGCTGATTTTTGTAGGTTATAGTTAAAATACAATATTTTTTTTAATAAATACATATATACGTATGTACATATGTATGTTAAATAATCATAGAACAAATGCATTTACATTCACACACACATCCATTTACGAATACACGGAATCAACATGCCTGTGCATGTTAACATTTTGTCCAAAAGAGCTAGCAGCAACCCCATCGTTTTTGGGGGGAATCGGTCAGAAAAATGGAAACTCAAATAAAAAATTGTCATACGCATTTACAAAAATAGGTACGTTCATATATGGTTTTCACTGCTTTTTAAAGGGAATTTGATTTACCAATTGTCTATACAAACATATACATTCATAAGAAAAAAAATCTAGTTGCGAAAAACTGCACTTGCTGTTATTACACTGTAAAGCCCTGTATTCTTCGGAGATTTAACATTCTGTCTGCACTTTCTAACAGTATTCACAGTACACATCTGAGAGCAAACGTACACACACTTGAACACACACGTATAGATGAAATGCAACGATCGTTTTTTCCCGAATTTAATGTACAGCTGATTTCGGCGTATTTAGAATATAAACAAAATGCTAAGTAATATGGATAAACCCAAATATATGCATATGTACATAAGCTTAAGCATACACATATATTTACTGTTTGCTGTTTCAAGCAAAGTATTTATTAATTTATAAATATTAATTTATATGTTTAGATGATTATTGCAAACACGCACTCATATATATTCAAATGTATTTGCAGTCACATTATTTAATTGGCGCAGGCATCGATTTGATAATAATCAAGTGTAACCCGACAGCATATTCACGCCGATTAAAATTTATATAGCAATAGCTAAGGAGTATTTGCATGTAGTTTGCACACAACTAAGTGTGGCAGCACTGAGCGAAGCGAAAGTGAAAAGTTGTTCAAAAAATACAAACGACGTTCACAGTTGCTTAAACTGACTCTGTTAGGCTGCTCGGAAAGGCAGTGAGGTACGGGTAATGAAAGGGGTGCATGGCTGTTGAACAGCATCCACATTCAAATCCACACATCTGCAGACCAACAGAAAGCAACAAGAGAGATAGAGAGAACTATGCGCTAACAGGAAAAGAAACAAGGATGCTCCTAGATGTTACAGCCAGCTGCCGACGTCGTTGTCGTCGTCGTCAGCGGTTACGTTTGCTTTTTCGCATTACATTCATACAAGCACACACACACATGCTCTCACACTTTTGCATGTATTTGGTTTGTTGGCGGCGACGATGTCCCTGTGTATGCACATACATATATTTATGTAAATTTTTCACACTCAACATACGCGCGCGCTCTTTGATGTATGCATGTATGCATAGTGTCTATATTCAAAAATACACAAATATATATGCATATACATACATGCTCAGACATGTTTTATTTTATTTCATCATAGCATAAAATTTCACAAGGTTTGTATACTGTTTCTCTCCCCAGTTCCCGTTCACTATTGCAGCAGCAAAGAATTGTTGACAACTTGACCAGTGCGGCTAACTCGTTTCACAAACAATTTCAACACTCTTTTGTATATGTTATAAAAAATTTGCACATTTCTTACAACAGCTACAGGCACACACACATACATTTATGCACATCAGTATATCAGCATGTATAAGTGTGCTCTTGTGTGTGTGTAAATTCTTTGGCACAGAGAAACCAAAATTTTCTTTTGCCCGTCGCTTCGCGTTGTTTAGATTTTTATTTGTTCAGATTAATGTACTCTAACGTGTGGTTGTTGTTTGGTTTGTTGTAAAACAATTTTGAAAACATTTATTAATATTATTGATTTGCTTTTTACGTTTTATTTTACCAAATCGAAAATTCACGCTCTAAAATGACGCGCACACACACACTTCAAGTGCAAAGACTTTTATATTTATGAAAAATACCAAACAGAAATGTTACTTAACAGCGCCAATAACATTAACATTTGACGAAATGTTTTTTAACAGCAAACAGTTGTAATCCGAAAGAATCGGCATGTTTTTATGGTCAAACAAATTGCAAATTCTTATATTTTTATTAATTTTAAGGAGATGTGATTTTATTGTGCTGGAAAAACTTATAAGTTGTTTCTAAGTAAGCACAACAGTGTTGCCTTGAGTTTGAATAAACTATCGCTCCTCCACAGCAAAAGTCGGCGAATCTATCGATAGATTGTAACTTTTAAGGACAATAAACGACTTTTGCAAGAAAAGCTTACAAGAGAATGGTCAAAAAGCTAAAATGAGTGAAAACTATCGTATGTGATTCAAACATTTATGAATTTCCCAAGAAAATAATGTTTTCTTAATTTAAATTTAAAAGGCCAAATTATATTCAGAGTTTATGTTTTTGAAGACCTGCCAATTTACCCAAATTTAGCCTCATTATATTAACAAGCAGTATAATTAACTGTCTGTTTTTGTTTATTTTTAATAGTATTGATAATATTTTCATATTTAAATTGTACATTATTATACGTGTACTTATAATCTGCGCATATGAAACAATTTTATGTGTTAAATATCTGCTTAAAATTATATACATAACAAAATTATAAACATTTCAAGCGTGGCTGTTTTCTGTGTCTATCAATTTCGTCCATATTTATTTTAATAATTACTATTTATTTGCTACAATTCTTTTTCTTTGCGCCCTTAACTGTTGTGTGGTGGATTTATTGAAAATTTACTTTTTATAATTTGAAAAGAAAAATAACTAATTTTGTATATATTTTTTTGTTTTTTGTTACTAACAATTGGGACCAGTGGGACATCCATAATAAATGTTGTCGATTGGCGGCTTAATATTTTAAAATAAGTAAATAAAAAATAAAGCGACTTAGCCTAGCAAGAATGGGTACAGACACGACGGGTCGCCTGCCTCTCAACAAATGCGTAATCTCAAGCTAAATTTTGTTGTAAAATGTAAATGATGCAGTTGTGGGTTCTGTGTCACATATACATATACATATAAAATATATATGCAGGGAAATTATAAATTACACATTTTTTCGACTTATCAATCGAAAGTTACTTTCTGTGTTTTTTTCTTACGCCGTCGCTTCAAGTATTTTAATCTATGAGTCGGCCTCGACTTCTGGCTGGGCTTCGGCAACTGGTTGGGGAGCATCCGACACCTCTTTCGTCGCATGGTCATGCAGTGGTTCAGGTTCTGGCGCTGGCTCTGGAGTCCGTTGCGTTTCAATCTTTGGAGACGGTTCCACAGACTCCTGAGGAGTCGGTGTTGTCGTTGTTGCACTTGCTGATTCCGTTGCTGCTATTGCAGGTGGCGGCAGCTCGTCGTACAGGGGCGTACAGGCAGGTGATGTCGCCTTAGGCTTCAATTCCTCATTGCTCTCTATCTGTGGCGGTTGCTGCTGCTGCTGCTCAGCTGGCCGGGCAAATTGCTCGTCTCTGTTAGATTCGTCGAATGTGGTTTCCGCTGGTTGGCTATTGCTGTTGCTGCTGCCTGTCGCCGTGTCATTTGCAATGTCAGTTGACTCAGCAGCAGCAGCTGCCGCCGCTTCTGCAGCAGCAATTTCGGCTGCTTGCTTTGCCTCCATTCTCGCATCGTATTCCTGCAGTTCACGGTCCCAATCATCCTCAGTATCGCCATCGGTGGACTTGTTAACGACTGGCGCTGCCTCCGGTTTATTTTTCATTTCGTCGCCCTCTGACGATGATGGCCGCTTGTTGCCTTCTCTGTTCTCATCCGTGGAGCTTACCGAATGCCGATTGTTGTCATCGCGTGAGCTGCGTCTGTTATTGTTATTGCTAGGACCACGTTCACGCTCCTCGCTACGTTGTCCACCGCGTCCACCACGTGCATTGCCACCGCGACGATCGTCACCGTCGCCGCGCTCACCGCGGAATCGATTGCCACCAGGGCCACCGCCGCCGGCGGTGCCACCACGACGTTTGTTATTAAAATTATTGCTGTTTTTGCCATTGATATTATCTTCATCATCACTCCAGCGACCGCCTCGACCTCCAGCTCCCACGCCCATGCCGCGACCACCGCCTGGACCTCCGCCGCGACCACGCTGATTGTCATTGAACGGATTGCGTGGATTGAAGAAACCTACAAATTGCAAACACAATGGAATTAATATTGTGAACAAGAGTCTCTTGAATTGTCACCTGGCTCACCTGGTCCTTGCTGTCTGCCGCCTGGGCCACCGCTGCCGCTGCCACTACCACCTTGATTTCGCATAAACATCGGTCCTACGCCGTTGCCCGCACTTCCCGGTCCGCCCATGCGCTGATTAAACGGCGGAGGTATGTGCATCTGCATCAGACTCGTTGGCTGATTGAAGCGATTCTGGTTCATGTTGGGCGGGAAAAAATCACCTCCACCGCCATTGCCATTATGATTACCCCCTCGTAGTCCTGGTCCTGGTCCTATGCCACGTGGTCCACCCCCGGAGCGATTTTCAAAGTCTGCCGGGAATAAATCGTAATGTAGCCGCTCAGTGGGTTAATTTAATAGTTTTTAAAACATACCCACGCCACCCAAGAACTCTGGTCGCAGCATGCCGCCATGCTCCATGCTGTTTAAATTGAGACGCGCTCGTGCCTCATTGAAGCCTGTGCTTATCGGAGGTGGTCCACCTCCGCCGTTCTCATTGCGCCAGCGCTCCGACGCCTCGGTGATCTCATCGCGCCCACTCCAACGTGAGCCGCCGGCGCCGCCAGGGCCACGTGAGCGTTCCCGCTGGAAAAGCTCATTGGCTGCAGCAGCAACGGGCACTTCAACGCTGTTTGGCGGCCCCGAGCCACCGGGGAAGATCGGTGGGGGCTGGCTAAAGTTGGGTGCCTGTTGCTGCTGCTGTGACGGCGTTGGAACGGACTGCGGCGCATCCTCTAGCTCCATTTCGATATCCATTTGATCGTCACTCACGTTGCCGCCGGTGCCAGAGCCCGCCGGTGTCGGAATTGTGGCCATTTGTGGCAGCACGGCACCGGGTGGCGGAAACTGTGCGCCTGGCGGGAGTCCCATCGGATGTGGTGGCGGACCGCCCATGCCCGGAAAGCCGGGCGGCATCATGTTAGGTGGCATCATCATTGGCGGCGGCATGCCCGGCACCATATTGGGTGGCATACCCATGCCAGCCATCGGATGATTCATGGGTCCCATGGGGCCCAGCATGCGTTGGGGTGGTGGTGGTCCTCCTAAGGGCGGCGCCATCTGAAACTGACCGGGCACCATGCCCATTAAAGCGGGAGGTGGCGCACCTGGACCAACATGTGGTGGTGGGGCTACCGGTGGCGGCTGCGTTGTGTCGATGCCAAAGAGTAGATTTGGTGGCGCCACCGTTGGCACCGCACTGATGTCTCCGCCATGGCCTGTCCCTTTGATGTCCTTGACATTTTTCGCCTGATTGATTTTTTGCTTCATCCAGGCGGGCATGGTGTCCTCGTCGAACATGCCGCCCTCCTCCAGACTGTCAAAATCGGTATCGGGAGACAGCTTGTTCCAAGGGACGTACGTGACGCCGAGCTCCAGGTCCCAGAAGTCCTTCCACTCCTTGCTCTTCACCCCCTTGCCGGCTGCCCAAGATATGGTGATTGCACGACCTTGCAACTTATGATTCTTCAGCGCCTGCATGGCCTTGTGCGCATCCTGTCGTCGATTCATCACGATGAAGGCGCAACCCCTCGGCACTATCTGATCAATGCTCACGATGTCGCCATACTCGCCAAACGTATCGGATAACTCCTCCTGATACACCAGCT
Organism: Drosophila demipolita; assembly: GCA_035042405.1. Lineage (NCBI taxonomy): Eukaryota > Metazoa > Arthropoda > Insecta > Diptera > Drosophilidae > Drosophila > Drosophila demipolita. The sequence continues at coordinate 6,645,395 of JAWNLI010000033.1, forward strand.
TTGAGAGATGTCCCACCCACAACGTCGTACTACATACTGTAAAAAACAAACAAATTAACCGGTATAAATATTGCATTTATATAGAAATTTGGGAGAGCATAAGAAATCAAATGCGGTTTTAAAAATGTTTTGAAACTAAACTTTAGCAAATTATATATATGCCTTTAATTGATCTCTCTATATATATATTATATTTATATATATTATTTCTCTCTTCAGCGAAAATATCGTATTTTACATAAGATTCATTCTCTTTTTCTCAATAGCGTCAATATGTTTATACGCAAACTAAACTATCGGCTTAAAAGCTTCATTAATTAAAATACCATTGATAATTTATATATTGGAATCAATTGCTGGTATGTCAGATTTCTGCCCATATACAGTTAGTCGAATTGCGACTTTGGTAAGAAAATATTTGTTTAATTTTGCGTATTATTTTTCTAAATAAAATTTTGACTATTTATGATATGGTTCGCATTGCAGAAACCAAAATTTGTTGTTTTTAGAATTATTTTGATCAAAATTGACAATTTCATTGTGTGAAACTCATAAAATTTAAATTATCTGAATTATCAATCCTTTATATAATTCTACGATAACTCATATTTTTTCTTATTAAGTTCAAAATATTTACTATTATCTATTAAGATTTGAAAATTAGTTTGTTCAAATAACTTTTAACATTTCAACATACGATATTTTCGCAAAATGGTCAATATATACAATAAATATACAAATATATATATATAGCTCTGCTTTCAAGATATACAAGCTCTCTAGGCTCTGCTTCTCTCCGTGAAGTTGTAGCTTTAGTATGTAATATGGGTATACAAAATGTATGTTTTTTGTATCGTTAATTGTGATCGCATCGAATATTCATCAATTGGGTATAAAACCAGTGCGATTCGACTTGCCACAAAATAAGTTTTGTTGAATGTGTCAAGTTTTATCGAGTATCAAACGGTAAATTGGTAAAGGTAAATGATAAATGTACACGATAGAGATAAGGGTACAATAATTAAGATGCTTATTTATCTTAATAAGTTTGCCAAAAACTGCTCGAAAACGTGTCAATAATTATTGTGGATATTATGTGGGTTAAATAATGCCAGATAGTAAGATTTGAACAACCACTAAAGCTAAAACACACAGAGACACACACACACACACGTCAACCGAGCCAAGGAGCTGCAGAATAAAGAAAGTTTTACATATTAGCCACAATCCAAAAGGCAATTAAAAGGAAAAAAAACTCAAAAAAGTAAATGTTGCATGCAACAAACTATGCGGATCAACTGAGGGATCAGCTTATCTTCACATCCTGCAAAGCCTTTCGCTTGCGACATTTACTGTGACGGGACTTACATGATCGTTAAGTTATGCTTTGATTGCTATATGCAAGAATAGTTACCACTGAGGTGTTCCTTTTTGATGTCGGGCAGACCCTTCTTGCGTCGTTCCCGTTCATGCTCACGATCCCGCTCCTTGTCGCGTGTGCTGCGCTCCATCCGGTCGCGATCTCGAGATCCACGCCTCCGGCTGGAACGTGGCGAGCGGCTGCGGGAGCGTGAGCCACGCCGGCGGCTGCCGCGATCACGATCATTGGCATTGCTGCCACCACCACCGCCGCCACCACGATTCCGGGGCGATCGACTCCGGCTGCTGCGGCGACTACGTTTGTATCGGTCCCGATCGGGAGTCGGACTACGGGAATCGGCACCATCCAGATTGATAACCTGATCATTTCAAGTTGTTTGGTTGGTTTTTGTTTTTGGTTTTTTGCAAGAAATTTGAGAGAGAGTGTTGTGATATAAACGTTAACATTTTAAGCATAAAACAAATAATGGCGGAAAATTGGAATAGGAATTGGGTTTGGTTTAGGATTGTTTTTCTCTTTTCTTTTTTTTAAATTAATATCGGATGGAGGAAGTTAACATTGGGGGTGAAAAGATTGGGTTTTTGGTCGGAAATTGTAGTACTACAAATAAATAGAAATACATAATTTATAACTGCATTCTTTGGCGTGTTGACGTGTGGTTTCTTGGCCTTTTTGTTTTGGTCGGCGGTTTTCTTTACTATTTTGGCATTGTTTGTTTTTGGTTTTTGTATCTTTATCGATGCGTTTTCGAGCAAGTTTTTGATGGGTAATTTGAATTTGAATCGACTTGAGTTTTGTGGTTTACATATTAAGGAACTTACCAAACGTGCTGTTATACGGGACTTCGCAATCATCGGCATTCGCATCCGTCAGTTTGTATATATATATAAACCTTACCTTTGATCTCATTTCATTTTATTTACCATTTTTTTTTTCAATAAACGTATATGCAAAGTTTCAAGTTTTTAAATTGAACTATGGCCCTCGCTAAAAATTTATTTATGGCCAAAAGTACAAAAAATTGGGCTATAGCAAGACGATTCCCGTCATATTTATGTAGTCATTTCGAAATAATTATTAAATAATTGGCACACTTAATCATTATTAATCCCCAATACGTTTTCAACTCAAACTTGAGTTTGGCCAATCGGATCATATATATATATAGAAGAGTCCGCCCCGGTATAACAACATTTTTGGGCACGCCAGCAGCACTTCAGACACAATGAAAGCGGAGTTGAGAAGTGATCTCCAAATTCCAGTTTCATGTGTGCGTTATAATTTATATGCTAGTATGTTTATACAGCAAGAACCACAAGGTTTGTTTGCACTTTGTTTTGAGTCAAATTAAAAATACACACTATTCCTGCTCGGAAAACTATAAAATGATATATATATATATATATATGTAGTAATGTGGGTGTACCTCAATGGGTTGCTGTTCCGATATAAATTCCACGTCCTTGTTCATGTCCACCACATCGTTATGACCCATGCCCAGCGGCGCCATACCCGGCGGCATTCCAGCTGTGCCCTAAACGGAGAGAATTGAAATATTGATCATTAAAAATGAATAAGAATTAATGTTATTTTTAATAAAAGCCTTGGTACACAACGCACCTTGAGAACATTCTGCAAATGCTGCTGCAGTGCATCTTCCTGGTAACGATGTTTTTGGTTCTCTTCCTGCTGTTTGAACTTTTGAAAGTTCTGCAACGTTTGCAGCTGACGCAGCACATTGGGATCGTTCAGCAGCTGCTTCAAATTGTTGTTCTGCAATATTGTGCATAAGTTATAAATAAAATTACATGCATGGATTGACGTTTGTGTATAAATAAATTAACAAAACTAATCTTTAACCCAAAAATTTTACAAAAATAAAAAAATACTGAAAACTCAAAATGCATGTGCGCAAAGTGTTTGCTGAAGACGACTCATCATACATCTAGCATATTCGATGAGCCCGGCGGGGAATCATCGCCCATACAGTGATGATCGTCAGCCATCATCATGTCACCATCATCGTCATCCATAAACTCACGCACATCGTAGTCCAGCTCGTGTGAGCTCTTCTTGCCATAGCTGTGATGATGCGACTTGCTCGGGCACACAACATCGAAACGACTCTTCGAACCGGATGCCGACGAACTTGAATGCTGATGTTGCTGTTGCAGCTGCTGCTGTTGTCGCTGCTTCATATAATGCTGCTCCATGTGCCGTCGGCTAGAACTGGAGCACTTATCATGGCTCAACTGTGGGAGTTTTTGGCAAGACATGACATGCATCAGAGACGGTGTAGTAAACAACAGAGCAAATCGTAAGAGGCGTCATAGTCATATTAATAACAATACTACATGCAACCTGAGTCCTGGCAATGATCAATCTAATCACAAACTAATTGTTCAACTCATCAAACTACTGCATTGCCAGTCTCTGTAGCCGAGAAAAATCCATTTAACTAACATCCCTCCTGGCATTCCCACTCACCGACAAATCCGACATAGCTCCACCCATTTTATCATCACCCACCGAGCTAAGATCCAAATTGCTCATTCCAGATGAATTCAAGCCATTGGCCATATTGCCACTCGAAAGATCCGATAAATTTAGAGCACCACTACTGCCGCTTGGCCCGGGGCCGGAATTGAGTCCGCCAGCGCCAACAATTGGTGGCATTTGATGATAAATCGGATGATTGGGATCGGCCAAATCGAATATGGGCTGTATAACGTCCGATTTGAAGACATTGTTCTTTTGCCACAAATTGAGCACACGTATAATGCGACTCTTGTCCTCGGGCGCACAGCGAAACAGATTCGCAAATGTCTCCGTCAGATTGCGTTGGAAGCGTGGCGCAAACACATCCTTCTCGGTACCGTACTGATGCCTTGACTGGCGCACTATCGAATCTATTACATACAGGCCAGGCACTTTGTATTCCGGTTTGCATTTGAGAATGAACTTTTCGACACTCTGCACAACATGCTTGTAGAATTTGATTGCACGCATTGCCGACTTTGTAATGGCCGCCATTTTAGCCTTCGATATGGGCGGCCGGCTATCATAGAGTCCGGAGAGCTGTGGAAACAAATGGTGGTCAGTACAAATATATGGAGACTGACTCTGGGTGTGGACAGATAAGCAGACTGATAGACCGCAACAAAGCAGCATCCTGCGTCTGTCTCTGTCAGAAACATACAATAAATTACACATTACAATTGTGTACGATCCAAAATTATACAATTTATATACATATGTATGTATGTAAGTAAATACTGTGAGCTGATTTAGGTATGTATGTAAAGATGTACCACTGTATGTGTGCGGCGGGGGCCTCATCTTACCTCATTATTGAATGCGCCGACCGTCTCCATGTTCGATTTGAATGATCACACACTACACACACACGCACAAAATTCTAAATTTGCATACTATATTAATGTGGGGAAAACTTTATAAATCACTTTTCTGCGCGTTTGACAACTTTTTATATGAATTTTTCACAATTTTTTCGCATGAAAGCGTGAAAAAATGGCTGCCGATTGCAGGGATGCTTATTATTTATATCAACTTATCGGCTTATATCGATGTACGACATATGTTGAAGAGTCTGTCAAATATACTAACTATTGTTTTTTAGTAAATTTCGCCCTAAAAATATAAACAGCCTTATTTTTGTAATACACAGAATATCTTACTTAAAACTATTTAAATGTTGTGTAGGTCAGACTACTTTCAATATGCCAGGGATGCAATACATCGTTTACGGATTTTGCGATTGCGCACACTGGTCACACTGGATAGAAAGCAAAACGAAAACATACACTTCACTAAAATTTATCAAAATTAATGTACAATAGTAATTAACACAAAATGAGCGCCCACCACCGGCCTCTCGACGAATCGGATGTTGTGCTAATACGCACGATTCGGTCAACTCCTTCACTATACGATCACAGGCACGGCGACTTTCGCTTGTCGCAGCGCAAAGAGGAGGATTGGGCGAAAGTCGCAGATACTTTGAACATTTCATCGCCAGACGCGCGACGCCGTTGGACTTGTCTGCGGGACCGTTATTCACGTGAACTGAAACAGATGCGCCTGCACCCGGACTCTGAATTTGGTCGCAATGAGTTCTTTCGCCAAATGGACTTTTTGCGGGAATTTGTGCGCAAGCGACGAGAAAGAAGCCGTCGCGATGATACGCCAACAAGTTGGCTAAAAACGGAGGCGAGAACGATAACGAAGGTTAAAGTACGAACGGAGCCGGAGGCGCTGATCGAACAGGATTTGGATGAGTCGCAACCGTATGATGAGTGTGATCACAACTATGATGCCGATGCCAAGTTGGAAGTTCAGACATCTCAATCCGAAAGCTATTCAGTGTTGGTAGAAGCGGACGATGGCGATGGCCATGATTCGTATGATGAGTATATGGCCGAAACGGAATCAAATGATCAAAAAGTGTTGCCCTCACTACACTCATCGCCGGCATTGGTCAGCGAGGTGCCAGAGAGGACAGTGACAGCTACCACAGTGTCTACAGTGGCTGCATCACCGTCTGATGCTGGCCATTCTCAAACGGACATGGACTATATGGTCTGCATGCCGAGCGTGCGTGTTGAGCGCAACCACAAACCAGAGACGGTGTCGACCTTCGAAGAACTAGTTTCACCAACAGCAACAGCAGGAGCAAGCGGCACGAATGAGACTGAAGATGACTTCTTTTGCAAATCGGTGGCTGCCTATTTGCGGCAATTGTCGCGACGGCATAAGATTAAGGCTAAAGTGGAAATGTATCAGATACTGGAGAAGTACATATTGCTGGAGGAGTCGGCGGAGGCGACCACATAGATTACACACAAACATAGCGAGACCTATGTACATATATAAATGTATATATATAGTTTTTAAATAGATTTTTATGGAGTACAAATATACAAGTGACAAAAAAATTAATGAATCCCTCTTTTTAATCTTAATGCTAAAGTAACTATATGCTACGTTGTCCTAGCAAAAGTCCTCATTAATTATGTCCGCATTGACGGCCAGGCCGCGCTCCTTAAGCGCCTTGGACACCAGACGATGTTTCTCCTGTCGCTGCTCTTGCTCGCGACGCTGTGCATCGAGAATTGCATCGACCGATATCTCTTTCAATGGCAACTTCTGCTCCTTTTCACGATCCTACAACGAAAAGAGTAATTCTAGTTACCAAGGACCGAGGACTTTCATCGTTATACTCACAATTTCTCCGAGGAGCACAACATTTTCGCCGCGTATTATGAAAACACCCCGCGGAATATCTCCATACTCATTGCCAACGTGTATTCTCTCGATGGTCCGCTGCAGCACCAGATTGGCGAACTGATCGACGGAACGCAAGTAGCCAATGAGTGTTCTTCCATCCCTTAGCAGCACCATGAGTTTCTCTGCAATAGTTGTATTTGTAAAATCAAATAACATAAATCAAGCCGGTTCGCAGCTAATAGTGCTCACTATCCACTTCCTCCAGCAGATGCGCTGTGCCAGCCAATGGATTGAGGTCGTCCATAGAGCGTGTGCTTATCTTATTTATTATTTAATTTTAATTAATACGCAAATAGTTAATTTTAATTGTAATTTAACTTTGGAAAAACATTTACTGAGCCTATATTCACATAAATCTACGAAATACTTGTTTTGGGCTTGGTACGCTGTTAACAGCAGATTTTTTGATAGCATGAATTTCCTTGATTTGCTTAGTGGTCTAATTTGCGCGATCAAAAATATATTGATTGGCTTAGTTGGAAAAGATCCTTCATAGTAACTGTAATTATTTTAATCAAATTAAGTTTCGTACACAAACTTGTATTAAATGGGTAGTTTGGCTTGTGAGCAGCATACGTGGCTTTAAAAATGCAATACATGACAATTGTTATCGATAGTTGTCGACAGCTGCCGGCATGCACGCCGCCCAATGGATAAAAACAAGAGCGAAATTACCTAAAGCAGCGAAATTTTAAATGAAAATAGGCGCTTTCATTCGAAAGTGTTTAATTATATTAACTAAAGGCTGCTAAAAATGAAGTAGGTGAAATAATGAAGGTGTAATTATGGATTTAGTAAATATTTTCTTCTTCAGGCTGAGCGTGGATGGACTACTTGTCTATTTTCCATACGAATACATTTATCCCGAACAATATGCGTATATGTTGGAGCTGAAGCGAAGCCTGGACGCCAAGGGGCATTGTCTGCTGGAGATGCCTTCGGGAACGGGAAAAACAGCCACGCTGCTCTCCCTAATTGTCGCCTACATGATTGAGCATCCAGAAAGGATTCGCAAATTGATATATTGCTCCCGAACCGTACCCGAAATCGAGAAAGTAATTGCTGAGCTGCAGAATCTAATGGTCTACTATGATAAACATGCGCACACGCCGCCGGGTATGACAGGTCTAGTGCTCAGCTCACGCAAGAACATGTGCATTCATCCGGAGGTGAGCAAGGAGCGCGAGGGCAAAGCCGTCGATGGCAAATGCTATGGATTAACTGCTAGCTACATACGCGAGCGTCACGAGATGGATGCTGAGGTTCCAATTTGTAAGTAACACCATCGTTTGTTGTAGTGAGAATTTTTAATGTATATATGATATATATTTTTGCAGGTCAGTATTTTGAAGGATTTACGCTGGAGGGCAAGGAATCTACGCTGCCTGTGGGCATCTATAGTATTGATGATCTTAAAGAATACGGACGCTCAAGGAACTGGTGTCCCTATTTTACAGCTCGTTACGCGGTGAGTTCTGAATTATTATACTCATGAAAAGTGTTTTAATGAATCTTGATAATCCTACACAGATTGCACACGCACATATTGTGGTCTACAGTTATCATTATCTGTTGGATCCGAAGATAGCACAGGTCGTTTCTAAGGAGATGACACGCGAGTCATGTGTGGTATTCGACGAGGCGCACAATATAGATAATGTCTGCATTGATTCCATGAGCGTCAAGATCAATCGACGCACCGTAGAGCGGAGCACGAATGCTCTCAATAATCTCACCAAATTGGTACAGGAGTATGTAACTCTAAATGGAATAATGATGTAAATCCCTAATTCTGTTCTCGGTTATTCTAGCATGCGCGATGAGGATACGAACCGACTGAATGACGAATATCAGCGTATGGTTCAGGGTCTCAAGGATGCCAGCGTACAGCGCGATACGGACATGATTTTGGCCAATCCAGTGCTGCCCAATGATATCCTCACTGAGGTTGTGCCCGGCAACATACGCAATGCTGATCATTTCCTCAGTTTCTTGCGCCGCTTCATTGAATACATCAAGACCCGCCTGCGTGTCCATCACGTCGTCCAGGAATCACCAGCGGGCTTTCTCAAAGATGTATCCTCCAAGATATGCATCGAACGCAAACCGCTTCGCTTCTGTGCCGAGCGCTTGACAAGCTTGTTGCGTACGCTAGAAATCAGCGATATGACTGAATTTGGCGCCCTAACGCTGGTGAGTTGCAACAGGGTTGCTAGAGAGACACTTATATTTATTTATGCATTCACAGATTACCCATTTTGCCACATTGGTTTCAACTTACACGAAAGGATTCACAATTATCATCGAGCCGTTTGATGATAAAACGCCAACTGTTTCAAATCCCATAATGCACTTTAGCTGCTTGGATTCATCGATTGCCATGGCGCCAGTTTTTTCGCGTTTTCAAACCGTTGTCATAACATCGGGCACACTTTCGCCCATGGACATGTATCCCAAGATTCTGGACTTTGATCCGGTGGTTATGAGCAGCTTCACAATGACACTGGCGCGCCCCTGTTTGCTACCAATGGTTCGATAAAAATTTATATCCTGCTTGTGTAATTATTATTATTATTTAATTAAATTTATTTTTAATAGATAGTGTCGAAGGGCAATGATCAGGTGTCCATTTCATCCAAGTTTGAGACGCGTGAGGACACTGCTGTGATTAGGAACTATGGCCAGTTGTTGGTGGAGGTGGCTAAGACTGTGCCCGATGGCATTGTTTGCTTTTTTACATCGTATTTGTATCTGGAGTCGGTTGTTGCCTCGTGGTATGATCAGGGCATTGTTGACACACTGCTGCGCTACAAGCTGCTCTTCATTGAGACGCAGGACAATGCGGAGACAAGCTATGCGCTGATGAACTATGTTAAGGTGAGGCATTGGCACTGCTATGGCTTCCATGCTATGCGCTTGACACACATTTTCATCGTGATCTCGATCTTCGTTTTAGGCTTGCGATTGTGGTCGCGGCGCAGTGCTGTTGGCTGTGGCGCGTGGCAAGGTCTCCGAGGGTGTGGATTTCGATCATCATTATGGTCGCGCGGTGCTCATGTTCGGCATACCCTATGTGTACACGCAGTCGCGCATACTCAAGGCGCGTCTTGACTATCTGCGCGACCAATTCCAGATACGCGAGAATGATTTTCTCACCTTTGATGCGATGCGACATGCCGCCCAGTGTGTGGGACGTGCGTTGCGCGGCAAAACAGACTATGGCATCATGATCTTTGCCGATAAGCGCTTCTCGCGCCACGACAAACGTTCGCGTCTGCCCAAATGGATACAGGAGCATCTGGTCGATAGTTTTTGCAATCTGAGCACGGAGGAGGCGGTGCAACTTGCTCGTCGCTGGCTGCGACGCATGGCCCAGCCGTTTTCACGGGAAGATCAGCTGGGCATATCACTGTTGACGCTGGCGCAACTCGAGAGCATGGAGCAGGAGAAACTGGAGCGGCAGGCGCAGGGCAAACAAGGCGTGGGCGGCGAGGTGCAAGAGCTGTAAAAAAAATACAAATGTAAAGCAATAAAAAAGAAACCGGTTTTTGTATCAGGCGCCCGGCTCTGGCTTTGGATCTGGCTTTGGCGCTTCCTTCCGGAATGTATTTTTCCTTTTGTCGGGCCATGTTTGCGGCTGTATACGATAATACACATAATTATAATAAAAGTGAATTTGTTGCCAGCTAATGGCATTGAATGCCTTTAAACGGTGCAACAAAAACCGAATAATAACTTAAAAATTCAAAACTTTGGCTGGAGCGGGTTTTTGTTAGTATTTATTTTTTTCCGATCATTTTGTAAATCATGGCTAAACTGACGTTAATGCCTTATTAACTGTTAATTAATATTATTTATATTTTAGCGGTTGCTCATTCGTCGCCAGTTGGAATGACTCAATATCCAAATTGCGGCAGCTTTCAAGGCGGCAAAATCAATCGTTGTTGTTATCGATGGCGATGAACGTAATTTGCCTAAAAGATGAATCTAATTTGAAATAGACTTTTCAATTGGTTGGCAATAATACAATTTTGTCTTGATACAGTCAATTTATTAAGAATATGTACATTTGCTGTAAATGCATATTACTTTTATATTTATTTAGCTCATTTGGAGCACGTTCTAATTGCTTACAAAAATTTTTGCAAGCAATTAAAATATTTGAAACTCAACATTCAAGCGACGAACACTTAACTGATTTCCTGTAGTCCTCGTGTGAGCTGAGAGTGCGCTAAACCCGACACACACACACACAGGGAAAGAGAGTGACGGAGAGGGAGAGAAAGAGTAGCGCAAAAGCTTTGCAATAATACGCACACCAGTACCGAAGTATTTATATGCACATAACTAACGGCCACGGCCAGTGTTGCTCAGAGAGCAACAAGTAAGCGAAAAGTAACCGAATACAATTACAGAGCTCTCACACTAAAGGGAATGCACGCAAAGGCATCGTGTTACAAGCGAGAAAGTAGTGAATTTTGAAATTATAAGTTTGAATGCACAAATATAATACAGAAAAGAATTGAGAACTTTAAAAGCAACACATATGTATTTTAACTTACAGAGCTAATTTCTGTCGACATTTTTGGCTGGCTCAACTTAGCGGAGCCACACTGTATTAGCAGAAACAAAAGGCAAGCGACCGCAAAAAGCGACTCTGACAGTCGACGTCGTCGTCAGTTGTATCTCTCGTTGAACAAGAACTTTCGATTTTTCATAATAAAAAGGTTACAACTAAATCTCTGGCCGTTTAGTCGGGTGAAGCAAATAAAAGCGGAGCGCGCGCGCATTAACGTCAAACCATTATAAACAAATTTCATAAAATAAAACCAAACCGAAATAATTCATTTTAAATCTATATAGCAACAAAAAAAAATCCAGCTAACGGATAATTATCCCGCCATACAATTTACTTAATTTTTAGTTTAGCATCGATTTCGCGCTAGTAAACCAAAAAAAGAGAAGCTAAATTTCATATCCTTTTCATAAAATAATTAACTGTACAACACACAAAAGTGAAGAACAAAATGAAACCTCAAGTCAACGAACAAAATGGTAGCACTCAAAATGGCGACATTGCCACGGATGCGGCAAGCGTTGCTATGGATGCAGCGTCGATCGTGCCAGCAGCAGCAACAACAACAGCAGCCGAAGCAACCGCTGCGGAAAGTTCGGGCGCAATCGTTCCTGCGAAAAGCACTCAACAGCTAAAACTGGAAATGCTTAACATAGGCAACGGAAATAGTAAGTGCATCAGTTATGAATCACATTCCCGTAAGACTGGAAAGGATTCCATTCGCTTTGATGTTTAAGTGCTCAGAAATCTCTGCTCTTATAAGATAGGGTATTTTTTCTTATTGAACTCTTGATTGAGTTGCCCTTTGAGATTGTCAGCACGTGTTTAATATCGTGTATAACGTAACATAAATCCCCCGACTAGTTTCAGAGCAATACTGCACACACATTTCATCATAAAAACACTTATGTATATGGATGAGATCAGGTGCAGCTCAGATTCGCATAATGACCCTCTAGGCATAGCTCTGATTTCCGGCGATGCTGGCACATAAAACCAATACCAAATGCAAGTAAGCCGCAAAATCTTACCTCAAATAATAGAAAAAAAATCGTTCATACATACATACGAAAGTCCGCATATATATGTATATCAATATGTATTAAAAAAAAAAAAAAAAATACATTAAAAGACTAAACTGACTAATTGACATTGACATTGAAAGTTTTGCCTGCAGATCTTCAACAAGAGAACGGTAAGGTTTATTTTTTCTTTATATTTTCTTGTGTACATATTGTTATACAGAGCATTATCTCCTCAACATAATCCGGTATTTTGGCCAGCGAGGCGCGAGTGTTGCCGAGCGAGGGGCCTCGAGGCTAGACCTGTACTACTTTTTTGAAGGTTAAAAGCATTTAATTGAACGCTCTGCTGCGAGTACACTCGATATATAATACCAACAATCACACAAGGCGGCTAAAACGGTTTAGATTTGTCGGCTTCGGGTTTTTTTTTTGTTTTCTGTTTCTTGCGTATTGCATGAGTAATAATACTTAATACTTTAGCTTCACATTTGAGCGATCGCGGTCAATACAACAAAAAAAAAAAAATTACGGTAACAATTTTAAAGACACATGTCGCTTATATTTGTAGCACAATAAACCAATCAAAACCGCATAATTAGGCGTTTAAATAGACAATCCCTCCTAAGTTCAAATCTTCAGCCACCCTATCTTTCCGCCTAGCACTTAGCTCATAGAATTCCGTAATGCGTAATTGTTGCAATTCTGACAAAAAATAAATAAATTATTAAACTAAAACACCTGCCCTACGGAAAAATGTTAATAATGACGTCTCTCGATTAATTGCAGTTCATGCTTGCGATCAATATTTGCCAGGCAGGTTGAACGTACACTGTTCGAACACTGCAATGCATTAATTGATCTCAAAAGATTTGCTCAGATTTATTCGTGGTAAATTATATCGCAATAATCGATGACTAGTCAAACATACCAACTGAGATGTTCACAATATTCAATTCACATTGACTACGTGCCGTATACTTCATAAAATCCCTTTGTTCAGGTTTTACTACACTTTATCTGATTTGATATATTTTTGTTGTAATAACAGAATATGTGTTTTATTCTGTATGTCGATGTCGATTTCAATTTCGATTACACAGCTGCTTTTCCACTATATATGCATGTTATGTATATGTTAAGTAACTGATCCTAAAAAAAACAAAAATTCTAAATTTTAATCGTATGCATCAATCAGCATACGCAGACACTCTTTGAGCTGCATAAATTTGAATAGTACGAAAATTCGGTGCGTTCATTGACTTTTTCGGGGACACTTTCTATATAACACAAGCATATTAAGATCTTTTGCATTTTCATTTATCTTACTCAAGTTGTAAGCCATACAAATTACACTATATTTTATTATTATTAACTGACTAAATTAACTATACTGACTAAATTTGCTTCCAAGTTTTTTGAGGCTTCCCAAAGTAAATAAATTCTATGTTTTCTTCTAGTTTTCTTTTTTTGTTGAGTGCTTATGTAATTTGTTTGACTGCATTTTATTAAGTCTTTTTGTTGGCTTCGCGGGATTTAGAGTTGCTTTATTAAGGCAATACAGTTTGTATAACATTGATTGTGCTTAGATGTTTTTTTGTTGAATTTTTTTTTTCAAAACTAAAGTCCTGCTACCGCATAAATTCAAAATGTTCGAGAAGTGTCGATTATTCACATAATTGTCTCCTCCTCCAGCATGAACTCGGTGAGGTCACCAGGTCCCGATAAGAGGGTAACTGGTACACGATTCATTTGAGACACCTTCTGACTGGGCCAGACCATAATGTCATTGCTGTTGGTTAACACCATAACGTTTGTGTTTTCTGTCGGAGTACACGGCAATTTTGAGATCCTTTCCGCATCGCAACTGTTTGCCTTCCGTCGGAAGCGAAATCTTATTGGTTGGGAGCTATCCAATACGGTCTCCTCATCAAAATATGGTGGTGATCCCTTATTGTAAACAGGATTGGTCATTGCTGGTTTTGTAAGCTGTCAAATAAAAGAGAATTCAATAACTATTGGAAGCTATCTAAACTTTTCAGAACATGATTTTAACCTTTAATATGAAACACAAGTTTATTCTTCAATCACTCATCTTAATTAAATATTAAATTCAATATTTAATGGAAAATTGTCTACGGATGATAATTAATTTTTACTAAAGATTACAAAAAGATTAGACTCAAGTTTAGTTTAGCAGGTTTGAGTTTTTGTAGGGTCAAAACTATTAAAACCATTGAACTTATTGCGTTACTGCATCACTAGACAGGAAGTTATGTAAAATATTGCAATCAAGACAATTTAATTACCAGGCACCTATAACAACTATTATCTTTTGAAAACTATAAACGACAACTATTTCTATATTCAAAAAATAAATAATTAAGATGCAATCTTCCAATTTGAAGGTCACATACATTTTCTAAGTGTACGCACCTCTTCTAAGACCACAGAAGTTTTAAGGCGTCGACAGGGATCACAGTAGTTGGGTGCATTGACATCTGGGGGCGTCATGCTGTCACAAGGATCTGGTGGTGGTGGCTGCTCCGCTTCTTTGACTCCATTTTGTGGCTTTTTGTTATTATTGGCTTGACGCATGGCGTCATCATTGGCGCTCTGCTGCTGCGCACATTTTTTGAGAAAGTCCGCTTCGATATCAATTAGGTGCTTAACGGCACAGTTCCGTTTCAGAAACTTCTTGATCACGGAGAGGTCGCGTGGAACGGCGCCAATAACATCGAAATCATCGCAGCGGAGCTTAACTCGATGAGCCATGCCAAAAGCAGAAAATTTGAAATTTTGTCTGGAAAGGATTCTCGATTTAAAGTGAATGACTTTTATGTACTCAGCTGACAGTTGCCGCTTGGGTAAACACATGACAAAAGGCGAAAAAAAAGAAGAAAAAAAAACACTTACAACGTAAAACGAACTGTAAACAGAGACAAAGCAGAAGTAACCTTGGCCATTTGCAGAACAAACTCTGTCCAGCAACCGCCCATATAAAAGCAACAAGTTCGAAAGTCAAAAAGCCTCACAATGCCACCGTTTGGCAATCACTATGCTCCTCAAACTGTAGGCGTGCGCAAGCTAGCTAAGCTGAGCATAGCTTTTTGTGTGCGTCGCTCAAAGCTCTCCACTGAAAAGTTCTTATTAGCATCGCTTAGCCCGCAAGTCCAGCCAGTTGCCTAAAGCATTTCACAGCGCAAACACGTCGCGCACGCTCCAAGCTCCGTTTGTTTTTCTCATACAAATCAAAGTCGAACATTTTTTTTGTGTATTTATAATTTGGCAATTGTTGTTTGTGCCATTTACGCCGCCATTTCTGAAAACACACGACAAATATTTAACCTGAAAAAAGAGTAAACAATGAGCTTCACACGCCAGCTGTCCGAGATGAGCGCCAGCGAGCTAAACGATGCCATCGATGACACAAATTTTCCACAGGCTCACATACTGTCGCGTGGCCGCAACAACAGTGTCTGCTCAACAAGTAGCACATCGGGCACCTCCTCTTTGGCCGAGCGTGCGGTGCCGCCGCCAACAGCCCACAGCGATGATGCCAACTCAACCGGCAACATTGAGGATAATGAGGAGCAACTGCAGCAACAGCAACTGGTAGCCAGCACAACACATCCACGTCCACGTTTGATACTGAAGACCAGCACAAGCATTCCGGAAAATAGCGATGGTACACAACCGTTAACACCAATGACACCGCGCACATCGGCAACGCCAGGTAGTCGTGTGAGGGCGTCATCTTATCAGGGTCAACTCAGGGTTCACCCAACCAACCACCACTTATCGAGCATAGATATTACAATGAAAAAAAAAAACCAAAAAATGCTATTCATATATACATAAATTCGTTCAATAATGTGCTTAGATAGAGTATACCTCAGATGAACTACAAATTGGCTATGAACATAGAATTATTTCTCAGTTGGAGTATATATATAGCAAATTCTGATTATATAATGATTATAGAATGTATAATTTCTATTTTTTGTCTTTACAATCAAGTCAAAAACGATCGGAAGACAATTTTACTTTCATACAAAAAATAGCCCAATAAGATCATATCACACTATTTATTATAAGAGATAAGAGTTTAAATTTCGGCAGCTCTCACTTGGTGTGGGTCAAAGGTGATTCGATCTGATTTGTAATTGTAAACTCAGCCCGTTGGGAGTGGAGCTTAATGCGTTCGGGACTGGCTGCTTGCCTTATCTTCCCGAACGAGCGTTTCTAAACATTGTTTATATTTTTAATGTTATTTTATATATATATATATTCAGTGTTTTTTTTTTTGTTTTTTTTTTAGGTCATGAGAACTGCACTTTTCATCACGATCTGGAGCTGGATCATAAGCCACCGACACGCGAGGCACTGCTACCTGATATGGCGCGCTCCTATCGCCTGCTCCTCGGTGGTCTCGGCGAGAATCCCGACAGGCAGGGTCTGATTAAGACACCGGAGCGTGCCGCCAAGGCAATGCTCTACTTTACCAAGGGCTACGATCAGAATCTTGAGGGTAAGTGAAATGAGAGAGTGTGTAAGGAAGAGAGAGAGAGAAAAGTTGGGTTATTCGGTTTATTCTCGGGCGCCTCTCCATTTGCATAGGCAGAAACACGCGTGGGTTCATGCATAAACATAAGAGCAATTAGCACCTGAAATCTTGTTGATATTTGTTTGTATTTTTGGGATTTTTTTTTTTCGTCTTCCTAATTAACATTGGGTCAGTCATCCTGAGTTCGAATGAATCAACTTTTGAGCCAGTGTGACTCTTCCAGGGCATTTCCAAGCGGACACGTTTATAAACTAGTTTTTTCTTTCTTGGTTGCATGTGATTCACTTTAAGTAGTATTGGGTACTTCACCTTAATCATTGGGTTAGCGTGCTTTACTCTAATTGCTTACGAGTTGTTGACTTGTGTATTTACTTAAGAGTTACTTAAATTTAGTTGCAGGCAATAAAGTACCTTATATAGTTGGAAACATTTACTTCTAATACATATCAATGTTGAGTTTTTTGCAACTAAAGTATTTCAAGTCTTGCTATCCTAATTACAAATACTGTATATGTTTAAAACAAATATGCTTAGATTCATGTGCGCATGGTTGCAGACCGGTTTTAAAAATAATCATTTCAAAAGCAGGTTCTACACTTTATCAAACAGACACAATCTGGCACAAGTCAAAGTCACATTTAAATTGGCGAGGCAAAAACAATCTCGGACTTGAACGAGAGCAAATCGCCTCGAAGCATGTTAACAAATCAAAACCCCTTTTTAACACTGTCCAATTAGACAAGTTAATTGAATGAACTCCAGCCGAAAATTGTAGTAGCTAAAGTGAAAGCGTTTTGACTTGAATGCCACAGCCAGGAATTGACAGGAAACACACTAGAGCTTTTTAAATTGCCTGGAGAGAGAGAGAGAGAGAGAGAGAGAGAGAGAGTGCGAGAGGGAGGGAGCGAGAGTGAGAGTAAGGAAAAGAAAAGTGAGAGCGAGAGAGCGTCTGGGCGTCAAGAGGGCGCTAAAGCATACCACGAAAAGTGTGCAAAAAGTACAGAAGAGTGGGCAGCATTTAAAGCTGAAGTAGTGAAAGCTCAAGCGCCCAATAGAATGGCCAACAAGTGGCGTCACACTCACACATAGACACATGTACATATATGTATGTGTGCACATTAACAGTCAAGTGGAAAACTTCAACTTAAGATTCAGTTATGCCATTCCATACATTGCCACACATTTTGTTGAGCAAATAAATCTAGCATAAAATATGCCAAGCACTTCAACATTAAACATAAATCAGAGCCAAAGATTGACGTTGAGTGGCTTATTGGGGCTGTCCACTTGCTGAACGGTATTTATTTCTTTTGGATTCTAAATTTAGATTTATGGGAACATTTTATTAAAGCCAATTTAAATACAATATTCCCATTTTAAATTAAGTTTTTTAAATACTGTATACCGCTAGACAAATAATATCAAAGTATTTCATAAATTGATTGAACTTTTAAAATGGCATTTGAATATTAATTTAACACGAAATCTAAATTAACAAAAGCTTGAATATTTTTGTAAATTAAATCAATTTTCGCAGATGTACTAAATGGCGCTGTTTTCGACGAGGATCACGATGAAATGGTCGTTGTCAAGGACATTGAAATGTTCTCTATGTGCGAACATCATTTGGTTCCTTTCTACGGCAAAGTTTCAATCGGTTATTTGCCATGCAATAAGATTCTAGGACTAAGCAAACTGGCTCGGTAAGTCTCCTTGAAAGGTGTGCAAATTGAAATGTAAGCTTATTGATATCCTTTTTATAGCATTGTGGAGATCTTCTCGCGTCGTCTGCAGGTCCAGGAGCGCTTGACCAAACAAATTGCCGTTGCTGTGACACAAGCGGTGCAGCCAGCAGGTGTTGCTGTCGTGGTTGAGGGAGTGTAAGTAACAGAATAATAAATTACTTTCAGATTTTGTGTTCAATATAAACAAAATGTATTTAAAAAAAATACATATGAGAAGAAAAAAGTAAGTTGCATCGGCCGGGAATCGAACCCGGGCCGCCCGCGTGGCAGGCGAGCATTCTACCACTGAACCACCGATGCTTGTGACAGAAGCTGCGCTCAGTTTCCATAGAAAGCATAAAGAAGTTTTAAGACAAAAACCAAAACCCAATTTTTATAATTAATTGAATTGACTTTGAAATTAACTATTATTATTAATACTTTTTTCAGGCACATGTGCATGGTGATGCGGGGTGTGCAGAAAATCAATAGCAAAACGGTAACATCGACTATGCTGGGCGTATTCCGCGATGATCCAAAGACGCGTGAGGAGTTCCTAAATCTAGTCAATAGCAAATAATAACATTTATATGCCCATTATTTTGACTTGTGTCATTAATTTGTTGAAATTTTTAGTGTTCGTTTAGCTAATTATGCAAAAAATTATATGTACACGAAAGCAACGCGAATTTTTGGTGGTGTTGGTTAGTTTTTTTTTATAATAATTTTACATTTTGTTAATTTTTAAACGCAATATATGGCACATAAATAATATTTATATATATATATATATATATATATATATATTTATATATATAAACATACAAACAATAAGGGAACAACTAATGAGACATCATTGCAAACCGTTTAGGGAATTTACAATTAGGCTACAAATTCGTAAAAATAATAATCTACTCATATAGAAATTTACATATATACATATTTACCTAAATGTACGAACCAATATTTAAATGTATTTAAAGAAAAAAATTAGTAAACAAATGGAACGATCAAATTGCTTGATATATCTTTATACAAACATACTTACATATGTTTATTATGCTTAAACCCATACAAATATATTTTTTAAATATGACAACGAAGGCAAAATGCAGCCTATAATACTTAAAATAAAATTAAACGAATATCCTCGTTATGCAAATGTTTTTTCTTGCACCCAAATAGAAATTGCTTATATATAAAAATAAATATTTGAATATTGTTAAAAATATATATTTTAATGCATTAAAATAAAGTTACCAAACAATAATAACGAACAATTTAGTCCTAATAATATTAATTTTGTTTTTTTTTAACCCAAAAAAGTAAAGAAAAAGGAAAAAAAAATCTCGTTAACTCTGACCCCGACGTGAATCGAACACGCAACCTTCTGATCTGGAGTCAGACGCGCTACCGTTGCGCCACGGAGTCCTTGCTATGTATGCCACCATATGGCCCATAAAATAAATTCCAGGAATTTGCACCCTATGTCCTTGATGAAATTAAATGCCTCTTGAATGTACTCAAATCGAACGATGTGTTTATTTCTGGTCATATAAAGGATATAGAAATATATGTGAAATAAATAAACATAATCTCGCAGTTGTTGTGTTTTTATGCCGTTCATTGTATGAAATTACAACTACATACTAATTTATTTGGTTCATACAATTAAACTTAATTGGTAATCATATATATATATATATATATATATATATAGATATATATACATATATATAGATCAAATAGAGGTGATTTTAATGAACATATTTATATATTCTTTTTGTGCAAAGGAACTAGAAACTAGACAGAATGTATTAAAAACAAACAAAAAACTGCACGGAGGGAACAAAATCTAAGCCAATATACAAAAAGATACGTTTATATATTATATATATATATATATGGTAATATTATTTGCATTTTATTTTACACATTGTACGGCAGTACGGCCTTATCTGTGCTCCCAAAAGTTAACCATCCAATGGAGTTCCCAAATAGACCATATAAACTTCAGTGTTGCCATATACTGCAGCTACTGTAGGATAAAGCTTTCTATCTGGTAGACCTGCAACATAGGGACAAAGGATGATTATACAAATAAACAATAGATAGTTTAAGACTTAAAGACCATTATTATTACTTTTTTTTTTAATTTTTAAAACTGTCATATCTTTGGTAATAATGGAGATATTGATGTTTTCGCTTTTTTTAATTTTTAAAACTGTCATATCTTCGGTTATAATGGAGATACTGATGTTTTTGGTTTTTTTTTTAATTTTTTAAAACTGTCATATCTTCGGTAATAATGGAGATATTGATGTTTTTTTTTTAATTTTTAAAACTGTCATATCTTTGGTAATAATGGAGATATTGACGTTTTAATTTATCTTACGTTTACCTGCATTGTGTTAATTTAATTGACACACCAGCTGCTTTGTCTCCTTGTTGATTATGATGTGCTGTTGAATCATTTAATTCAGTTTTAATAATACACAGAACAGACGACAAACAGCCTCAAGTTAGTAGCAGCTCTTAGTTGGCACTATTGCCAGCAATTAGTTCCAGGCACGCCGATTATTAAGGGCGACGACTGGCACCGTTAAATATATTAAAATATGTATGTATATAATTTAGTACACGTTACTGAGTGGTAAATGCATAAATAGCCAACGTCTTTTACGGCTTGTTGCCAGCTGTTTTGCCACATGCCATAAGCAAGTCGTGTTACAAATAATATTGGCAGCCAAATAGCCAACTAAATGACAAAGACCCTAACCCATCCATGGGAAATGCTACTAATTGATTCTTTCACCATTTATAATAAATCACTTTTCATTAAGAACTAAAATCTTATTAAAATAGATTTTTGTATTTATCATAGACTAATGCAATAAAATATAAATTTATTTCTTTGACCAATTACAATCGAATAGCATACAATTTATTATTTAATACTGACTAACATCAAAAATGTAATATTCAAAATTTGCAAAAATATTGTAATAATTTTTTTATAATCCTATAATTTACTCACTTTTACTTAGACACTTTAATAAATTTGTAACAATTTTAAAGTTGATCAAACTTATATGACATAATTCTTAATTAGTACATTAAAAATTAAGCTAAAAGAATACGTTCGATCAACAATTGACGTTCGTTGGCCTCTGTAAAACATATAAAACATTTTTGAAATTACTTAAATTTCGCCATTAATAAGAAATTTGGATTCTTTGGCCTGTGTGCGTACGATTCAAGTGCGTTTTACTCGGTGCAATGCCGCACTTGCAAACAATTTTGAATAAATTAAAGCAAATTAGACATAACAGAATAATAAATTACGAAAAAAGTACAAACAAACAAAAGCGGGCAACAAATATTTAAATACGAATCGAGCAGGTAAACACGCAGCAGCCACACGATGAAATTTATATTTAGTCCACGAGTTGCATCCACCACAATGTATGAAAATATGCAGCAGCAGCAGCACAAGAAGAAAGAGAGAGAGAGAGAGAGTGTGACAGAAGGAGAGCGAGAAAGACGGTGGCAAAGAGAGACTAAATTGAGACAGTTTCGTTTTCGTTTTGATGAGATGGATAAATCTGCTTAGCGCCCAACTTTGACTCATCAAAGTGTGCATCGAAAGGGTGGCGCATGCTCAAAGTGGGCTGGGGGGGGGGGGGGTTGGCTGAAGTTGCCACCACATACGTCATCAAGCAGCAGCAGAAGCCACTTGGACTGGACTGGGGACCCACAGCTGCGCATACGCAGCAGAGGCCAGCAGAGCACACCAAGAACAACAAGCAAAACAAGCAGCGACGCTTTGCACATTGGAACTAGTCCCATCGAAAAGCAATTGACATAAACTTTAGAGATTCATCGAAATATCTTTGAATTTAGAGAAAGAAACAACGACTGGCCTTTTATATCAGCTGACATCTACATGTTGTATTTAAGATATTTTTGTTCGTTTCAAATAAATTATTTTTATATGTTGTCCCGATTTGGGTCTTGCAATGTGAGCAACTTAATAACAAGCAAATTAAAGTCATTTGAACTGAATTTTATATATACGCAATGTGTTGTTGTATAACAAGGATGTGTGTGCGCATTTATTGTGCAGCTGATCCCACTGTGCGAGTGAGCGAACGTCGCTCAAGTAAAATTCACATGGCAGTGGCCGCCAGCGTCAAACGTTGATGAAACGCGGCCGCGTGCGGACGTCGACGGTTGGCAGCGAACGAGCAGCGAGACAAGTAAAAGGCGAACGAAGAACGAGAGAATCGCCAACGAAAATCTCAAAAACGTTTCGAAAAAAATTAAACACACACAGACAGACTCAGAATTGAGTTCGTAAACACGAATTCGTATTTAGATGTGCATGTGAAAAGTGAAAATGAAAATGAAAATGAGCATTGGGCATGGTTTTCCTTGACGTTCGGTTTCGTTGTTTGTTGTAAGGCGGAAAATCAAATCAAAAAAGAAAAAAAAATAAAATATAAATATAACGAAAAGAAAGGCAATTGTGAGTGAGAAACGGCCGTACACACTAAAATATACATCATGTCGAAAATATAAAGCTATTTTTGGAATATACATTGGACAAGCGCTGCATTGGAAATTCTTTCATCTACAAGTGAATAACCAAAAAAACAAAAATTTAATAAATAAACTAAATAAAATACTTGGGAAAAAATGCTGCTGTCAGATATAATATAAAGTAGTCAGAATAAATACTAAATACTCCTTGAGCTGTAAATATCCATTTTAAAATACTTTTCGAAAATAATGAAAAATAACCCATGACCAGTTTGTTTCTTACAAAAATGCAAACAAAGCAACAATAAAAACGATGCAACGTAAAATTGAAATGTTTTCAGTGAGCCAAAAAAACAAAAACCCAGAAATTTAATAAAGATCAACAAAAGAAATCGCATTAAAAATTGAATGTGTATAAAATTGGGCAGCCTCGTTAAGAATTTATAAACAAATATGTAAAATAAAAAGAAAAATAAGTTTATGGTGCGAACAATTCAAAATGAAAATCTATATGATATATTATCTGATGGATAATGAAGTTGCCTTGGATTGTTTTCATTGTATTTCAAAAGTGCCAGTATCTCAAGATTAAGAAATAAATCTTAATTCGCTTATATAAAATATAATTTATTAAATAACAAATTGAACTGAGTAATTAATATAATAATAGATGCTGATGTATCGTGAAATGTTGTTGAACGTTTTGAAAAGCTATTTAAAAATTTAAATAATGTTTAATTCTGTTATGTTAAATATTTTTGATATCTGAGCTTTTGTAGCTGTCAATGTATTCAATTACAGTTAACGCTTTGGTTCAAACCCCTTTGCATATCACTCGTTTCAAATTCAAGTCTTTAAAATTCAAAGTGCGCGCTAAAATTTCTTATAATTTTGGAATTCTTTTTTGTATACTTGCTGGTCTCTTTTAGGCCGAATACATTGTTACATACCACAAAATCCACTTGGCTCTTGATTTCTGTGGATTTGTTATTGTAATTTGTAATTGGTATTTTCGTATTTGTTATTGCTGTTGTATCTGTATCTGTAGCTGTAGCTGTATCTGCATTAGTATTGCTGTGTTATGCGATAGGTGGTAACGTTTCGTAGGGGGTATTGAATTACAAGACACCAAAGTGCGCGCGAACCAAACACGCTCGCACACAAAGACACATACACACATGTGTGTGTGTGTGTGTGTGTCTGTGTGTGTTTTTGTACTAAACACAAATACAGCTACACACTGTTGGTATATAAATACACCGCCGTCTGCTTGCGTGCGTATCCAATGGATGCGAAACAATATGCAAAGCATACAGCTAAAGATACAAATACAAATACAAATACACAGATACAGATACAGCTACATCTGCAAACATTCATCAGAAGCGGCAAACGAAGCGCTCTGTGAAAATTAAGAAGACGCTGTAATTAATTATGGCCTCAAAATAAAAAAAAACACACTCAAAGAAAAAAAAAGTTGGAGGCGGCATAGCAAATGATTTGGCTTAAGTAACAAATTTTGAAGATGGCTGCAACCCTTTCGATGATTGATCGCCTCACTCTGTAAATGAAAAAAATCTGTGACCCCAAAAATGCTCATGTTCCAGTAAAAACTACAATTAGAAATATAATAGCTACTTTTCAACATTCATTTATGACTAAGGTGTTTGGGGAA
This sequence comes from Drosophila demipolita, assembly GCA_035042405.1. Classification (NCBI taxonomy): domain Eukaryota; kingdom Metazoa; phylum Arthropoda; class Insecta; order Diptera; family Drosophilidae; genus Drosophila; species Drosophila demipolita. Next base: position 6,670,189 of record JAWNLI010000033.1, read on the forward strand.
TTATTGCTATGGAAACCATCATGTCTTTCAAAAGTTTTTTTTAGAGAGTCGCATGCGATCAGCAAATATACACATAATTTCCCTCTAGTGCGAATCAAAGATACATATTTAATCTATATAAATCTCCAAAAGCATTCAACTCAAAAATGATAAATCTCCAAAAATAACTAAAAAAAAACATTTTTAACAATCGTCAATTGATAAATTGTAATCTAAATCAAAAATCTCTCGCGTTTCAGTTATCAGCACCGTTTGATAGTTAAGTAAACAGCAACAAGAACGGCAAACCGTTAACAATGTCGGCCAAAACATCACCATCGAATTCGCGTGATGGCAATGTGGCAGCTGCTGCAAGCGTTGTGCCACCAAATGTGCCCGGCGGCGGCGTTGTTCAGATCAAAAAGGAGCTGCCCAGCGATGAGATAAAGGTAAGTTTTATGAATGAAAAACTGACTCACAGAAACACACACACACAAACACACGCACACACACACTTTTCGATATAAAACTGCGTTCGCGTAATTTTCACCTTTAAATAATAATAATTGACTGCAACAAAAAAAAAAACACACACACACATTTATAATTAATGACTTCTGTCTGCACATCGGTTTTAAATAGTATTCAATAACAAGGATGCAAAAACAAAACAGAAACAAAAGCAAAAAAAAATACACAATTTGCTAAAATAAAAGCCAACAAATCGGAAAATGTGCGTTTAAAAGAAAACGCAAGAAAAATAGCAAAACATTCAGCAAATTAAAATACATATGTTTTCATTTAAAATATTTCTTATTGCATTTGAATTTTCACCTTTTTTCTGTTGATGATTTTTATATATTGGTTATTTATGGTTTATTTTTGTATTTTGTGTTTTGGCTGATATTTCAAAGGGGCCCAATTTGAGGTTGAATTCAAATATTAATTTGCAATCAGAAAATACTGAAAGGTTATATTTACTTGTCGGTGTTTACATTTATTTCAAAATTCATTTGATTTTCAGAATTGTTCCAGCATTGTGCTTTCAGTTCAGAAATGTTTTTTTTGTTAATACTATATTGTTTTCACAATTAAGAATAACGTATCTGTTACGTACCTGAGTTTTTTGTAGCTAGAAATATTTTAATTGCTTCAGGATAATTAATGTCTTTTAAACCAAATTTAAAACCAATTACTTATTATTCAAATGAATTTATTACATTTATCTAAAGTGATGCATTTTCATGCGCAAATAAAGCACACATATTTTCTTTAATTGCAAAAACTTATTAGTTTAAAGTTACCACAATAAATCTGAATTTCTTTAAGGCTATCAAAATAAGTTTGAATTACAAATTTTAGGCATGCAACAAAAATGATATCTCCTAACTCTGACTAAACCAAAAAAATGAAATAAAAATCATAAACTGAATCCCCAGAATCCAAACGACCAGCTTCAATTACAATTTTGATGATAAGCGCATTATAAAATGTGAAGACTATGCAACTGCAAAGATAACTTCACTTCAAACTCTGACCAAAAGCTCAAAGCAAATTCCTCCGCCCCCCCCCTTCCCCACCCCCACCACATAACCAATCAGGCTAGTTTTAGATTACCATAACAGAGAATTTACAGAAACATTGTTGCGCTTTGGACTCTCTACCTCTATGTGCAATTTTGTGCATAGTGGAAAGGTTCAAAAAGAGGGGGATGTGTAGGTAAACTGGGCAGTTGGCAGCGACGTCGACTGCGACGATGTAGTCGAGCAATTACGATTACGCCAACATTGTGCGGAGAGTTAACTGTAAACCGAAGCAGCGTTGGTAATTTTATATTGATATATTTTTATAATCATTTTAACGAGTGAGTGAACGAGTGCGTGTGTGTGGGTGTGCAAATAGACGCAGACTGCCTGCCTCTGCCTCTATCGCTATCTTGGTCTCTCTCTCTCTCTCTTTCTCATTCTCTCTGTCTTCGTCTCAGTGTCTCTTCTTACCTCGTTTTGCCCATTACCCCGTTTGAGTGCTGCTTTCCCCTTCCTTCCCGCTCTCACACTTCTTCTTTTTGTGTTTTTTTTTTCGCTGTGTGTGAGTTTTTCGCCAAATGAGCAAAATTAATTTAATGCCAGAGACCCGCGAGAATGACAACAACAACAACAGAAACAACGATGACGGCGGTCGCACAACATTGTTGTTGTTGTTGTTTCACGTGTAATCGGATCGGTAAATTGAAATTGTAGCCGCTGGCTTGCAGTTGAGCGCAATGATATTATTAAACAGAAAAATTATTATAATGAATGAGCTGCGTTTGGGATTGGGTTCGGGTTATTTTTTAATACCCTGAAACAGTTGAAAATCTGCAGAAAGGGGTATGTTGAAACTGTGCGAATGTATGTAACCAACAAAAGGATGTCTGTGTGTTTAAAAAGTCTTTCTCTTTTTATCTACTATTTCCTACGTTTCCAAAAAATAAATTAACATTAATTATTTTTATTATATGTGTTCATATTTAATCAAATTATCAACAATTTCTTCTTGTATAGAAGACGTTTTGTTATTGACAAACTTTGGTATAGGGTATCTGTTAGTCGAACTCTCTCTCGATTAGAGTTTTCTTACTTGCTTCAGGTTGATTTTGCGTGTACAACTTTGTTTGAATGCTGTTAAAGTGGGCGGTTTGGGGATTATAACGTGCAAGGTTTGAAATATATATTTTTTTAAATGTGTGTTTAATTAAATAACTATTAAATATTTTAGCCGCTTTTTATGCTCATGTTTTAATATTTACTTTTAAAACATTAACACATTACTTACAAAAAGTATATTATCATCCTCATATACAAAGAAATATACACACACACACACACTCACGCACAACCTGACTTTATAACCATAAAGTATGCAACACTTTCTGTGTGTAAAAATATCAATTAAAAATATTGAAATTGAACCGCTTTATTTTTACCTGGCTCAATCAACGGGCCATAATTATAAGCTGCATTTGCTGCAAAGCAAGCAACAACCAAAATGAGTAAAGCGAAGAAAGCAAAAATGTAGAAAAGGGAGAGAAAGAGAGAGAAGCAGAGCAGTAAACAGACATCATAATTACAGCCCAACAATAATAATAAAAACAACAACAAACAAACAACAAATACAACATTAACGCGCCTCATGGGTGCAATTCGATAGGACTTTTGTAAGACGATACGCTTCAAGGTTTCCGCCTTGTGACAGCGTCGCGTCGTCTGTCCTCTGTCTGCTGTCCTTCCTCATCAGTCCGTTCCAAGCCAAGCCAAACCGATACCAAACCGAACCGAACCCGAAACAAACTTTCCAACGTCTCAAAGGGATATGCGCGTGCGAAAGGAGCCAATGAGCATAGCACACATTATTGGGGAGATTCTGAAATTTAACATAAACATAATTAAAATTATAATTTTTTAATTGTTATCATTTTCAATTTGTATTTTATTCAAAGCACAAATTTGTTATTTTTGTTTTATTCTAATTTTTTTTGTTTTGTTATATTCAAATAGGAAAACCTATTTGGTTTTCTGTGTTTATTTTTCTCTTTAAACGTTTAAAGATTTTAAATATAGAATCTTTAATTTAATTATTTAATTATAATTATTTTCTCTTTCTTTAAAATTATATAAACTTAAACAGAAAATTTCATTCTAAAAACGCTGATTGCAAAAGTCTTCACATTTCTCGCTAGCTCAACTGTTCTTACTGTAAACACAGCAACTTGTCTGACAGCCCTCGCCATGCAAGTCAATTCATGATAAATTTAGCACGTTTCTTTTTTTTTAGGCCGAAGACTGAGGTGTAGACCCACAGTGAAATTAATAACTGCTTGTGGGCGTCACAAATGATATTGACATATATAACAGTTGTTATTTAAGCCTCAGTACGCATTAGCTCACATGCGAGCATAATAATAAAAGGACGATAACTTAATCACCCTAAAAGGATATTCGACACTTGGGGAATGGGTTCATAATCTAACCAGTATTCCCATACCTGAAACTATCGGAGTGATTGCTATATTTATATCTATCTATATTTTTTTCATAATGTTTTGGCTTTCAAATTAAAACTGAATTTAAATTTTGAGAAATATATTCGATTTTCAAAAGTGATGCATTTTTAGCTATGGTTTAAACTCTTAAAAGTGCTGTCAGGAATTGCTTAATAAAGTCATCAGAATTAAGCGATTTTTAAAATTCCTGATCTTTTTAATCAAGATAAAAATAGTAGTAAATTTAAATTTGATAATAAATTTCAAGCATGTAAATCATAGAAAAATTGTAATTGCATTGATTATTAAAATCATTAAGTTAATCAAGTCTCCTGTTTTACAATATATATATATATATATATATATACATATATGGATGTCATTCCTTTCACCATTTACTTGCCACTTGGCCACATGCACAATTTTATATATCCATCGGAGTTATAGCCTTCTGCATGTTGAGCTAGTGCAGAAAGCAGTCGGATTGGGTTACAAACACACAATGTCAACGCAGCCACTCCGGGTGGTGTGTATGTGTGTGTGTGGGCGGTGTGTGTGTGTGTGGTGTGTGTGGGGGGTGTTTGCCTAGGCATATAGATCAAATGACGCGGCAGCAACAGAACTTTAATAACAGCGTTGCATATTGAATTACAAACAAAATAGAATATGATAAATTCTAGAGAAGAACACCAGCAAATGCAGTTGATAGAGTGCAAGAGAGAGAGAGAGAGAGAGAGAGGGAGAGAGTGGAAGGTAACAGGAGGCACCCTGTGCAGGCAGCATCACCATGCTGTCAACTCCTATACACGACAGGTGGCGCTAGTTAGTGAGAGCGAGAGATCAAATTAATATAATTTTAAACTAATTTGAGCCACTGAGTGGGCGACATTATGCGGGCTAAGAGAATCGCCTCTCGCCCAACACCAAACGCCACTCCTTATGCATATATGTATATGTGAACCATCCTGACCTGCAGCTCCTGCTGCTGCTGCTGCTGCTGTTGACGCCACCATGCATCAGATGGCGCCCGAGTGCAGCCATCCACTTGCAACGAGAGACCTTTTTGTGAGTCGAGAACATGCAGAGAACTGCACAAAGACATAGCTAAAAAATGGCACAAGATAGAGTCGAGTGTTGCCCGTACACAAAATACGACATAGAACAGCAAATTAACATGGCTGTAACTTTATATAGCTGTCAGGTTAAATAAATTGCTTAATATTTACTTACCTTTTCTAACTAAGCAATTTATATTTTCGAAAAAACTGGTTTCTACTACAAATTTAGGAGTTCCAGTAAGGCTTTAGAATTTAATGATTTTTAAGTAATTTTGATACATTTATAAAGCTTATAATTTATTAATTTTAATTGTTTACAGAGAGAGAGAGAGAGAGAGAGAGAGAGAGAGAGAGAGAGAGAGTGGCAGAGAGAGAGAGAGAGTGGCAGAGAGAGAGAAAGAGCAATTTAGTTTCTTGGTCACCCAGCTGATGTTTCTCTCTCACTCACCCAATAACTTTGTCCCTCTTTTCCTTTCCCTGATCTTGCGAAACTAATCAAAAATATAGAAATGATGAGCAAAGTCAACTTTAAATGAACTACAATAATTTGTGGAACATTTGAAAAGTGTTTGCTTGCTTTACTAAACTGTAAAAACTATTTCCATTTGTCTAATTCCTTTAGCAAACTTTTTCTATTCTTTACTCTCAATAAACACATATCGTCTATGCGGAATTTTAACCCAATCTTCTCAAAAGCAAAAAGGTCATCGTAGTCTAATTCCTTTAGCAAACTTTTTCTATTCTTTACTCTCAATAAACACATATCGTCTATGCGGAATTTTAACCCAATCTTCTCAAAAGCAAAAAGGTCATCGTAACACAATACACACATCTATGTGCACAGTAACAATCCCATATAAATGTACATAAATACATATATATATATATATATACTGTTCTATATACATATGTATTTCTATGTGTAGAGAGTCAACCCATATCTGATGTACAAACACACACACATTAAAATGAAATAAAATATTAAGTTGCAAAACAAGACATGAGGAAAACTGAAAATTCACACACACTAATATACACAGACAGAGACAGAGACAGAGACTGAGAGAGAGAGAGAGAGAAAGAGAGAGACAGTGAGACTCCCAAGTATGTCATGTAAGAATTCAAAAGAAGGACGCGCGTCATTCAATCCCGAGCTATCGATATTCGATTACAACAAACTAAAACCGACTGACTTTGTGCACGACACACACACACACATAACATATATATATATATGCATTTGTGTGTGTGTGCCTTACCGTTGAGAAAACTAGCGTAATTCTAGAATTTGTTATTGTTGTTTCTGTTATTTTCATTTTTTGTATTTTTTCTTTAGTTGGTTTTTTTTTTGTATTTTTTGTTTTTGTTTTTTTGGGGTGTTGGTGGTGAACTGAATTGGATTTGGCCCGACTACGTCTCCATCTCCAATGCCCTCTCTCTCTCTCTCTCTCTGCCACCAGCTCTAGTTGACTCTGTGTTGCAGCTTGGTTTAGCTCGTTTTAGTTTCTAGCACCAACAACAACAACAATAAAAACAACAACAACAACAACAACAAGAGCAACATCAGCTGAGCTGTGAGTTCAGTTTACTACTGGTGCTGCCTGCTTGCTGGGTTGAGGGTGAATTATTATAAGCGTATTGGGTTGCCCATCGTCTCCGTCGTTAGCCATTGCCAGCGTATACTTTACATTATTCTATTAGGTTTCTTTTTGAGTAACCGTAGACATGTATTAATGTGGCCGACTCGCATAACACAGGCAGCTAGCAGCCAGCAGCTAGCAGTTATCAGCCAACAAGCTTATTCACTTGGCCATAACTACGACTAGAAACACTCAGTTAACCACCCCAAATTGACGAGGTGCAAACAGGAGCAACTATCCAGAATTAACCTGACTTGTAGCCTATAAGTTGCATATAAATATAGCTGCTTATCTATGAGAAATTGAGTACTGATCTGCCCGATGTACATAAAATAGAAATAAATAAATTTTTATAAATCTTAAAAAAAATACTTTGTAGCATTGAAATATTGAAATATTATTGCATCGAAGATCAAAGTAAAATACAAATATATATTTAAAATCTAAATCATCTGATGCTGAGAAATATATATATAAATATATAAATCATTTAACTGAATGAAAGATGAAAATTTATTTAAAATTTATGTATAAATCAAAAAGAATACTTCTGTAAATAAAAGAACAAAATATGACTAACCTGATGCTAAATAATATATAAGAAAAATTTATATATATATCCATATATATCCACATGAGTAAACTGAGCTGAACAAATACTAAATAGATTAACTTCTTTGATAGATACAATGAAGATTGATGATGAGACACAATATTCTAACGATGCCAAAGTTTATCGCACAAAATCTATAAAATTATTTAAGCATTCGGTGTACATATTAAAATATATATCTTCAATATATCACTAGTTGAATTCAGGCAAGAATTTTTCTCAGTGTATGCAGTTGTTCTTGACAGCTGCCGGAGTGGCTCTCGAGACGTGAATTGGCTGCAACTTGGATCTGGACTCACCAAAAACCAAAAAAAAAAAAAGGAGAAACACTCGTCAAGTCAGCTCCAGTTCATTTGCGATTCATAATAAAAACGAAAATTTGATATGTTTTTGTAAAATGAGATTTTTTGCGAAACTTAACAGACAGCAGAGGGGAGCAGGGGAAGCATAAAGAATGCTGGCAATTGCCAACTGTATCTGACAGATACTTTGAGCAATAATTTAAACTATATATATATATATATATAGAAGTAAATGAGGAAATCATTGCCAGAATTGTGGAAAGGGGAAACGAGTAAGTTCAGCAGCCATGACAAAAAACCAGACAAAAAGTCCAACTTCAACTTCAAATTCAACTCAAAAGTGACAAAAACAACAATAAAAAAAACTGAAAAGGGAATAGAATTTCATTTTTTAATTAATTGATTTTTATTCGCATTTCGGTTTAGAATTTCAGCTGCTTGCAATGAGCGCAAGTTTAAGTATCGGGAGGCTGCCTAAGACCCCTCGATTCCAGCCCTCTCCCCTCATAGCCTGCTTCCCTCTTCTGCAGGCTGAGCAAAACTGAGCTCCAAAACGAACGCACAAATCAGAAATTAAAAACCAAACATAAATTAACAGTCAAATGATATTAAAAACCCAACAACAGACGGAGAGACAAGAGCGAGATAGAGCTACTGTGGCACCTAAAGAGGGAGAGAGAGAACGAGCGAGATAGAGAGCGAGTAGGTATCATAAGGTATAAATGATATGCTTACAACAACAACAACAACAACAACAAAAAGAGCTAACAGCAAATGCGCCTCCGATTACAGCACAGTTGGACTTGGACTGCGAACTGAACCAAACTGAACTTGAGATGGACGGGCGTGCGTCTCCTTTGCCTACAAGTAAGCCCCCCCCCAACCTCCTAAACCACGCCTTTGCCCCTCCTCCTGACCCTCCACTGGCATAAACTTCCACCACAGTCGAGGTCGCACCTGAGGCGTGTAATCGATATGCCTTGCAGCCAGTCACAAGATTTTATCGTGCGAATTGTTAATACTCTACACACCAGCGAGACAAACCAAAAACCAGTCAATATTACACTCAGAAAAATCCTAAATTAGCTGGTACATAAATCAAAGTAAAAAAATTTTTTAAAAATGCCATTAACATCAAAGTTTGTGCTTAAATCTAGGTAAAAATCTAATAAAAATTCACTTAATTATTTTTTTCTTTTTCATTTATTATTATTGGAATCAAAAATTCACTTAATTATTTTTTTTTTTTCATTTATTATTATAAGAATCAAAAATTTAAATGCTTATTTGAAATGTCTTTTACAAGCTTATGAAATGTTTAATCTTGTTGATATCGAAAAAAAACCTTTTAAAAAACCAGCACAATAATTTTTTAATAATTTTTTAATATAAAATTATAATTAAATTTAAATAATGAAATTATTTTATGTATCTCGATTCTAACTGCTACAATTATTATTTATTTATTAGTTTGTGCATTATATTTAAATTTAATTAAGTAAAATATTTGGCTTATAATTTTATATATTTTTTTATTTATAAAGTCATTATTTTTATAGTTAGATTAGGCTGAAAAATCATTTTCCATAGAAGTTTTTCAGTAGTTTTAGTACTTAAACTAAGAAAAGGAATAATTAAGAATGCTGCAACAAAAATATTGATTTTTAATCAACAAATTTTTCGCCAATTCGCAAGTTTAGTTTTTGTTTAATTTTCATATTTGCAACTTAAATTTCTCGCAGTGTAACACTTGGCTAAAAGCTAGAGAGAGAGAGAGTGAGCAGTTTTGCCCAGGGGGGGAGGGGGTGGCTGATGGCTGAGAGCCAAGCGAGCGTGTGATCTTTTTCAAGACGTGGCAAGACTTTGGGGGCAGACAGACTTGCAGCCGCTGATTAGACGGCTTGCGCTGTGTCATCAAGTTGGCAGCATTCGCTTTATCCCACTGTGCGCATAGTGGTCAGCGAGTGTCCAGTGTGCCAGTGTCCACTGTTCAGTGTCCGGCGATGTATCGCATGACAAATGCCAAGCTGCTTATTGGCCAGCAGTTAGTTGGCAAGTCGCAAATCAGTCAAGAAACCAGGCATTGGCATAGATTTCACAACTTGTGATTCATTCATTCATTCGTTGATTTAGTCGCTTTGGCAACCCATAATTATTTCTCCATATCTGTGGCATTGTGGCAATGCAAGATTTTGCCCAAAAAGTCTTGTCACTTGCCACGCCCTTAAATTGTAAATATATATTTTGTTGTTGTTGTTGTTGTTTTGTTAACTTGTCTTGTCCTATTCAAACTGTCAACGACTGTGTCAACATTGTACACATGTCGTATGAGTAATTTATTTGAAGCATTCCTCAGAAGCAGCAAAAATGTGCCTCGTAAATGTAGAAGGGGCACAGTGGAGCAGACAAAAAATGGGATTTCTTTAACCTTACTTTACTTCATTCAATATTTCATCAGTCATTTCAAATATGGATTTTAGTAGCTTTTGATTCAAATTTGTTTGTTATTTATTGCTTAATATTTGTTGAATATTTTTTAGAGAGTATAAACAATGTGGAATAAAATGTTAAAAAATTATAAAATATTTAAAGCTGGTTTTAAGAGATATATATATGAAAAATAAGCCCAATAATGGATAGGCAGAAAACAATTTTAATTAGTATTTGAAGAGGTATAATTTTTATTTTTCACAAAAACAATCTTAAAAATATTGTTTTAATATGAACATAGAATATTTTATATATTTTTAATCATCCCTTGGCGATGCATTCCCCCTTTTGGTAACGCCTCTGTCCTTATTTCTGTCCCGCCTTATTTGAATGTTGCAGTCAGCAACAACAACAACAACAACAACAACAACAGCAACAGCAACAACAATGAAAACAACATCGACGACGACTTTGAATATGAGAATTTCAATGTAATTTGATATGTCTTAATGCAGTTACTGCGTAGCCTTGTGTGAAATTCACGTATATCCATACAAAAAACACACACACACACACATATACATATATACATGTGAAATACATGCATGTGTATGTGTATGTAGATATATCATTTTTGGTTTGTTTCATTTCAAGAAACAAGAAACGAAACGAACCGAAAACCCAAACAAACTTCAAAAGCCGCAAATAACTTCAACTCCGACTCCGACACCAACTCTGACTCCGACTCCGATTCTGACTCAGATCGGGGCTTTTGTGTGTGGCGCACATTGTTGTTGAATTTTAAAACAGTATTGTATGCAAAACGACAACTCACACACAGATACACACACACTCGCACACACACATATACACACACTCAGTGCATATCAATATCAAGCACAGCATCTGAATAAGAGGGGAGGGTTTGCTGAAGTGCAGCTGGCAAAAGGCACAGATCCCATTGCAAAAAGGAGCGCATGCAACAACAACAACAGCAACAACAAATACAACTTGAAGGATTATGCCACATACCCCCAAAAAAAAAAACTAGTCAAACATTCCCTGCCCCACACTCTCCCCCTCCTTCCCTGCTGAGCTGCCATGATAAACTTTATTTTTGTGTGTGTTAATTGATATGCTTATGTGAGTGTGTGTAATACACTTGTGTGTGTATGTTCGTGTGTGTGTGTTTGTGTTTGTGTGTGTGTGCGCGTGTTTCGGCAAGTTCCATCAAAGTTATTAATTACAAATTTAGCCATAATCCATGCCACAACTCTTTTGCGCAACATTAAAACACTTTAAAAGGCACTTTTCAAAGCACAAATACTAAAATTACCAATTAACATATTTACTCCATGAACTTTAAGTAAAAAAATATAAAATAAATAAATATGTACTGAGTTAAAGTTATAATAAATTCCAAATAACTTTCAAAAAGTTTTTTTTTTGGATTAAAGAAAACAAAATGAATGCTTTATTTATTTAAAGTGAATTCAGTTCTTTTTAGCTAAATAAAAATAAAATAAATTTAATTGTATTAAAGTTATAAGGTTAAATTAATTATAGATTTTGTAAAATTATTCGTTTCGCTTAGTTTTAACTCATAAAAATTAAGTTAAATGTTTAATAAAATTTATGTATATATATAAAAGGAAACATTTTTATTAGAAAAGGACTGAGTCAAGTTTAGTTTTTATTTAGTTATTCTTAGCTTAATTTATTAAGAACACTTTTCATAATAATTTATATTATACCATTAAAAAGATTAATTGATTCACACAGAGTTTCTTTAGTTTAAGTTTCTTTCTTTAACTATTTTTATTTCTATTTATAATTTATAAGCAATTTTTTTTAAATGTTATCCTTTATTTCACTATGCATCAGATAATTAATATTTAGTATTTGCTACATATAAAGTAGCAATATAAATATCATGTTTTGCAAAAAAAAAGAAGAAATATGCTTAATATTAAGCTGCAACTGCAAGGGCAACACAATGCGGTTGCATGCAACAAGAAGTAGTAGTTACAATTATGCGGCTCACTGAGTTGCACCTGTAGATAGGGTTCAGAGCTAGCCAGTGGATATTATGTTGCCACAAGATGCTTGTTCAGCTGGCTGCCTGCCTCTCAACTATCTGTCGATGCGCCAAAAATGTGTAAATGTTGTCAGGCTGCTTTTGCATGACACGAGCCACTCTTGGCTGAACATTGTTATACCCTCAACCCGTTGAAAGTGGCCTAAAAAAGAAGAAGAATGACAGCTGCTCGAGCAGAGTCAACTTAGTAAATTTTGTTGGGATCTAAGAGACTCTTAGAACAGAAAAACATAGGTTCTCGTTTATCTTAAGCCGTTTAGGTTTATTTAATATAAACACTTAATTTATCGATATTGTTATCGATAAAAATGTAACTACAATTAACTATATTAGCTATATTTTAAATGGTGTAGTTTTTTAAATAAGTTTGAACATAACTTATCATATGTAAAACATTAATCAAGGCTTGTCGAGCCAAAGACAGAAAATCAAATCTTAAACTTGTATGTTGGACTTGTTTATAGGGTATCTCATAGTCGAGAGCATTCTTAATATTTGTCGTTGCATTTTTTGTGTGATTGACGTAACTGAAACTGTGTCAGCATTCGGCTGAATTGCGTCCATTCCGTCACCTTATATCATTGGCATGCCTATAAAAAAAAGAAGAAAAAAAAATGGGTTAATCTTTTGGCCACTGCTGATTCTGTTACTGATTCTGATTCTGTTTCGGTTATCATTTCGTTCCAGGAATTCGCGCAGCATACAATGAACGAGCTGCTCGGCTGGTATGGCTTCGATGGCGTCGACGTGGATCGACTCGACCTAACGGCCAAGACATCCCGATTGCTACAAAGCGCTGCTGCAGTCGCAGTGGCAACGCAACACCAACAACAGCAACACCAGCAACAACAGCAACAGCAACAACAACAGCAGCAGCAACATCGCAGTTATTTACGCAGCAGCCGCAGCAGCACTTTAGCCTATCACAACAACAATAACAATAGCAACACCAACCACAACAACAACAATAGTAGCAGCAACAGCAACAATCGAAAGTCGAGCAATCTGAACTGCCACAGCAATACGACAACACCCTCGGATCACGATACACGCAGCTCCCGCGAGGATGACTCCAAGAGTCCCCACTCAATTGGCAAACCGACTGCGAAAACATCGCATACCGAGGAGAAAATAGGTGAGTTGATTGCAACCAATCAGTTTTGCTTGACTAGCAAATACCCTGCAATCGCTACACATGTACATAACTAGGGAAATATTCTGAAGTTTGTTTAATAGAACATAAAATATTTCTATTATGGAATTAAATGTCTTAAAGCACAGCACAGTTTTTTTTAAGAAGAACTCAAGAAAAACTTTATGACAAAATGCAAAAAAAAAAATATGTTTTTGGTATTATTATTTATAAAAGAATACTTATACCTATCGTAACTACATGTTGTTATATAAAGTTAGGGGTAAGTACCGCAATTTCTTTTTAAAAAACTCTCCATTGGAATTGTAACTTGTTGAGAACAGGATCATTACCTACTTTTTATAATAACTATAGCAATTTTTATCTATCGAGCAGAAGGTTATTCTTTGCGTAATCAGCAATGTTCTTATTTTTTATAGGCAACTATCGTAAATATATCTTCCAAGGGATACCTATTTGCCAGGCAAAATGATGCATTTAGTACAAATTTGAGTATTGCGAAATTGTACAGCGTCTCTACTCATAATGAATACTAGAATAATATATAAATAGATAAAGTAACATATTTTTACTGTCAGATATTATTTAAAGACCTCTCAAAATATAAATGGACACTTGCCTTGAAATTCTGATTTTTACGAATCTTGAATTAGCTCGTTCATCTCTAAATAACTCATAGAAATATATTTGATAAACAATAAAAGCAAGAACATAATTTAAATACAAATATTGAACAATATTATATGACTAGCTATAATATATATATATTCTTATATGCTCAACTAGGTCTACTTCCCAGCTCAAGTCAATCAAAGCCTTATTTTCCAGCACTTTGAGGGCTGCGGCTTATTTAGATGGACAACTTGATAGCTGTGCAGCCAAAAATCAAATTGAAACTAAAAAGTGATGTTGCCCCAAGGCTGCTGCTTTTGTTACTGCTGCTGCTGCTGCTGTTGTTATTGATATTTGTTGCAACTTGATAAAGTTCGACTTGTGCCCGGCATGGGTGCAGCACTCCCCTTGAACCAACAACCCCTCTAATCCGCCACCCCTTAACCAAGCAGCATGTAGCTAGTCAGGCAGCCAGGCAGCTTTGAAACTTTGCTAACTTTGGCATCAAATTGTTGTTGGGTTTGAAAGGAATTTCATTTTCTTTTTTTGTCTGCTGCATTATCGAATAACAGGTTCATTAAGACCCAAATACGTCGTACAAATTAAAAAATAAAAGTAAGATAAATGTACAGTGAATGAATGCGGTAAGCAAGGGCTTGATGCTGCAACAGAAAGGGGGCAAAGTGCAGACTATTAGGTAACATGCAGCTAACTGAAAGGTAAATGATTATTTTTTTTGTTTCTAGATACGCTGCACCACAGAGGAAGCATATATTGAATAGAACTGTTCTTAAATAAAATGGGTAAAAATTGTACTCTTGAATTACTTAAACTTAACTGTAATGAAAAGCAAGTCTAATATTTAGTAATGTAAACTTGTCAGGAAGGAAGGTTTTCCTTGAAATGGGCGGAAATTGTGAGTTGAGTAGGAAGATGACCAAAGCAAGAAAAGGCAGTAAAAACTATGGCACGGAAAATAGATTAAAAAGAAAATTATGAAATAGAAAAAAAAATAATGTAGGATGTGGAACAAGAATAATCATACCTAGTAAAAGGCATATTAAGAAAGAAATTTCCAATGATTTTTAAAAACCGAGACAAAAACAGACTTAAAAATAAGGAAGAATTTAAAATGGTTTTTCTTTGAAAATTATGCAAGAATTAATCTTTTAAACTATCCGAAATTAAGTTAATTAATTAATCGAAAGACGTGTAATGTGTAGCCAACACAAATCGAACTGGTCTGCCCCGATGAGCATTTCTTTATTTTATAGAAAAATCTTAAATCTTAATGCATTTGCATCCGCTTGTAGTTTCTTTATGTTTACTTATCTTAGTGGAGTCACTTGTAAGGCGACTCCATGTGATGTTTTTTTTTATTTAAGTGATTTCTTGAATATCAAAAAATAGCTGAATCTAGCAGCGTCGCATGTTCCGAAAATTAAGTAAACTAATTAAGCCTAATAACTATCTTTAATTAGGGTATAAATCTAATAAACTAAATTAAAATGTAAATAAAATTGAGTAAACAAAATGCTGAAACACAGTTAAACTAAAATCCACACACACACACACACACATACCCTCTCTTAAGATATATTCAAACTTTGAACTTGAATTATCTTTGCAGACTACAACAACTGTTGCTGGTGTCATCGGCCCATCGCGGAGAATGCGCCCGATTATCTGACCAGCACCGATGGACCACGTTACTGTTCCGAGTCCTGTTTCGGGCAGAGTCGTCGGGCGTCCTTTAAGAAGGCCAAGACATGCGACTGGTGCAAGCATGTGCGGCATGCCGTCAGCTATGTGGACTTCCAGGATGGGGCATCGCAGCTGCAGTTCTGCTCGGAGAAGTGTCTCAACCAGTACAAGATGCAGATCTTCTGCAATGAGACGCAGGCGCATCTCGACATGAATCCCCATCTGCGCGACCAGGGACTGGACAACGACAAGGCGGCACTGATAACACCCGATCTCTGGTTGCGCAACTGTCGCAGTCGGTCCGCCTCGCCAGCGTCCACAATATCCGTGTCGCCGGGTCCAACTGTGGCAACTGTGGCTGCAGCTGCAACCAACGCCTCCAAGCGCAGTTCGCCCTGCTTAACGCCGCCCAGCAAACCTCTGATCTCAGTGGCGCCCGCCTCCAAGTTGCTGGCCCAAAAGGCGCCCATCTCCGCGCCCGTCTCTGCTCCAACTGCAACCGCACAGCAGCTGCAACGCCAGCATGCGCTGAGTGCCTCGAAGCCAGGTCGCCGTAAGCGTTCCCATCGTGCTGTTGGCGCCGAGACCGTTGCCAGTCTGTTGCAGAAGCAGCAACAACAACAGCAGCAACAACAGCAGCAGCAGCAGCAACAGTCGCCATCGGTTCCACTCAGCGTTGACTTTGCCAGCAGCAGCGTGCCACTGGCACCGCTGTCACCCATGCAGGAGCAGCAGCAGCATCTTCCTCATCCTCAGCTGTCACATGCCCAGCAGCAACATGCACAGCAGCAACATCCGTCACAGCAGCAACATCCTCCACAACTGGGTCGACCACCCAACAATTTGCCGGCCAGCTACTTTGCCACGGTCCCAAATGGTTTGCATGTGGTGCATCCATTTGGTGGACGATCCACAGCAACCGCAGGACTTCCACCAGCACCACCACCACATCCATTTATGGCACCACCTCATGGCATGTTGCCTCGTGGCTTTGGTGGCCACTTTGCAGCGCCACCACAGCTACAATTTCCACAGCAGCCGCAGTTGCCGCAGTTGCCGCAGTTGCCGCAATTGCCACAGTTGCCGGAGTTGCAGGGAGCACTGGGTGCATTGTTTGGTGCCGCACCACCGGTTACGGTGATGGTGCCATATCCGATTATAATACCGCTGCCAATACCCATACCCATCCCATTGCCCATTGTGGACTTTTACAAGGCGCACTTGACGCCGGAGCAGCGCAAGCGTTACGACGAGCAGCGCAGGACGGCGGAGGAGGATCACCAAGAGCCACTCGACTGCAGCAAGGCTAAGCCAGAGGAACAGATAGAGCAGGGCGAAGGGGAGCAGAATGAGCAGCGGGAGACGGAGCAGCAAGAGGAGGAGGAACTGAAGTTGGAGCAGAAGCTCGAACCGGGCTCAGAACTGGAGCCAGAACTAGAGCAAGAACTGGGGCCAGAACTGGAGCAAGAACTGGAATCAGAATTAGGACCGGAGCAGGAGCAGGAGGAAGAGCTGCAATCCATACCAAAGAAAACACCAGCGGGGACTACGCCATCGCCATCAGCATCGCCATCGGCATCCACATCTGAATCGCAATCTCAATCGCAATCCTCCAACGCAGATTCGCTGGAGACGACGCACTGCATCGTGTTGCCAGAGCCTACAGAGGCGGCGACACAAAAGCTGCCCATATTGAAGATAACCCGACTGCAAACCAAACGCACACTAATCCAGACCAAAGAGAACACGCCCACATCGCCCACCTCGGGGGGCAGCAACAGCAATAACAGCAGCAACAACAGCAGCAACAACAACAACAACAACAGCGGCAGCAGCAGTAACAGCGGCAGCAGCAATAACAGCAGCAGCGCTGCGTCAGCGGAATGCAGTCGACCGTTGCGCAAACGCAAGCGAATTATCGATTGTGATTTTCAGAAGATGGCCACAGTTGAGACGCACAACAGCAGTAACAATAACACCAACAGTAACAGTAACAGCGCTGGCAGCAGCAGCCATAACAGCAAGCAGGAAGACGAAGACGTGTGCAATATAAACAGCAACAACAGTGCTAAAGCTAAAAAATGTAGTAATTAGGCTAAGCAATGAAAACGTACTAAAGTAGTAGCATTAGTAGTAGCCCTCTATAAAAAATTAGTAGTATTTATATTTATGTAAACATTAAAAAAGTGTGCGTGCTGACTTAAAAATACTTTTAATAATTATAATAAAGTGTAGTAGCACATAGTGCGGGCGAAATTTGAATTTAATTGAATGAATAAATTATTAAATTATGTATTTACAACATCAAATGTGCAGTGCTTGCAATAAATAACAATTATAAGTATTGTCTGAATAAAATATTTGCACACCGTAGACAACAGAACTGAATTAAAGCAACAGCGTTGCCAACTAGTTCAGTAAGATCACCATCACGCTACACAAAGCTGGTTGCCATGATAATGTGTGAGTAATTTTAAAATTTGTAAATTTATTTTCATAATTTTATAATTAAATGCAAATAAGCTACATAAAATACAGAAATGCACATTAAATGCCATCACAAGGGATATTTTGAAAAGCTCTCATCATCCAATACCATGTAACGGTGATTGCGATAAGTATCCAAATTAAAAATATATTTCTTGCCGCAATCCTTCATCAACTTTAAAATAACCGGCTTAATATTTTCAATGCCCGTCATATTTGCCAGCTCATTGTAATAGTCAAACTGGAAGTAATAAGTAAAAGCTTTAAGTGAAATGATTAAATAATTATTTGTATTTAATCCCACCTGTCGTTCGCCCATTTGATGGGCCTTCTTACGATTGGGATAACCACAAGCCCAACGCTCACCCTGCTCCTTTTCCAGCTCCGCCAGCATTTGCTCCCTGGTTGGCAACTCTCGCTGGCCCGTGTAGAATTTCAGGGTGAAACGCACCTGCATGTCAAAGATGTGCGTCGGTATCACATTAAAGGGCAGTCCAATGAACGACATTGTCGGATTGTTAATATTGATGCAGTGCTTCCACAAGGGCTGCACAAAATTATCAATCACTTGGATGCCCACATCGGTGCTCAGACAGGGAAAACTATAATTATAGCCAGTGCAATGGACAACATGATCGAAACTCTCCTCGCTGCCATCCGTGAAGATGGCTCCACACTTGGTGAAACGTGTCACATCCGGTTTCTGTGTCACGTTGCCCATAAACGAAGTGTTGGGTGTCATCCCCAGATGATGACTCAAATAGACATGTTTGGCCTCAACCCGTATGTGATTTGTGATATCCATGCCGCTGGGTCCAGCGCCAATGATTAAAACTGTCTCATCTACCGAGATGAAGTTGTTGAAAAATAAAAATCAAGTTAGAAAGAAGAAAAATATTGATTAAAATTGACTTTTTAACTTAATTATTGACTTGTCAAAAAAAGATTAAAATTGTCTGATTGATAAAGAACAACAAATAAAATGAAAATTTTCAAAATGATATCAAAAAGACGATTTCTAATTAATCATTTAGAATATTAAATTAATCATTTTACAGCTAATTTAACAAACAGTTCTTATCAAAACACGTGCCACTTATCTAAATTTAATGTACATTCAAATATATTTAACTTTGTGGCTACACAAGAGTGAAGTGTCCAGAGAACTATTCCCTGATTATGTCAGACTTTTGATAAGACGGAATTATTTATGAAACCAGACTGTTGCTAGACGAAAAAAAAGAAAGAAAACTTTTCACACTTGCGGAAACAAAATCTTATCAAAATTCAAATATTTCTCTCGATTCGTACAATTCTGTGACTTATTCTCACCTTTAAATTTGTCCGCTTTGCGATATAAATGGCTGTGAATCTGTTTGCCCTCATAGACATCCATGCCCTCTATTTGGGGCATATCTGGTTCCGTATAGTGTCCATTGCATACATATATAAAATCATAATAGAACGGATTGCAAGTATCGTTGATGTGATCCCAAACGTAGACCTACATACAAATAAAAAATACAAAAAAAAAGGAAAACAATATGCATTTAATCTCAAGACGTGCTTAAGTAAACAATAACAATATTTAACATATATATATATAAAAAATATAGACTTGATGGAAAGCTCATTGTCAGTGTGTCAATCACGTCAGCACTCACCTCCCAATCGTTTAACCGGGGTCGCACCCTGATCACCTCGTGTTGCAACTTAATGTGCGGCATCAGGTTGAAGTGATTCGCATAGGATCTCAGAAAATCCAAGACTTGCTGCGATGTTATGAAGGACTCCTCTATCTCAGTGGGGTAAGGATAGTCCGGATAACCCATTACTTCCTTGGGCAAATTTGTGCTGCATAAAATGTGAATTTTAATTTTTTATAATAGGTGTTTTTGTAAACAATCACATTTTTCTCATGTATATTTAAAAAATTGCCTGATATATAATTAAAAAATGCATTTACTAAAAAACCAAAAAAAAAATGTTAGTCCACAACATTTACTATCTCATTTGGAGTAAACAAAAGTTTATTAGTTGTGCTTCCCACTTGAAAGATTAACACTTTTATTACACCAAATATAATAATAAAAGTAGATAAATTTATTGTTGGTTTTTACAAATCAAACTTGAAGTTTACTTTGGGTTTAGAAAGAGAATAAAATTGGTGAACACGCGCCTGACAAGAGTTTTAGTTTTTGAAGAGTATTTATCTAGAGAAAAGTTTAATTAAAATATTTCAAGAGTATAGCTAAATTAAAATAATTAAACAAATCTTAATTGTATTTGTACTCGATAGAGAATAGCAAAATTAAAATATTTTAAAAACAAAACAGATAAAGAAAAAGTAGGCCAACGTTTGACCTATTCTGCTCCTTATCATTTCTATAGTCAAAAACGAATTTCTTTTTAACTGGGAATATGTTGTTTTTTTTAAAAGATATGGTGAATATTTGTTAGCTTTTTTAATTGGAGACCTACCGCAATCCCTCGTACATGCTGCTGTGCACCTCCTCGTACTCATCCTTGGGCATTTTATCCGAGAATATCCAAGTGCCGCCGATCTCGGTGCCCTGCTCATAGGCGACCGCCTCCAAGCCCTCCTGCAGCGAATTCTTCAATGCACTTAACCCAGCGGTGCCGGCTAAAATTCATATATATATATATATAAATCATATAGTCCTATTTACATTTAAATATATTGCATATTATTATTATGATTTATATACCTCCAATAACGCAAACGCGACGCAACTCGTTAATCGGAGTCTTGTGCATTTTTACAGAATTAATTTCTTCTAAGTTCACTCAACAAATTGTTTGCTTTACTTTGATTTAATTGACTTCACTCAAATTGGACTTGTTTCCAGCTCGCCTGTTGATAAGTGACTAACTGGCTCGATCGTCCGGAGTCCGTACTTTGGAGCTTGCAATGTATTTCAACTATCAGCGAGTATGAGTCGACTTTTCTACAAAATTCGAGTTTTGTGTTTTGGGTATCTTTAGTTAACAGCTCGCGTTTGAGACACTTTATTAAGCACCATTTTTATTTTTTGTGTACATCATTTGATTAACCGTATATAAGGCAAAGTATACATAATTTAATTATTATAACAGCCAGCTTAACATTGCTGGTACATGTTTCGTAGGGCATTACGAAATCGATTCGTGTGCGAAAAAAATTCGCAGCTGTGACATAACAGAAGCGTCGGCGTCTGCAGCGATGTTAGCGTCTACGTCGTCATCGGCATTACTCTGACTGAATAAATTTCCGTACAACACAAAATGGGAGAAACACGGAAACAATAAAAACTTGATATAGCGTAATTATTGCTATGCCCGCTGCTGTGTTCGCAGATAACAGCTTAGCCGGCTGACAATTTCCAGTATATATTCGATTATCTGTCTTTCTTTCTAGTTTCCCCCATCCTTTCTTGGATTTTCTTTTACATATTTATGTATTTAGAATTATATATAGGGAATTATAAGTCATTGTGTCACTTAAGTTTATTAGCATACTTATTTCTGAATTATCAGAGAAAAGTGCTTAGCCCATTTGTCTTTCTTTAGACATATAAAAAATGACACTTAATAATGCTTTAGTCAAGTGAGTTCGACTACGATATACCCTGTACTCGAGTTGATAAATATTTAATTATTTACATAATTTGAACTAAAGTCAGTCAACCCAAAAAGACAGAAAAAAGTAAAATAATTTATAATTAAATATAATTTGAATAGAATTAAAAATTTTAGTTTAATAAATTGCAAAATTAAATTTATGTGTACTATAAAAGAGAAGCTTAACTGGAAATTTGGATAGATAAACCATAGGCCAAAAAGCTGATAATCCTCTTGTGATCGTCTCAATCCTCAAAATGATCAAAATACATCTCCGAGGCAAAGTTATCCTCAAAGCTGCGAAATTGTAGCGGCGCTTGGGATTCAGTTTGGGATTGGGATGACTTAGTTGAGTCCACAGTTGCCGTCGCCTGCTCCTGTTGCTGCTCTGTTGGTAGCGGTAACTCCAATTGGGATGGTCCACAGTGCCTGGGTGCAGTGCGTCGCTCGGGATTCAGCTGCTGATTTTTGTTCACCTCGTAGTCGCACTCCACATCCTCGGCCTCCTCCATGGCGGAGGGTTGGCAGCAGCTGCAACGCTCCTCGCTGTCAGCGGCCTGCGGCGGACTATCACCCAAAACGGCGCCAAGCGCATTGCGGAGGGCACGGGATGCGGCGTCCTGCATTTGAGTGAATAGCTCACGGGCGGGATGCACTACGTCCGCTTCGGGTGCGCTGCAGTTTTTGCCCTGCTGCTGCTGACTTGGATTCTCCTCGCAATCGCAACTGCGACGATCTGGTCCACCAGTCGAGGGTGGTGGTGGTGACGGTGATGGTGGCGGCGGTTGTTCCCTATCGCGCAGTCGAACGCGTTCCCTGCAAATGGCACAATCCTTCTCCGGTTTCGCTGGCTCCTTGCTAGGCTCTACATTCGGCTCATGGGGCTCATTCAAAGGCGCTTCAATTGCCACATCCTCAGGCTTTGGTGCATCCTTGCTGCGACTCACGCGATAAATCAAATAGATGAGCGCCATTGTCGCATAAGTTGCCTTGGCGACCTGAAAGGAAGTGGAGGAGTGGAGTACAGTGAAGATTGTTATTAGCAGACTTACATTCGCACGTCCCGCGGTTGTGGTGCCATTGAAATACTTCTTGAATCCCTCGGCCATCGCTTCAGCTTCTTTATGTTTAGGTCTTGGCTGGGTCTGATCCGGGTTTGTTTTTGAGAATTTGATTTGCTTTTCAGCTGGCTGCCAAATTAAATTTTTATAAAAAACCTACTTGATTTTGACATGGAATAAAAAGCATATAAATTAAGAAAAAAATAACTAACAACATTAAATATCGTTGCAGATAAAATAATGTTATATTCTGATTAAGTCATTGTTTTTCTGTCTGAATTTTAATAAACTAAGGCTAAGCCTATGTTTTTCATTCTATATCAAAATCACTGAAGAGACGTATATATATATAGTGAAGTGATCTAGGCTCTTTTCTGAACTACACTCTAAAAATGATCGTAAACATAAAAACGTTTCCCTTTGAATTTATGTCAATAAATAAGTTAAAATCTGAATTAAAGAGATAAATGTAATAACAATAAATAAGTGATTTATAGCAGACCAAACCTACATTAAAAATAGATTAATTATTATTTGTTTTAAATTAAAAACCAAGGCAGCTCAACAAAATTGCTGTTATCAAAATCTAATAAATATTTCTATTAAAAGTGTTTATTAAGTAACGTCAGACAATATAGAAAATAATCTGTAAAAACTGATAAGAGCATTGATATTCTGACCGCAGGCAAAGCAAACAATAAAAAAAAACACTTTCGACTCCAATTTTGTTTAATAAAAAAAGGGGAGGCAAACTTTCCACACACAAATGATACTAAATTTCAAATAAATGCAACAATTCCACGCTTAACTCTGATCAGAATCGGTTGGCTTTATACAATATTTATGGCTATATATATATATATCAAACAATCTTTACAATTTGCCAGTGAGCTCGGGCACAGCCTTGAATAGATCAGCGACCAGGCCAATATCGGCAACCTGGAAAATGGGCGCCTCGGGATCCTTGTTGATGGCAACAATTGTCTTCGAATCCTTCATGCCTGCCAAATGTTGAATGGCGCCCGATATGCCAACAGCAATATACAGCTCAGGTGCCACAATCTTGCCCGTCTGTCCAATCTGCAGATCATTCGCCACGAAGCCGGCGTCGACAGCAGCACGCGAGGCACCAACAGCGGCGCCAAATTTATCAGCCAGATCGTAGAGCAGCTTGAAATTATCGCCTGACTTGAGGCCACGTCCACCCGAGATGATCACCTTGGCGCCCGCCAACTCCGGCCGATCCGATTTGGTCAGTTCTTGTGAGACGAATTCACTCAGCGCACTGGCATAGTCGCCAGCAGGTGCCTGCTCCACAGCGCCACTGCCACCACTTGTGGCAGCTGGTGGGAAATTTGTGCCACGCACTGTGATCACCTTGACGGCATCCTTCGACTTGAACGTGAGTATTGCGTTGCCCGCATAAATGGTGCGCACAAAGGTGTCCTCCGACTTGACGTCGATGATCTCCGAAATGGGCGACACATCCAACTTGGCGGCGACACGTGGCAACACGTTCTTTCCAAAGGCGGAGGCTCCTGCCAAAATGTGCGTAAATTTGAATTGAGATTGGGCGGCGAGGACCAACGGCGTCAACGACTCCGCTGTGAATCCATTGAAGGCGGCATTCTCTGCCACCAGCACCTTGGTGACGCCCTCAACCTTGGCCACAGCTTCCGAGGCCTGTTGAATTAAATTTAAGATTGATTATGCAAACCAAGCAAAAACAACAACAGAAGAAAATAAGAGAAAATTAATTACGGGTCCGCATTTTGTGCCTGCAACGAGAACTGTGACGTCACCGCCGATCTTCTTGGCCGCCGTAATTGTATTGAGCGTCAGCGGGTTGAGTGTCTCATTGTTGTGCTCTGCCACCACCAAAGTGCTCTTGCAGCGCTGCAACTAATAAATAATAAATAAATAAATGGATTATTTAACAAGTCAAAAATACGATCGACATTTTTTTATTATTTTACTCACAAAGCTGCTGCGCACTAAATTGCGTGTGTTGTTGGCAAACATGTCGTGTGTATGCTTAGAGCTTAATCTCTGTCAAGAATAACTTATATTAATAAACAATTAACTTAAATTGAGTTAATATTTTACCAGCCACAATATCAATCGCAGAAAGTCCAAAAGTCGTTCCCCTTTTGGTAATATTTAGCTCATTTTAGTTAACAGACCTTAGCATAGTGGCAACTCCAACACATATGTGTGTTAACAGCGCTAGTTTAGTGGCAACGCCAAATCATATGTTTTCTATAGATACGAACGTGTGAAAATAAAAAAACACGCGCGGATTTTTATAACAATTTGTTTGCTTTTTTCGGATACAATTTCTATATATTAAACAATTATTAATAGTTAACCCAGCTAAACATGGGCAAAGACATACCAGATCGGTAAGTATGCGTGTGTTTTTAGTATGTATCTTTTTGTTTATGTTTTTGCGTTTGCAATTGCAGCTGGCTTGATTATCAGCCAATCGGAGAACGCATTTCGGGCACTCGATTTATTGCGTTCAAGGTGCCGCTACGTGAGGTGAGTTCATACCCCTTTCCCTTCAAATCCCCTAAACAGGTTAACAGGAGTTACAACTACAAAGACAGCCGAAGACTAAATTGTGTTGTTGATTGATGTTGAAATGTGGACCACCGGCAAAGGCGCCCGCTAAAAAGAATCAACAATAACAGCAATAGTCATCTTTGATTTGACGAAGTTTGAATACCCTTGCTAGAAGTGATATATCAATGAGCTTATATGTAAGATTGGCTGGGTGCTGTGAGACATTTTTGTGATAATGTTGTGCACTGTTAACCCTTTGAGGACCATTGGGAATTTCTCGTCGTTAACCTTAGCTCAATAAAAACTTTGATGTTTTGGTTTCTTAAAGTAGCTTTTTTAAATTTTTTATTTATGTGTATTGTTTGCTTCTAGTCAAATTCAAAAAATAATATCTAAAATATCTAACATTAATTTCAATAAAATAACGTTAACAATTTGATGTTTTGTTATTATATCTATGTGAATGATTTACTTGTCGTTATTTTGAGAAAAATATTACCTTAAATATTTTATATCTCAACCATAAACAGCATAAGCTACACACTGCAAGGGTATACAAAAATAGGGCCAAGCAGGCGAATTTTTTGTGCCTTGCAATTATGCATAAAAGTGGCAAGTTGTACATGATGTTGCACACACACAGACTGCCGCAGCAGCAGCAGCAACAGGAGCAGGACAAGCAAGTGGACCCCACGCAGCCGTCTTCTGCATGAATATTAAATTAAATTGTTTTTGCTTAATTAAATAACGCCGCACAGCAGGCGCTGAGCTGAACTCCTTGCTCCTTGGCAGTTTATTAATTGTTCCGCCTCGGGCAGCAAAAAATTGAGCAATTTGCGCATGTTTTAAATATGTTTCGCATATTTACTTTATATATAAATTATTCTTTGCAGATTATCAATGTGAATGTCAAAAAACAGCTGCGTCTGGCACCATACTCCTTGCTGGAGTCGGTGCCAAATTTGGGCTTGATCGTTGATCTGACCAATACCAATCGTTACTACGATCCAAAGGCAAGTATAAATCTGGTTCCTTGATTTTAAAGCAGGTTTAATAATGTAATTCCACTTCTGTAGGTTTTCGAGGATGAAAATGTGAGGCATCAGAAGCTGTGCATACCTGGACATCAAACGCCGCCCAGGGAACTGGCCGAAAAGTGCGGGAATTAACAGACTTTATTATGAATATATTATATTATATTGTTATAAATATTTATATTTTATATATTTTAGATTTTGCCAGTATGTGAACAACTTTCTGGATGCAAATGAGGATAATGGTAAGTGCATAAATAATTTTGTCATACTGCCAACTCCTACACAAACATCTGTAACTGTGCCGTGGGAACGCTTTCCCCACGATCAGCCAAGTCAGACCGAGACTCACATCTCTCAGCACACAATTAGTGCTCGAAAATATGCAAAGATGTTATCTATGTGGATAGGTGGTGCAGTGCAGCATTTTTAGATGCCTATCAGCACAATACAAACAACAATGTGGAGGGCACACAATTATTTAAACTCTTAACAACAACCTCACGCATAAAAGTGGGCGGTTTACACTTTTGAATTTCCCCTTATAATATAAATTCTACAGTTAGTTCCCAGGCCTCAAGTTTCTGGAGGACCAACAAGCAACTTAGGCACCAGAAAAAAAAACAGGCAATTTTAGCATATATATAAATGAATATATCTATTAATAAATTAGTTTTCATTATATGTCCTATATATAATATGTGAATATCTATCAAAAACTAGATCCAAGTTGAACTAAAGTTTAGCATTAATATGCCGACAGGCGCCGTTTTTTGCGTGTTTTGAAAAATGCCAAACAAATTAAACGCGAAATGTCGGCAAACATGTTTACAACTCAAGAGATACAGCATTGTATATATATATATATGTGTATATAAGTCAAATTCAAGGTGGTCGGCACTTGTCAAGTTTGCAGGCATCATTTTTACCTACAATGGGCAAAATCTCGAAATTATTGTGCATAATATTGTGCAGTTTCAATAATATTAAATATGCAGTTTTTTTAATTAAGTGTGTGCTTAAATACTTTCTATCTAATTATTAATAGAGAATTAAAGTATTTATATTTAAAAAAAGAGGTTTACTTTTTAAATGAAGAGTGCTTATTTGAAGTACTTGAATATTTTAGTGTACATCTGAATTTTAGCTCCACTCTCATTTTGAGCAAATAATTTAATCTTTGACTGAGAAAGTTTATAAAATTTAATCTTCTTATTGATATATTTTTGTTAAATGGTTAATCACATAGCCCATAGTGCTTGGCATTGCGACAAGGATGTTGTTGTAGTTGTTGTTGTTGTTGTTTCTGTTGTTGTTGTTGTTTCTGTTGTTGCATAGCTCTCAAGTTGTAACCTGGCTTAAATGGAACGCAAAAAACATGACGTACAACTGGCAGCTTCTGCCCGCATAGCGCACCACCACAAAACGACTTTTGTATCCTGCCCCGCTCCCGCCAGTTTGCTACCGCTGCCACCTGAGCCTTGCCTCGACCGCTGACATGTTTCGTTGTTGTTGTTGTTGTTGTTTTGCAACGAAATTTATTGCCAATGTTGTGCATATTGGCAGTGTGCACTGTTTGCTGTTTGCCGTTTGCCAGATTTAGCCCAGGTCGTCGCTTCTGCTTCTGCTCTTATGCCAATTGCCCCCACTTCCACTCATCCATTCTTCCCCTCTTCACTCCACCTAAACAGTCAAAAGCATAGCCGGTTTTGGCCACTTTTGGCGTGGGCGCTTTTCAACGCATTCCTGTGGCTCTCTTTGCATTGAAATTTGTTGCAATTTGTGGCAACATGCCTGCCCGACGCATCATTTAAATGCTTTCTTTGCTCCATATTGACTAACCAAGCCCAGAAAACCAAAGTAATGCTCAGACTGGAGCTATGTATTCGATGCAAAAGGATAGCACCGAGTAACAAATGTGAATTGAGGCTTGCCGCCATTTAAACTAAGTACAACATATTCGAATAATTAAGAAATAAATGTAAAGCAAAAGGAAATCCCAACTCCAATTCACAGACAATCTAATCGGCGTGCATTGCACACATGGAGTGAATCGTACCGGCTACCTGATCTGTTACTACATGATCCTCAACATGAACATGTCGCCAGCCCAGGCCATAGAGAGTGCGTAAAAAAACCGATAAAGACACAAAAAAAAAAAGGAAAACGCTTTTAATAATTACGATTTCAATTTCGACTTGTAGCTTTCGCTGAGGCGCGTGGACATCAAATTGAGCGTGAAAACTACACGGAATCCCTGCAAAAGCTAATGAAGTCCAATCGGAGAGATCTCTCTAATTGGCGAGGAGAACGATTCAGTGATTATCGGGCGGCAACGAACCATGTTTCTCGTTATCGAGACCAACAGCCAAACCAAAACTGGCGACATCAAACGGAAGAACAGCAAACGAACCATGATTCTCGTTATCAAGAGCCACAATCCTGGCGACATCAAACGGAAGATCAACAGAGCTACAGAAGCGGAGGCAGCAGGGATTACAGCAAGGACTACAGCAACGACTACAGTCAGGACTACAGCAACAACTACAGTGAGGACTACAGCGACAAATACAGCAGGAAAAACAATTATAGCAGAAGGAATTACAGACAGAGCTGCAGCAAGTTCTACAACAGGGATAACAATTACAGCAACAGAAATTACAATAATTACAACAAGGATAACAACAACTACGCCAGGGATTACAACAATTACAACAGGGATAATAACGAATACAACTACAACAACAGAGACAATAGCCGTGGCAGAAGCCGATACAATTGGTCAACATCAAATGGTGATCGGACTTAGGCCTAAACTCAATCTTAACTGGTACACAATAAGTTCAAATTAATTTCTGTAAATGTATACTGCAAAATCTGATGTGTCGCAATAAATTCTAGTCGTGTATTCGGCCAATTTGTGTGTAAATTATTGACCATTAGCCAATTGCTCTGCAGTCGCCGTCGCCGCCTGGCAACAACAATTAAAATTAATTTTCAACATGGCCAAAAGCCGCGGGTGCCGTTCCAGCTGCTGTTGCACACAGTTAACAAGCGTTCAGATCGTGTGAAGATACAATTCACTGAAATTTGCATATGGCTTTCATGTTGAGTTTCCACAGTGAGAGTGAGAGAGAGAGAGAGAGAGGGAGAGTAAGAGAGAGAGAGAGAGAGAGAGAGAGATATAGAGAGACGCAGAGAGATAAGCGCAAAGCGAAGAGTGGCGTGAAATTCCTGGAAATTAGTGCATCGCCGGCGGCAAGCGGCTCCTGTGTCAAACAAATGTCAAAAGCTATGCACGATGCGTAATTATTCTTATATACCAGACTTATTAAATGTATATAGCTATATATATATATATATATATATATATATATATATATGTCTTCATGTTCAGTTGTCGTCGTAGCTTACTCTTGCACAGTGGTTGAAATAGTTGATTTGAGTGCCCAGAATGTGAAGTATGATTGACTGTCAAACAGGATTTTGCTCTATCTTTCCAATTAGCAAGGAGTTGTTTTTAAAGCTGCAAATTATATAACATAAATAATAATAATAATAATAATTATAAATTTGAATTAGACTTAAATTGAATTAGACTGATTTCAATTTTAATGTGTTTAATTCGTTTTACTGATAACTAATTTAAAAGTCTTCGTTCATTTAAAATAAAACTTACTTTTCCTGCGTTTTAATATGCGGCTCACATTTATATAATCATTGATATTGGACTATTATATAGTAGTTCCCTTATGTATGAGTTCTTCTCTAAAAAACTATTTTGTTTAACAAGTTATTATATAACCAAATTCACCAGTTATGGATGATATTAAGCTCCTCAGATTTTGACACAAACCGAACTAAGACAGACTACTAAATCAACTATATCTTTCTAATGAAGAATCTTACTGCTATTAAATTTAAAATGAAAATTTAGATATTTACTGCGCGTGCCTAAAATTGTAAATCTTTTTCTCTTTTTTGCAAGAAACATTCTTTGAGTTGTGCACAATCATATAAAATGAAAAAGAGAATTTTTTTTAGTGATTATAAGAAATACGATATATCAGTAATTCGTAATATATCATAATTTTTTATGTATTTAAAATTTGATTGGTTAATCTTCAGCTTTTTGAAATCCCTTCTCTTGTTTATAATTCATATTTAATTTAATTTAATTTGATTTCTCTTTGCATTGTTATGTGCAGTATTCAGTTGTTAATTCGTTGGTTTTTTGTTAATGGCTATTGAGTTTTGAGCCCATTGTCGTGTTTGGGATATGGCAACCTGTCATATTGACGGCATCTGATCGTTTCATTATTTCGTCATGGTGGTCAAATGTCAACTTATTAGCATAAAATGAGGCTGCTGTCGCCGTTTCTGGCCGTTTCTGGCCATTTCTGGCCGTTTGTTGGTTGGTTCGCTGCTTGGGCTTATCGCTGGGCGAGATCTAATCGCTTAACGATCGCCAATTGTTGTTATGGCCACAGGTCCTGCGACAGCGACAAATCGTTGGCCATTACCATGTGGCAGGGGCAGTGGTAGTGGCAGCAACAGTGGCAGAGACAAAGTCAGGGACAGACACCATCGGCGATACAATCGAGTTGATGTTGATGTTGCGCGATCTGATCGGACTGTCGCGATAAACGCCTCGTGTGGCATGTGGCATGTATGTGGCGTGAAGTTGTTTGTTGCCCTTAATTGGGCAGCATTTCGTTATGGTCTTTTCGCTCTGCGCCGATGCTAAATTTAGCATCTCACTGACCCAAAGTTGTTGGCCATAAGGTGATACGTTAATATGGCTTAAAGGCAATTTTGGTAAGAGCTGTTGTTGACAAAATAAAGTACAAAAAGTTTAAATAATTGTTATATATATTTAACTTACCAAAATATTCGTAATCTTTGCCAGTTAAAAAACAAAAATGCTACATTTTTGTGCGTTTTTTCTTAGATTTTTGATAGTTTGCATTTTTAACAAATAAAAATGGTTTATTATAATATAATTTTTTTATAGGGTATATGTATAATATAAAGAATTGTGAACAATTAATTTAAAGATATTAGTTAATTGCATAAATAATAGACATATAAAGTACGTATATATATTTTCTGGTGATTTTTAAAATTTGAATATTCAATAAGTATAAAGTTCCTGTATAATTTCCAAGACAACATCCATTTAAAAATTGAGAAATGCATTAGCTGAAAACATAAAGCAAAGTTATAAATTATGAATATTTATTTTGAATATGATTTTCTTTCAAAATCTATCTAAAATTAAATTTTTTATTTTCATTTGTCAAACTTTCAATGATCTGTTAAAACCACCCAAATTATCTTTCTCTTAACACATTTGTTGTTGCAAGTTGCAAGCGGTTGCAAAAATTCCAACAGGTCTCAGACGCCTCGATATATGGGTCTTTTGGTCATGCCGCCGATTGTGGGACAACTCTCTCTCTCTCTTTCTCTCTACGTCTCCGTCTGTCTGTCTCACTCTGGTTGCCCCCCGCAGTTCGCTGGCGTCATAAATTGCAAAATCAACCAAAAATTACCAAGTGTCAGCTCGGCGCGTTTTTAGCATTATATTTTATCTGTTTATGACCCAAGCACAGATCGAAGCAGATCCCAGCAGATCCAAGCAGAGCAGTCTCGAAAGTGTGGCCAATTTTTAGTGGCTGTGCGACGATCATTTATCTTAGCATAAGTTGGAGCGCGATAATTGCATTCCACATGGGGCAAGGCAGCGCTGAAGTGCCAGAAGTTGGCCACTTTGAAGTCTCGCAGCCGACAATTAGGCATGCCACATAAATTTCCACCTCATATATATCGCAGCGACTTTAACAGCGGCATTGAATTAAATAATAGCATTTAAAGAGCATTAACCAAAAAAAAAAGTCCTTTACAAATGCCAGAGACAAAAAGACTGCAATTAGCTGGAAGTTTCGATT
Organism: Drosophila demipolita; assembly: GCA_035042405.1. NCBI lineage: Eukaryota > Metazoa > Arthropoda > Insecta > Diptera > Drosophilidae > Drosophila > Drosophila demipolita. Next base: position 6,702,515 of record JAWNLI010000033.1, read on the forward strand.
AGACCAAAAGCAAAAATAAAAAAATTAAAAATGGGGTAGACAAAAACGAAATAATCAAAAACCCAGTCAATCATGGGGCAACCACTGAGAATTGGGAATTGCCTGTGGGGCAGACCTTTCAATTGCTGGCCATTGGCTTTTGTCTCTGTGTGTGTGTGTGTGTGTGTGTGTCCAGCCTGGGGGCATGTGATATGTGTGTGCGGCTCGCATGTCTGCCTGATAAAGGCTCACAGACAGCAGCAGAATGTTTTTTTTTGTTTTTCTTGTTGCATTCATTCAATTCATGCCACAGCTGAGCGCACCAGATAATCCCCCTATTGTTATTGCATGTCCATGCCAGAGAGAGAGAGAAAGAGTTCACAGGGTATCAAGAGTCGGGGTATATCGTTTAAATTCTGTCATTTTGCTTACACTTGGCTTGCCAGCAAAGGGTTTTTCGCATTTGTCAAATGAGGGTTGCCTCAAAATTAAGTAGCACAAATCAGCCGCAGATTAGAATTTAATGCGGCGGTTCGAAAGTCACAATTTGCAAACTAAAAAAAAAAACAACTGAAATTGGAGTTGGTTTCCAAGTGATTTAGTACCTGATGGATGTAAAATTGGGAATTGGAAATTCTTATGGATGATAAACATTTAAAGTTAAAAAACTTTAATTCTCAACTAAACTATGATTTATATCTATAAATATCTAAGTTTTAATGTAAATAAAGGCCGCTGAAAGTTTAAACCCATGTGGAAAAACTGCTAAGCTGAAAATAAGGGATTTATAGAAGGTGGATTAACTTAGGGTTGAATGCATTTGTGAATGAAATATTTACCACTAACAACCTTTGGTATTACAAATAGGGTCTAGGCACTAAGCAAAAAAAAAAAAACCACCACTTAAAATGTAAAGAGGATTTATCGTAGGAGCAAATTCGAAAGGATTCATTTGGAATTAGTTTAGGAATCATTTTAACCAAATGCTGTGCAAGTGAAAGTTGTCTTAACTGGGTTAAAACTCAGCGTCACATCAAATCTGTATTGTATAAATTGAGTTTTGACCCGCCCTTTTTCGATGGAATCGAATCGAATCGAATCGAATTGAGAAACACTTGCCACTTATCGCCGAACACAATCTTAATTAAAAGTCGGCGCAGCTGGGGAGCGAATACAAAACAAATGTTTACTTTTAAATCGATGTTAATCTGGGGCATGCCACACATGTGACAATCGTGGGCAGTTAAATTGCACACGAAATCGATTAAAAGTCGCGTTGAAAACAAGAAATCAGCAATTAAGCAGCCGAAGGGCGAAAAATATTTATTTATTTTTATTTTTATCTTCATTTTTCCACATCCTCTTGCAATTTTCATTTATCTCTCGCCGCGTCGACAGGATTGAATTGAACCCAGGCACGCACGTGACTCCAACCCAAGATCTTCCCTGCCTTTGTTAAATTACTGTGTGGCACATAGTGGACCCAATTCGCTGTTTATTTTATTTTTTTTTTTGGGTGGGCGTTACGCGCTGATGCATGCAGCATGCGGCATGCAGCGTGAAATCTTTGTTGCCCGACAGTTGAGCCAAAAAGTTAATGCTCCTGTTCGAGTATAAATCGTAACTTTTTCATTTTTGTCCACAGTCGGCAGTCTGAAGTCATCTGCCGATTGGTGATTATCTTCGCCCACACACACACATACACACACCCACACCCACACAGCAACACACAAATGCATTTGAGCATCTTTTTGCGGCTGGCGCCGCGCATAAACTTTATTGTCGCCACATTTCTGTTGCATACATTGAGGCGCCACAGCGGGGAAAAATAAGGAAAGTAATTCAGAGTCTGACGAGCAGAAACCCTGCATTTTGATAATCCTACAAAATTACTGGCTGATGAACGAACGCTTTGCTAAGCCATATTTTTCTCAAAATTATTCCAACCAGATCTTTTGACCACTTGGAAAATAAGGCACTTATAGTTAAAGTCGCCAATCTGACTCGACATCCTTGATAAAGTTTTACATAAAAAGTTACCTGTTGAGTTGGGTAAAAAGATGCGGTTTTCAAAAATCAGTTAATTTGAATTTGGGCTTGCAAGATTTCCATTTCCATAGTCATAACTTTGTCAAAACTAAACAGATTAACAAAAAGAAAGGAATTTTTTTAATTGGTAAAAACTGCATTTGATTTTGGAAAAATATTATAATATATAAACTGAGCGTAGATCTTCGAGCTACCCTTTTAGCCATTGCTAATGACTGCTGGGTATTCACAAAAAAAAAAAATGCTGGGAGAAGTCAATGAACTTTAAAATGTGTCGCTAGACCAAAATCGGAGACACGCCCATTGCCAAAATGTTGGATTGCGAGCAACGCCCGCGCAGCCCTTGGACTCATCAGGGGTTGCCTACCCCTACACCTTCCCCCACCCCCTGCACCTTCTTTGTGGAGAGTAACTTTTGATGTTGCTCTATCTTTCATTTCTGCTTCTTATTTTTCGGCAAATATTTGTGCAAGTCAGCGGATGTGTTTCCGTAGAGAGAGGAGGGGTGTGGTGAGCGGTGGGTGATTTCCGCACCACCCCTTGGCATGTTTTTGTGTTATCTTTGGAGTTGCATACATGCAGGCGCTCGAGGGCGGATCAGGGTCAGGGGTCGGGTGGGTGGACAGAAACGGAATTGTTACGGTCTTATTGCTGGCAAATGTTTTGGAAATATCTCAAGTGCTATTTATTTTGGTCGGCTGTCAAAGTGCTCCAAGCTCTGTGCATCATTTCGAGGGTGTTTCGCACCCAATTTTCATGTGCTATTTATGGCCACATTTTTGAATTTCAGCAATGGGTTTTGCCAAAAGATTTGAAGTGCTTGAATCAAACGACTGAAAGTCAGTTTAGTTTTTGCTTCTATTGATTTGTGAACATATTTGGTAGAGCGAAATGGAAATTCAGAAACAAACCCAATCCGAAAATCGAAACTTTTAAGACTAAGAGTAAATGGAAACATCTCCGATTAATTGATTAAATTAAATTAAATATAATTAACTTAAGAGAAAGTAATATAAAACTATACGGAAATAGATTTAATAACTTACCCATTGATCCAGAGATTATTCAAGTTTCCCTGCCTGCTGGTTGTCCTCGGAGTCCGCAGCATAGTTCACCAAGCAGGCTGACAAAGGCAATGCTTAAACCGGCGAAAAGCATTATCAGCGGCACATTGAAGTAGTCCAGGGTCAAAGGATGTGTTTCATATGGCTCGGATGGTATGTGACTCAGATATCCAATGCGTATTGTCTGACGATTCGTGTCATCCGCCAGTTTCTGCATGAGACCGCTGGTAAAGGAATTGAGCAGCGCCTCGCTCAGTTTGTACTTGAGCAGCCACTGGTTTTGCATGGGAAAACCCGGCAGGCAATGCAACACTTCGATGGGCAAGGCACGCATTCGTGGCTTGACCATAAACTGTTGCTGGAGCTTGAAGAGCAGCAGACGATCGCTGTGTGCCAAATAGGAATAGCTCGGATCGAAAACACGACGACGCTCAATTATAAAGTCGTAGGGCATCACACGCGTTATATTCCACAAGATATCCGGATAGTCGTAGGACTCCAACACTCCCTTATCGTACTCCCCAATGAGTATGCTAATATTCTCTTTGATCAGTTCCTCAAAGCTATTTATTTGCGGATCGTACAGACCCGTGGAGAGTATGGTCTTTAGGAAAGCCAAATAATAATTCGAGCATATAAAGCCAGTCACAAATATGGTGCTAAATAATATGTAATGCTGGCAACCCGAAATATGCGCAAGTCGAAATCCCGCACAGAGCAGACTCGAAAGTATCTCCAGCAATAGTTTGCCACACTCCCAGCGACCCAATTGCAGCCAACAAACAAAACTGGCAAATCCACAGATCAAAACCACATAAAGTGAGATTAGAAGCCAGGTCTTCAGCTGCAGCGGTGCTATGATATAGAAATTCTTGGATTTGGGCTGTGCTGTCGGTATCAGTAGATTGCAATACAAGTACAAGTAGCTATCCGTGAAGCTAACCTCATCGGAGAGCGCCAATAAATTGCCACAAATCTCGGATTTGTTGCTCTGCAAATATTCAAAACAATCATTGGCCGAGTGAATCCCGTAGTCCGGCGTGAGTACGGGCACAAATTTCGCGCCCCTCCTTGCGAGAAACTTGCGGAGCAGCATGAGTGCATAGCCATCGTAGAGCTGCAGCTCCGGAAAGACGAGCGTCCGTGGCGGATCATTATAGAGAGCCACATGCACCTCCCAACCGCGCAGATTGTCGAACCAGTGCAGACGCGACCACAAATAATGCTCAATGCTGGTGCTCCTCAATTTCTGTTGTGGATGGGGAAATAAATCGCTCGTAAAGAGTTGACCCTCAATTCCTTGGCTATCCGTACTATTGAAGAGGAGCACATTTGGAAAGCCGAGTTGCCAGAGTGTCATGAGTATTTGCAGCCAGTTGGCAACGCTGTCAGAGCCTACTAACAAAAAATCGGCTCTTTGCATTTGCATTGGCAATTGTTGGAAAATTTGTTGGGTTCTCTCCTTGGTCGCCAGGGGTAGAATCATCAAAAGGGGCTTGGGCAGATTTGTGCATCTGCTGACGAGTCTATCATAATCTCGACTGACCAATACGCTTGGAGTTTCATTTAGGGTTTGACTTATCTGCGCATAGACATCGACAGATTGTGTGGCTTCCGTAAAAATAAGATTGCTTTTGCTCTGCAGCCCTCGATTGAGGGCTGCAATGCTCGCGGCGAGCTCATAGTGGGTGCTTTGGTCTATGTGGGCAGTGAGAAGACTGAGCAGCAAAAGAAGCTTAAGCATGATTCTCAAAATGAAACTGAAACTGAGGCTGAAACTTAGTTTGTTTCAGTATTTGCAGAGCGTTTTGAGATGAGCTGAAAAAATATAAAAAATAATTAAGCAAAGCATTAAAAAGCTGCGTGATTTGTACAGGCTGAGAAAGGCATTTCAGTCAGCTTGTGATTTTTAATAAAATTAATATTAATATTAGGCATATTATTCAGCTTGTGATTTTTAATAAAATTAATATTAATTGCTAATAGGTTAATGGAAAAACATAGCCTAAAGCAATAGCATATAAATGTCCCAAGAATAGTGCAAATAAAGCTAAATGTTTTGAAATATTGCTTGAGTTTTATTCTAAGCTTAAGATTAAATTGTGTAAAAGAGATTTTGATTGAATACAATAGAATTTTATATTCATATATTATATATATATATATATGTATTAAAAAAGCTAACATTTTGGGCATGGAATAATTGTGACTTTAATATTTATTAAATAGCTTGGAAAAATAGAAGCCAAATGTAAAGAAAATCGTATTTTTGTATCACAAAAAAAAGGAAGCATAAGCATTTCTCTCAGTGTGGCAAGATTGTTGCACTATTTGCGAGAACGAAGCATAAGCAGAAGACAACAACTAGATGGGTGCCAAGGAACATGTTGCCACACTACAGCACACTACATCAAATCCATACATCAATTAATCAACGCTGACGAAGTGGCCAGCGTTGACTCCCTTCGCATGCGCCAGGCCAACAGCTCGACGAGAAAGGTGAGCAGTGCCAGGCCGCAGCCGAGGGCCAACGACATGGCCGGCATGACGAAATAATCGAGATCCAACGATGATGTGGTATTTAAGTCCTCGGCGATGAGATAGTGCAGGTTGCCCACGCGCGATGACATCGTCTCGTGATCCGCATCCTCCGCCATCTTCTGCACGAGTCCACTCTCAAAGGCATTGGCCCAGGCCCGACTCAGTTGCCGTTGCAAGAAATAGCCCCTCCGCATCGGCATACCAGCAAATAGGAATAAGATGTTGATGTGTAAGCGACGCATCTGCGGATGCCTCAGCATCTTCTGGGCATAGTCATAGAGACGTATGCGATCGGTAAAGAGTATATAGGCATAGTTCTTATCAAATCCATTGCGATGTTGCCGCAGTGTCTTATCGGGGACAACTTTAATTAGGGGCAACAGTATTTCGGGCAGGTTATATTGTTGTGTCAAATTGCCATTGTCTTCATCAATCATAATACTTATGTTCGCCTGTCGTAGATCCTCAAAGTTATTGATTTGTGGGTCAAACATCTCGGTGCTCAGTATGCTCTTCAGATAACACAAATATAATGTGGAGTAAATGAAGCCCGCTATGAAGAGTACACCAAATAAAATATATCGCTCTCCTCCATGCAGATCCTTCAAGGCAAATCCGGTGAACAGCAGCGAACTGATCGCCTCCAGCAGAAAGGTGCTAAATATCCAACGATGCTGCTGCTGCCAGTGTATATAGCTCATGAAGAATACAATAAATGCTATATACACGATCAGACAGATCCACACAGTGGAATGGAATGGCGCCACCAGATAACGATACGAACTCATTGGTTCCGCACTGGGCACAATTATGTTCGCATAGGCCATACGTGTTGGTCTCGTGACCGCAATGGCCTCATGATATCCTTCGGCATAGGCATCGGGGCAGAGATCCACGTGGCGGGAGAGCAGTGCCCTCAGGCAATGTCCTGGCAACTCATTGGGCGGCTTTATGCCCACAAATGTGGCATTGTGAGCAGCCAGAAAGTGTCGCACAAATCGCATATAAAAACCACCATAGATTTTTTCACCTATTTCATTTTCGTAGACGATGCAACGTGGCGAATTTGTGTAGACTGCCACACGTACCGCAAAGCCATGCAAATCAATGTAGCGATTATGATTGGCCACATAACTGTTCACATTGCCCAATTGCAGTCTTACTTCCGGATACAATTGCTTCTCATATAAACGCTTATTCTGTGCATCATAAAACAACAAATTCATATAGCCCAATTCCCAGGCGAATTGCACAAATTTCAACCATATTTCAGGCATATGAAATTCCTCTTCGATTACCAGCAAAAAATCTGCGTACTGAAAGTGAAAATTTAGCCATTTAAATAGCTTTTTTGGTGGTTGCTTTACAAACAGCACAAATATCACTTTTTCGCCCATTTGTTGCATGATTTGTGTTGCATCTAAAGTTGTCTTGTTGTTTTGCGAGCTTATTATTAGCTGACTTGTGGATTTTATTTGACGTATATAGCTCAGTTCCTCTTGATATGGATTGTAGATAATGTTTGTGGTTACTTTGAGTCGCGTGTTAAGCTCATCAATGACTTGTGGCAGCTCTTCAGCTGCAACTGCAACAAGCAGCAGCACTAGAAATAATCTCACTGAAAGCCACATCTGCAAGAGATATTTTCTGGGGTTTATTTAAGGAAACTAATTTAAAATAATAAAATGTTTACCAGATGAGGAGAGAAGCTTAAGCGGAGTAATATATTATTATGTGATTTTGATTATGAATTATTTAGAGCATCTAATAAGTTAATTGCGACTATATTTAATACTCAAATTAGTATGCAGAGATAATCTCATTTAATTTCTAAAAAAAAACAAAAACACCTACAAAATATTTTTATTTTTCTGCACGGTAACCTTGGAGATCTATTAAATAATAATTTAATACAACGTCTGTTATCAGGTTTATGCCAGCTGAATAGGCTGGGTCAATTAAGGCTAAATGGCTGTTTACTGGTTCACTGATATTTGTTGATATATTCACAAAATTCTGCAATTAGCACTCGGCATAGATTGTGTATTTATTTTGTTTGTTACTCAACTCATAAATATTCCATTCTGCTGATTAAGTCAGCGGCAATTAACACCCGCTCGACAGGCAGACAGAGACGTCTACGCAACACATCCTTTTCTAGTATATATGTTATTATTATCAATTCATTTATGTTTATATTTAACTTAACAATTTTCATGCCCATGCAAAAGCACAATAGCGACAACAATATTATTCGACGCCCATATTCTATGCTCATTTTTATTTATTTTATTTAATAATTTTATTTTTGTTTGGCTTAATGTGTCAATATTTTTGCCTTCTAATTTAATGAGAACGGTGCAAAGATCGTTGTGAATAGAGCCAATCAGCATGACAGAAGTGGCGCCATTTTATGATCGGAGACGGCGATCGCAACTAAGAATAGATACAAACAATGTAGTTTTGCTCGCACTTCTTCTCTTTCTTTCATGCATGCGCACAATTGTGACCAATCAGAGAGTGGCGCTATTGTTGCTGTACTTGATGCTGATGCTGCTGTTAAGTGGGGTGCTGAATGAAGGGGGGACTGCTAATCGCTGCTGTTAAACAATTAACTGTTGGCTGTCTGATTTGTGGCGCCTGATTAACGGCTGTCATGCACTGCTAACAACTACAGTACCGGTTATGTTATGCTGCTCAATGTTAAATGCGCCCGCTGACTGCCTGCCTGCCTGCTTATGAGCCACTTGAGTAGGGTAAACGAATTAACCGCTAATAGGTGCGCAGAATTTATTTCTGCTTCTTTTCTTGTTTTCCTGTTTTATGGGAATGCTGTGCGGGTAATTTGTGTTTCAGTCAGTTTCAATTTTGGCAGTCAGTTAGTGGGTCACTGCTCCGATCTCTCAGATCTTCAGCTGGCCACTGACATCGCTTAACAGTATGTTAAACATTGCAATTAGCATCGGGTTCTGCAACGGTACATTAACATACGTTCTGTATTTGCATAGCAATTTGCTGAATGTGGGAAACCTTGACTTAATTTTTAACGATTAAAAAATCTCAGATATTCAGGTAAAACCTTAGTCTTACAATAATTATATGTTCTTAAGACATGTACTGAGGGTAAAGTATATGGATCATTAGAATATTATGACCAAAAGCGAACTTTAGATACCAGTCTCTGCTGTGCTTGCTTTCTCTACAAGTTCTACTATCTGATCTTTACTAGCTCTCTGATAGTTCTAGTATATATTATGTTTCACCCTTTCACTCATCCACTCATCCACATCCACAGATCTTCTATCAAACAACTTCTACTTATGCTATTGCAATTCTCTATCAAAATTCCTGCACATACTTAAGCAGCTGTTTAACTCTAATAAACTTCCAATTTGGCTGGCTGCAGTTCCCAGCATGACTCAGATGGAGACACGCACAGTAGTCGGAAGAGATGCTGGCGCAGGCAGCAGCGGCGCATAATTAATAAGATAAGAAATGCAGTTGGAAGAACTGAAACAACTTACAAGACACCGCCCCGAAACACCTCGGGCTGAAGGTCAAGCTAATAATGATTTAGATAATCAAAGAGAGGTGCCCCCAAAACAGGCAATGCGGCGTTGCAATGCAACCTGCCACCAAAAGCCAAGCCAACTTGGCCCGCGGCACAAACTGACAAACCAAACAAAAAACCGAGTGGCAAGTAAGTTAGGGAAGGGGGGTTAGGGGGATTGTTTGTGCCTGGCAAACGATCATAAATACGAAAGAAAAAAAAAAACAGAAGAGGAAGGGTTACGCCTATTTTTACACGCAAGCAAAGAGTCAGCATTTCCACGGAGCCGAGGAGACGAGGCAAAAATATTAAAACGATGCGACGTGACAGATTACAAAACGTTTGACACCAGCGCCAAAGCCGCCACGAACTGGCAGAAGAAGAAGAAGAAGCTGCACAAGCTGCACAAGAAGCAAAAGCAGCCACTTGCCACACGACGCGACGCGACGGCTCAGTTGTTGCAGTTGCAGTCACGAGTCCGCGTCCAGACTCAAGTTGGTAACTGGGTTCTTTGGGGCACTCTTCTTTCTGATCCTTTTGTTTTTTCTTCTGCTTTTTTTTATGGGGTCGACTTGTTTTTGGCTGCTGCGTGCGAGTAAATTGCCTTGAGGCAGCCACACTCAGCAAACGGTCTTGCAGCAGCAGCAACAAACTGTTGCAACTGCAGAGCGCGCGTCACAAATTAATTCGCTGAAGTTGCAGTTGCAGTTGCAGATCGGTATGGTTCCCACAGTAGTTGCTCCAGGGCGGATTTGCCAGGCTCAGCCTGATGCTCGAGTCTAGTGGTTCACCTGCGCCTGTGCAGCGGTGCTTCATGCACCACCTGCTCTTCCTACTCCTGCTCCTGCTCCTTATCCCATCGCCTACTGGCTCTGCGGAGGCTGCACTCGTGAGTTATGACAGACAGGCCCCGACGACTGTGTGTGGAGGCAGCAGCCAGGATTCACATTTTCAGAACTCAGAACTCAGAAAACGAGTGCCTCTTACGCTTGAGCGTGCAATTTTAATACTCTTTAATTTAGGTGTGTGTATCGGGTATATTGTATATGGATTAGTAATAATAAAAGCACAGATTTTGTGATCTCAAAAGTACATCGCATAGCTTAATGGATAGTCCATATACCCTTCAACCACTTAACAAAATATGTATTCGACTTTTCGAGAATTGCTATTTGCTGTTTACTTATTACATTTATTGATTTTATCATATTTACAGGGTATATTCTTTGTTGTCGTCTTTAGTAAATTAATAGTTATAGGTATATTTGATCTGTATTACGTATAACTTATTTTCCAGATTATTAATAATTAAATGATATTTAGTATTAAAAGAATTTAAAATGCTTAAAGGCTATTTTATATCATAAGTATTAAAGTCAATTAAGTATTAATTAACAGAAAAAATTTCACATAAATTATGCTGTTTGGCTTACAGTTTTACAGGGTATTTTATAGTTGAGTTCCCAGTTGAAATTGCTTTTTATACACTCAGTCAGCGGGGGCAACGTGCAACAGTGCAACATTGAACAGTGCAACAGGGCAAACGTGGATGAGATTTTGCGTATGCGCCGCGTAATTGACTTGGAAGTTATGAACCTTTAAATGTGGCCACTGTAGAAGGCACCACTGCATCCAACAGGGCACCAAAGCACAAAGCACCACAGCACCACAGCATCCGACTGACCACTGGCATGTAATTTTAATTTTCTCACTTGATTGCCCCGCAGCTTTAGAGTCTGCACTCATTCATATTACTGTGGATGTGGATGTGGATGAGGCGGGATCCCCATTCATGCGATTCATATTCATATATATTTATTCGTGTGGATCGCGTTTTGGTCATTCTTGGGTTCGTTATTGGTTTCGATGGACAGCTGAGTTGAGTTGATTAGCCCTTGACTTGCAGCTCATCAACTGCCAAAGTCTTGTTAAAAGATCAACTCTAGAAATGATATATCGAAATGAATTTGTATAAAGAAAATAGCTAAAGATTTCTCGTTAGTAAAGAAAGATGAGAAAGCGAGAAATTGATTTTCAATTATAATAATATTCATTTAATATTAGATCTTAACGTCTACTAAAATTATCTACTTATATTATATTATATTATTATATTATATTTATTATATTATATTTCAATAATATCAATTTTATATTCTTATTCCCTTTCTAGATTACGTCACAATTCTTGGGTGATAATTACAACAATTGCAAAACAATGCAAACATTATTCCAAATGTTGTTAAATACTCAATATGAATTTCCCATGCAAATCAGCAAATTTTGGTTTTTCAATTAAGTTGAGAATGCAAAAATCGACGATTTGCTCTGTGATCTGTGCCGTTTGTAGGAACGGATTAATATAAGGTAATTATTGCTTATTTAACGTACAATTTGAGCGTTTAAATATTAACACAAATGATTAGCAAAATCGCACAAATTCACATTTGGGGAATGTGGCACAGTGGAACAGTTTCTGTACTTTTCGAATAATTATAGAAATAACTAAAAATATCTTCTTTTTTTTTTTGATTAGTTTTTGGAGAAGTAGGGTGTTTTTTTATTGAGTATACTACTTGAAATCTATGCATAATTACCAAAAATTAAGACTAGAAATAATTTTTATATAATAATATTTTTCGAGAATTTTGAATTAGATTTCTAGTGAAAACCTTGCTTGAAATGTGCCAGCAAGCTAGCCGCATATAGATATTAAATAAGTAGATAAAAAATGCTTGGAATATTTATATTTTCTTGTCCATTTAGAGTTAGTATTTTATAATTGATAAATTTAACTTTGTTTTTTTATTGAAAACCCTACTTGAAATATGCAATTGACAAAGCAGCTTGCTTATCGATAACAACTTAATATGGCTAAAACTTCCTCAGTATTGACTGATATAATCAGAGTATTCTATTGGTCTCCTCTTGCTAAGTTTTTCGTATGGTGATTTTATGCCACAATCGGATAACACTATCTCCAAAACAAGCGCCCGATAAATTTATGTATATAAATATTGGATGCGAAATTTGTCAGGTTTGCTTGAGAGTGTTGTACAACGCATTATGTTTATTTATATGTTTTATAATTATAACTTGTTGCTATTGCCACCACGCTGCTGCTGCTTCTTATGACACTCATTGTTGTTGTTATTGTTGTTGCGGCACTTCACATGTGACCGCAAATTTGTAGCGCAAATTCCAAAAAAAAAAGACCAGAAATAAAAGCTTCATTCAATAATTTTTTGGGCTTTAAACTTGGGCTCGTCTGCGGTTCGGTTTGGTTCGGTTTGGTTCATCTTTGAGTGGGGCAGACTGATGCTGCTGCAGATGTTGTAGATGTTGTAGATGCTGTTGTTGATGTTGTAGATATGGAGGCTACGGCTTGTTGGCTCAATAAATTATGAACCCGCCTTTTTTTTTCTCTTTTTTTTTAAAGAATGCAAACACAACTCGATTGTGGGTGTCATGCGTTTTGGCCTAATGAAAATGTTTGCCTTTGCACGTCCGCCGATATGCCCGAATATCTGTATTCATTTTTGTTGGGCAAATTTATTGCGCCTCAAATTACAAATGTTGGATGGAAAAAATACAAATTTTATGTACGATTTGGTCTCTTGGCAGCCATTTAATGGCTGTGTAATGAAGCATCCCAACAAAACTCTAATGGAACTCAACTCGCGGGCGTTTCAAATGTCTTTCCATGCTAATCGTTGTTCAAACTGTCTTTATATATGGCTCTTTTTTGAGGTTTTTAATGTGACAGTTATGAAAGACATTTCTCATTTGTTTGTCGTTTGTAGGCTTCTATGTAAATTCAGTGATAATTTTCGTATTCAAAAGTGCGAACAAATTGATTTCGATAGATGTTTTTATATACTCAGCAAAAGCATAATTTATCTTATGTCTAACTTGAAAGTTAATTGCGATATATACTCATAATGAAAGAGCTACTAATAATAATTTAGTTTTTCTTTTGACAAAATAATAATATTTGTAGACGCTGCTTTTTACTAACATTAACTAATTCTAGTTAAAAGTAAGCACTAAATAATAGAATAATCACAATATGATTACAATATTACTATGTAATTGTTATAGTCATGCTGAGAACACGTTTCAATTTTGTGTTTACACTAAAATTAACACAAAAAATCTACAAGCAACAAAAAAAACGAAAGTAAAAATAAAATTGAATTTACATAAAAATTTACAAAAAAAAAAAAAAAGAAGACACAAAATTTACGTGTGTCAATTGTGGAATGTACGTTTTGAGTACTTGGCCAAAATACTTGTTGACTGTTGACTTGTTGACTTTTGGCCAATCAATAACAGGCAAGACACAAATATAGAAAACAATGACTAAAGCTGACAATTTGGCTAATTAAATGCGAGAATTCAGTTATTGTTTGTTTTGTTTTTGATTTTGGTTATTCCTTATATGTTCAGTCCGAAAGTAATGCGTAAATCTAAAAATATTTGGAAATTCCCAAACTTGACCATGTTCAGAAAGCAGAGAACAAGTTCCGTGTTCAGTTCGAACTGCATTCAATAAATCTTGATTGTTGTTTTATGTCATTTATGACATTTATGACAATTTATGCAGCTGCTGAATCAGCTAAATTGAGTAACGCCTGCAAATATCAGTAAAAGTTTGTTTGGGCCTCAAATTAACGCAGGCCCAACTGAAGGCTAAGGCCAAAGTCAAAAGGTTAATGTGTTTTTAAATGCCTTGTTAATTGACGAGCGCCAACACAGAAGGCCCACAATGTAACTTCTGAGCTCCAATAAAATTCGATTGACTTCGGTTCGATTTATATCCACAAATATCTAGTGAAATCTTAATATATTTATAATCAGAACTAATAACAAATGTATTTGTTTTATTCAAAGTGAGCTAGTTCTTTCAGTATCATTTTTATTAAGTAAATTACCTCTTGAGTTCTTTCACGTTAAAAGTCTAAAAAAAACTAGACTAAAAAAACTAGATAGATATTTTTCTAAATTATATTTTTGTTTAAAAACTAAAATACATCTTCCTATGCAAACTCTCAACATAAGCAATTTGGCATTAAAAGAAAAGATAATTAAGTTCTTCATTTGAATTAAATTTTCATTTTAAATCCTAATTTATTGTACATTTTGTTCTAATTTAAAAATATATAAAAGTCAAAGTTGTCAATATTTTTTGCTTATTTTCTTAAAGTTTCTTTATCCTAAAAGAAGTTAAGGAAAATAACTAGTTAGGTTTTTTTTATATAAATTTTAATACAACTTCTTTAATCTAATTTTTAATTTATTTAAACTTCTTTAATCTAAAATATAAGAGTAAAATTCTCTATGTAAACATTTTGGCACTATTTTCTCAAAGATTAACAAAGAAAAGATAATTAAATCGTTAATCTAAATTCATTCATTTTCATTTAAAAATTGAAGTATAACTTTTTAATTTGTTCTAAGTTTCTTTCTCACTTATAGCATGTAAAACTTATACAAGTCAAATTTGTCAACATTTTGGCATTATCTGCTTAAAGTATGTCAATCCTTGAAATGTCCTACAACTGTTTGAATTTATCAATGAATATTTCGAGTTGTCAAACACAAACCGATCCTCTCAAAAGTAATTATTTATTTATATTATCGGTGAACAACCCTCTGTCCCCTGTTCCATTCACATTATTTTTTTTTTTTTGTGCTCGTTAAAACATCTATGTGAACAGAAGTTTGCTGCTCATTATTCCGATGATCGCGATCAAGATCGGTTAACAAAAATAAAAAGAAGAAGAAAAAAAAAATACCCAATGGACCGCAACGCATAAATTAGTGTTAGAATAGAGATAGGAGGATAGGAGGGGAAGAGGAGGGGTTGTTTGATTGTCGCATGTCAAATGGGCGAACATTTTCATTAAGAGGGAAAAACACAGCGAGTGAAATGCGACAGTTGGCAAACAGCTTTCCAATAGGGGCGTTCTCGCAATTAAAGTAACGTGCTTCCCGAGAAAAGGGTTCGCCTTCTTCATTGCGCATTGTTTGTTTAATTGAATTTGCAGCTCACGACAAACCAACAAACCAACAAACAAACAAATAAATAATCATAAAAAAAGATGCGTGCGATTGCCAGCAGCGGTAAATTTCTTGCTTTTTTTGTTTTTAAATTTGACCACCATCGATTGATCATTGTTGGTTGTTAGTTGTCGGTTGGCTTACTGACCGGCGACTTGGAGAGCGATCAGCGACACCATCGGCGTTGAAAAGCCATTGCTCCAAATGCACCTCGACACCAGTTCCTTGGAACGCACAAAGCTGGCGACGGGGGGAACAAAGAGTGAAGAACTTCGTCCTCCTGCGCATATTATGCATTTCGATCTGCGTCTTTAACCAACGCCCACCGATTGCTGCGGCTTTTGCTTTTAGCTGCTCTGGCTAAATTCCATACCCTATACAAATTGTATATTGGTTTAGGCATTCATTTTGCTGCGATTTGAGTGTATATGTTAATAATATATACTAAACATATAATAGAAGTTATCTTGCCGAATAATATTTTTGTTATGCCTTAAAAATTGTTCTTTAACTTTCTATTTGAGTATTTTTTTTTAGTTTTTTTTTCACAAACTCATAAGTAATTTTTTTTTATATGGTTCTTATGAATTTGAGTTTTTTAAATATTTCTTTTCAATTTTTTATATTTTTTCTGAATAAGTATATTTCGGGGCATTACTATTGTTACAGATTTTGTTGGCACCTTTCAAGCACCTTTTAATTTTGTAAATATATGCAAAAGACTCGACATACATTTTTGAATCTATATAAGAGACATATTATTAATTTTCTTCCAGCATAAAATTAAATATATCTAAAGTATAACTATTATTTTTTTTTCGAATATTTATGCAATAATATAAATGACATTTTGTTGATTGTTTTAAGAATAAAATAGTTTTCTTATTAATTTTTATCGACAATTTATTTAACTTACTATTATTATTTACCTAAATGAGAAGCAGTCTTTATTTTGTGAAAAGAGTATTTGCTTAGTCGTTGCACTGCATTGGGTTTTGGCTCTAGTTATTATGTGTGCTGCTTTTGTTGGTTTTCGCGTTTATCAGTTGAGATCAGCCACGGATATGTCTGCGACTTGGTTTTATCCTGACTGCCTGCCTGCTTGGGCTGCCTGGGCTGCCTGGTCTGCTTGTATTCCAAGCGCTTTTCGTAATTTTTTTTTTGGGCACTGAATTTTAATTAAAATATTTCTCAGGGTTTTTAGTTGTTGTTGTTGTTGATTTTGTGCAGTTTTTAGGGACTTTTTTGGAGTACGTTTTGGGGGCCTTTATTGCTGGGGCACTCTGCATTCCGTTGAGTCGTGAGTGTGACACATTTGCATCAGATATGATGCACTAGAGTCAAAGGACAACCAACACACACACACACCACACACAGACACACACTCACTGCACATAAATCAAGTGTGAAGACCCACCGAGTGGTACACGGAAAAAGAAAAACAAGTAAATGAACTTGTCACACCTGAGACAACTGAGTAGAGAGATTGCAACACAAGGTGGCATAAACTCATAAATAGTTTAACTTGTGTTTCTTCTTCTCATTGTTCTCTGTGGCACTTAGATAGATTTCACAGTGCATTTCAATTGCGATTCGCATTTGACACGTTTTTCTCTGCCAACATCTAAATTTTCACTTTTGAGGACGCGACGTGGCGCCACAGCACCTAGTTGCGTATCCTGCTGCGCCAAAAAAAAAGGACAGCCAGACAGTCGCATACATATATATATATATATATGTACATATCCAGACCAGGCTTAACATTTTATATATATCTATTGGAATTTTCTAGTTACGCGGAATTTGAGGCGTGAGGCTAAAAAGATTTCTTGGCCAAAATTGCGGTTGGAATTTTTGGGTTTTCTCTTTGTAGGATTTTTTATTTGGGTGTATTGCTGTTGGTCTGTGAGTGTGTGTTTGGGTATGTGTGTGTGCGTTTGTGGGTGGGCGAGTTATGCAACAATTTGAATGTGTGCCAAATGGGAATTCTTACCATGGGAGCAAAGTAGCCTGAAAAGAAAATAAAATAACTAATTAAATGAGTGAAATTTGCTTAGGTTTTTTTTTTATAACAAATATAGTTATTAAATTTAGAAAATTATTAAGGTAATAAATTAAAAGAATAATATAAAAAAATATATTAATTAAATTGGCAAAATTAATTTCACAGAAACTGATTTATTATGAATCCTTATTGAGGCTTTTCTTGAAGTGTACATTTTAAAATTGACAGCATATCAAGGCGATTATATCTGGAAAATTCGATGTTGTATCTGAAATTTCAAACAAATACTACAGAAGACAACAAACAGTAAACATTTCCAAATAAAAATCATGTTTGGCTCTGTTTGGGTTTTTATAGTTTATTGTGTAATAATGAATTATAATTCAAAGTAATATTCTCACGCCCAATACTCAAAAGCCGTACTCGACACCTTATATTATATAACATAATGCAATAATATATATTGCAATTTTTTTAATTTCAACCGTCCGCTAAGTGTTTAAAAGCAACTTGAAATAACTTCAGCTTTTCATTTCCTGAACAGCTGTGTTTTTGGCGCCGTCAAGCCTTTATTTGGCTAATTAATTTTGCACAACATGACAGTTAATTTTTCTTGACGTTGTTGCAGCTTTTTTTTTTGTTTGTTGTTGTTGAATTATCGTTCTATTTAATTTATCACTGTCATTATTAGTTGCTAATTTTTTCGTCACTTCGCCAGTTAAACGTTTTCCTGAGGGTCAAACGTTTCGAGCGTAAATCCTAATTAGCGAGCGCCTAATTTGTCTATTAGTGAATCTTGCGCGAACTGCTGATGCACACCCACAACTGATATGGGCCGGAAATAACTGAAGAATTCAGTTGAATAAATATATTCACATTTTTCAGTCACATTTTATTTATTTTTTTCAATTGATTTTCAAATAATCCGCCTTTGTCACATTTGCACTGCTTGCCTAACTGCACTGCTTGTGTTAACAGCGCAGCCTACACGCTGCTGTTAATGCTAACAGTTGCAACTTGTTGGCGGCACACAACATTAGCAGATGGCCTCCGTTTAGAATTCAAATTCAATGTTGAAGTTCTACTTAGTTTTATCAATCTTAAGAATGAAATGTGCACAATTTACTAGAAAAAATTGTATAAACAAGAAAGGGAATTTACATTTCTGTGCGTGAGTGAGTTTTTGTGGTTGTCTGATAACCGGAGCTACCGAATTTTCTACCTCTTCTTTTTTTTTACCACGAATATTTTCATTCATGTCGAATACTTTGCTTTTGTTTTTAATTGAACTGATTTGCTTGAAGTTGCCTATCGCGGCGTCATTCATTTCACACAGAGAGAGGGAGGGAGACGAAAACACACCTCGGCATATATATCCAGTATCTCTTAATTGGAAATTGAGACACAAGTCAAAGTCCAATTTCAATTTTGCTGTTGTTTTTTTTCTTTATTCTTTTGTCGTACTTTACGTTAAAAAATTGACTTGCTGCTTAAACTACTAATAATTTGACAGATTGCTCTGGGACTGATTAGGCGGCTAAAAAAGAACAAAAAAACAAAGGCTTATCAGCAAAAACTAATTGCGTTGAACTTTTGAAGGCCCCACTGTCTCAGTTTGAACTGACAGAAGGTTGGGTTGGGTTCTCCCAAAAGAAGATGTTGCCAGCCAAAAAGAACATTTTGGTCTTTTGTTTGGTTTTTGTAATCATTGATTAGATTTCTGTTTAGTATCGATAAGGTTTCTCACATGTTGCTTAAGTTAATCACTGGTATGAATATATGTATATATATTTGTATATATAGTTTTTTTTTGGGTCGCCGACACCATTGATTTACAGCATGGAGTTCAATAAAAACGCCGAACACAATCGATCAACGCTGCAAACTGGACCTTGCCCAATATTATTATTATCGAATGTTTGACCAAAACCTAGCACATAATACAAATTTTTAAGATTAAATTTTATTTTTTTCACAACTACAAAATTCGATGTGCTTTTGAGTTTTTCAATTTATTTTTTCTTGCCTAGTTGCAAGTTTTTATTCTTCCAATTTAATTTCAAATCGCAATCAAACAATCAAACCAAAATATATCTGTTAGCATTTAACATGAACTGTTATCAGTGGCGTAACATGTTCGTTTGGCTGTGCCATTTTGAGTTTAACATAAACATGTTAACAGCGTGATTAGCTAACAGCGGCTGTCGATGTCTGTAGAGGCTGGCAGCGGCCGAGCATTCGTATCCGTATCTGAGTTTGTGCGCACCTTTCGTCGGTTCAAGATCGCTGCCACGGAGAGCGGATAAAAAGCAAGACAAGAATTAACCGAAACCACAACAAATGCGCTAAAAACGAAATTCAATTCGAAATAAAAGCGCTGATGCTGAACCACTAGAAAACAAAAAACAAACAAATTACACAAAGTTTTTATTACAAAAAATAAAAAAGCAACAAATAAAATTTTAAATAAAATGCCACAAAGAAAATGCAAGT
Source organism: Drosophila demipolita (assembly GCA_035042405.1). Classification (NCBI taxonomy): domain Eukaryota; kingdom Metazoa; phylum Arthropoda; class Insecta; order Diptera; family Drosophilidae; genus Drosophila; species Drosophila demipolita. Next base: position 6,722,259 of record JAWNLI010000033.1, read on the forward strand.
AAAATTCTATTGCAATTGAAAAAAGAAAGTGAAAAGTGCATTTACTTAATTCGTTCAATAACTGATTTTGTTTTAAAAATCGACTCACAAGAATATATACATATATTTTTTCAAATATATTCAAACGCAACCAGTTCAACACAAAAAATTATTTGTGTTCCCAGTGCCCAACACCAAAATCCAAAAAATAATAAACAAAAGTATCTAAAAAAATTTCCAAAAAGCTAAGAGAAATTTTTGCAAAGTATAAATCGAATAATTATAAAATTGTCGCCACAATCTTCGACAACAAAGTGTGCAATAAATACAAATAAAAATACAACTACATAATAAATATACTAATTAAACAAAGCTACACATTATTTGATTACAAATACACATCTCAAAAGCCAGCAACAACAACAAAAAACCACACAACAACCACAACAAATTAATGTACATAAAAAAGTGCTATAAAAAAACGGAAATAAAAAAATTTTAACTCGGCTTTTGTTGATTTTTTTCGCTGTGTCATATTTTTTGTTTTCGCGGCACAATTTCCATGTAAAATAATTGAATATATATATAATTATATAATATATAAATAATCACACACACACACCTACAACATAAATGCTTGCATTTGTATAACTATTGATTTCCATTCGGATTTTGAATACGTTGCAACTTTCGTCAACTTTAAATGTACCACGTTTGCAGACATTGTGAACAGAACGCACAAACCCATGTTGGATTATAATTTATACCCTTAAATTTGGGGGCTACAATGCGGCCAGAAATATACAATGTAAGTAATACATTTCTCCACTCTCATCATTATAATTAAAAATTAACGAAAGCCCATAAAACATTATCGCCTTGAAAGAATTTTTTCTAACCGATAACTGAACTTGTCTAGAATATTTTTTGAATGTGGACTAACAATTAAATAATTAAAATTATTCTTAGTATTAATGGCACAATAAATTTGAGACTTTATTATTAATGTCGTCTAACCAAGAAATCAGTTGCTCAGATCTCAGACGATTGAGATATATAAATATTTATGCATATATATATATATATATATATATATATATCGATTTCGCAGAAATGATTATAAAATTTATATATTTTTTTTAATGATTTCTAGCTAAATTTGAAAACGCATCGGTGTCTAATTTTCATTAAAAATTTATTCAAAAATTGAAAAAAATGTTGATCTCTGAAAATTCGCACCACGTGCAAAAAATAAGTTCGCTACACAATAATAAAAAATAAAACACGCCATTTCCAAGTCCAATCATAACCAAGAAATAATACAAAGCATTGAAAAAGCACAAACTGTGGCAGGGGCAGGGGCAGGGGAAGCATGCTGACCTGCATGGAGTCCCTTTGCCTTCAAATAAATATATCCATTTCACACACACACACATGCAATTTATTTTCCCATTTATCATGCCACAAGTAATTTCACTTAAAAAACAATTTTCAAACACACATTAAAAAAACACAATTTTTATTTGTTGTTACCCAAAACGAGAAATATGAAAGAAAAAAATATGAGAAAAGGAATAAAAAAAACGTGAAAACGGGCAGCAAACGTGGCAATAATTGCTATTTATAACTTGTTATGGCACCAACACATGCAAAATGCCAGGACAAATCCTGACTGCCTCTTCTCTCTCCCCCCCTTCTCTCTCTCTTGTGTGTGTGCACAACCCCTTTTGAAAAGCATGAAAAAGTTTTGCAGCAAAGGGTCGCCGCTTGTGTCGTGTCCTGATCTCAGGACATTTACCTGAGTTATAAATCAATTGCAGCAACTCAAACTCAAACTGAAACTCAAACTAAAAAAACTCAAAACTGAAAACTAAAATCTGAAACTGAAACTGAAACAGAAACAGCAACCCCTGCGTTAAAAAAAACGCTCGTCGATTAATCAGCTTAAAAAACATGCAAACAAAAACGCGACATATTCAAAAGAATTTTTAGAATAACCCAATAAAAAAAAAATACGTTTACAATCCCCACCACCAACACCTCCCCCGACCTCTTCACACTCAGGCGACAAATGCATTACAAAGCATAAAAAAAATTGAAAAGTCAAACAAAAACTTATTTTGGTAGGTTGAAGTTGGGTGGAATTGATAAGCGTCTTCGCTTCTTTCATAAAAATAGACAATATTTGATTTGAGCTGTGAGTTTCGAGTTTATTTTTTTTATTAATTAAAGGGAAATACACACAGATAAAAAAAAAAGAAGAACAGACACTTACGCATTTAAAAAAAAACCCACTGTTGTAAAACTCGAGGACAATCTTAAAGTGCTTTAATTCTCTGCTTTTTGTATATAATTTGTTTTTCTTTTTTTTTGTTTTCTGATAAGCAAAAGTCTTTTTTTATGGCACCTTTAACTGATGTAGATCAATGCTTAACTGCGGTAGCAAATTTCTATCTTGGCTGAAAGTTAGACTGACCCTTTGCAGTAATTACTTTTGAGAATTATTTATTTATCTTAAATAAAAAAATATATATACAATTTACTTTAAAGTCATATTTTGATTTTATTTGCTAATTTGTTAGAGCACAATGAATACTAGTCAATTAATTTAAAAAAGTTCTCAAATTCAAAAAGATTTTTGAGATATTAATTTACATTGGTTGCAATAATTTCTCAAACATTTCTCATTATTAACTATATGTTTTCAGTTCTCAAAACTTGAGAGATGCTTAATTTTCTACATTCCAATCTCAACGACTTCATTATCAAGTCTACAAATATTGAAAACAACATTTTACTAGCAAACCTTTTTTTTCCCAGCATGTTTGTTAAATATTTTTCGACTAGATTAAAGTTAGCATTATTTTTTTTTTTGAGTCTAGAATACTTAAAACTGATTGGGGCTATATTAAAATTTATGATCCCGATAGAACCTCAATTGCAAATAGCTCTTTGGCGTAAATACTTATATGACTTGGCACATATTTGAGTAGCTTTGATTATTGCAATCAGCAAATGGAAATAAAATTTATATATTATCAAAAGAAAGAATTTTATTTAACTTTTACAACAAAGTTTCTGTCTCCTTTTAGAGTCCGACTGCACTTTGTGCGTTGTCAGTTTGTCTGTCTGACATTTTGTCTGTCTGGCCATGTGTCAGTTTTATCCATTTGTCTGTTAATGAAATGCCGATTGGCTAAAAGCTTTATGCTTTAAGGGTGCGGCATTTACTTGACTTCTTGACTACTTGACTACTTGACTACTCGACTAAGTCGAGGGTTTCTCAAACAGCAAACAACAATCTCATCATCGACATCATCGTCATTACAACTCATAATGATAAATGCTTATTTGATAAGTAAAAAAAAAACAGACAAAAAATACATGCACTAAGCAAATGACTAAAATGAATATTTTGAATCAAAAATGCATATTAAGTCAACTTAGGCAAATTTGAACTTAACCTGGTTCCTCTAAGAATCACATTTACGTCACATAATGTGGAAGATACTCTGCGCCTTTTGGCGCATTCAATTGCCTAGTTTAAGTGTAATTTTTGTATTTTTGTATTTTTTATTTTTCGGTTGTTGCACTTTTAAACGTGTCATGTATTCAATTTGAATAGTTCCATGTGCCCCAGGCAAGATTTATGTAAATCATCTACCTGTCGCCAACTTTCAAGTAGTGCACAAAAAAACACAAGTCACAATTCACACAAATATTGCTGGCTGGCAGCAACAACAAATCGTTGGCGGCGCTGCTTGAAAATATAATAAATAAATATAAATATGGTACACACACACACACACACACACAAACACACACACATACATAATGAAAAATGTCACTTCAAGTTTTATAATTAGGTTGCGCGCGGGTGGCAAAAAAAGCTGAAAAAAATCTGGACGGCGGGGATCAAGCAGAAGAAAGGGTTTGCAGGTGGGCAGATTTTTTTTTGCGGCATGATTTGTGAGTGAAAACTAAAAACGCGATTTTTTGCCACATATTTTTTTTGTGACAAAAAAATGGCGTTTGTTGCAGGAAGACTTGAGTTGAAAGCAGTGAAGCAGTTGGCGATTGTCACGTTTTGCATACATATCAAATCGCTGATGCTTCAAATTGCATATATATATTTATTTATATATGGAGCATATATATGATGACTTCAACAGGCACAATCCAGTGACTCATTTGATCTATAAATAAGCTCGACTCAACCCAAAATCATGACTTGCCATTATTCAATGCCTTTTTTTATGCCTAATGTTTTTTTTATTAATAGCTGCGCTATTTTTGTGCACGCTTTTGCAATTATTTAGATCGCAACCAGTTACCAAAAAAAAAAAATAATATTTGATTTATATTGCATATTGTGGTCTTATGTCTCAATGTGTTTTTATTAATGCCTTAAACTCCAATGTCAATTGGTTTTTGGCTTAACGTATTTGGACTAATCCCAAAGCAAATTTCCATATATATATATATATATATATATATAGATAAAGCTGCGTAAACCCTTACAACTTCAGCGCTTTGCAATTCAAAACAAACTTTTCCGCCTACTCTCTGAGGGGGTTAAGGTGGTCAGGTGGGGGTGGTGTTTGTAGTAGCGCCGTTTTTTGTTTTTTTATCTTATCGAAAAAGCGTTCAAGAAATATACTGTAGACATTATCGACATTATTATTACTACACGCTGCTTGATACTAACAACAATTAAAAGAAAAATAAATAATAATAATAACAAAATTTACCAGAAAAACCATAATAAAAAATATATATTCATAATTTGTCTGTGTATTTTCAACAAGAATTAAAACAACGACGCTCAAGTGTTGATTGTTTAGATTTCTGCCAAAAGTTTGGAATTTATGTATATATATATATGTACTATATTTATCAGATATTTATGTCTACGATTCGACTTTTGCTAGCATTTTGCTTATTGCGTGAAATTTACTACGATTTGTTTGAGTTTTACTACGCTGCGAGTGGTTTTACTTGATTAATGCGTTTGCGTTGCTGATAAAAAACAATTGAAATATTTCAAATGTGCGACAGAGACAGCTAGCTAATGCGCTTGTAACAGAGAGAGAGAGAGAGAGAGAGAGAGAGAGAGAGTGAGAGTTGGAGGGGGAAGAGCGCAGCAGATAAATGCAAGCCAAAGTCAAAAAATACGTGGCTCTCCACAATTGTTCAATATATGCAAATATTTGCATTACACATTACCAAGTCGAGGGCTAAAATACCTTCATAAACCCCTCTGCCCCTCCTCGCCCTCTCTCGTCACTCTGACAGCGTCTCTGCTGAAGACAGCTGCATAGGGCCAAAAGCGAGTTGTTGTTGCAGTTGTTGTTGTTGTTGCACCTGACCTACAATGTGCCGCGTTCGTTGTTGTCTCTTCTCTGTTGTGTTAAACAACAAGCACACCCACTTTATACACACACACGCACACCCACTTGAGTGCGCATGATCACAAGATCGTTTCATTTTGTTGGATTGCAAAATCCAAACAGCGCTAAACAACCCAAAAGTGTTTTAACACATTTGGTTGAAAATTAGAAAGTTACGCGCTTCTTTTCATTTATATATGCATTTATATATATATATATATATACATATAAATATATTAGAAGTGTATATTATATAAATGCCTGGTACAGCAACAACTTAATTGAACTCTTTTTTTTTTGTAATTTGTCTATAATCATATTAAATACTTAATAATTGAGTCGCTCAACTTAAATAGACACCATTTGTCACCTCTACAAATCGATTGGAATTTTGATTGCTATTTTTTAGTGCATTCCATTTTTGTATGTTGAAGTTTGTCTTTTTTTTATTTTTACCTGCAACTTGTCGGCGTCTTTTGCTTCTTCTGATGTTATTGCTGCTGCTGATATTGCTGCTGCTGTTGTTGCTGCTGTTGCTGCTGTTGATGTTGCTGCTGTTATTGCTGCTTCTTCTGTGCAATATTTCAATATTGACTTATTGGGAAAGTTGCGCGCTTGCCCAACAGCCACAAATAAATACGTTTGGAGTTTGAGGCGCCGACTACTTGCCACTTAAGTAGTACCTAGCCTCACTCTCTCTCTCTCTCTCTCTCTCTCTCTCTCTATCTATTTCTATCTCTGCTGGCTTATCACTCGCTTACCCAACCCTCTCTCAAACGTAGCAAGCCGCTTATCACCCAAAGCAGCTGTGTCCCACAGCCTCTGCTTAATATTAATAATAAAAAAAAATCGCATTAGATACAAGCCCTGTTTCTCTAGGCAGCTCTCTCTCACTCTCACTCACACTCCCTCTCTGTCTATCTCTTTCTCCCTCTTAGCTCAATTGTCGCCGTGTTATTTTCACGCTTATTTGAGAATTATGCAGGCCACATTCCAGCAGAGGTTTAGCCCTGCTAATGAGCTCAGATTTGTGCAAGGGCACGTCGCAGAGCAGAGGCTCAAGCACTAAGCACATCTCCCATTCTCCCTTTCTCTCCTTCTCTCTCTCCAAATAATTCGCATGTGTTGAGTAGTCAGATACTTAGATACATCGCTACTTGGCTACTAACAGATACGGCAACATGCATTAACTTATCGCTGGAGTTGACTGAACTCGACTGTTATTGTCTTTCTGTCTGCCTGTCTGTCTGTTTGTCGGTCTGTCTGTTTGCCTGCCTCTTTTGTTGCTAATTATAAATGCTGTTTTTCATATTTGGGGCGTTTCTACAAGTTCAAGTGCCACATTCCCGATAATTATAATATTTCATCGCACAACTGAGCTGAGTTTAGTTTCCGAGTAATGCGAAAAGTATGCTAAGATTTTGCTAAAAAAAAACTCAATGTATTTTAGCTTGTTTTTTAATAGTTGGCAGTTGCCATGTTTTTGCTCGTTAATAGCCATTTTATATAAATATTTTCACATAAAATATGCAGTACAAAAAAGAAAAACACAAAAACTGCTGGCAACTGTCGAAAGTCAGAGCAGAGCCCAAAGCGCAATGTTTCCCTTTTGGAACTTCATTAAGGGGCACGTCCCTAAACATATTACACAGGACATGCAACAACAACAGCAACAACAACAACGACAATCAGGCAAAAGTTGCAATTGCAGCCGGCTTAGAAGGGTAAACAATTGTGGGTTGAGAGGGGGTTGACTGAGCATACAACACAAACTGAAGCAGTGGCAACAAAAAAAAAGTAAAGCAAAAAAAAGGAGTAAAAAAATAAAAAGCGCAAGGTGGATGATGCAAGAGGAGTATTAAATAACGGTGAAGTTACAACCCCTAAAACAAAAGTAAACGAAAATTGCATTAAGTGCATGGCAGCAAACGAGGTAAGCCGACAGGGGGAAGGCAGCAGCAGCAGCAGCAGGGGTATCAGTGCATTAGGGTGACCATCACATAATCATAATAATCATCATAATCATCATGATGATGACGATGATGATGATCGTTATACGCACAATTGACAGCAGGAAATTTCACACTTGGCCACAAAACACGTGGCAGGAAACAGAAGAAGGGATTGCTGCTACCAGTAATTGTTATGAAGCGATTACATGATTGATGAGAGAGAGAGAGAGAGAGAGAGAGAGGGGTAAAGAGAAAGGGAAAAGAGAAAGAGAATGTGCCATTGCACGTGGCACTTAACCAAACAAGGATTGATTGCCTCGTCCTCAGACACCTTTTTTTTTTGTTTATTTTTTGGCACTTTCCCTTATCACAAATCTTGACCCCCCAATTCAGTTTGGGCAACTACTTTTTTATGGCCTAATCTAATCACTGTCGCATTCCTGCGAGCATACTTAAGTAGCTCCAGTTGTTTACTAACTAATTTATTACTTACCACTTCATGGTCAAAGTTTATCAAGTTTATAATTCAATTCTATGCATAACACGTGTTGGCCAAAAAAAAGAAGAGGTAAATAACAATGCGTAGAAAACGTGTTTATTAATTGTGAGTTTAATGAAATTAGATGTAATCTTGTCTAGCCGATCAAACTTTGACTCTTTATTTTTGACACTCTTAATTTGATTTCGATTTATGCCGTCATATTGTGATTTGCATTCTTGGAAACGCGTACTAATTGCGAACAAGCAAAAATCTTAGCTTTCGATAAGATTGCCCAAATGTCGTCAGTTGCCCCTCAAGTGTTGTGCAGTTGAGCAATTGAGATACACGCGGAACTACGCATATTAAATAAATAGCTGATTTTAAACAGTTGATAGAAACGATAATTAGCTGATTTTAGAAGACTGGCAGATTTCAAATCGGAGATCAAAGGGCGCCTTTGTATTAATGATAGCGTAGCATATAAAGAAACTTTAGCAAAAATGTGTGGCAAAGTCTTTTACTTTTCTTTAAGTGTATGCATTTAAGCTGCATGTGTCGACTCGTGGTGGTCCTGGCAATCGCTCAGCGAATGCAGGCACGTTCCTGTGTCCAAATTCCTTCTCAATTGCCGTAAAAACTTATAAAATAGTTGAAAAATGCCAACAAAAAAAATAAACAAAACGAAAGAAAGAAATAAAAAAGTAAATTGAATGAAAAGAAGTAAAAACTGTTCAATATGCAAAGCACATGGGACCGACAACAACAACAACAACAACAACAACAACTGACTGGGAACTGTGAACAGGGACAACTTCGTCTCTATTGCGTCAGACACAACAACAACACACACAATCAGAATCAGAATCATGCCAGACTTGTGAAGGAATGAAATGGAAAGAAATAGAAAAAAAAAACTTAACTCAAGTTCAGTTTTGGGCGTCTGCCGCATTTTGTGTGCTGTTCTTTCTGTGCTTCTGTCTGCATACCAAAAAGGTAATTATGAAAAGCATTGTAAAGGAAACAAAAGTAAAGCACAGCACAGAAGTAATATCAAATTACATACATGGGAAATATGTATGTGGCTGCATAGAGACAACGCAACAGCAACAACAACAACAGCCATCTGAAATAAAGAATAGAAAAGAAGAATACGCGTAGAATACAAGAACAACAACAATAACAACAGCGACAACCGTTTGAAAAGTGCGGTTTGCACAACGGGTCACAATACCCAAGCCAAAGCAGCATTATTAACTGTGCTTTTGTTGTGTGCATTAGCAACAGCAACTGGCCTGTGCTTGGTTTCCATTTCAGTTTCAATTCGAGAGAAAAAGTCTGTGGCGCTATAGGGTTAATAACGTAAACTTAACGGCGGAATTTTAAATTAGACGGATCACTCATGAGTCCTAAAGTACTATAAATACACTTTAAATTTTCAAATATTCAAATTCAAGCACTATTAAATTAATGCTAAATTTTAAACAAAATTTAGTGAATAAAAAAATTTTTAAATAACTACAAAAATGCTAAAGTTATTAAGAATTTATTGCAAATAATCGAAATTGCATTTTTAAGCTGCCGTTGAAATTCGAGTTTGTCTACATCAAAATTATATCGAATGCCAGCTAAACACAAATTGAAGAACAGCAACAAAAAAAAAAGGCTAAAAAAACATAAACATAGCGCATTAAATTGCTTGGCTAAGCGAATTTTGAACACGAGCAGAAAAGTCAAATTGTGCGAATACATTTTAAAGATGCCATTTGTTGGGCTTATTTGAGTTTTATTTTTTCTTTTCCCCCTGGTTTTTTTATTGTCTGCTGTGAAATTGAAAAATGATGATAAAAATCGAAGACTTTGCCTGGGCTACTAAATTAAACTACTCCCAAATTGGGTTTGGGGATTTGGGGCGACTGCCTACTGTGAACGCTAAATTGGGCACTGTATAATTTGCACATGTGGCCGGGGGACGATTTGCGGCTTGAATTGGGCTGTGCCACAACTCAGGTTTGTGGTTTATTTTTTGTGTTCTGATTTTTTTTTTTTTTTATATGTATATATTTATTTCGATGGTCTCTCTTGTATTGATTTCTTGTGCACTTTCGAGCCGCCTTTTGTTGCTATTGTGGCCTCTGCGCGATTTTCACTTTTCAAAAGCAAAAGTGGCAGCAAAAAAAAAAAAAATGCAAAGAGAATAAGAATAAGAATGAGAACAAGAAGAAGAAGCAAAAGCACGAGAACTGAACAGAGGAGACCTTCGAACCTTAAGAAACTACCCTTCGAGCATTTGACTGCCCCCCCCCCCCTTCCCATCCCCTCTCCCACTCTGTACCGCTCTCTCTTTCTTTCTCTAAGCTGAAATCAATGACCTTTTGGCTGGGCCGCAGTCTCTGCCAAAGGGGATTAGTAGTCGCCTGAAACAAAATATATATATATATGCACTAAAAATATAAGTATGGTATACATATATATATATATATATATATTTTTTTTTTTTGTGTATATATTGTATATAGCGATCCAATCGATAGGCACGACAATAACAGAAAACATTTTTTTCTTGGGCTTTTTCCATAACCATTGACATTGAGCCCGAGCAAAAAATGCTGCTGTTCAGTACTCGATACTCGCACTCGTATTCATGAATACTACTCATATGAATACTACTCGTGAATACTACTCAAAAGGTAGCAGTTCATCTTGGTTTGTTTTTTTTTTATTATTATATATATTGAGGCTTTTGTTTAAAGAGCGCACGATCGTGCAATGAAATGAAATGACTTAATTGTTGTTTTCAGCTTCCCCAATTCCCAGCACCGAGACGGAAGTTGTACTCCACCAAGCGAGAAAAAAATAAAATATGAAGAAAAAAACCACAACTGAAAAACAAAACAAATCAATAAAATAAATAAGAATCATTAATAATCTGTGTGATTTATGCTAATTTTTTGTTGTTGTTGCCGTATAACATTTTATTTATAGTAGATATCGTAAGTCTCTCTCTCTCTCTCTATACATATATATATAACAATTATTTACACATATTTTTGAGTTTGATATTCATTATTCGTTTCCCTATATTTGCAGGTTACTACAGTTCATGCTGCTCAATGCCAGGATTATTTTTATACTGATGGTAAGCTTAAAGCAAAACCCAATTAGATGTTAGCTTAAAGGGTATCTATAAATATAAAATTTACTATTCGCTTCTAAATGATAAAAGACAAAAGATAATAATTTTTATCAGATTTTTATAGTTTATAGGGTAACTGTTGGTCGGAAAACTGTTTGCTATGCTTTCACTCATTGTATTTGTACTTTAATTAAATGCCAAGAATCTGTTGCCAATGACATGACAAAATTGCAAGTTTTTATCGCAGATATAAATTGATAATGGGCGTGTTCATATTATTTTATGAATAGATCGGATTGCTTTGATTGATTTACGAGACGCGTTGGGAGGTGTAAATATATATTTTGCATTTCTATGACTTGACATGCTGCAATCAATATGAATATTTATATTCGATTAGCACTCGGTTAAAATAACACACAAATACAGAATTACAGCTGCTGAAATCAGATCTAGAAAAATCATGGCACATCTGATTTGTTTTTTTTTTTTTTTTTAGAGAGAAATCGATCCTATCAACAGCTCATTGAACAAACTGTTAATATCTGTTATGGTTTTTTTTCTCTTTTTTTTGTGGCCATTTGATATGAAATTGCTTCAAAAAGTCTGTTGTGACAGTTGTTGTTTTTGTTGTTGTCATTGTTTTCAGCACTCCAAATAATTATCATAAAAAAATCCGTATTTATATATCAATATGTCTCTGTGCATAGTGTTTCTTGCCGTTTGATTATTATAACAAGATCGAGTGTGTAATCACAAGTCAAGTGCATGGGGAGTAGGGTAAGTGGGTTGGTGCAAGGGGGCGGGAGGGGAGGGTGTCCGATATCTGAGGCGGTTTTGTGTACATTGGAGTGGCTTCGTCTGCTTTTGGAATCTGCTGCTTGGGCCACTCACTACTGACTCAGGGTCTGACCAGATCGCCACTTGAGTCGAGCGCAACATAGTAATAAAAATAAAAAAAATAATAATTATTATTACTATTACACACACACACACACACACTCAAGCACACACACGCGCGCACACACACACACACACACAGAAAAACGTCATTGAACTATGGAAAAAGGTCGCACGTCAAAAAAGCTGAAAACTGAAAAATAACAAAAACAAAACTAAAAAAAAAAACCAAACCAAAAACAATTTTTATGAGTAGCATAAACAGAAGAAGGAGAAGCAGCAGCTCCCCCAAACAGAAAGTTAAAGAGTGCTGAAGTCGATGAGGTTGGTACGTTCAGCTGGAGGGGGTGGGGGGGGGGGGCATATGAAAAATAAACTGACACTTTTTGGTTATATTGCAGTTTGATCTTGTGTCAACTTGAAGAATGATGAAATGCTGACAGGCAGTCACAAAAAAAAACAACATACAAATAAAGCTAAGGAATTTTCAACAAGTGTCTGTCCCGAAATGGGGGGGGGGGGGGCGGTGTGCGGGGAGTTGGAAGCGTGTGTCTTGGAGTAGACTTGGGTCAATTTGTTTTGGCTTGAGCACATTCGCACTTGGTAATTACGAGTCCATCATTCAAAATGCTTAAGTCACTTTTAAGCCAGGCGCTTTGGCTGCACATATTTTTAGATACTACACCAAAAATAACTGTGCTCCATTACCATGCCACTGGCAGTAGTGCCGTGTGGCAAGCGCCATGCCAAAACCAGCTTGTAGATATCACAAATAATTATCTGAAATTTTGTTGTTTTGCTGACTGCGCATATTTTGCTGGTCATATATCAATTTTGCCATATCGAAAGCAGCCCAAAAAATTGGTAACGAAAAAAAGAATGAGAAAAAAAAACGTGTGTTTAACAGCCACTTAGGGGCAGACACGTGTTCCACACACACACACACACACACACGCTGTGATTAGAGGTCAGCTTAAAGGGTTTGTTAGCCAGATTTGATTGATGATCCTCTGCAGATAAGCAACTCAATTTTATCGACTGATTTCCACTTGTCAACACAGTGAAAAACTTTGAAATCTGTTTGGTCAGTTGACAATTTAGTGGATATAAAATAGATGGAAAGTTGAGGGGAATATTAATAAATAAATTACACACACACACGCACACTCTCTCGCTCCCTTTTTTGCATATATTGATTAGTATGCAGTTTGTTGCCACGCTGTGTGGCAGCTGCGTCGCTCCTCCACAGAGTTTATGTGGCAACAATGTGCAGGATTAGCTGATGAACCATTCACAAAACCAATTTGCTATCGACTAGCCGCTTTTAATGTTCACTGCTGCTGCTCAACTTTGACCATAAAATGCAAAAAAAAAAAAAAACAACAAACTTGCGGCATTTTGTGTCGCATGTGTGTGTGTGTGTGTGTGTGGCACAGCTTCAGAGTCGAGTCTTTACCATATTAATGCCAATTTATGGCCAGGATTAAGGCAGTTCGCTGGGTGTTTTTTGAAAGTAAAACCCTATAATACGCTTACTAAATACTCTGTTTTTTTTTAGTAATACCCTATAATTTTTATTTGCTTTTTTTTTAGGTAATGCTTGCTTTTGTGAGTGCAACATGTGCAAAGAAAACGGACGAATACATTTTGACTTTGAAGAGCCACAACAATATGGCGCTGAATATAAATGGGCATGGTCGGGTGTCCGCCGAGGAGATATGGCAAGCACGTAAGTACAGTTAAAAACCTATATCACTACTATATATCATCACTACTATATATGCACAGTTATCTGTAGATGGAGGAGGAGTTGCGGGTCAAATGGTATTTAAATTGAATTGGCATTTATTTTGAACTCGGGGCGCGCGTCTGTCTGTGCATATTGTGGGCTTAATTAAATTATTGGTAATTTAATATTTGATTGATGTTATGTGGCCCGCCATTGAGCGCCAGTTACACACACACACACACACACACACACACACAGACAGTCAGTTAGACAGCTTGCGGTTTCATATCGCAGACCTTGCTTTATTTCTTCTTTCAATTTATTTAAATTCATGCGGTTTGTTACCCGTTCTACCCCCCCCCCCCACACCACATTGCCAATCATTTTTTCCGCTCGATCAGTTTGACTTGGTTTGGCTCAGTGGGTGAAGTTCAGGAGCATCGCCGTCGTGGTGCACCCACAAATAGGTTGATCTCTAAGCGAGAGCGACAATGACAGCATCCATCAGCAATCAATGAGCGTGAGAAGATCCAGCTGAATGAACTGCATATATATATATATATATGAAGATATAAGGCCAGAGCATAAGACTGGTTAACTATAGAGTTATGGCCATAAATCTGAACGAACTAAAATAAATTAAATTAATATCATTTTAAAGTTGGCCAGCTTCGATTGGGGATCATTGACAGCCGCTTGACAAAGTTCACAACTCATAAATTACATACATAAGACAGAGATAGATATACAAAAAAAGAAAGAGTGTGAGAGAGAGGGGGAGACGTGTGGCAGCAGGCGCCAGTAGTCAGTTTTTTAGTTTTGATATTTTATCTTATCTTAAAATAGCTCATTTTGTTTTTTGGTTTTCTTTCGAAGGGCGTTTTTTATATTTTGGGCTTAAACTCAGTGAAAACCTTGACAACCTCTGCCAATTTTCATAGATTTCTGTTGCTAAAAAAAAACCAAAAAAAAAATAAAATTCACTGCAAGATGCAGTGCCACAATTAAAGAGTCTCAGCAAGAAACAGTTAAAAAAAAAAAAAACACAGAAATTATTAATTAGTTGTTTTCTGTGGCAGAAGAAAGAAGTTCAACGACTGTTGAAGAATGGCTCTTTTTTTTTTATTTATTGGCTGATTGGCGCAGCTTGATAAGAACTCTGCTCATTAGTTGACTGATTGACTAACGGACTGACTGATTGACTGACTGATTGTCGTGTGGAACTGTTAACTGGAAACGGGGAACTGAGAACTGTGTCTGCTGCTGCCCCTTGGCTAATCAAACCTTTCAGAACTTTATCGAAAACCTTTCAATTAATTGGGTTATCTATGCGCGCTGAAGTGTGAGGCGACTACCCCACCCCCCCCCACCCCCCCCGCTCAAACACCTATAAATATTTATTTAAGAAGTAACTGTTTGTTTGCCTATAATTAATTAAAATTTGATTTGGTTCCATTGCATTTGATAGAATCCTTCACAATGGACATGGTTGGCGATGTACTCAGCACGGATTTCAAAATCACCATCTATGCCAAGGATGTGGACTACTATTTGTGCTTTGCCCAAGGCAGACTTGTTGGAAGGGTGAGCATTGATTAATATATTTATTTATATTCTTTTGAATTTATCGATATCTCAAAGATAGCATTGTTGAGCAAGCAAATGAAAAAAATAGTAATAAATAGTTGAATTCTGTTGAGTAAAAAATAAAAACAAATTTAACGCATGAGATTATTATTTTGTTATAAAAAGTAAAGTACTAATTAAAAATAGAAATAACTAAGAAAAAAACTATCTCTGCCACTTGACTAATTTTCAACTTTATCTTTTTTTTTTGATCTTGTTTCTTTTTTTTGTTGGTACGTTTAGAGAAACGCCACAAACGATTGCCACTTCAGGGAGACATTGCTCCTGGGCTACTATCAGTATGCGAATGCCTACAACGAGGTGCTGCGAGTGGGCATCAAGCGGAACTTTCGCCCGATCGGGCCTAGGGATATGCAGAGATCGCATCGCATGCGCAATGCATGTTTCCAGTTCAATCGTTTGAGGACGGAGCATGTGCAGCACAATATTGACCAGTTGGCCAAGGGCAAGCACAGCACAGCGATGCAGAAGAAGAATATGTCTACAACAACCACATCTACATCGACAACAACGACGACAACAACAACAACAACAACCACAACAACAACAACAACTACAACAACGCCCAGACCAGTGACGGTGCCAAAACGTGGACGTGGCAAACCAATGCGTCGCCAGCAGCAACACAAGCCAGCAACAACAACAACAACAACAACAACAAACAACACAAGTATTAATAGCAATAGTTCAACCAACAATAACAACAACAACAACAATAGCAACAACAACAATAACAACAACAGCCTTAAGTATTATAAGCCAGACGAGGATGCGCTGCGCGAGGAGAAGATCCTGAAACGCAATCATCTGCGACACCAGCGACAACATCACCGGCTACAGCAGCAACGTCAGCATCAGCAGCAGCAGCAGCAACAGCAGCGTCATCACAATGCTGTTGGCGCCATGCAAAAGCCGAAGCCGCAACCGAAAAACCTCGTGTTGCGTCATCACCATAACAACAACAACAACAACAATGCCACATCCCGTTGGCGAAAGGGACGCAGACACATGCAGCGACGCCGGCAACAATTGCGGGAGCAGCAGCAGCAGCAAGAGGAGGCGGAGGAAGAGGAGGAACGACAGCGACGACAACAACACTCGGGCGATCAGCTGCCCACAGCCTCATCCTCGTCCTCCTCGTCGTACACAGCAGCATCGACAGCGCTGACAGCGACGGCTTCGTTGGCGCCGTCAGCACTCAATTTGTGTGCCATATTAGCGGCGAGTGGTTGCAAGCGTGGCAGGCGGAAACGTGCAGCGGCGACAAGTGGTGGAGCTGATATGGATATGCAGCTGGTGGAGACGCCCTCAAAGCAGCAGCAGCAGCAGCAGCAGCAACAGCAGCAGCAGCTGCAACAGCAACAGAAGCAGCTGCAGCAACAACAGGAGCAGCAGCAGCAGCAGCAGCAGCAGCAGCAGCAGCAGGCACAGGGTGCACAGGGTGCGCAACAACAAAATGAATACTCAAACGCCTATGTTAATAGTAATTTAAATTTAAACTTAATACCTAAACAACAACAACAACAAAAACTAAATATAGCATTTAATTTAATTAGTAATAGCCATAGTAATGTTAATAAAGCAATACCTGCCTTGCCAAAAAACTACAACTACTTGTACAGTAACGAGCATTATAATATGAATAATAATAATAATATGAATACTAAAAGTAGCACGACTGATTCTAGTAGTTTAGCAACTAGCACTAAGTTTGATAGTCCAAATAGCCATAGCAATAGCAATAGCAATAGCCATAGCAATATCAATAG
This sequence comes from Drosophila demipolita, assembly GCA_035042405.1. NCBI lineage: Eukaryota > Metazoa > Arthropoda > Insecta > Diptera > Drosophilidae > Drosophila > Drosophila demipolita. The sequence goes on from JAWNLI010000033.1 coordinate 6,739,239, forward strand.
CAATAGCAATAGCAATAGCTTGAGAAGGAGTGGTAACAATTATTTCAATGATAACATTGACAATAATCTTAAGCAATTAAAAAACGATCGAATTGAAAGCAGCAGCAGCAGCAGCAGCGCAGCTGTACCAACTGTTGCTGCAACGAGTACGGCAACAGTTGCTGTTGTTGTTGCGCCCAATCGCCATCATATTGTTGAGCAAAATATAAGCGACGATAGCCATAGCAACAACAACAACAACGATGATAGCCAAAAAGAAGACAACTATTTCACAGGCCTGGAATTGCAACAGTTGCAGCAGCGACAACAACAACAGCAGCAACAACAGCAACATGAGCAGCAGCAGCAGCAGCAACAACAACAACCTAATATTAATTATTATAATGCAAATATGAATGTTGTTAATGATAATGCGGGGCTGCAGCCCAATCATAACCATAATAGTAATTATAATGAGCAATTTGCGAATGACGATGAAACGATACGAATTCAAAATAAATATGAAACACATATAGTACAATACAAACCTGACGTATTCATTTAACAACCGATCAAAAGGGGGGGCAACATGCTAAAGGGGAATTTATGAAAATGTGATTTTTTAAAAAAAAATAGGTCCAGCAGAAGAAGAATTGTGCAAAGAACATGCGCCAGGGCGAACTCTATTGAAATGCATTCCAGGTTTATGGGATCAAAAATGTGGAGTTCTTTAACTAAACTGGCTAAGATAGATCATTTGACACAGGACTCGTCAAGATCCTCTTTGGTTTATTCAATTCGGCAGGCTAAGGACTATCTGCGATTCAAGCGAAATCCGGATAGTCCTAGAAATGGCCAAGTTACGTCTGATTTTACGCATTATTAATTTAAAATTGCTGAAAATGTTTGAGCGCTAATTGAAATGCATTTTTTAAGCAAACTCAAAAATATGCGTTCTTCCAATATCTTTTTGAAAACAAATGAGCTAGGTCCAAAAAACGAATGTCTTTTTTACAAAAATACATCGGCCAAATCTTTACAGATTGTTGATGAGCCTCTTGTGTTAGAATCGGAAGGAGAACTTCTGCCAAACTGCAGAATTATAAGGTCATCAAAGAACGCAAAAACTGGTCAAAATTTCCATGTATTGCAAATAGAGAAATAGAAACTACCAACCCAATATGGATATCCTGTCGCCAGTTGGTAGACTTGTTCAAGATAAATGGTTTAGCAAATAAACAGGATTGCCAAATACTATAGGAACAGACTGATCCGATCTATGTTCATCCAGATTTTAGATTCTAATCGATTATGATTCATCTTTGTTTGCCAACAATCGAGATTGCATTGCATTTTAAGGTTATCTGCAAAACCGGATACATCCATATCGTAGAGCAGAGTTTGAGTCAACGGAATTCCAAGTGTCGCTTATATCAAAAGCGTAATATGAAAATCGTGTAACAATTGATAAGAATCTCAAACAATGTGACAATGTGTAAATCTCCGTCTGTGACCTCAATCGGAGCAGATTGCCACAAGTTCGGATTGACACCAAAACTGTAAATACAACAAAAAAAAAAAAATCGATATTTATATTAAAAACTGCGTAGGAGTTGAGGCTTTGTGGGCTTAGTGAGGTTATCGAGGGAAAACTCTACATAGATGTAGATGTCGATGTATGCTGGAATGTTGACAGCGCATAATTCATAAATAAATATGTAATTATAATACAATAATAATATATGCAAAGTATACAAGATTTATGGCTTGTCCAAAATTAATTACCCAACGAGAGAGAAAAAAAAAAACAGCTGAAAAATGTGTGAATGCTAAAGCATTTCAGAGTCGATATATGCTAATTGGGCGCAAGTGCGACGAGTGGCCAACGCCGGCCAGCCATCAAAATATTAGTGGATGCCGTTTCCTATTGAGATTTATCAAGATCCGCGCTCGCCTCTGGCTCCAGTGACAGATCTGGCCAAAACAAAGGCCAAAACCAGGCGACGACGGAGGCGCAAAATCTCAAAAAAAAAAAACACACACAAAAAAAACTGGCGCCAGCCGCGCGCGACAGAGGAGAAAAAAACGCCAACGCCGTCGGCGATCGCTAATGAAATTTTATTATGCGCCAAAAGTAATAATTTATAAATTTGTTTAACAAAAAAATAAATTTGTTAAGCAATGAATTGAGCTACACAAATCAGTTGTCACATTTTTGTATTTTGGGCGGCATTATAAACTTTTATATGTAACGCGATTTTGGCTTTGCAACTGGTTGTCATAAAAAATCGATCCTTAATTTGGCACATCAAGTGTAAAAACTTCAGCTCGAAATTGTCACTTTAATGTTCATATTTATTAACTTAAAAAGTTGAATATCTTTTTGCACAAACAACTTGCGATTCCAAGAAGATTTACATAATAAAGCTGTTTTGTTTGGCGTCATAGCCATTTATCAAAATTGCTAATGGCTTATTCCATTTTCATTTTGTACACAATTTATAGCCAAATCAATATAAAAGAAGAGCAAATTTTGCACCTGGCTGAATGATAAATACTAAAATTATGAATTTTTATTCTAGATCATCATATAAATTTCGATCAAAAAGTAAGTTTCTAAATTTCTATAAATTTATGATCTAAAACTGAAATTATACAAATCGTTTGAGTTTTTCGAAAATTATTTGTTGCCAATTGCAAGGTTCGTTTTTGTTATTCTTTCTTTACTTGCTTGTATAAATGTATAATTTATTTATACATATTAATTTATTTATTTAACTCATAAGTTTGTTTATTTAATCTATTTTGTGGGTCATTTTGTATGACCGGGAGCAGAAGGCGCATTTCTTATCACACGTTTGATGGGTTTTTCTGAATTTTGTGTTTTTTTTTTTATTTAAGGGGCACATTATTATTGTTATTAGTATTTATTGTTGTTGCTGTTGTTGTTGTTGCTGTATATTTTGGTATGTTTATTAGCCAAATTAGCGTTTCAGGTGAAATTTAAGCAGATTTTGCTTGAGCAGCTGCGTCTGTTTATGGGAAAATGATTAGATCCGCTTACGGCGAGTATTTTGAAATTTTATGCGTTTATTTTTATGACATTTATTCTAATGAAGAAACATATTAAGCCGCTGCTTAAATGACGGAAATACCACTGAGAGTTCCACTCAGACGAGACCCGCCGCCTTTTGTGTTCTGCATCTCTCTCTCTCTCTCTGTGCATATCCACAAGTTTGTATCTATATAGATATAGTTAAGCCCCCCCCCACCCCCTTGTCTACACTCACACCGATATGCATCGTGTTGACTTTTTAGCCATTTTTCAAGTGCAGCTTAAGTCGGGATTTGTCGACAGCAGACATTACAACGCATTAGATGCGGCTTATTTTAAATTGTTGTAAATTAAATTAATTTGCATAGAAAACGGCTTCAAGTTGCTGTTAGTTGTTGCATGAAATGCACAACATTTTTGGTGGAAAGTAAGTTAAAAATTTCTATGAAACTTTAAAAAGAAAACTTACATAGAAAAGTTATCGACAACTAATAAAGATAAAGCAGTAATGTAAATAAATAAGTGTAAAAAGTAGCTCATTGAAATGGTGATAAAGAAAATTGTATTACATACATGACAAAAATCAACAAATAATTAAATAATTATAAAATAATAATGCTAGTCAACAGTTTAGTTAGTTAGTTGATTAGCGTTGCACAGTTGTCCAATTAACATCAATTTGCACCAACCCACAAACCACCCACCTAAAAAATGTGGTTGACAATTTGCCAAAGAAGTGCGTCACATTAATATCACATCAGTCTGTGTGTGTGTGTGTGTGTGTGTGTGTGTGTGTGTTTGTGTCTGTGTGTGGCTTAGCAATGTGGCACGTCGATTTATAGCCGCTATAAGAAATATTTATAGCAATCCAAGAAATAATGACCAAACGATTCAGTTATTTAGCAATTTTCGCTAGTGACGCGTTCTTGGCGCCATTTAAACTGCGACGTGGGTATAAAATTGAGGTTTTTATAATGCAACAATTAAATCACACCTTGAAATCTAAACAACAGCCAACAAAAAAAAAAAATATCATATAATTCCAATAACTCGAATGTCGGCGATTTTAATGGCATCATTAAAAGTGGCCGAAAAACGATGTATCTTAACTTTTGACGGCATCAAAAGATACTTTATGATATCGCGCCAAGTTCTGTTTTTTTTTTTTTTTGTTTAATTTCTATCAATTTGTATTTTTTTGTTTTTCATTTTTTTTCGGCCAAATGTGAGTGTATTTTGTTTTGGTCATTTGCAAAGAAGGGGAACCGGTTCGAATACCGTTGACGGTTTAAAATTAACAACTGACGCGCACTCAATTAAGTTTATTGCATTGCAAATCATGTCTATAGCCCATTTTTTATGACATCCAATACAAAATTGAGTCTATGTGTGTGTGTGTGTGTGTCGACGAGGTGTCAAGATGATTTGTCAAACGCAAAGCCACAGTTAGAATCTGTCTTTGGTGATCAGCAACGTGTTGCACTTGATTTTTTATGACCATGCACATTAAATATGATGGAATGCCAGCTGCCCCGCTGCCCCGCTGCCAGCCAGCCAGCCAGCCAGCAATTGGCCAAACTGTTAATGACACACAAAAAAGAGACATCAATGTTGTTGTGCGGGTGTGTGTGTGTGAGGGTCAAGTCAAGCACACCTTGTGTACCCTGCACGCCCCTGCACACACTGTGCCTACTTCTACTCGACTCCTCGTCTCCGCGTCAGCTTCATCAATAATTAACCACAGTCTGACCTTGCTAGTTCTTGCAACGGATTTGTTGCACTGCCTCTCGAGTGGCATACATTGGGCAGCACTGCGAACTTGTTGTTGCCTTGCCTTCAAACAATTCTAACTGTTTGCCTCGTCAGCGGCTTAATTCTGGCAATTTCCCGAAATTGTTGTCGGTTTTTTGTCTTAGTTTTTATGTGTTAAGGTTTTTTTTTTGAAATAGGTTTTAGCGACATTCACAAAAAAAAAAGAACAAATTATTATTGATAAATTTGAACAAATTTAGATTTAGATTTTGTTAATATTTAACTTATGTAATTATCAAATATTTATGCTAGAAACGACATTGTAAGAGCTCAAAAATGTGTAAGACAAGCAGCTGAACAACACTGCTTGGAGTGGCCAACACCTTTTTGGCCTGGGATCTTAAGCTGATCTTAGCTGAAAATATGTAAAGTATCTGCCAACACCTGGCAACAGCGAGGCAAATATGCTGCAATGGCCAGCAACTAAGCGGTTTGTTTACGTGGCAGCCACGTCACACTCAAAAATGCAGTCGCACAAAATATTCACACAATATTATTAGACGCTCCAAAGAGCAAACAGCAGCAGCAGCAGCAAACAGCAGCAGCAACTGTTGCTTGTATCGGTGTCAACAACTGTTGCAGCCCCCACTCCCCCCCCCTAACACTCTACCCCTTTGAAAGTTGTGTAAAACACACGGCAAACAATTTGTGTATTAATGTAATTCCATGTGTACTTTTTTTTTATTATTTACAAATTACTTGTCGCCTTCAATTAAAATGTAATAAAAATAACTTTTGTAATATATTCATTTTTAAGGCCGAAAATGTGATAAACAAGAGTTTTTCACTGTGCAGCAAATCAGCTGTTAAGCAAAAAAAAAAAAAAAAAAAAAAACAGGCAGCAGCAGTTGGCCCGTTGGTTAGTTGGCTAGTTAGTCGGCCTGTCAATCGCTCAGCGACTAAAGACTAAACAATTTTGACAAATAGCCGCGACGTGAACTGAGGCGGGTGCAGACAAAAAAACAAAAAAAAATTATAAAAACAAAAATCTCCATAAATTCTCACCTAAGCAGTTGGCTGAGAAAAAGCAAAGTTATTTTCGAATGGGTTGCAGGTTTTCTTCATTTTTTTTCTTCTTTTTTGGAAAGTGGCAAGGCACTTGACAGTTGCCTTTGTCGTCGCGTTTTTGGGGACTTTCAAAACGAAAAGCTATAGAAAAAAAAAACAACCAAAATACTTTGAGCTGAAGAGCTTTGCGGAGCTGAGAGAGCTGTGTGGAGATTCTTCTGCCTTTTTTTCTTCTTCTTCTTCTTCTTCTTTGGGGCCTTTCTATTGTCGGACATTATTCACCGCTGGGCGCTTTTCATTTTCAATCAAGCCTGTCAAATTTGTCAAGCTCGACAAGTTTTCAAGTGGTTTTCTCGAAATAAACAGAGAGCAGCAGACTGAGAAAGAGAGAGGGAGAGGGGCAGTTGGTATTGGGATTGAGATTGGGACAGGGAATGGGACTGGTGTGGGCTGTGACTCCTCCTAATCAATGGCATCTAATTAAATGGCGTTGATTGTTGTTGCCACATTGACAAATTGTTGTTGCTTATTTGGCGGCCTTTTGAGTTTTGATGTGTTTTTGATTTGGCTTCAGTCGCTTCAGTCGCGGGTTGGGTCTTTTGGGAGGTATTTTGATTTATCTCCATAATACGATAAAGTAAAAAGCTTTCCATTTGAATTATGCGATACATGGTTAACCGTTAGGCATCTCCGTCTGGCTTCCTCTGCTCCTCCATCCATGTCGGATTTGGACGCGCCAACTTGTTGGGCATTAACATACAAGTTCAGAGACCACACAAAATATCTAATACAAAAATCACTTGAATTATGTTCGCCTGAGTTGGCCAAAATATCAAATACGAAAAAAAATATAAAACGAAATCGAAATCGAAACGAATCGAAAAATCCAGTTTGCTATAAAATGTGGGAACTTGAAAAATGATTTGTTCAAATTAAAGCTGATCGAATCGATAAGAAATTAATGCAAATGTTTTTTTAACACAATGGAAATATTTTGTTCAAATCTTTCCAGCAATAAAATAAACGATGATGCGATTTAATAAGTGCCACCCATTAATAAAATATCAGGTAATTGCTACACGATCTGGTTTTAAGAAATATATCTAAAAAGACAAAAATAATTATTTTATACAACTGATAAATAATTGTAGCTGTTTATTTGTTTATCGATTAGTTTTATATTTGAGTTACTAACTGAATAATTATCTAATTACAATTCGCTTAAAAATTCCTATTAAATCTGCATAGATCGAATTCAAAACCAATTTCAATATATTTATTATGATTTGCTTTACGAATTAAATTGATCTCTGATTGGGCTCTCACAATCCGAGTAGCGGGCAACAAAAAGCTTCCACACTTGTGGCGCCACAGGTGTCAAGATTCTATTATATTGACGCCTCTTAGACAGAACTCGCCACACTACGTCTGTCACTTCTCCGATTCCCCGCCTCACCTCATCTCACCATACATCATCTGGCAGTTTTTGTTGTATGCCGCCTTTGAATCGGAGTCGAATTTGATTTGAGATTCAGAGGGGAGACATATCAACTGGGCATATCAAATTGATGTGGATGACGCCGTTGTTGACGCTGATGACTTCATGGCAGTCAATCGTCATCTATTTGTATTTAAATTCTATACTTTATATTGTATAAAATTTATTATTGTACAATGTCTATAATGTCAGGGGCACATTTGAATAAGTAAAGAATATTTTAAGACCAAAACAACTTTTACCAGAACAATAGCAAAATTTTGTATTTCAAAAAAGACTTGCCACAATTTGTATACTCTAATATCAAAGATGGTTTTATTAGTATTGCATAGCCAAAACTGTTGTAATTCTCTTTTAATCTGTATAAATTATTCTTGGAAATGCTAATATAATCATTAACTATTTATAACACAATCTTTGGCAACAAATTTTGGTTTTTACTGTTTAATTAGCGTATTTTACCATCGGTTAGGGCCAATTAAAATGTGCCCAGTTGTTAATATTTATTGGTTAATATCGATTTTATAGTATTATTGAATTCTAAATAAAAATATGATGATTGTTGGGTTGTCCTAGTCCCCAAATGGGTGTTGCTATGGAACTGAACACAAATGTCACAAAATTGACGTGTTGCCCCTGTCACTGAGTAAGTCAGTTGGGAAACTGTGGATTTTTGGGGGATTGGCATTGAACAGTCAGTCAGTCAGTCAGTCAGTTGAGTGTCATGTGAATATTTGCTGCCATAAACCGTCTGAAATATGTGGCCATAAATTATGTTGAACGGGCCTCCGGAAAAATATATATATATATATATATACAAAAATTAACATAACTGCATTTTCAATGTGATCTTTAAACAGTTGGTCAGTGGGACCAGGTCTGTCTGTCCGTCAGTCCACCTGCCCCTCAGTCTGTCACCCACGACCCACTGCTGGGTTCTTAGTTCATTTTTGTTTTTTTTTTTTTTTTTTCGGTCCAGTTAGAAAGTAGTTAAAGTTCGTTGACAAGCATCGTAAAGAAGGTATTTGCCTCGCCGGCTACTTAATTATGTTAATTTACCAAATGCATTTTGGTTGTTGTTGTTGTTGCAAGTAGTAGTCGTTGTTGTTGTTGTTGCAGTTGCAGTTGCTGTTTCGCGGCGTGTCGAACTCATGGGCTTTTGTGTCTTGACATGATTTTTAACGATTTTAACCAACTTGACACGGTCTCAGCTCTCCAGCAACACTTTTCTAATGAGCCTTTATTGGCGTTAAGGTAATAGACAGCTGCCAGTTGTTAAAATTTAGTGGCATGCAACAGGTATTCAAATGTGAAATGTGGTTCTATGGTTCTAAGGAAGTTCATCACGTACTTTGTTGTAGTTTAAAATTAGAAAAAAGAACATTTAAACATAAATTAAATGAATAATAATGAACAATAATAAAAATAATAATAAAATCTATGAAAGAGCTCAAATGAGAAAAGGACAAATAACTCAAACACTCAAACATAAAAGTTGTATTTAATTTACGGATATTAAAGAATCGCAGATATACCAATATATATATATATATATATGTATATATATCCAATAGTTTAAATATATATTTATTTTTTTTTTGTTTAAATTATTGTTGAAGACATGGAAATTCATCTTCTCCCACTAAAAATCTCCCAACTGGGTTTTGGGTCTGCTCGAAGACACCCTGCAAATTATGCAGTACGTGGAAGTCTATCGGAGGAGTGCCCACCCAAAAAGAAGTGCAGATCCGGCTGAGACTAACCCGGCTAACCCGACTAACCCCTTATCAGCGTGGCCAATTACAAGCAATGAGGTAAGTGCCAGATAAAACACTTTAGTTAAAAAAATAACGATGGAAAAAAGAAGAACATGAGAAGAAAAAAATAAGGTAGGCAATATCCGCTTATCGGCTAACAATGAGGGAGTAGTCAAAGTCGGTGCAACATGCTACAGATCCACGATGATGCCGCATGATGCAAGCATAAAAAATTTTTGCGAAAAACGAGTGCAGACGCAGCGTGTGGCAAGCCCAAAACGAACGCTGCGGGACAGTTGGCTGGCAGGTAAGGAGGCTTGCGGCAAGCAGGGCACAGAACTAGTAGAAGAAGAAGAAGAAGAAGAGGTGCAACATGATGAAGAGGAACAACGAACGAACGATCGAATTGACAATTTATGTGCAACGGACAGCGTGCATAATTGTAGCGGCATTTGCAACAGCCGCTGCCGCTGCAACATAATATTTTCCAGGTAAATATGAGGCAACTGCTGGGCAAGAGTTTATGGCCAGCGGGACAGGGGCAAGGGTATTACCTCTTAGCTATGTAATTTTTCAAACTACAAATACATATATATAAATGTGGCTTAATTTCATTGATGTCCTTGCGACTGTGCGTCGTGTGCCACACAGCGAATATGCCCTATTTTTTTTTGAGCTGCAGATCAGATACAAAAGATACAAATTCCCTGACACAAATTGGCCAACTCAAATGCGGTCAAAATCAAACGTTAATTGTAATGTTGGTCAGTCTTAGAGTGATTTATATGGTAAGCTGCCATTCATTGACTCGACTCTCTGCTTGGTTTTTATAGACTTGGCCAATTAACAGCTGCCTGTCACTTCCGTTTCTGCCATGTCAATCATGGCAACAGTCGCCTCCCCCCTCCACCCCCTGCTCAGAGACGCTGTTGACAGCATGATCTACACGACGCATCTCCGGCTCAATGTAATTGCTCTAATTAGGGGTAATTACTTAGCGCCGAGAACCTCAGACAAGGTCGCCGGCTGATATAGTCAAAAAAAAAAATAAAGACAATAAGAAAAAAAGAACAATAAAAATTGGAAACTGATTAATTTGAAGGGGGGCTGTATCGGGCACCAAAAGATAATGTGGCAATTGGCTGATATTGATAACATTCTTTACATTGATAACATCGCCTAATGCAGCAGATTAATCACCAGATATATATAAATTAAACACGCCTCTTTTCGAATAGGGTTTAGCATTCAGTTAGTAAAAAAAAATCAATATTGTTTAATCCTCTTTTATAACAGCAAATCACAAATCGCAATTTTATATAAGTAGTTGCACAATTTTGTGTTACTTTGTATTTGATTTACTTAATATATTTTTATTTATCAAACAATATTCCACTCAATTTCTAGTTAATTTTCATATTTACCCGATTCTAATTAGCAGACATCATTGTCTAATTGTTTAAAGTGTTATTACATCAAATGACAATTGGCTATTTTGTTTAGGAGTCTGATCCTTGATAAGATACCCTGTATAATATTTATTGATTATTTTTGTATTATTTATTGAAAATTTACGCAATTCTTCTCTCAAAGAAACTACATTCTTCATTCCCATTATCAGAGCAATCTAATCTTTGCATAGCCTTGAGTTCCATTCCCACCCAAATCCATTATTGTTACCCTATCCGAATTACGTAAATTCTTTGCCATTCTTGCCGACTTGATAAGACTTGATTATATTAAGTAACTGGTTAAATAAGTTTCCACTTGTCTTTTATGGTCCATTGTAGTATTACGAATGCCAATTCCTGGTAACCCCTATTATGTAAAAAGTCAACTTTCTACATAACTTTGCGGTTACCAAGTTATTTCTGATATGTCGCGATAAACCGTGTCCAATAATGGTAAAAATTCCCCGAATCGCTAAATGACCAATTGGAATGTACGATTATAAAAATTCGAATGCGCAGTTGCGGAAGTGTTGCGTACAGTGAAAAAAAAAAATAATTAACTTATCAGTAAATTCCGATAGTATTAGGAAAGCCTCTTTAAATATTTAGAGTAGATTAGTTAAATCGGCACGCTTATTGTCGATTCTGCCATAATGCAAATGTTACAGTTAGTAAATGAATATAGCCAGTTCGATTGAAGTGATATAAGTAAGCGTTACAGGTAAAAACGTCTTACAGCTGCTGCGATTTACTCAGCACAAAATTCTAATCGATTAATAAAGCAAAAAATATTAGCAAAAATTAGTTAAAATTCATTTTACAATTAAATTGCACCAATTTATAGATATTATTTCCCATGACCAGCACAAAAAAAATATTGAGTAATGTTGACCAAGTACTTTTCGGGTTGACATTATCGATAAGAATTCGTACGACATATCCTTGACCTAGTACTACAAAAACAAATCATGCGAATAGCCGATAATTTTGGAGGCGTCTATAAGGCGCTTATTAAAACTATTTAATAATTTAAAACAGTTCAAGAGAAAAGATATATTTGAGATGATTGTTGTAGAAATGCACAGCGAGAAATTATCAACAAATAATAAGTCAGCTTTGCAGGCCTCCTAATAATTGATTATTGGATCAATACGAAAAGCCATAAGATAAGACACACCTTGGAATTTATGAATAGCAAATTGCGATATATCGATGAACGATATCGAAGGTCGCAGAAAGTGATGTCATCAGTACCATCATCATCATAAAATCCACCGATAAGAGCCACTTTCTTGGCCCAAAGAGTCGATGACTAATGGCCAAAGAATTTAAATTTTAGTACCTTTAAATTACACGTGCACTGTTGGCCTGCTCGCTTGCCCATTTATCAGTGGGCTTAAAGTCTTAACCAGTTGAAATAATTCCTTTGGTAAGTTCCTATCGTAATTTTCAGTGACAATCGGATGAAATCGCAAACAGATCGTAAAAATCATCAGGCCACAAAATTAGCACATAAGTAGAAAGTGATCTAACTTTAATTTAATGGCATAATTATCGATTCTTAACCATCGAGAACAGACTTTATAATTGTTCGACCAACACGTGAATTTAGTGACTTTAATATTTTGGCCTTGATAACAGGCAGGCAAAGAAATGCGCAGAAAACGTGACAATTTTTACGTGCAATAAAAGCCATAAAAAACGTTAATAAAACACTAAATGAATTTTTGGTAATTAATAAAATTATGATTTATCGTCTAAGAATTTAGGGTTCGACAATCGAAAGATAAAGGCACTTTTATGATGAACATTAATTATACACACTAATTAACTTAAGCCGGCCAAAGCTGATATTTTGGCCAAGTTAGTGCGTATGTTGCGAGTGTTGAGTTTTTGGGCATGCAATTGTAATTAGACTTGAATGTAGAATGCTCTGCCACTTGGCCAGTTGTTTGTTGCTTGTGCCGCCCGGGCTTAGATCTGGTCACTTTTGGCCACTTGGCCGATCAGCTATGCTGATAAGGTCCCCGATAGAATCCGTTTACAATCCGTGACAAACGCGCCGCTTTGGGCCAATTGAGCAATACACCGCAGGGTGTCGAACATTTACTTTCAACCAACCCCCCCCCCCCCCGTTTCACAACTCCCCTCGACTGCTGGTTCCAGTAGTGGTGATTTTGTAGTGGGTCACGTTTCCATTGTGCTTTATTTATCTTTTGCAAATTAGGAAACATTAGTTGACTCACTATGATAGTTAAAACGTAGTAGATTGCTTTAGCTTTGACTGATAGAATTGTGAATAACTGAAGAACTGAAGAACCTTGGGAATAGATCAGTGACTGATAGCTGCGATTTCCCGCAAACCAAAGTCAAGTCCCAAAATAGCTCCACGCACAAAACTGATAAGTCCAAAGGTATGCGATGTACAATTGACAGCAGCAGATTAAGCCAATAATCGAATATTTGTGATTGGAAAATAAATTCAAAATTCCATTGAATTACGAACTTGACTTTATCTGATATCAAACTGCATATTTTTACATTCTACATTGTGATTTCTTAGAATAAATGTGATTCTCCAATAGAATAATGACCGATTTTGATAGAAGCCATGAAATGGAATGCGAGATAGCAATTAAATTTATATTGATAAAATATTATTTATAATTTTATAAATATTGATAAATTTATATTGATAAAATATTATTTATAAATTTAAACGGAAATACTTTTTTCTATCTTTATATTGGTAAAATGTGCTCAACAAGAACAATATTTGTTTGACAAAAGTTCATAAAACTAAATAGTACAATGCAAAATCACATTCTGTTTAAAAATTGTACAATTTAAAAAAACACTTTGTACAATTGCAACATTTAAGGGATTTTCATTCTTTGTGGCATTGATGAGTGGCCCAATGCCAATGCCAGAGTCCGGAGTGAAATGCTCTGACTGAATTCGACATGCAAAATGCCGACAACAAAAAAGTGGCAAGTCATCGTGAATCCCGTCAGAGCAGTTGTCTGTTTAGCCGGCGGCTAAAAAGGCATTCAAAGGCTAGGTGAAAGCGAGGGGCGAGGGGCGAAGGGTGAGGGGCTCGGGCCAAATAAAGGTGGCTAAGGTGGCAGACGATCAAAAGACTGTTGACAGGACATTTGTGTGTTTGCTTTTGCTTTTCTGTTGCGTCACGTTAAATAAAAGCCAAGGCACAGGACATGCCACACAGCACACACAACAGTAGTGGCATGCAATAGCTTCCGGTGGCAACAACAACAACAACAACAACAACGACAGGACACAGGACACAGGACACAGACAAAGGGCGGCTGGTCGCCTGCAGCCTTGCGGTTTTTCAATTGAAAACTGGAACCAGACGCATTTTTTTTTATTTCTTTTCTCGTTTTTTTTTTTACTTGTTTTTTTGCGGTTGAAAATTAATACGAAAAAATAAAGAAATGCACAAAATGTTTGGCGAGGGATTGGCGTCTGAGAGGAAGTCTCAATGTCTTCCTGGCCAACAGCTAAAATCAGTTTGTTGTGTCTACTTATATGTATATATCTATATATATATATAAATATATATATGTGTGTGTGTTATATGGTATAGTGTATACAAATTTCTGGCCGTGTGGTCGTCACATTCCACAGAGTTAAGCACGGCACAGATAGTCTCTGCCGGACTGTCCTAAATTAGCAGCTGTGCACTAATTGCCGTTCAAATTGTTTGCGCTGTTTATTAACAACAGCAAAAGTCGCGTCAGGTCAGCTAAAACAGTTGGGCCAGTTGGTCAAGTTGGTCAAGCTGCCATAATACTGGCTGGCGACTATTCCATCTGACTGGCCGTCATTTCTGGTCATTTGCCAAGGGCTCGCTTTGACAGATGTGTACAAAAGTATATATATATATATATATATATATATAGTATATATGCATATAGAATTTGATTAATGCATCGCGTGTGATAAATGTGTGTCATGTGGCATTATGGATTGTGTCCCGTGCGCAGTGGCAACCTCTGAACCCCGAACAGCCTTGAGTCAATTTGACCCAATATGGCAACCATAACAAAAAGCACATCTGGCATTAAAAAAAACTAAAAGTCGACTGGATATTGTAAGGAATATAAAATAAAAAAATATTTGTTTATATAGCATTTGCTGCCTGTTAATAATATAAATCATTTATAGATGTGAAATACAAATATTGATATTTTTATTATTGCCAAAAACTATTTATTTTGGTATAAATATACAATTTGCCGAATAGCATTTGGTGTTTTTACTTATTATTTATTATTCATTTTGCTATTTATTATTTACTTATTATGCTCAAACAAATCTAATGTGATGAATTATTATTATTTTTATTATTATTATTATTTTTATTATTATTACTATAAGTATTATTTTTATTATTATTAGTTTTATTTTTATTATTATTATTATTATTATTAGTATTATTTTCATTAATATTATTATTTGTATTATTACAAATCTCTCAACTGCATTTGTATCTTAACAAAAAAACCTACAACATTTGTCGCTGATAATTCAATTATTTAATTAGTTAATCCATAAAATTTCAGTTACATAATTTTGATAATATTCTCTTCGAGCTACCCAAGCCATATATAAACAGGTATCTAAAATCTAAGACTTTATTTGCTGCACGGCAACTTGAAGTAATTAGAAACGTTTTGGGAAAAGAGTAAACTGCATAAATTAGATGGGTAAATAATTTGCAGTGTATCGTTGGTTGGCAATGGGAAAGAAGCCTGCCACCATTTGGAGTTGCAACAGTTTGAAATAAATTAAGTCAGACCCGGCACGACTCAATAGTCTCTGGATAGTTGTTTAGTTGTTGGATAGTTGGGATCGTTGGGATCGTTGAGATGGTTGAGATGGTTGTGATCGTTGAGATCGCTGTTTGCTGCATAGTGGTACCAGTTCCATCAAGTGACGCTAATGGCCACAACAAACAAAGCAAACGATGCGGCTGATGCTTGCCACAACAACAGCAACAACAAATTGATCAATTCATAAAATGATGAAAACGTTTAGCAGAAGAAAGTGTTGAGGGGCGAAATAGGAAAAGGGAAAGGGGTGTGTTGATGGTGTGGAGAGGGTTGGTGCTTGGAAGGGGGGGGGGGTGGGGGAAGTTGGTTGCAGAACATCTCATAACATGTAAGCGTCATCACATCGCCAAACGTCAATTTTAATCACTTCTGATTGGCCCATAGACTGGAGCTGCAAGCAGGCAGCGTCATGTGGCAAGTGGCAGCCACACACACACAGATCGCCACACAGTTGCTGGCGACACATGAAGTGAAGAGTTTTGCACTTGCGTTGGCGATTGTCACGATCGATGGCGATGGCGACGCGCTGCCGCCCCAAATGAATATATATTCAAATAAGAAATCAAGTTCGTCGTCATCGTCTTTGTTGTTGTTGTTGCTGTTGTTGTTGTTGTTGTTGTCTGTGCAACGTTTCTTACTGATCACTGCCAGGCAATGTCAATAGTAGCAGCAGCAGAACTTGCAACATGCGT
This sequence comes from Drosophila demipolita, assembly GCA_035042405.1. Lineage (NCBI taxonomy): Eukaryota > Metazoa > Arthropoda > Insecta > Diptera > Drosophilidae > Drosophila > Drosophila demipolita. The sequence goes on from JAWNLI010000033.1 coordinate 6,755,347, forward strand.
GCTGAACGCGTGTCGTGACACGACACAAAAACGCAACAAAGTTTGAAATGAAAACCAAATAAAAAAATAGTAAATAAATAAATAAAAAAAAAATAATGTTTAAATTAGTCAAATAATATTAAATTATTAAATAAAATTTAATATTAAAATAAATATTTTTTTATAATATTTTCATAATATTTTCATAATATTTTAAGAACTCGAAAATGAATTTTCTGCTCATCTCCAATTTGAACTTTCAGCCAGGGTTTTTGGGGCATGTGGGGCAGCTGGCTTCATTGTCGCCGCTGTCAACGTTTGTCAACTGCACGCGGTGGCACAAGTGGCAAGTGGCAAGTGCTAGCCAATGAGTTGGTGTCCGAGTCCGAGTCCCAGCTGCAACCTGGGTGGTCAACTGGCAGCGGCCAACTGGCAACTGGTAAGTGGCAAGTGGCTCCAGCAGCGTTGACAGTTCCCGCGTATCGGCTGCCACAGCCACCGGATAAGGCGTTTTCCACATTACTTGCCAGAGCTGCTGCAGGTATTTCAGCTCTTCTTCTTCCCTACTCTTCTCTTCTTCTTCTGCATAGCCTTGCCGCTGCCCAGAAATTAGAAAAACGCCCATGAAATTCTTTGGTGCTTTGCAGCAGCGAAAAGATTTCTGAGATTGGCGCCTAATTTGGTGCAAAATTCAAATGTTCGCCGACTGATTTTGTGTCTGCGCCTGTGTCTCTTTTAGAAAGCAATTGTGGCATCTGTGGCATGCCACAGATGAGCGAGTGGCGTGCCAAACGCGTGGGTGGCTCGCGATCTGGATCTGTCTTGCTTTTGTCGTTGTTGCTGTTATAAATGGTAATTTGATTGTCCAACCAGTTTGCCACTTGCCACTTGCCACCACAATGAGTAATTTGGTTATTTGATAGTTGCAACAAACAGTTGCATTGCCTATTTTCAAGTTGATTGTTAAAGCTTTCTTTAATTTAGACAGTGACAAAAACCAAAAACTTGGCCAAGAACTGTCGCTTTGGTTTTGCAGTAAATGACAAAAGTAGTTTGAAACAATTTATCAAAACAATAACTTAAATAATATTAATTTGATGTAAAAAATTATAATTTACAAAGAAAATATTTTTTCAATTTTTTGTTTAGTATTTAAATAAATATATTTAACTAATTATATAAAAAAAAATTAAACTTTTAAAACAAGTTTTCTTTATTGAATTCATTTAGATACTTTTTGACTTTTAAGCCACCATTTCAAACTCTACTTAACATTATTTTATAAACTCAATTTAGACTTATGCAAAATTTTATTTTAATCTCCAAACTTCCTTAACTTTAATTTTTCATTATTTATTACATAATCCCAACACATTTTCCACACATAACTAGGTCAAATGTTGGCAAACAAAAAGATTCTTTCTAGCATTGAGTCAATAAGCGTGGAGAATCCGAATGATTCAGTTCTTATTGGGATGGTAAATCAAGGCTTGTGGCTATCATAAATCAAATAGGGATGGCGATCCCTATACGATCCTTGGGCACCGACTACTAATAAGCAAAATGAAAAATGCGACACGCCCATTGGCCACTTAATTGTTGGCAAACAAAATGAATGCATAATTAGTTTTGTTAAAGACAGACTCTTCTCCAGATGGAGATGGCGATGGAGATGGGGGACAAAGAGGGGAATGGAGATGGGCAGTTTGGGGGACTTGGAGGCAAGTTCAGGTTATTTATGTTTGTTGGGGCTGCCTTTTATGCATATGTTATGCATCTTCTTCTTTGTGAGCTGAACTAAAATGCATTTTTAATAATTTCATTAGGGCCACAAGCGAAGCAAGTTTTTCCCCGGGGCAGCAAGACTGGGGGCAGACATTGATGTTGATGTGGTGGCTAAAAAGATGTCAAGTCGAGCTGGTCAACCGATATGCCATAATTTGAATGTGCACCTTATATATATATATGTATATATATATATATATATATATATATATATATATATATATATATATATAGACACTGAGACGCAGACGTCAGACTAGATAGTTTCTCACCGATAAACTAGCCGAGGAGAATCAAGAATCAAGAACCGAGAAATGGGAAATTTATTCTTTTGTAATTGCCAGTGCCGTTTACCGTTGAATGTCTCACTCGAAGAACTATGTCCGATAACTTAATTGGAATTTATATTATCATTGCTTTGATCAATGTCTTTCAGTTGTCTCTTATTCTACTTCTATTCGAGTTATAGCTTTTATGGCCATGCCTCCGATAGACATCTGGGACTGGGCTCAGTTTAGGCACTGCATAAATTTCCATTTAATTTATGCATAACGTTTTAAATGAGCTTTTAGTTTGAAATAACAATTTTCAAAATATTGGGAAAACTTCTCTGGTTGTGTGCTTTATGAGTTCAACGTCAGTTTGAACGAGCAGCGGCTAAAAACGCGCACGAAACGCGCTAGAAACGCGCACACGTTTGGAAATGGGAAACTAACAAATTTCGAATGCGGCTAATGACTTGGCAGCTAGTTGTGGCAAGGCGTGGATCCTTGCGGCAGATAAGCGATTATAAATATTTTACAAACTATATTAAATATGATACCGAGGAGCGGCGGCTATTGGCTATTGGCCTTATCGGGCTGGGCGCATCTCTCAGAGAGATCTCTTGTGGCGATAAGCAGCCACATGCAGCCGCATAGTGCCTCTGGCCGAGTCATGTGAAATCAATTTTGCTGCGTTGTTGTACTTAATTAAAAACTCTAAGAAAAAAAGCAGACCGAGTCGAACTGAGTGCGGCGCATGCATTCCAAGTAGGAGCTGTCCAACAGATCCTTTTTTGAGCTCTTCATTTGGCAGCTGTGTTTCTTCAATTAGCAGCGAAGAGTGGAGTAGCAGGCAGCCAGGCCAGGTCGATGTGCCGCGACTTGATGTGTGGGCCAGGCTTTAATATCAATATAATATGTAGAAAAATTCGAAATCCAATTTCCAAATTCCTAAGCTAATTTCTTGGCTATGTTCCAGCGATAAATCAAAGTGCGTCCAAACATTGTGTGCGGTCCGCGTCTAATCAATGAATTCCCTCTTTCACTTCTTGACTGCTTTTTATTGTGGTATTTGTCCTTTTGACCGCCGCCTTTGTTAAGGACACTTTTAGAAAGAAAAAAACAAATACACACACGCACACACACACACACATTAATCAAGCAGCAGCTCATAAATCGGTCAATGTTTTATTATTTATTATTTTGGCTTATTGAATTTGCTCGATATATCAAAACATGCACCTAAATCATAATTTCAATTGTTGTGCGTGGGTAAAATTAGTGAAAATATATATATATAATAATAGCTATTATTATACGAAATTGTTATTTATTTACTTTTTTTTTGTTGGTCACACTAATGAGACGTGCACAGGTGTGTGCGTGTGTGTCTGAGTGTGTGTCAGGTGCCTGTGGCCAGTGAAAGTGTTTCGAGTAGCTGCGCGGAGAGCTGAAAAAAGGTTGCACGATTGTTTGCCGGCTTCATGTGAGATAAAACACTTCAACACAAACTTGCCACAGGTAAATTGTTTAACGGAGAATGCCACAAAATACATATTAAATGGATTGTGTTTTTGTGAAATGTTTTATAAGTGAATCATTTGCTTTGAGTAAAAGCACTACATAAATTTGAATTTAATTTTGCTTTTTTAAATTACTATAATTATCAAACAATTGTTTAGCACCAATGTAAATTAATAGAGTAATTGAAAAGTATTTATTTGAAATGCAGCATTTCGAATTGTTTTTTGATTAATTAGTTTCAATTAATAAGCAACATTGCCATTAAAAAGTAATTATTTTAAATGAAGCGTTTCGAATTGATTTAATATTAAATAATAGTTTCAATTAATTAACTTTATTGCCAATAAAAATAGTTATTTTAACTGAAGTATTTTGAATTATTTTATAATTAATTAGCTTCAATTAATCAGCAACATTGCCAGTAAAAGTAATTATAATAACTAAAACATTTCTTATTGTTTTATTATTTTCCATGATTAAGCACCATTGCGAATATTTAATTACTATTCACACTAATTACTAGTGTAAATTAATTAGTAATTATTTATTAAAATAGCTTAAGTCTGTATAAAATTAATAAGGTCGAAATAATTTCTTGTAATCGGTTCCACATAAAATATTTAAACAAACAAAACCTTTTCCAAACATTCTAGAATAACCCATAAAAAGGAAAACCACAAATTACATTCATTATCTTGTCAGTTGGAATAATACATGGCAGCTTCTGTTTCCATATCTGTGTATATATATTTTATATAACATCTGTTTGCCACAAGGCCAATGCCGTGTAGGACGCACTAAATCAAATTTATTATGCATGGCTTTGCCGCCTGAAAGTATGCAGCAAGTGCAGCGCTTTCACTGCCAAATGAATAATGATTGCGAAAAGTGAAAATAATTGCATATTTTACCGTTACACACACACGCACACACACACCACTCGAAGATTTATAGCCTGACCACAAAAATAGCCGTTGCCTCAGCCTAATGCAACTTTAAATCAATTTAAACTAGCTACAAAATGGGGCGCGGCGAATGGGCTCAGTTGGCCCAGGGGCATATGCCACATGCCACATGGCTTAAATATATGAATGCCTCGTAATTCAGCATGTTAAATGCATAAAATTTCATTTGAAACTCATAATTTATTGTCAACCCAGCAGATAGAGAAAGGTAGAGGGAGAGAGGGGGGGGCAGAAAGGTGTGCCACAATCGTGTCCTTGCTACCTGGTCTCGAGCCTCACATTTTAGTAGGCCTTGTCAAAGGTTTCGTTGCGCTTGGCTGCGGGCTATTCTCTGCTTTCTTTCTGCCACACTTTCACCTTGCCACCTTTTTGCAGTTTTTGGCCCATTGTGTGACTCCTTTGTTCTTGCAACCAGCAACAGCAGCAGCAGCTGAGGCTTCCTGCCACACGTGGCCTTGGCACGGGTCCACAATTGATTTGCAGTGGGCGTCTGCCCCTTATTTTATGGCTTTTAATTGCAGCATCAGCCAATTTTCTGTGAATCAGCCCCAGTGACTCACACACACACACAGTGCGGGTCAATTCGAAGGAGAAGAAGAAGAAGAACACACACAAATTTCCATCAATGAACAAACGAACAAAATACAAAATTTACATATCAAATTGAGTCTGGGCCTTATCTGTGGGGCAGGCGCCATTTGAAGTTCATTTTAGACGCATTACCTGGCAATCGACTGAGAGAATTGAAAATGTAATACATATATATATGTGTGTGTGTGTGTGTGTATAAACACACATTTTGTTGTGCTACCTCTTCCTGCTCGTCTTGCTTCTCTTGGCGCACGTTGTTGCACTAACGGACGCCAAAAACATTTAGTGGCAAGTCGCAGCGTTATCAAGAAAATTGTGTAAACCACTTGAGACGAAACACACGCAGCACATACTATAGGCAGAGAGGGGAAGCAGCAAAGGGGGGGGGGGGCAGTATTTTTTGTTTAGTCTTTCTCGAGGGGTTTTTGGCATTACAGTCGTTTATTTATTTCTGGCACGAGTCTAATTTGACCTTAGCATTTTTTTGTTAATACAATGGACAGAAATGCAAAGTTTTTCAAATCAAAAAATTTCATTTAAAGCAGACGTATTTTAATGTGCAGTTAAATGTAAAAAGTGGCTTATTAAATATTTATTTTTATTTAATTGAAAAAAATACTTTTATTTTGTATTTTTATTATATTTTATATTTATTAATTTGATAACTTCTTTTCTTGTCTTTTGCTGTTTTCAGTTTGCAGTATTTATTTTTGCACTATTTTATTACCAATTTGAAAATTTTTAAATAACACTTTTACTTTGTAAATTTATATTATTTTATAGTTATCAATTTGAGGTCTTCATTTCATTATTTAAGTATGTCTTTTGATGGCTGCGGTTTTGTTATTTATACTGTGTTTTTATATATTATTTTATATTCATAAATTGTATGACTTCTTTTCATTATTTAAGTATGTGTTTTGCTGGCTTTGGTTTGCAGTATTTATCCTAGAACAACTTTTTATTTTGGAATTCCCATTTCTTACTTCAAAAATTCTTTACTCATTTTTCCACAACATTATCCAAACTTCATCCACAGTACCAACGACTAAGTGAAACTTGTTAATAGACACGTTTTGGCTGTTGACAACTGCGCGTCTCATTTGCCAAAAAAAAAAAAAAAAAAAAAAAAACAGTAAAATGAGAGAAAAAATGTGACTGGCAATTAGAGGACAATTCCTGGCAATTTTTTTTCCAGCACAGGATCTAATGACACTGTCAATTTCGCCTGTCAAACGCACGTGACTTTGGTGCAATTCGCGAACTGACAAGGGACACAAACAGGAGGCAGAGAGAGAGAGAGAGAGAGACAGGATCAGGGGTCAGAGGTCCTGGAGTGCTGGAGCCACACACGAAGCCCACTGGGAGTATCGCAACTAATAATACTACTAACAATATATATATATATATATGTATATATATATATTTATAGAGCTGTCATAAAAGAAGCCAGGGCCACATTGATATGACAAACTCGGCATGGATGTGGCAGCATCACGTGCTGCATTTGGCTTTCATTTGTCAGTGACATGTGCCACACAATGCTGCACAAAAGGATATTTTCCCAAAATATTATAACTTTTCTTTATTTGTCTGTGTGTGTGTTTTGAATGGCATAAGTGGATTATAGTTGACGTCGATTTGTGTATTCATAAGTGTCATAATTCATATGAAATTTGTGTCACTTTTTGGGATTCTGTTTGCTGCACAAATTGAAAAGGTGTCTCATGTGCTGCCTGGCATAGAATTATTGAATCACTGCCAAAGCTGGCGAAGAGCACAGGATGCAATCGACATAATTCTTAGAGTCAAATAAATAAAAAATATATACATATAATATATAGATAAAGTAATGGAAAAAAAAATACAAATTATGTTGTCTTATTAAGCAAGAAAAAAACTATAATTTGGAAAACAATTCTTAACTTAATTCTTCTCACTTTACTTTAATAAAAATATTCTTATAAAATTCATTTCTGTAACATTTGCACTCAAGATAAAATAAATAATTAATTCTGAAAACATTCTTTACATAAAAAGATTCTAATTATTTTGCTTAAGCTGCTTTTTCAGGCTATTATTTTGTGCAGAAATGTTGTTTTTAGCATTTAACACCTGCCGCATGGCATTTACACAGTTCGTTGAACTTGTGGCACCTTGCACGCCCGCAAATGAGATGAGTTGAGACCCAACATGGAGGCAACATGCTGAAATGCAGAGGCAGCCAGGGAACTTAACTCCTGACCAAAGCTGCCAAGGCTCCAAAAATGTTTGCGTTGCGGAAATGGCAAGCGGCGCAGACATGTCTGCCATTTAAATAAAACAACAACAAAACAACAACAACAAAATAAACAGCAACGGAAGCACAAACTTGATTAAAATTTCATGGCGACGCATTTAGCATAAACCAAAAAAAAAATAATAAAAATAAAAAATATAAATAATAAAAAGAAAAAGAAAAGCAAGCAAAATATTTGACTAAAAATATGCAGCAACATTTTGCAGCAAGTGCATGTGTTTGCCAGCGTGAGAGGGGAAGACGGGGAGCTGGTGGCAGCAAAGTTGTTGAAACTACATTAAATTTTGGGCTCCCAAAGGAGTTGCAACAGTGGCAACAACAGCAGCCAAAAGGAGCTTTTCGCTAGTGTAATTTTCACGCCATTAGCCTGCAGCAGCAGGCAGCAAGGAGCTGAGGCAACTTCTGTGCACTGAAAGAAAGGGAAATTGCAATTCATTGCCGCCGTCGCATTTTCCATTTTCACATAAGAATTTATTACCAGCTGCGCCAAGGATTTGTACACAGAAAACTCTCCGGCTTAAAGTGCAAATGGAAAAACTTGTGCAATTTTCGCTTTTTCCATTTTGCAAATATTCAACAAGACTGCGTAAATTTCACTCAGCTCACAGATGGAGCTAAGAAGTGGATTTTGTAGAAGTCAAACTCATCTTCAGCTCATACTCAAAGCCTCACACACACACATAAAAGTTGCTTTGAAAAATGGAATTCAAGGCTGCTTTTGTTAGGGGTATTCCCACTCTGCAAGTGACGCATGCTTAAAGTCGAGAACCCTCTAAACTTGACTTTGATTAACTCCACTTTTGTGAACTGATAAATGACAAATGATAAGGGACTTGGCAGAGTTGGGTGAGGATTTTATATTAGTTATTATGAGTAAGGAGTTTGTTTTTAGTTTAGTTTATAAATCAAGCTTAAGAATGACAGGAAATTTCGAGTATTTAATGAGAGAAGAATTTAAAAGAGTAGATTTTGCAACTTGGAAAGTAAAATAATCAGCCTTAAAATATATACTTCATTTAATTAATTTAAGCATATCTCCATCCATAAAGCATGCTAATTAAATACTTTTCCAAGCGATTAATCCTTAATCTTTAACGTATGTCAATCTTTTAATTTGTTCAAATAGAGAAAATAGAAAGCAAAACTTTTGCTTTATGTGCAAAACTTTTGTTGGAAATTGCTGCGGGTCTCCGACATAATTTGAGCACAGAAGCTGCAGTAATTGACGACAAATCACGGCTGCTGACAAAAAGAGGAAAAGGACAGCCAAAAATAATCTAAAGGATAAACGACAAATTAAAATGGTCGATGCCAGCAGCCAGATAATTGCCAACAATCAAAGTTTATTGAAACATTGCGAAAAGGGTCCAAATGTGTGCTCAAATCGACTCAATCAGCACAAAGAGTTTTGGGCTCCTGCAGCTTACCTAATTCTGTGTAAGAAGAGGCAGCCACTTGGCAACAAATCTGCGCCTCCGTGGGAGTCCTTCCACGAGGACGACCTCATTCTGTGTCTGCGTCTGGCAGACAACGAGTCGCCAAAACGACAGGCAAACTGTCAGACAGACAACAAAAGTTTCGCTCGAATGAATGAATGCATGAATGGATAAATGAATGAATGAATGAATGAATGAATGCGTAACAAAGTTGGAGATATTTTTGGGTCTTCTTCATTGTTTGGTTTGTGTCTGTCTGTGTGTGAATTCCTTTAATAACATTTTATTTATTATGCTTGAGTATTTTTAGCAACGATATCCATTTTGTAGTTAGGCCTCTTATCGATTTGAGATTGGTATAATTTATTCTTTGTTAATGCCAGCAAGTTGGAGAAATCACCATTAAGTGGGTCTAATCTTAAGGTATAATATTATTTAATTTACTAAGAATCACTGATTCCAAATCAATCATCAGACGATTTTTACTTTTAAAATATTTGAACGAGAGCTGCTCTACAAATAATCATTTTATTTAGTAGTAATTTTCATTGAAAGTTTCTCTGCAAAGCATTTCACATGTTTCACAACTTAATCAATTTTCTTTTATTTATTTAAAGCTAAATTCCAACCTATCCCCACTTCAACCCTAATGTGAGTCATTTATAGCTAATTTCAAGGCTAAAAATATGCAAGGCCTCTCAAAAAAAGGCGCACAATAAAATAGGAATTTTAGTTGCCAGTTTAGTTTTTTTGATGGCTGCTCATAAAATCGTTTGGTGCCACAAACTACAGGACACCCATCGCATTGATGCCCCATGCCGCAACCTTCCTCACTTTATTTTGGTGCTCATGCAACTAAAAATAGAGGCAGCAACTAACGTTTTAGCCCGAATCGAGGCACAATAAATATCGCTGAGTGAATTGAATTTTGTCCGTGCTCTGCATAAACAAAATGGCAGCGCTGACGTCGCCGACAAAATGGCGACCAGGCACCGTTAAGTCGAGCCTCAGCCACTCGAAAACTATTGTGCGAAATGCTGAACAGGATGAGAAATGACGCCAGAACTGGCATGTTTGAAGCGACCTTCAATTGGAAAACAATTCTTATTGGAACTGTGACGTCCAAACTGGAGATTCATTCTTACTGGAAACACATTTCGCAATTCGTCTTTGCCATTGTCAGACGCAAAAGTTTGGCCTTAAATTAAACCACAAACCTCACCTACAAAATATTATGAATTCAACTGGCTTCTTATTTATGACTTGTTTGCAGACTTCGAGACGCCACCATTTGTGGCAATGTATATAAATAGAACACTTCTAGATATAATTTCAAGTTTAATGTTCACAAGTTCTCAGAAATTCTTTGGTATAAATAAAAAGATTTTTAAAGCAATTTATTTTTCATAATGATAGAAGATAAATATTGCATTTGTGAGACACGTTTTCCGATTCGAAATTCCTGCTTAAATAATGCTCTAAAAATGAGATGAGTCAAAAGCAAATCAATAAGCCAAATCTCAACTAACTCGTATGATATGCAACTAGGCCAAATAGCGGTTAAATTACAGTCAAGAACTTCAATCTGAAGCTAATTGAAAATCCATTTGCCGACGACCCTTTTGATCAGGCTCAAGCCAAAGAAAGATGAATCGAAATTGAAGGCGGCATGTTAATTCCAATTGGTGGCTGCCCAGTGGATGTTGACCAGGCAGTGCTGGTCAGGGCAGGCGGCTATAACTGGCAATGCAATTAGAGTCTAATAAGACGCAAAACACTAACGCCAGGCGATGCATAAAATGCAGTAGTAATAGCCCAAAAAGAACCAAAGACGGCGGCGAAGGCAGCCAACTCAGTTGGCCAACCAAAGATGAATAGAACATGAAAGCGCAGCGGGCCACAAAGAACACTGTTGCAGCAGAAACCCCATGGAACAAGAAGCTGCAACAGACAACAACAACAACAACAACAACTACGAGCTGCAGATAGCCATCTAGTTAGCCAACAAATTGCATAGACAGTAAAGTGGAAATCTAACACACAGTCGGCAGCTTGAGGGTTGGTGGAGGGGCAGGGGAAACACTGAGGTTTGGTGAGAAATTTTCACAAATTGCAGCGAGGCGAGATGCATTTCACAAGCGAATCCACAGGCTAATCCAGCCGGCCGGTGGCTTTGCCCAGATATGATTAGGAATTTAAATGCTTTTGAATTATTAAATTAGTAAATATGCAACGCCCGGCCAAAGATCTGACTACACTTCTCTCTCGGCAATTCCTGTTGCAGGTGCAGCAGCTGCGCAGACGCAGCCACAGCAACAACAACAAAAAATCGAAGAAAATAAAACGAAAAAACAAAACCAGTTAAAAGTCCATTAAAACGCCAGAAAGAACAAGCCAGAATGCTGAAGCTTTGAGTTTGTCTAAGTCTTCAGATATCCTCTAAGCAAATGTGAAGTGGAATAGAAAAAATAAAAAAAAGAATATTTTATATAAATAAAGAAAAAAACTGGTAAAGCTAAATATTATTTTTAGTTAATGTTGCTATTAAGAAATTTAATATATTAATATTATTATTATTATTATTTAATATAATTGGCCTGGTCTAGCAAATTCGACCTTTTGAGTTCGCTGAGGCAACTTATTGTTTAGGTTGCTCAAAAATTAATATAATTGTTTTAGTATGACAAAATTCTCAATTAAATTCTCAACACTAATAAGTTGTTAACAAGTCTTTATAGTTTTTGAATAATATAATATTCATTAATTTGCATGATCTAAAAAATTTCACCTTTTCAGTTGGCTGAGGCAGCTTATTGTTTATGTTGCTCAGAAGTCTATGTAATTATTTTGGTATGACAAAATTTTAAATTAATACTGCCGACAAGTTGTTAACAAGTATTTATAATTTTTGAATATATTATATTTAATATAATATTAATTAATTTGCCTGATCTTGAAAACCCGACCTTTCGCTGAGTTCGCTGAGGCAGTTTATTTTCTATGTTGCTCAAAATTCTATGCAATTATTTTCAGTTATTACTGCTGACAATCCAGAAAACACTCTTAAACTATTTACAGGGCAACTCAATAGTCGCATTAAAACGCTGTTAGAATCATAGAATCAGCTTGTAGCCGCCCCATTTTCCAATCTCCTACCACGTTGCACGTTGCACGTTGCATGAAGCACAAAGCACAGAACACAGCACAGTTTAGCTTGGCTCGTTTTGTTCTTGTTCAATGTTGTTGCTTTTGTTGTAATTACACGCCGCTGTTCGCCCGCCCTGAGTTGCTGCCCCACAGTCGTTGCCACAGTTGCAAGCTAGTCGCTGAACGGCGAACGCTGCGTGTAATCGAATCTATCAATCTATGAGATAAATCTTATTTTCTAATCTTGTTATCGTGCGCCTGCGCCCCTTGCAACACAAATTGCCAGTCTACAGTCTGCAGTTGCGGCAGTTGCGGCAGTTGCGGCAGTTGGTGTTGCCCCAGTCGGGAGGCTCGTGGCGGCCTTTGTATCGCACTTGTACTTAACTTGTTCGGCATTTTGCTTTGCTTTGCTTTTGGGCCAGATCAGCGCCAACACGGCTGCCTGCCCAGCTGGAGCTGAGCACATTTTGTTCAGTTCGGAGCAAAACTGGTGTATAAATTGGCATAAGTGGACAGCTGAGATGGAAACTTTTATAGCTGACTGTTTTTTTTTTCTCCTTTTTTTTTTGGTTATGCTTAATGGAACAGTATCTGTCCATGGGTGGGTGAGAATGTGATAGAACTGGTAGAAACAGCTATTTGATCTAGCGAAGATCATCTGAGCGAACAGACAGAAAAAGATGAAAACTTGTAATTGACTAAGCCAATTGAACTCAGCTTAAATACAAATAATATTTCAGGTCAGATAAAAACAAATAAATTTTTATGTTTATATATAAGAATTTTCAAAGAACTTACCAATTAAATTATTTGCAGTACTCCACAAAATCTAGAAAATAAAAAGAAAATTGATTTATTGTTAAAATGAAGTCGACATAAAATATGACTTAATTTAGCCAGAGTTGCATTCCCCAAGGACTAAGCACAATTCCACAATTAAGCCCGCTAATGAATTGAAAACATTTACCTGCAGCGAAATCATAAATACTTTAATCTTAATTTGAATATCCACAGAGTAAAGGCAATAAAAACATGTGTTGTGTGGCTACCTTAAAGCCTAAAACGAAACGCTGCTACCATATAATCTAAATCGTGGTAGTAGTCAAAGCCTAACTAGGCAACAGCAGCTGGAGGGGACAATGATGACAGTCCGACTAGCGACGAGTTGGGGCACCACCAGCACCACTAAAAATAGACGAAACATATTTATAACCACTTCGCCGCTCGAAAGGATGGCGCTCAAGGTGGAGCCTCGAGGCCAAGTAGCCCCACTCGACTAAAGACTAAAGACTAAAGTCTAAAGTGAAGCAGCGGCATGCAAAAATATAAAAAAAAAATAAAAATACAAAAAAAAAGCAATTAAGCTCGAGATTAATTTACGCGCGCTTGAAACATTTAACAAAAATATTAAGAAACAACAAAAAAACAAATAAACAGGCAAAAGATGGTCAACCGAATGCCTGAGACAGATCTTAAACTAGCGCCCTCAAAAAAGGGCGAAAACAAAACAGCTTCTTCTCTGCTGTTGTTTTGAATACCCTATATATATAATGAGAAAGTCCTTAGTAATGAAATATGCTGAAAAAAACACATATCTCTTGCCATAAAATATCCATTTTAAAATCAAATAAAAACTTGTCAACAAATTGGCTTTCGAATTTCTAATTTAAAAGTGTCTCTCATAGCTGCCAAATATTCCGTTCAATCTCTTATAATATAGATATAAACATATATTTTTTTTTTTGAATAATAACAATAATTAAATTGTTAACAGAGTATCTCGCAGTTGAGTGTATTTGGATTAACCAATTTTTGCTGCTTCAGCTTCCAAGTAAATGTTCAACGTGGATCGTTGAGTTGATTGAAAAAGATGAAAAGTGCATGAAATGCTATGCACTATTGGCAGCTGGATGGCCACTGTGGATGGACGGAGGGACAAAGGGACAGGCAGGACAGGCGGATGGACGGAGGGACGGAGGGAAGGACAGACAGACAGAAGGTAGGCAATATTTAAACTAAAATGAACAAAAGATGCAAAGCGAAGCCGACACAATCCCCGAGTTCTCAATATATATATATGTATATATATATATATATTTATATATATATGTGTGGGTTTCACTGTTTTGTGTACTTTGGCTGTCGATGTTGATGATGACGATGATGTTGTTATTGTTGTTGCTAGCTGGCTGACGCCAAGGAACGGGAATGGGTATTGGGATTGAGAATGCAAACTGCGACTGCGACTGCGACGGCGACGGCGACGGCGACTGCAACTGAGTATTGGTTGCCAGGTTTTTAGGAAGGCGTCGTAGCGTGGCATGTTTACTTAACGAATGCGAGCCCAATGCTCCACCAGCTACTCCACTCCCCGCACCCTTAAAGAGAGAGAGAGAGAGAGAGGGAGTGAGAGAGACCCACATAAAAGCCACTTGAACATTGGAACCACGGAACTGACCAGTCCCATTCCGCTTGCCAGCGTCTGAGGTCAAGTGTAGGTTTTTAAAAATTGTATTTTCAGCTCTTGTGTTCTTTCGATTTTTTTGCTTTCTTGTTTCAATCCAGAAGATTGTTATGTCCACACACACACACACACGTATATTGAATTATGTGAGGAAGTTGTTGTCATTGCCTGAGGGTGGTGATGCTGCTCATCCCAAAATGCTCAAGCAACTTAAGCAACGAGCGCTCAAGGATGCGCTTCAGATCCTAAATACATAAGCATCTATTTATAAATATGTATGTTTGATAAAGGATTTGTCTTAAGGTTAAGCAAAGTTCCCATTACTAATTACTACTGTGCTGTGAAGATGAAAATTATTAATAGAAAAAAGAGTCATAAATAATATTAATATACAATAATTTATAAAGAAAGAATATTTGTAATGTATAAGAAATATTTATATAAAAATATTTGAAAAGTATTAAAATGTAACTTATTAAAAAGAATATTTTCAAAATTAACATTTTAAATAGATTATTGAGTCACACTTAGGGCTTATAAATGTGTTATCGATATTTAATTTTTTATATATATATTTTTTTTTTTTTAAATAATGTGGTGTATTTAAAATAACTCCATCAAACCTTAAGCAAATCTGGTTAATTCTTCTTATAAACTTTTTTAATATATTATACCTTCTTCAAACCTGGCTCCTTTTTAAGTGCCATTTTTCGAAGTTCCATATTTCGAAGTTCCATACTGTGCCTTAAATATGATCGGCTCTTAAAGCAGTCCTTTTCACATAAGCCTAAAAAAAAAAGCTCGTAATAATTGCTGTTATGGCGAATACGTAACTCAAACTGTAAAATAAATCAAATCATCTCTGGGAAAAGCGCCGCTGCCAGTCAAAAGGCGAAAAATGAAGACGAAGCCGACGCTTTGGTCAACAGCTAACTGCTTTGAGGTCTCGGCTAGACCCATAAAAATCGCTTTCACATAAATATTGTGAGCGGGCCAAAAAGGTTCTAGACCTAAAAACGACACCTTCATCTCCACACGCATCGCGACTCGTGCAATATGTTGTTAAATAATTAAAATGCCTTAAAAAAAATACAACGACGACGAAGACGACGAGGAACCACAGTACACACAGTACAGGTAACACTTCTAAGAGGAGTACAAAATAAAAGTATCGAAAACAAGTTGTTGTTAAGCGATCTCGACTTCGATATACCCTCAACTCAGTTGTTAAAAATACTCTAATTTGATTGGCGAATTTTCCTGTAAAAAGTTTTGCAACCAGATATGAGCAGCCTAATTAAATAAAGAGTAAAAGAGAGCAAACGCAGCGCAAATTTTGATACACAAACTCAAACTAATCCCTAATTGGCTGGCTGGAAGTACAAATGTACATTCAAACATACAGACGTGCAAACAAAGACGCAATCACGCATTCATAGTTAACGGGGCTTTGCAGAATACACACAAAAGCATACTTACGCTCGCATAGATTATCATGTTATCTCTGTCTCACACATAGCCTTTAAATCTATGCTTACAGAGAATGCATTCGGCTGCTGGTAGAAATGAGATCAATATGAGAATATATTTTTGACTATAGCTTAAGTCATTCCTATCCGATCTTAATGATCAAGAATATATATATATAGTCGGAGAAGCATGCTTCTGCCTGTTACATATATTTGCACAAAACAATCCTCCCCCTTTTACCCATTTTCAATGGGATAAGGGTACAAAAAAGGGCAAAGATGGGAGTTGGGCGTGTTCGCAGTCGTCAGGCAATGCTAATAAACTGTTGTTTATTTTCGTTGGCGTCGGCGTCGCAGCTGCGCATAAATACATCCATCAGGCAAAGGGGCTTATAGTGGAAAAATGCTGCAGTGCGTCAACGCTGGCTATAACTCCAACTACGGCTACGACGGCGACTGCGGCGGCTTCGTGGCGGCAATTTATCTTTGAAATCAGCGTCTGTCTCGTTTTTTTGTAATTAGATACGCGCTTCGGACTGGCAACCCACACACAACCCCCCCAAAACAACAACAACAACAACTGCAACAAGCAGGTGAAACGCAGCCAGGCAATCTTGTTTTCTTTTTTTTTTGCTTGCTTGCTTGTGGGCGTGGCTGTCAGAGGCGCTCAGAATTAAGTTATATAGAAAAGTCTGACAAAGAATGCTGAAAGAGTCGGTGAGCCCACTTTCATTTGTGCGACTTCAACTGCGACTGCGTTTGTGACTCTGCATGCGCAATCAGCACAATGTAAACCTGCCACACCCCTTCCCTTACCCCCCACCCACCCTCAACTGCCGACAACATCATTCTGCCACCCCCGCAGCCGCCGTCTCACACATATTGGTTTGCTGAGGTGCTAAAATGCAAATGCAAATAGTTGAACTTCAGCATTGGAAACCACGCAAAGCATCTGCAAATGCAAATTGTAAACGGCAACTTGCAACTTGCAACTTGCAACTTGCAGCAGCAACTGTGGCAATCGCTGCACTTGCTAGACGGTCAAAGTAGTTGACTTTTGGATATACTGAGAGAAAAATATAGTTGACTATATAAAATGAACAATTAAACGTAATAAATAAATAATGAAAAGATATTAAAAGTAGTTTTTCTTATTTCATAATTTGCCATTTTATTTTTTTTATTATTTTTTTAAACTATTGCCACTAGTGCTACGTATTATTATTTAATTTTTAGCTGCACAAATAAATAATTAAATATTTATTATAACACTTTTTTAAAGTTATTATTTTACGTTGTCAGTTTACGATTTTGTTTAATCAATTTTAGATAACAATGTCTAACGTAATTGAATAAACAATATTTTATATTTATATTTAATGTTCAACTATTAACTTGTTGAAGTAACTATTAACAAAATACAACAGGTGAGATCATCATTGTAAAATGGGCTGATCGCGATTTCCAGCTAAATCGTAACAATTGTGTAAACTGGATTCTAATCAATTGTGTATATTGATTGAAAGTAAAAGCCACGAGCAGTGAGCCAACATTGTAAATAACATTTAACGCGGGTCAAGAAAACGGCAACAGTAAAAACTACAAATAAAACGTAAAATGCAAATTATGAATGGGTCAAAATATTTGATCAATTAACAATTGGTGCAAATATTGACAGGCAATGAAACTCTGCACAGCAGCAGACAGATGCGAAAACTGACAGACAACTATGGAAATACAACAAAACCTGTGGAAATGGCCAAAAGACAACAACAACAACAACAACAACAAAAAAAAAACCCACATTGCGCCTGAAAGAGGCAACTGTAGAAGTTGTTTTCAAATTGAACGTGTAATGAAAATGTGGCACATATTTTATGGAGGGGGAGATATGGGGGGGTGGTTGCCACTCTATGAACTGACATCGAAAGACCTCGGGGCTGGCTCGGATCTTTGGTTGCCGGGTCTTAAAGCTCAGATCTCCGTTTCAAAGTGACAGTCATGCGGCGCGTTGTTTACGCCGCATAATGAGTTATTAGAAAACGTTTAATAATTTGCATAAATAAACAGGCAATGCGATAAACTTGTACACAACTTATACAACTGTATGGGGAAAAATATATGCGCGGAATTTGACAAAACTGAATAGAGATAAAAAAAATAAAATTTAATAAAAATTAACCGACTGTCAGTTGGTAGTTTTTGGTGTTGATAACTTGTCGAAAAAAAAACATAAAAATGTAGTCAACTTTGAAGTACCCTTTCTTATTTGACACATAACATTTACAAAATTCTGTTAATAAATAAAAAGTATAATAAAAATATGCACCAATTGCAGATTTTTAAATAAATAATTTCTCAACATTTTAGTTACACATTTAGTCAGAAAACTAAAAAGTCCCCCAATAAGGGTAGTCCCAAAAAAAATGTGTAGTGTTTCATGACATTTTTGATATGCGCAATTTAAAAAAAAAATTAATTTAACACGCGATTTTTTTGATATCCGCTTGGAACTTTCTAGCATTTATTATTTGACAGTTTTTGTGAAATATCGTATGGAAAAATTATTAAATCGAATGCGTAAAATAATTGCTATAATCTAAATGTGCGTTTATCTTATTTATTTGTAGCACAATTGATAAGATTGTTAATTTTGTTCGAGTATTTTGAGAATCAACTTGACGTTGATTTTATACTCTTCTCTCTTTAAAAAATAATTACAAGTCAGAATTATTTTATAAATTTAATTGTGAGTATGAAATTTAATTAAGACTATGAATTTTTCATTAAATTTATATATAATTATTATATATAAAATCTGAACTATAATCCAGTGACTGACAATTCTGACATTTATTTACAATTCTTATCACAAAACTTAATTTACATAGTGATTTTTGCTGTTATTAGTTTTTGAAATATTTGTGGAATTCCAATCTTCGTCACAACTCGCCACAAATACGCACAACTTGCGCTGTGGCACTCATAGGCAATGTGATTTTAACAAGGTGCGATAAACAACAAATTAATGGGCTGGCACGACGACAGCACCAATGCAACACCGCTGCAACACCGCTGCCACACCACTGCCACACCACAGCTGCGATAACTGCTGCAGCATCTTCTCTTCTGGTGGCTCATAGTGCACCAGCGGGCGCCGTCTTGTTAAAAGAAAAAAAAAAAACATGAAAAAAAGGAGAAGAAAAAAAGGGCTCATTGGAGCCGGTTCGTTTTGGTTTCGGTTCCGGCGAACAATTCATAATTGTCATTTATTTATTGCACAGATATTGCGTGCTGCATTTTATGGGCGCTTATTAAAATGAATTTTTCAACACACGACGCGTTGCATGCCCCTCCTCATGCCTCTCCGCCCTTGCGAGCGGGGCAATCTGATAGGCAATTTGATCGAAAGCTTCGATATGCGAGCTGGCAACACCCTCCCCCCCTCGTCCTGCTGCGTTTTTTTTATTACATAGCAGCGCCACCCGCTGCGCATGCGTGTAAATTTTTTTTGTTTTTTTTTTTTGTTTTTACGATGCAAAAGGCTCGCTGAGACGAAGGCTTCTCTTGTCCTTCGGCGCGTTCGTTTCGGTTTCTTTTGTTTTGGTAAGCGGGTGTGTTATGGCCCCTCTCCCACCCCTCCCGTTGTTAGCCAACTGTTGTTGTTGCTGTTGTTGTTGTTATTGTTGCTGTTGTTATGCCAATTTGTTAGTCTCCGTTTGTGTTCACACCATTAAGCCAGGCAGGCGACCGTTTGGGCTGTTTCCTCGGCTGCATAAGGATCTATGATTAATGAATCTCAACTATTGCAGCCTTAATGCTGTCAATTTATCACAAAACACCTCAAATAACTGATTACACCCAGTGTGTGTGCGTGTGTGTGTGTGCGTGTGTGTATCGCGTGAGTAATCCGCACAAAATGTTTAATCGAAATCGAGTCGATTGCCGGCTGCTGCTGCGGCTGCTGCTGCTGCAACTGATGATGATGATCCTGCCCCAGCTCAGAGCAATGCCAATGCCAGACTGCCATTGAGCTGGGCAACTGTTATGTCAATAAGACTGCAACATGTTGTTGCTGTTGCTGTTGCTGCAGCTACTCAAACTCAAACTCAAACCTGTTGTTGCATGCAACCCAGCAAGCCAATACATATGCTTATCGCATGCGACAAATTCAAAGTGAGCAGCAAAGCAATTGTTTTAATGGGGTAAACAGCAACAACCCTCAGCGAAAGAGACGCAAACAGTTAGACTGAGCAATTAGGGTGACCATGAAACGTTTTAAATTCCTAACGGCTAAAAGCTTTTGAAAGTGACGAGTTGAATTGACTAAAAAGGACAAATTAATAGAAAGGCTGAAAGTGTTTTTTTTTAGTGTAAGAATAAAGAAACTTTTAATTGGGATGTTTTTAATAAAGTGCAGTTATGAAAGTTTGAATGCAATTTTGATCTTGTTATGTATTATATAGTTCTAACTTGAATGAAAAGTTCAGACAGAGAAGACTTAATAAATTTATGACTAAACATTGTTATTCATATTACTCTTTTTATATGCATAATGTCTACTTTAGCTCATCGCCTATTCTAAGCATGTTGCTTATCTTTAATCTTGTCTTAGTTACGAAACCTGTAAATCTGTTAGTCAAATCAGTTAACGAAAGCAGAAAATTATACAAAATGCCCTGTCAAATGCTAAAAGTGAAGTCATTTCTCCGCATAATAAAACACCCACAAAGCATTTTTATGTGCTGTGCATATGCATTTCTTTGTCAGTTCAACTGGGAGAGTCTTCACTGTGCGTGAGCTTGGCATGGTCACCCCTCAAATTGGCAATGCGACATTGCTGGCTGTTTCATCATCAGATGGCATGTTATAAATCAACCCCCAACCAAGCACCAAGCCCCCCCCGCTGACTGCTGCTCTCTTTAAGTTGTTGTTTAAGAGACTCCATAAATATTATTATCGCATGCGAAAAAGCACATTGACCGTTATGTGGACGCAGCTGCTCTTCGTTTTTTGCTCTGCTTGCAAAACTTCCGCATCGTGTTTAAGAGACCTAGTTTAATTTTGCACTCTCTTCTTCACTCGCTCTCTCTCTTTCATCAATGACAGCGGCAATTGCAAAGCTTTCTCAATTTGAGCTCCTTCCTTGGTTGCAATCAACTCGCTTTGCGCGCTGCTCTTGTTGTTGTTGTTGTTATTAGCCTCAAGTGGCAAGCACACATGCAGAGCAACAACAACAACAATGTTGTTGCTCCAGTAGCTGACTCACACCCTGCCCCTTCCTCACCCCTCTCTCACACTCTTTCTGTCCATCTCTGTCCCCCCACCATCAGACCAGAGACACAGCGACGCAGCTGACGCTGGCCGGTCTCCGTTTTGCGTCCTGCTCCCCTTTCGTCTTCCTCTTTCTCTCTCTCGCTTGCTCTCTCTCTTTCTCTCTCTCTCTCTCTCTTTCGCACACTCTCGCAACAGTGCGTCTCTCTTGGTGTATTCCAATAGGAAAAACCATCGTCAGTGGCCGGCTCTGGTTTGGTCGGCCAGTTTGGCATCGCATTTAGTTGGGTTCACAACAGAGAAACCGCAGCCGCGACTCTGAGAAAGTCGGCGAATCGAGAATCGAGAATCGAGAACTGAGCATTGAGCGTTGTCGTATCATTTAACAGTCTAACGAGAAATAACTTAACTAAATAATAAACACGCGCAACGAGTTTTTAATTAATTAATTATAACATTTTACGAGTCATCAATTAATTTTACAGCACATTCAACTTAAATTCAATGCAAATCCAGTTAATTAAATTTTAAATATCAAATTTGAAATAATCAACGAAAAAATAAAAATAAAAACAATCTTTGATATTTTATTCATTTGTGAGTCTTTGTTTATAATTCTGTGTGTGTGTGTCTATGTGTGTGTGTGAGTGTGTGTAAGTCCAAGCAGACTTCTGACTAATGACTAGACTAGGCTTTGGGAGGTGGTTGGGGCGGATTTGAAAACTACGCCCACTTTTTTATGTGGTGAAATGTTGAAGAAAAACGTTCGTATTCGTATCCTACTTAAGAACACTTGAGCCTTTTAAGCCGTTTAGACGGACACACTCCAAGGAATAGATGAAAGTGAAGCCTTTTTCAGGCCGCAGTTTTCCCCAGTGATTTGAGCGGTTGTTTTTTTTAGCGCTAAGCACTGTGAATCATGCACAGTTTATGAATACAGTGAACATTGACTAAGAAAAAATTATAAAATGATTTATTTATATATATAGATAAAGATAAAGATATATTTAGATAGATATATATATATAAATTAAGATAAATATTAAACAAATTAATACTGCATCTCACATATCTATAAAATTAATTAAAATAAAATAATATTAAAATAAATCATTCTTAGAAGAGATTGTTATATGCTCATGTATTTGAAATTTAAAGAACACAACTTTAAGGCTATTATTTGTCTTTAATTGCATAATTATATAAAGCCGCTTTTACAAAGATTCGAGTTTAATTTATAAGGAACGTAAAAAAATTTAATTTCATATTTTACATTTAAAGTAATTTTATAAGCATTAAATTAATAAATATACTTTCTGATTAATTCTCAAAAGAGAGCCAATAAAAATACAATTTGTATTATAATTATTTAACTAAAAAACAATTTTCTTAATAAGCAGAATATACCGTTATCCCATAAATCACAGGCAGATTTTCTAACAGCTTTCTAGCGCTAGTTGAGATCAGCCAATTCGCAACAGCCTGCAACTAGCTGCCAGCTTAAGCAGAGGAGAGCTTAAAGCTCTCGCTAGCATTGCTCTTTCAAAGGACACACGTGCAAAGGCAAAAGTCTCTTTTGAGCTCACAGCTGACGCGCAGCAGCGGAGCTTTCACACGCGCTCTTACTGTCCAACCATCTCTCTTGCTATGCACGTGGATTTATAAGCTGCTCTCTCGCGTTCACTGCCTCTCTTTGAAAATACCGCTCTCTCTCTCTTGCTCGCCTACTCTCGGAAGCGCAGCGCAGTGTTTCCATATAATTTTTGACACTTGTGACATTTTTGACACACAAATCAATTGTTACGTGAATTTTCAGCGCGTCGTGCAGCAGCAGCAGCAGCAGCAACAGCAGCAGCAGCGACGGGTAAAAAAAGCGCTCAATGGAAAAACTATTAAAAGTTATATATTTTTTTTCAATATTTAATTTGTTTAAAAAATATATATAATTCGTAAAAATAGTTGCTGCCGCTGGCAATTCAGTTGTATAATAAATTTCATGTTTGAGACACTTAATCGTTGCCTACTTTCGTGCGCTGCCCGTGTGTGACATAATTTCGGTGTGTGTGTGTGTGTGTGTGTTGTGTGTGTGAGTGTCTGTGTTTGAGTGTGTGGTATTTAAAAACGTATCCAATTTGACAGTTCAACATTTATTTGTAATGGAGACGCAACTTTAAAGTTTTCGTGCTTGCCGTGAGGGACGAGCCTTTTGGCCTGGCCTCCTCTTCATTTTCCACATCTGCTGTTTGCTCAATGCACACACACACACACACACACACACTCGCACACTTTTATACATATGCCCATTTCCACGCTTGGTGCAAATCGATTTCTGTTTCCGGCATTTTTCACGTGGTTGCTGCTGCCCCCCTTTTTTGGCTGTCCGCTCGTCCGTCCATCCCCTTCTGCCACAATACCCCTGCCACCCCCCCCCCTCCCCCTTCAGCCAAGACGTTTGTTCTGTTCGTGCACTTTTGGCATTTGTTGTTGTTTTATCGTCAGCCTAACGATTTTTCCCCAAACAGAGAAAAAACAGAGAATAACAAACATGTCAGGCGAGTGGCAAGAAAGAAACATATATTTGTGCAGCGGGGAAAAGCGTTGGAAAAGTTGTAGAACATTTAGCGAACAAGTTTATCGAAATCACCGTTTGATTTCCGGCCTTTGGCCCAGTATTATGTGGCCAAATCGTTTTGGCCACCAGACACTGAGGCACATTCAGACACAGTTGCGGCCTTAATTCAGTCCGAGTCTGACTGCGGCTGGTGCCACGTGTCGTATGCGTAATATTCTATAAAAAAAATAAATTTCCTGTATTCCTTTCAATTTAGCAGTTGCCACAATTGAAGCCTTTTACTTTTTAACAACAATTATTGAAGACTGTGTAAACGATATCAACAAAAAAAAAAAGAATTAAAATAATAAATAATAAAAATAATACACAAAGCAATTCGCTAAGAATAACTCAATTTAAATATATACTTAAAAATTAATTGATATATTATTAAAGTGCAAAAATAATAATTACAAAATAAAAATAAAGTGCTTATCAAAGGTGTTCAAAATTCTAAAATATTTGTAATGCTTAAATCAAACTTAATTTATTAAATGAAATCAAATAAATATTAAGCAATCATATCGAAAATCATATTAAATCCAATTATGAAATGAACAATAATTATACGAATAAATATCGCAAGCCAAAAATCCAATTAAAAATTAAAACGAAACGAGAGAGATAAAATAAAGCTACGAAATTCCGATAACGATTGTCAAATGATCGAATATTGGATTGAATATAACAAAAAAGCGTAGCCGAAATACGAATGCAAATTAGATGCAAAATAAATGGGTAAAATGAGGTCAAGTAAATACGATGTAAGTATTCAAGAATTCCTATACATATTTATTTAAAAAAAATGTATATAATAATATATAAAAATACTAGTTTTTAAATATGCATATTTTTTCATATTTAATAAACTGTTTAATTAACATTTATTTGCCAATAAATGTTGAAGTTTTTGCCTATTTTTATCTTACCAAAAATAATGTGTCAATATTTTGCTAAGCGATTAACTTGTTTAAATACCTAACAAGTTAAGATAAAAGATAAGAAACATGTTTAGACAATGTTTACACATTTTTCAGACGCATTTCTGCATATTGATTAAGCAAAAGAAATCTGTTTAAATATAAATTATGGTTTTGTTATGAATCAATTAACTCGAATTTGCGTTTCGTTATTTTTTTTCTCAATTTAAAGGTATTTGCTTAAAAACAACTCTGAAATTTATTCAGTTCAAACTGCAAACTGCAATCAGTTATAATTTATTAAAGTTCTTTAAATTGGCAATCAATTTTCAGCCTTTCAAGTTGTTTGCCAATCTTTTTGCTGGGCTACAATTGAAGGTTATCCAACGTGTCTAGGGGCAAAAGATTGACTGGCTGACTGACTGACTGACTGACTGGCTGGCTGACTAACTGACAGTCTCCAAGCAAAGGGAGAGTCCCCCAAAATCATTTACATAATCACTTAACTCATGGCCCACATTTCAAGTGATTATCCGAGGCAAAAAATAAAACAAAAAAAAAACGCAAAATGCTGGCAAAACTGAAAAGCCGTCAAGTGCACATAAATTAAAGCAAAGATCGAAAAGTGGAGGAAAAAAAGAATATGGTAAAACCATGTGGCAGGTTGCCCTTAATCTTGAATTACAAATCGAGTGCAATTATCTGCAGTGCCTGGGCTGCAATGAGCCTGGCTTGCCACTTGTGCCCCAAGCATTGGCAATTTGTTTTCACACTTTACGATTTGCATGCGGCTGCAATCAATGTTTTGTCGATAAGCGCCACAACACACACACACACACACAACACACACACAGAGAGAGTCTAGTCTAGGCCCTGGCCCAGAGCTCAGAAGGCGCCGCATGTTGCATGTTGGCCATCGTTTATCTGCGTGTCGAGCAGGCTAATTCCTTGGGATTTGTGGCGCTACTGTCTGCGCCTTTAAATTTTGCATTTAATTGATTTGTCAACACAAATGTCTGTCGCGGTTTCCTGGCTCCATAAGCCGCTTACACAGCGCAGACAAGCGGCTTAAATATATATATATATATATATACGTTTTTTTTTTTTTATTTTTATTTGGCCCAAAGGCAACTTTGGCTAAACACACAATTTATGTCTGCCTGCATAAATTGTCGTCTTTAGTTGAAAAACGAAAGTGCTGGTGTGAGGGGGCAGTGGTGGGGAGTGGAGTACGGAAGTACGACTGCTGTTGGTGGCATCATCAAAGGCCTGTGTTGCCAGCTGACAACTACGAGTGCCACAATCATCAATCACAGTGCGCCTGCCACAGCTGCCTCGGCTGCTGTTCAGGTTGCGCCTGCCACCAATTCACAAAAGACAGCAGCAGCGCATTTGAAACACGTCGCGCTGCACAGACTGCAAACACACAGAGCCAACTCAATCAGTGAATGCCACAAAATGTTGCAAGCTCATTCTCTATGCCCGTGGGCGATCCTCATCTGTCCAGGCACAGAGGCACAGGTTCCAGGCTCTGTCTTAGATCCAACTTCAATTCAGGCTTCTGTGTGTCTGTGTGTGTCTGTGTGTGTCTGTGTGTGTGTGTGTGTGTGTGTGTTTATGTGTGTGGGCGCCTGCTACGTGCATTGATTCTTGAGTGCGTTAGACATTGTCGCACCAGGAACGAAATCGCACAGTGGTTAAAAACATGCTTTCTGCTAAACATTTATTACAAATATTTTGAATGGTTCACTTTTGATAAATTTAAAAATTTTGTTATTATTTTTCATAATTTAATACTAGTTCCATTTTCAATATTTTATTGTCTTCAGCATTTATTGCTTTTGTGAATATTTTTAAGCACTTTTTAATTATTGTCCTTAAAATATGCCCATCATTATTTTGATCCCAGCTGGCCGGAACAATTATTGTCTCTATCGATATTCTGGAATATATATAAGGATTTTTCTACAAACAAGCCTAAAGTTGTCTTTAAATTGGCAGCGAAATTTTTCAATATTATCATTAATATTTTTTTTTAATTATAATTTGCTTAACGATTAATCGATTGATTGTGCAAAGAAATTTTGTTGTTTCATTTTCGTAATTTTCTTTCCACTGTTAAAAAATGACCAAAAAAAATTTTAAGACTCTGCATAAATAGAAAGCTAAAAAACTTTATTAGTTTATTACTTATTACTTTTTTTTTAACTTAATTTTAATAAATAAATATTTAAATTGAATAATAATTCAAATAATCAAATTTATTATTGCTTCTGCAGCTTTCTACTTCATTTTACTTTAATTCTCATATAGCAAATTTAACAAGTTACTTCATTAAATTTATTTTTGCCTCTTCTGTTTTCTACTTCATTTTACTATACTTCTTCTCATAACTCGCCCCACTGTGCCAAACACACACACAACTTTGACAAGGCGACTTTTTTCTAGCTACTTGTGCTATTTTTTCTATGGATTTTTGGTAGCTTGAAGGCACCGCCTTAAATTGGAATTATGTTGTCTGTTTGTCTGTTGTCTGTTTGTCTGTTTGTCTGTTGTTTGGTAGTCTTGTCCCAGTAGCCGGAGCAGCTTTAGCTTTGTCTTTGGTGGCGCACGTGGGCAGCTCGTGTGGGTCTGGGTCTGGATCTGGGTTTCTTTATTAATTGTGTGCGAATGTTTGCACAATTTGTCAATATTATCGCACAAACATGATCACTTGTAAGGCGCTTGCCCCCAAAGCCAAGATAAAGCCAAGACAAAAGCCAAACGAAAACCAAACCAAAACCCAACCAAAACCGGCAGCCCAAAAGTCAAAAACACAAACCAAACAAACCAAACAAAACCCAACAAACCAAAACAGTCGACAGATATTTACATCTAAAAAAGCACGTTGTGCACAACAACAACAGTCCCCCACCCCTCCCCCCAAAAAAAAAACACTGTTTGCCTAAGTGATTTGTGATTTATGAATTCACTCGAAATTGCATGCACAATTCGTGGCAATAGAAGGGAGGGAGAAGGGAAGTGGAGCTGCGACTTTGCTCTGGGCAACTTTGGAGTTTGCCTATTTGCTAATTTTCTGGCATCTCCGCGCCTGTAAAATGCCTTACGGCTTTATAATGCCACTGTTAATTGGGTCAACCAATACCACGGAAGAGGGTAGGGGCAGAGGGAGGGAGGGGCAACGACGCACATTTCAAATGTTTGATAAACGCGTTGTGGCATTGCCTCCTGACACAACTCATACATATTAATGCCGCTGAGTTTGCAACTGCCACAGCCTGGCGGCAGTCAATTGGGTGTTGCACTGTGCCTACCCAATTAGAGTGGTGAAGTGGGTGGGTTGGGGGGGGGGCTAACAAACAGGCAGCAAACAGCAGCAGTTGGCGAAACATTCACTGAAGACAGCAAACCCATTTTCATTTTAATTTAATTATAGTTTTGAGTTTGAGCAGCGTTGCCAGATTTTATGCTTGGAATATGTGAAGATTAAGAGACTTTTGTGCAGATTGAAAGAAGAATTAAGAAGAATTAAGCTGTGTACAATTAGTGTTTAAAACAACTAACTTTGTTGAGCAAGTTAATTGTTATTTATGAATTAAGTGCACATTTTCAGCCAAAGCAAAAGCAACTTGAAAATTGATTTAATTCAAGATCAATTGTAAATGCGATGGTACAAAAAAAATAATAACAGAAGAAAAATACACTATAAACCTAGAAATTATAATATTATCAATTAAAAATTAATTTTAAATCAGATTTGACAAATTTATAAATATAACTTTGATTATATTTTGAGTATAATTTTAACATAAGTTTCAAGCATTAAACGAAATTCTTCAAATTTGTAGTAAGTTTTTAATCTAGTAAACATCCAATTCAGACCTAAGAACTTTGCTTTTTAAAATACGTAAAGAATTCACAAAATTAAGGCATGAGTTGCGAATTTAAATATTTTAGAATTTTTAACCAGACAAATGTTTTTCAATTTCAATGCAGTTTTTTTTATAGAGATCAACAAGCAAATGCAAAGATTGAGTTGTGACGCAGTTATGACAAATTGCATTAATTAAACTTCATTTTTGGAACACTGCAAATTTTGTTCAATAATGGAGTATATGATAATAATTATTTCTGCTAGCAACAGATCAGCATCGTTATATGTTAACCTCTTTGAAATCCCAGATTATAGCGATAATTTCAAACGATAATTTGAAACGGCATCGGAGCAGAGACTTTGTCGAATTTGTAACGCTAAATTTGAAACTCCTAGTGAAAAGTGCTGATTAAAATCAATAGACGAGTCCATTAGTCCAACTGGAAGACAATAACAACAAGATAAAAAAAAACAACTTTGGGTCTGGTTTACCGCCGGCGATGATCGAAGCCAACTTTATAGAAAGCGAAAACCCGACAATTTTCACAACTTTGTTGGCTGCTAAGCCGCGAAAGTAAATAATCCAATTATCGCACAAACACACACCCAAACACACACACATACACACACACACGCACACACACACATGTGAAGCATAAATAAAATCATTTGATAAGAGACAAGAGACAAGAGTGCCCCAAGCGGTGGCAAGAAGTGCAATCTTCCAGTTATTCAGTTGCTTGCCGCCAAATTGCATAAACATGTTCAGTCAGCAAAGGTGGTGGGGGGGTGGGGGAGGGGAGTCGACTGACTGGCAGACAGATAGACAGACAGACATTTGAAATATGCTGCATTAATATGCCGATAAATTTGTGTGTGTCCAGCGAAACAACTCAATTAGATGACAGGCCGCATCGAGAGTTGCAAATTAAATGCAATGAAATATTTGCAAGATACCAGAGACAGAGACTTGCAACTGCAACTACCAGTTCTCCCAGCTCTGCCAGAGTGCAACACATACTTGACACACACACACACACAGAGACACACAGAGACACACACACATTGTGTCAATGTCAGCGACGGCTGCGTGCGTGTCAGCAATTTGACAGACATTCATCAGGCACATAAAGCGAATGCTTCTGCGCGACCAGCTAAACTTCGCATTGCTACCCCTCACCCAGACAGCGTGCCACAATTTGTTGCAGTATGCCTGTCAGTGTGCGCCTGTCGCCTGCTCAATCATTTTGGCGGAGTTGCAGTCCCCAAGCAGTTTGGAGTTGTCATTCATTGTTGTGACCGCCACACGAGGCAACTGTGTCGCTGCCACTGCCACTGCCCCTGCCACTGCCACTGCCACTGCCTCTGTGTGTGCCTCGTGCGCATAATTGATTTTCTGCTGTTGCCGTTTTTACTTATTTTTTTTTGTTGCGCTTGGCTCCTTTTGTTGTCATATTAATGTCAAAAGATTGCACTTGATCATGAATTGTGGAATTACTGCCACAAAAAAAAAAAAACACAGACAGTGGTGGAAAAAAAGGCTGGTGGCAACAGCGTGTTTGCCACTTAACACTTTGTTGCACTTATCACGCCTGTGGGCCGCCACTCAAGTGGCAAGCTGCAACACTGTGGGAAAGTTGCAACATTGCTGGGTGAAAGGATGAGCCCAAAGAATCTCAAGACGTGGGTGTGCCGCCGGACGCCGGCTGCTGTGTGCAACGTGCAACGTGTGCAACACTTCCACTTCTTTTGACGCCTATAGGAAACTATTTTTATTTATTTTTATTTTTTTTTTTGCGTCTGACCCGACTGCAATTTCAAATGCATTGCCAACTGAGATTCTTGGCAAATATAAATGTTTTTTTTTTTTTTCTTCGCACTTGCTTTGAATATCGGCGCAACTTGTTGACTTTGGTGTGGCAATCAAGCAAATCAAGTGAATTGTGAATTGTGTGACTAACATTTAACTGCTGTCTAAAAACAATAACAAGTCCAAAGCACAATTTTATCAAGCAAAGAATTACTGACCTAAGCCACTTTAATATTTAATGGCAAATGTGCGATGACTGTCAGATTTTAATAATTGCACAATTGTATCAATAATTTAAGGGGGAATTAAAATGCAAAAGAGGGTTTAATATATATAATTTAAGTAGATTTGATGATAATGTTAATAATAAAAAGCAATTTATGTGAATTGCTAGTTGAAAAAAATCAATTTAGGTAGATTTTATGAAAATAATAATAATAGAGATTAATTTGTGTGAATCTATAGGCAAAAGAGAGTTTGATATAAATAGAATTTAAGTTGATTTTATGATGATAATAATAATAATAATAATAATTGAAAGGAACTTATAGGAATTGGTAGGCAAGGAAGAGTATGAAAATAAATTGAATTTAAGTAGATTTAATGATAATAATAATAATAGAATGGGAAGATAATAATTCTTGGGAATTAATAGGATATAATATAAATATAATTTAAGCAGATTTTATGATAGTAATAATAATAAGAGTAATAATAGGAAGAGTTTAAAAATTAATTGAATTTAAGTTGATTTAATGATAACAATAATAATAATAGAAAGGGAAGATATTTTGATTGGGAATTAAGAGAATATAATATAAATATAATTTAAGCTGATTTTATGATTGTAATAATAATTAAATTATTAAATTAAATTATTAAATTAAATAAATTTAAGTTGATTTAATGATAATAATAATAATAGCAAGCAAAAACGGATATCAAATTCTTGACAAAGATGCCATACTATTGACGATACTTAAAGTTGAAAATAAAAATAAAAAAAACCTACAGAATAAAAATATAATAATAATAGAATGATGATTAACTAATAAGTTTAGTAAGAACAAAAAAAAGATTTCGACTTCTTTGAAGATGTAAAAATATATTTAAGACTCAAATTACATTAAACAATATTTTTATTAAATTCATAATAAACTATTATTGTTTTTTTGACTTCACTAAATTAAGCAAAACAAAAGTTTTACAGTTAAGCACTAAATCAACGTTCCATTAATCATCTCTTCAATTATTCTTTTGGTAATCTTCATCAAGAACTTATCTCTTAAAAGTTATAACTGTAGTTGTTTTGACTTTATGCTTTCAAGAATTGTTTTCTCAACACACAAGAAATTGCAACCCCCAGCAAAATCTGCACATATTGCAAGCAGACCAATAAACCAACCCCCCTCTGGCATCCACAAGTCCAAAAGCCCATTCGCATGATTATCAAAGCAATTAAAGCTCAGTAAACAGCTCGATAAACTAACGGTTAATAAAGTTCCCAGAGCAGACAGACAAAGAGAGAGACGCTGACAACTCAATGCAAAAGCGATGACAGTGTTTGATAATCGACAGAGGAGGGGGGTGAAGGCGATGCAGAGAGGCTCCCACAATATGTTTAACTGGTGCAAGGGAAGAAGGGGCGTGAAGTCATTTACTATTTACAGTTAGATGCGCATTAATATGGGATGCAATTCAATGTCAGCGGAACAATATGTGAACTGGTTGGGGTTGTGGCTGTGGTCGGGGTTTGGGTGGGGTATTGGGGGCGTGTCTGACTGTGCTCAATGGCATTTCGTTGTGGGCCGAGTTCATGACTTGACTGGCAAACTTGTTAGCTGGTTGGCTAAATGGCAATTGCAATATTGCCTGTAATATATAATACATTTATCGTATAATTATTGGCGTCTAAATGTTTGCCGCAATTACGTGCAACATGTGCCAACTAATCCCTTTGAATTATTTGTTGTTGTTAATTAATTGTTGCATAATTAAATGAAGCAAATAAATTGCAATTTATTAGACAGCTGCGGGGGAGGGGGCTGTTAAATTACTTGTGGATATTCAAATGGTTATTGATATTAAATATTCCAACGAGGAGAAATAATTTTTTTATAGGTAATATTTTTAATGGATATTGATTAAAAGCTTCGCATAAAAAATTGTGCGCTATAAATAAAAATGATTTAATAATACAAGTTGAAAAATGCTAATTATGAAATTAATAGTGATTTAAGAACTATATAAATAGATTTACATAAAATAAAATGAATAAAGAAAAATCTTAAAAAAAAAATATATATATAAAATAAAAATAAATAAATATATAAACAAATAAAAAAAGTAAACCACTTCCGATGACTTAATCGGTTGTGAGTGAATTTAATTCAGGGCGGAAATAGCTTCGGTGTTAATCGAACAAAGTTTGCATATTCCAATATTCATTTTCAATACTTGACTTTAAGTGAGAATTGTTTACATACTCTATTTTTTATGACTTATTCAGAAGAGTAAATTTATGAATCATAAAAATTAAAAATACGCGATTAGAGATAATATTAAAATTCTATAGTTGGCTACAATTTATGCTTAAGCCAATAATAAGTATATAAAATAATATGGTAAGTCCGCAGTTAAAGAACAATTAGCATTATTGGTCAATCGTATTGCCAACTCAATTGAATACGAAATGAGCTGGTGAACCGGTTCGCATTACCAATAATAATATTGGTTAGACCTCACAGAAATGTCTAACTTGATTTATGGTTAAACTTCTGCAATTGATATGCAAACACGTCCGCAAACTTGTCATTATGTCAGCCGTGTTAAGCAATCTACTAAACTAAAGTAATGTTTTAATCAGAGAAGCGAACAAATGCAACAATTACATTAACAATTACATACAGATAGTTGTTGTTGTTGTTGTTGTTGCCTCATAAATGTGGCTAATACATTTCGCATTACATGATTTTCATTCTACACACAAATAGTCACAGTCAGTGCACAGATTGAATACTGCGCATTTGGAACCAACTCGTAATACCCTCCAGTTGAACGACTTGAAACTGAACCCGGGGGTGCGCTCTGCCCTTGCCCTTGCCCACCCATCGAGAGGCGTCGAAAGGCGCCCATCGACCAGAAATTTATCACTTTAGCCGAGACGAGCTGAGCTGTGGCGGGCTCGTGTTAAACATGGCTAAGACGCAATTAAATGCGTGATCCATGTTCAGCTAAAAATAGTGATTTTCTTGGCTATCTCCGCCCGTTTGTCATTTCAGCTGTCACTTGACAGCTTTCGGTGACACCTGAGCAGCAGCAGCAGCAGCAATAGCAGCGAAATCAATCAGCCGCAGCCAAAGTCCATGTTCCAAGTTCATTGAGACTTGAGTTGTGGGTATTACGCAATGCTCTCGGTCGGAATTTGTAATTTACAAAATAAACTAATTTCTGGGGAATCCCCAGCAAGCGATATAATTGAAATTTTATGTGTCGAAAATTAAGTGTAATGCTTGGAAATTGTGAGGCAACTTATAGAATTATAAATGGGAATAGTCATGGAACCCTGAAGCAAGCTATTATATATGAAAATGTATCTGAGTTTGGTTTAGAATATATTTTAATCTTAATCTTAATAAACTTTTTACAGCTACACAAAAATATTTGTGCTTTATTTTTATATATATTTTTATATTTTAAATTGAACGAGTTTTAATTGACAATTGACAAATTGTTTTGCTAATCGAATTGTTTGGTAAACGAATTGCAATAATCTTCACAAAATTCTGGTCAGTTATCGATAAATTTGAACAGCCGAGAACTTTTATTCGAAATTTAAAGTCATAGAGCTGATACAGATGGGCACACAGACAGGGCTTTATCGAACTATTGTTGCTGATCAAGAATATATATATATTTAATGGAGATACTTCATTCTGTCTCTTACATACTTAACAAACCCCTGAATTTTATGAATTTTTAACAACATTTGTAACTCAATTCAAATTTACCTTTTTATATTCAACAAATTGTAATAAAATGACTGCAATTTCTAAAAACAAAAATAAAAGCCACTTTAATGTTCAATTTTTGCATTGATTTTTTTATTTGGCAGTTCATTTTTTATTTTATTTTATTTTATATTTTTTTTTTGCTGCACACTCGACTGACTCTTGATATTATTTATTTTTGTGTCGCAATGCGGCAATCGCATAAATTGCAAATTGAAGCAGAAAGAAGCACAAAATGGATTTCCGCTTCGACTCAAGCTTGATTAATTTCCGAACTGGCTTGTCTGCCAAGGAAATTGAAAATGGATATTTATCCATATCTATATATATATATATATATCCAATATTCAAAGGACATGCGGTGGCTTTCGTAATGCTCTGCATGGCTTAAAGTGGCAATTTAAGTTAGCAACTGTCAAGTTGAGTTTGTGTGTTTTTCTTGGGGCAAAAGTAAATCAGGTCAAGAAATGGAATATTGACCTGTCCAAAAATAACTAGGTTAAAACGACAATTATAAAATGAAAGAGAAGTTTTCCCAGTTGTTTGATATTTTTACGCTTAGTTAGTGCAAAAGTGCTTTTAGCCAATTGATTGGCTGCGCTGACTTTGCTGACTTGTTGACTTGCTGCCAATGGCAATTAAGAAATTCCTGGCTATAACTATCGACGCTTTATAATTTTTATCACATACATTTTTTATCGCAATATCACAACTTCATCAGCAATCATAGCGACCAGGAGCAACAGCAGCAACAACAGCAACAAAAGCAGCAGCAGCAGCAACAGCAGCAACAAGCAGACAATTAGCCATCAAATTAGCCGCAAGTCGGCTCAAGGAATGTGGCCGCCAAGGCAAATTGAAAACAATTTAAGTTATTTGCATATAAATGCAACTTAAGACGCAGCCAACAACAGCAACAGCAACAACACAGCAGCAGCAACACAACAGCAGCAACACAGCAGCAGCAACAGCAACTGCTGCATATTGGCCATGTTAACTTGTTGGCAGAGTGCATTGAGGCTTCCCGTGTGCCCAGTTCCCAGTTTGTTTATCACAAATGCATTGGCCATATTAAACAAGCTAGAATCGAGTTAACAATTCATATATCAGCTAGAAGATACCCTGTATTTGGCTGCATAAATTATTAGTAGCTAACCGAAGGCCTTGAAATGTTTTTTGGCTAACTCAGCCACTACATAAAATATTCGATAAAACTCAGTTTTTATGCCTTACACAAACTTGATCATACTTTTTATACTCTTACCTAGCCACACACCAGATCCACCCCATTTAGTCGCCTAGACAATTTACAGGGTACAGAAAATGGCGTGTTGTTGCCACCAATTGAGATAATGCCAAGTGCATTGACGATTTGAACAACTCAAGAATATCAATATTGATATCGCAGCCTGGCAACAAACACAGCTCAAATGATTTATCAGTTATAAAAACCGATAACTCGGCGAAAAAATAAATAAACCAAATAAATTTTAAGCGCCATTAAGAAGAAAATAATAGAAAAAACACTTGTAAATCAAAGTTGAAAAAAAAGAACGTAAATTAAGTGAAATTGCTGCGGCTGTTAAAATAGTTAAGTTAAAGTTCAAACTGCATTTCACGCCTAATTTGATTTGACAACAAACGAGCAGAAATACGCTGGACAATTTTTTACACACACATTTCACATATTTTTGTTAATTTTCAGGCATAATTGCAAAGCGGCAAAAACGGGAGTGTGATGTAAGGGGATGGCTGGGGGGCTGGCAGGCTGACTGGTTATGACAGCAACAACAGCAGCTGCAAAGCAACATTTGAATAATTTGCAATTAAAGTGGCTAAAACTCAGCCCGGAATTCAGCTGGAGCAATCAAGCAGGCCAAAAACTGTTGAGCATTTCTTTTGCTGCGGGTAAATGGTGGCGTATGCGTAATATATATATAAATATATAGATATATATATATATAATATATATGTATATGCGAATGAGGTTGAAGATTGAAACGGGTTTGTGGCCAGCTAGTCGAGAATGAAACGAAATGTCCGCATCCATCAGCTGTCCACGCTTCAAGCTGATGAAGACAGCAGTGGAACCGGGAGACCGGTCAAAACCAACACCCAACTGTGTTTCCAATTAAACGCCGCTTTGGCAAACAACGACAATGACAGCAGACAACAACAACATCAAACAACAACAACAAACAACATCTGCGTCATTTGTATCTGTTTGTTGCAACAACTTTCAGTTTGCTTTACTGTTAGTTTGTCAGCTGCAGTTGCATTTGCAGTTGACTCTCTGCCAAAGAGCCAAAGAAATTGAACTTGAATGTTTATGTGGCAGGCGCTTTAAATCAGTATGGGGGGTCGCTAACACACACACACACACAAACACACACACAGGCACACACACACCTGGTAGACATGAGCGAAACCCGTTCAGTTTGTTTGCAACATTTCAGCATGTTGTCAATCAATTTGCAGCTGTTGATTTGCTGATTGATTGCGTTTGATTGATTGCTATGATTTACAATGTGCCAGCCTGCCCCCAATTGATTTAAGAGTTGACTCTTTTAAAGACAGCACTTGACTAATTCCAAACATGAGTCTACAATCAACATTTCTATAATCAAAAAACACATTCATCAAATTTATATATAACCTAATTATTCAGTTTATGATACTAATGACTGATCAATATGAATTACAAGTGAATAATGAGCTCATTAGCAGCTCATTCGGGCTTATCTAATGTGACTGTTTTTGGCCAACTCAATTTTTATATTACCAGTACCAAAATCATGTTTCTGCCCTTCGCTCATATTTGGATACTCGCAGCGTTTCTGTTGCAAACTGGGCTGAGTAAGTTTTGATGATACTTGCAACAGGATTATTCTTAACATATATTTTTCGATTCCAAGCACTACAAAGTAAATTCACAAACTTTAGCTGCGATTTCAATACAGAGTTTGTGCCAAACTTGACTTGTTGGCTATCGCCGGAAGGCACTTTTAATGCCAATTTGTATTTGGCTCGAGTTCTTCAGCCTGGCTTAAAAATCGATATAACAATTATGTATCAAGTTGACAATAATGCGAATTATCAAAAGCTATTCCACTATGACATAGACATCTGCAGGGCACTAAAAGCCGCAAAGAAATCCAGTCTGATCTCCATCTGGATTAATAATATATTTAATTATACCAATCAAACAGCGGAATGTCCCGTCAAAGCTGTACGTAAAAGTCATAAATCTACATCTATATATATATATATATGCTTCTATCTATATCTACCTGCTTCTAGGACTTATATGCAGTGCGTGATTTTCATATTGAGGACCAAAGCATTCCAATCTTCGTGCGATCTGGCAACTATCGTGTTGGAACTGTCAACTATCTTGGCAAACCCAAGAAGCGTCGTCTCATCCATTCAATAAATTTAGAAATGAGCCTGTCCTAAAGTTAATAAAATATTAATAATCTGCAGCCTGTTTTATTTAAGCGCACTTTTGGCCTATTGGCCAAGTGGGTCAATGTTTTTTTTTTTGTGTGTGAACAAGGCCAACAAGTTTATCCGGGCCAAGTTCGCAGCATTCGTTCGAATAAAGCGATTTTCTCAATGTTAGTTTTTGGTTGTACAGAAGAAATTGGCTATTTGCTCTACTAAATTAATAGATTTCTTTAACTTGGCTAAATAATGATATTTTTTATTTTTTCACTAATAGTTTTCCATAGAACTTTTGTTAGCGTTTTTTGTTAACATAAATAAGCCATTGCTTTTGCAATTTATGTCTGTCGCTTTTGCGAATATTTTAGCCGGCTTTGGTTTTGGGCTGACAGGAGCAAAAGCAGCTAACGCTGTGCAAATAAGTTTTTGGTTCCTTGTGCGCTGCTTTTTGTTGGTCAGTGTGAAATATATGTTTGGACAGTAAAGTCTTTAACCTAATTGCATAATAAATTCAACTGAATTTATTGTTAACAATTTATTTGGCCACATTGCAATACCGTTTAATAACTGTCAAAACGTCTGTCAAATTAACTGAACAAAAAAAAAAAATGGGGCGTGACTGACTGTTTGCAATGTTGCTGTTTGGTTTAATATCATGTGATAATTATTATTAGCAGTGGGTGTTTAAATTATGAGCATGACTTACCCAGTAATTCAGTAATATGCCATTTCGGGGGGGAAGTACCAGCAAAATGGGGCCTGTAAAAACAAATTGAAAGCGGAGCATAAATTATATTGTATATGATTATGGCACTGGGCTGGGCAACTATGTAAAAACAATTGTCAGTAGTTATATATATATATATATTTAAGGGAAACTACATAATGCACTTTACACTTCTTAATTAATAATAAATTTAACATCTTAATTACAGGTTACCACAGTTTACGGTCTATGCCAAGATTATTTACCTCCTGATGGTGAGTAATTATAATACTGATAAATTACAACCGACAATAACAGAAATGATATGGCACTTAATAAAGTAAGGGCCTACACGATCTGCCAATTTTTTAATTGTTTATTTGTTTTGTTTTTTATTTTTTATTGTTTATTGATACAATCGCATAATATTTAAAGAACGTAACATTTGATAGTCAATCAATTTTGCATTCCGATGCGATATCGCAAGTTATGTCATTGTAAACAATTTGGCTGGGAGCAACCAACCCGAAGCCAAACCCAACCAATATCGATGATAAACCATCGAAACTATGCCAAGTATTTTATCGCATCTGATTGGCATTGCCCTCAAAAAAAACAAACAATCATTGAATGAAAATAAAACTTCAAAAACATAATAATAAATGAAAATACAATTGCCTACCGATATAAATTGACACTTGCGCTGTCCATCAGCAAATATTTGCCAAATTTATCGGAGGAAATAAAAAAAAAATTATCAAATAATATGAGTAATGCACAACTTAATACCCTATAAGTCAAATTGATATGCTAAAGAAATATTCTGAAGAGCAGGTTTTCTAAGATCATCTATAAAAAAATACTATGTGGACTAAAATGCGATTTAAAAACATTTTGAATCCGGTTCCTGCGCTGAATTTTAATTTGTAAATTTTGCTGATACTAATTTTTTGAGAATTTTTTGAAGCATTTGCTTAGTTTTTTTCTTTTAACAATTTTATGCATTTTGTTTTGTTATTTGTTAAAGAGACAATATTCCAAAAAGCATTTTAACAACTCAGATTTTAGGGAAACACCAATTGCAATCAGCGTATTATGATTGAAATTGAATTAAATTTGTAGAAATGCAACTTGCCATTGTCTCCCATTTATTAAAGGGTATATTTAAAAAAAAAATGAAATATGTGCAAGTCAAAGTAAATAATTATAAAATGCCAACAACTGTTCGCTAATTAAATTATACTGTTTGCGCCAAAGCTTTTTACATGTTGATTTCGCATTCGCATTTATTTGCCAGTATTTTTCATACATTTTTTTTTGTTCAATTTTAATTTATTTTACAATCAATTTTAAGTGGGCCCCTGGGCATGTACACACTCTGTGTGTGTGAGAGTGTGTGTGTTAGTACGTGTTTGTGGATGTGTCTCCGTTGTTAATGTGCCGAAATAAATAACTGAAATGTCTGAAATTCCGCAACTTGGCGACGTCTTTACAAGTTCCGTTTGACGTAAAGTTCCATCTTGCTATCTCTCCTTCTCTCTATCTCTCTCTCTCTCTCTCTCTCTCTCTCTCTCCTGCTTGCTATATGAACTTACAATGTTTACGTGTAAGCCAAGCGAGAACCGTCTGCCAAACTCTTAACTCGTATTTATTTGTTCTAAATGAACTTTTCGCAAATTATTTTCCCACTTTTTTTGTTTTGGGTTTTTTTTTGGCATTTGCTGAGACTGAGACATGTTTGCCTGAATTATTCAACGCTTTCGAGTGTTTTGAGTAAATATATATATATATATATATTTGAAGTATTTGTCTGTGCCTGGGGCACTTATTGTGCGCTGTGGCGTCTGAATGTGTGAGAAATGTGTTTGTGCCGCATTGTTCTTGTGGTTGTTGTTTTTTTGTTAGTACTTTTGAGCCTTTTCAATTCAAATTGGTCAATTATGAAAATGCCTTTCACCATTTGACAGCAAATTAAGTGCGAGCCAATAATAGACAAATTTGCCGAAACTTAATTAAGCAAAAAGCAAATTCGTGGTTGGCCAAGATGAGTTGACAAAAAAGTTTGAACACCTTCTAATGGTTTATAAATAAGTATTGTAAGTAGAACATGTAATAAAAATAGATTTTTAGCTGAATTCAGCTTAATTCAACAAACAACCATTTTACAAAAAAATATTAATGTAAAAAAATATTTCATATATTTTTAATAAAATATTAAAGTGCTCAAATTGGAAACAAATGTCTCCTGTTTAAATTTCATTTGTTTAGATTAGAATATATTAATAAATAAAATTAAATTAGTAAACTTTCTTTTTAACGTAAACTGAAATTAATATTTTTCACATTTAATTGATAATATAAATAGTCTCTATAAAAATAGATAATTTGTTGCTTTTTTTTTGGCTTTGCTTTGCCAACGTTGTTTAGAACAAACTAATTAAATCACATAAAGCCTCATAAATATGACAGTCATATAACTGTAAGTTGTATAAGTTTGAAAATCAAATATATTATAAAATTTATAGTATTGGCACTGGCACAAGTTTTACACGATCAACTTTTGGTTTATAGCCGCAACCGTTGGCCATTT
This sequence comes from Drosophila demipolita, assembly GCA_035042405.1. Lineage (NCBI taxonomy): Eukaryota > Metazoa > Arthropoda > Insecta > Diptera > Drosophilidae > Drosophila > Drosophila demipolita. The sequence goes on from JAWNLI010000033.1 coordinate 6,796,508, forward strand.
CAAATTGAACAATTTAAGGCTTTTTTATGACTTACTAAATGCGTCGTTTTTTTTTCGGCGTTCGAGGCAATAAAAAATCCAAAATCATTTTGAGCAGATAAATTATTATATCATAAATAACACCATTTATTGCACATAGGAAAATATTGAGCAAGTCTGAAAGACACCAAATAAATCAAAAAAAAATTTAATGCAGAGAACAAGTCGATTGTGTTTCAGAAGTGAAAATGATTTGATTCAAGTTCGAATTTACTTGACGCTTATATCATCATCTGCAGTGTCAGGGTTACAGGCCAAAACTTTTAATAAAGCTAATGCAAAAGGCATTATTATTAGTACCAAGGGGTTAATAATACTGTGAGTGTGTGTGTGTGTGTTTACATAAAAGTGTTGATAATAATTGTGCAAATAAATGAGCAATCAAGGGCCAAATTAGCGGCACTAATATTAATGTGCTTAGCACGGGTTTTAATAGTGGCAAGTGACGAGGCATTTAACACACTGCTCAATGACTCATTCTGCACCAAGTCGATGCCAAAGAAATAACTTATCAACCATAAATTTTACTATCGGATAATAATAAAAATCAGCTTTCTAATATTAACTCATGCTGATCGTTCAGATTATGATTATTCGACAGTATTTCTATGCAAGTCCAACAAAATTATATATTAAAATCAATGTAATTTATTCACTTCAGTTTATTTTCTGTAATTATAGTCTTATGTGACTCAGATATATTTTTGCGATATGCCAAAATAAGATAAAGATTATTCTACGCATTATTAAAATGCAGATCTTCAAATAGTGTGATTCACTTTTAAAAGCCAACCAATTTAGCAGAGTCATATCTGCAGAGCTGTTTTTAATTTCTTATCTTTAGCTGATCATAAATTAATTACGATTTTTCTTTAATTTCACAATCACACACACAAGCACACATCCACACACACTTACATATGCATATAGATTATTATTCTGTAAATTCCATCAGCCATCACAAGCCAAGTATTTGAGACTGCAATTTCATGTTATATTTATGCAAAATATTTATAAGTAAAATAGCTGAGTATTAAATCACTGGAATTGAAAAAATGTATCTATTTTTAGTGTTGTAAAGGAATGTTAATAAAATTACTACTATTACAATTAAATAATATTTAATTATATGTGGGAAACAAATTCACTTATTATAAACCATAGCAAATTTAAACCAATTTCAAAGGAAAACATTTTAATGGATACACCTTGATTTTTTCACAAATTGCACACAAAATGGAAATACCTTCAAGTGAAATTTCTTTCAGGTTGCCAACTTATCGCACATTCTCCAAGGAACTGCACTTTCTCACGGCGCAACTGAAGTTTTTATAGCCCAGAAAGATTCTAATGCATTGATAAGATTCTGATTTACATGGCCAAATTGCATGGCGCAAAAGCAGCGCAAATTATGCAAATTGAGCCACACTCGACAAGCCACGCTCGACTCCAACCAAAAAACGAAGGCCAACAAAAAAAAGGCCAGGGTGTAACCCAAAATGGCAATCTGTGCACCCCAGATTAAATCTTCCATTTGCATTGCACTTAGCACCCACACTTCTTCCCAAGGAATTTGTTAAAGTGTATTTTCTACTATTACAAATTGCGGAATTAATAGCAGCGAATTTGCTTCATTTTATGAACAGACAATATCCAATATCCAAGTAGCACATCTATGACTCTTATAAAATTTGGAATATATACTAACACTCACCATGGATTGACCCAACTCTTTTATATAGTCTATATAAAATATATACTTGCACGTGTCGCTCTAATTACACTTAATTTAAATAACCCATTTTATTTAAGTGCCAAAGAATTAATGAAAGTTCGAGTCACAACTTGGTTAGAGAGTTGTTTAGTTTTTATTGAAAATATGCAACACATGTGATATGATTTTTATATATAATCAGATTTAATTGATTTATATATATATTTATGTTAATATTTGAGTTTTTAATGAAATAAATACTAATAATGATATTTATGTTAATATTTAATTTATTATATTTATACTATTATATTATTTTTAAATTTAGCTTTCCCAGTAAACTATCAATTTCATTTATATTTAGATATATATTTTTATGTTAATATTCGAATTAAAATTGGAACTGATAATTATATTTTTATTAATTTTTCTGCTTAGTTTAGCTTTTCCAGAAAACTATCGATTTCATTCTGTAGATTATTGAAGAATATTTACTATTTTCTGGGCTTATTTTTTTTATTTCAAATTAATCAAAAGCTTATCACAATTGTCACCTTTAATATAAAACTAATGTGAATAGGGTATAGAAAGTGTGTTGCTTTCCACAGTTTGCATTTGTTTCTGACTTTTTTTTTAGTTAGTTAGTTGTTATTAGCTGTTTGCTCTTTTGGCTATGTGGCATAGCCAAAAACACTGCGCCACAGGCGTGCTTATCAAACAAATTATTACGAAACGTTAATTGAATTGTCAATAGACGTGTGAAACAGTTTTCGTTGCCTTTGGCAACAGGCCAAAATGATAGCAACAACAACAATAACAACAACAACAACAACAACAACGATATCTGTAGATATAAACCCATATTTTCTATTTGTTATTGCCTTTATAAATTCCGAAAGCTATATGTAAAAAGTGTGTCGTGTGTTTTACTCTTATTGCATTTGCTTGTGATAAGAATTATTTGAGTTCTGTGCCTTTCCCAAACTTGCCACACAGATCAGCCCAAAAAGTGTTATTATAGTCAGATGCGGAATTATCTAAAATAATGGCAAGTTTTAACGGAAACAGTAATTTCCGCTTAATCACGGCGCCAAGTCTCAGCTGCTTTTGTTAATTGTTGTTGTTGTTGTTTGTGGGTCTGTTTATAATATTAATTTATCAATGTTTTGATTATAAGCGGAAAGTTTTTGATATTCAGCGTTTGTATCGCGTTTTCAAAACGAGCTCAACGATAATGCCACAAATATAAAAACGTGTTCTTTTACGATCAACGTTAATAAAACTGGGACCAATCGAACCATTATTTATGGGTATAATTAATTAATAATAAAAATAATTAAAGTGGGTGTGGGAAAGAAATTGTTCCCAAATATTTTTATATCTTTAAAAAGTAATCTCTTTTTGAACTAAGCAATTTTTAACCATATAAATATATTTTTTTTATATATATTTCAGGTGTTTAAAGTGGCTAAAAAAATAATGCTGATTTAGGCCATATGCTAGATTTATAGGCGCCATCAAGACTTATCGACTGACCCACACAACAACAACAACAATAAACACACCAAGCAACAATTGTAACTTTTTCTAGATACACTTGGACAATAGTCTCTGTTATCGCTTTGAGATATGATATATGATATGATCAAATGGGCGTCTGGCTGTCACAATTACCGGGTCTGCTCTGCTGTTTTGTAGCTATTGCTGGTATTTAAAATTGAAATCGAAACATGGGAATATCCATAAAGAACCAAAAGAACTAGAGAAGAGTTAAGACCCAGAGTTGTCCACCAACTCTGATGTCCGAGTTCGAAAGGCTTGATTTATGCGTTGTCGGCACATTCAATTGTAGAATCACATTTTTGACTTGAAAGGCTTTTGCTGTTTGAAAAGCTTTTCCGGCTATCAAAGCAGGGTTTCCGATACATATCACTGGCCACAACCAACTGCCTACTGTCGGTCCCCCCCCTGCACCCCTTCCCCCTTTTGGCCCACACTCCTGTGTGCTATTTCCAATATGCCGCTGTTGACTCTGCTAATGTCTGCGCAAATATTGCAGTTTTTTTTCCCCCTTTTTCTGGTTTATTTTTCTTCAGTTTTGACGACTGACAGGGAAGCCGCCAACGCCAACAACCACAGGGCGAACATGGCTTGATTGGGTGTGAGAAATGGCAGTTGTTTCGAAGTTGATGACTTGTGAGTAGTTGCTAGTCTGCTGCCAGTAGTTGGTAGTCAGTAGTCAGAAATCGATAGTCAGTAGTCGATAATCAGTAGTCGATAGTCAGTAGTCAGAAGGCAGTAGTTGATATTCAGTAGTTAGTAGTTGGTAATCAGTAGTCAGCAGTCACAATCGATAGTCAGTGGTCGGTTGCCAGTAGTTGGTAGTCAGCAGTCAGTAGTCGATAGTCAGTAGTCGATTGTCAGTAATCGATTGTCAGTAGTCGACAGTCAGTAGTTGGAAGTCAGAAGTCAGTAATCAGTAGTCAGAAAACGATAGTCAGTGAACGATAGTCAGTAGTCGATAAACAGTAGTCGATAGTCAGTAGTCAGAAGGCAGTAGTCGATAGTCTGTAGTTAGTAGTTGGTAGTCAGTAGTCAGCAGTCACAATCGATAGTCAGTGGTCGGTTGCCAGTAGTTGGTAGTCAGCAGTCAGTAGTCGATAGTCAGTAGTCGATTGTCAGTAATCGATTGTCAGTAGTCGACAGTCAGTAGTTGGAAGTCAGAAGTCAGTAATCAGTAGTCAGAAAACGATAGTCAGTGAACGATAGTCAGTAGTCGATAGTCAGTAGTCGATTGTAAGTAGTCGATAGTCAGAAGACAGTTGTCGATAGTCTGTAGTCACAATCGATAGTCAGTGGTCGGTTACCAGTAGTTGGTAGTCAGCAGTCAGTTGTCGATAGTCAGTAGTCAGTAGTTGGAAGTCAGAAGTCAGTAATCAGTAGTCAGAAAACGATAGTCAGTGACCGATAGTCAGTAGTCGATAAACAGTAGTCGATAGTCAGTAGTCAGTAGTCGATAGTCAGTACTCGATAGTCAGTAGTAGTGGTGCACATTGATAGTACTGCAAGCATTGAATACACTTTAATTGCTGTGTTTTTGTATTGCTTCTTCTGGCCTTAACAACTTGTTTAAATGTGCAGCTTTGCTTAAGGGTCCATTTTATTTGATGGTAAATTTCATATGTCTACATTTGAAAATGAATAATTTAATTTCGAGCTAATATTTGTATATAATAATAATATATAATAATATTTTTACAAATAAAATGTAGTATTTACCTAGAAATTTTTAAAAATAAGTTTAATTTGCACAAAGTTATAGCAGTGAAAAGTTTTGAGCCTTCATCGAAACTATTAAATCAGAGTTTTCACATATATTTCAAATTCAGTTCTGCAGTTTTAAATGTAAAAAGAATCATTTGACTTTATCAAATGTTTTATTAGTTAGTTAAAAATAGTTCATTTGTATGGCAGCATTTTGCTTCGTGTGTAACGCAAATCTGTGTTGATTATCTGAGCAGTTATCGATCAATTTATGGCTCTCTTTTGCCAAGCAAACCGATCCCATACCCAATCAGTCAATTATATTGGGAAGCTCATAATTTGCCAATCATTCAAGTTGTATAAAAATAAAATTAATTCTTCACACTTTATATTTGCTTATGTTTACTCGTTCAGACATGTGCTATTTGCGTGCTGTCTTATCATATATATATATATATATAGGTGTCTATCGATATATATGTGTAGAAGAAATCAAAAAATGCAATCTCCAATCGTATAGATATAGATAAATGCAATAAAATGCCAATTTCATTATTTTTTATTTGGGTCAAGAGAAATCGAAAGAAGGCTAATCAAAAAGGGTTTTCACCGATTTCGCATGCAAATGGAATGCTTGGAATGTTTATCTGTCATTCTGTCTGAATCATTAAGATAACGGTAAAGTTAAGTTAAGTAAAGTTCATTTCAAGTCTGTTACGGTTAAATTATAACGAATTGAAAGTGTAAAACAGCTTTTAGGTGCACACGTCGCAAATTAGTACAAATTGCGCATTTGTTAAAAAAAAAACATATTTATTGAAATACAAATATTTTATTATTATTTATTATTTACTTGCATATGTTGTGCATGCCCCTCTTAAGATATTTATCATAGTAAACATAATATTTATTATTTATTTTATATTGTGCGTATCCCGTGAAAATATATATTTACTTGAGTAAATCAATTTATTATTATTTATTTATTTATTTATTATTTATTTACCTTCATTGTGCATACCCCTGGAAAAAGCATTTGATAAAGTAAATATATTTTTTTTTATTATTTATTGTTTATTTATGTATATATGCGATGTAAACAAGATTGGAGTAGAATTGTGCTAATTAAAAAAAACTGAATTCAATTTAACACAGTTCAATCACTTTTTATCAATTCCTCGCAAATCGTTTTTAAATTAATCAATTTTATATTTGCCTGTGTTTTCTATTTAGCTTGTGCTCTTACAGGGTATCTATTAGCCGTGTTCGCTTACATTTTCCCTCACTCACTTGTTAATATTACAAATTGGTCTTGCAAATGTTTCGGGTCTATGAATCTGGTTTATGTAAATATTTATGAACGGTGCAAATTAATGGTCGCTGGGCAGTGGATAACAATATAATATATATTTATATATTTTAACATATTTATATATATTCATATATTCATATATTTATGGACTAAAGTTCAAGTCTTTAGTTGATTGTATTTGTATTTGGCGATAGCGTTTTCAGTACTTTAATGCCAAATGCAAAACGCAAATATTAATTATAATTTATACAATAATAAATGGTATGCAAATATTAGATTTATCAATTATTGCCAATGGGGTCGAAAATGTCACTTTGGAATTTGGCAGTTTTTTTTTTGTGTCTTTAAATTTTCTTTATGTTTTTTTTTTTGTGGGTAATAGAATACGCGCAGATTTTGACCCCTCCCCGCCACAGCCCACCTGCTTGGAATTGCGTTGTGTGTTTGGTTGTCTTGTAATCTTATCGGTGCTCTTATTGATTAATAAATAAAATATAAAAAAAGCTGAAAAAACTGACACCCAATTGTTGTTGTTTACGAGGAATGTGGTAAAAAGTCGGGCCCATTGCAACTGTCCCCGTAAAAAGTTGAATACAATTTAACATGCCCGGCGCTTCGGCGAGCAAACAATTATTTTATTATATATTATTTTTATTATTGTTATAATAAATTGTACATATTTATATTGTGTGTGTGTGTGTGTGTGTGTGTGGCGCACTCCTTTACCAGTTAGCTGTTTCTCTATCTGACACGACTCGTTTTCGCTGTCATCTCTGATGTTGATAAAGTGGGCGGCATTGAATGAAAATCGACAGCTCCACCAACGAACCGCTGCCAGTTTTCCCTGCCAAACCCCCAGACCCCCCCACCCTACCCCCTTACACACTGCACAAAATTTCATTGACTTTTGGCTTATAGCTTGTAGCCACACTTTTCACTTTTGCGCACTTAGCTAAGCGCCAGCGCCATTAAAATCAATTGATAATATTATTGTCAGAGGAGGTTGGGGGCTGGTTTTGGTCTGGTTTGCGGTATGGTTAGGGGCTGGATTGGTGCAAGTTTTCATAAAACTTTAAGCAAAAACATAAAAATGTGCTAAAAAATGTGCTTTTCATTAATTATACACTTGAAACATAATTGCTTTTGGCTATTCATATTGTTATCCAATTTATTTTAAAGTGTTTTATTCTTAATTTTATAACACAATTTGCAATTTAATTTTATTCTTAAATTTTTTAAATTTAAATTATACTTTGAATTTCAAATCAATTATTTTTTATCGAATAATGCTTTCAATTATTTAACTTAATTTACAATTGTTCTGCATTTTTAATCAAATTAATTTTTATAATAATAATAAGATAATTCGAATTGCATTTTAACAATGAAAACGTTATTAAAAAATAAATATGCTTTTGAGTACTTAATTTATTTATCTCATTTCTATGAATTTATTTTAAGAAGCAATACTTTTACAAATCCCAAAACTTCATATATATTATCTAAAAATGATGTCATTAAAATATATAAAAAAAAAATAAGAAATTTCACTTTCACTTCAGCTGCATTTAACAAAGTAAAACAAAAAAATGTCATCTACTTGTGTCAGCTGCAGTTGACCCACTGCCAAAAGCACAAAAACAGGAAGAAGCTTTTCTTGACGGCATTTTTGAGGCACTCACATTTACTCTCCCTTTTCTTGGGCGCTGCATTTATCAAAAACCAAACTTCCGCTCAGTGTATGATATGTGAAATGGGCACCCTAACTAAACTAAAGCGCCAGGCGGTATTTTTTTTTTTAATTTTTTATTATTATATTTATTTTCTGTTGAGGAGCGATTTGTTGACAAGTCAGACACCCGGCTGTTTATGATGTTGATGATTATGATGAAGATGATGATGATGATTTGCCATAGCATGCCATAAGATATATATCCACTTGAAGTAAGGAATGGAGTGGAGGGGAGTGGAGTGGTGTGGTGTGGGGAGAGTAACCGTTATAAACATTACCTTGGTGGGGGCAAGCAACAACAATGCGAGTGCATAATTACTTATTGTTTATTTCCTGTGACATGCAACGCAAAAGCCGACGATGTCTACGTTAACTGGTCTTGAGCAAACATTAAATAGGTCTACAGTCTTATAGACATGACTATATAAAAAATGTTCCGTTAGCACATACACACAACACACACACACACACACACAAAACACACATATAACACACACCTGCACACCACACATTGCAAAACGCATATTGTGTTATCTGAGCAGTCGGCTCATGGCCTTTTTGGAATGCGACTCTCAGCCACAAAATGTTGGCTAACATCCACCCTTAAGGCTCACAAATCTATTGCGAAGTATATTTTTTGTTCTTTTTTTTTTTTGTATATTTACCTAGCATTTTGTTATCTGACACATGCTTGGCATAACAAACTGTTTAATTTCAAGGCTTCCCCAGCAAACCCACAAATATCTCAACTCAAGATCAGCTGATTGATAACAATATTTATAATGTAAATCGCAAAAAACGAAATTCCTTAGTAATTTCTTGTTTACTATATTATTTATCAAGTTCCATTTAAAATAGCAGTGACTTAATTTATTCAAATGTGCCTCACTACGAAAGTATTTCCGTAATGTGAATGACCAACATATATAATATATTATATATTATTATATATATTTAATTTGTATACCCTATATAATTTTTTAATTTTAACTTGAGTTACATTTATATTATATGAATGTTTATGCAATATTAAACTGGATTTCCTTTGGCAGATACTTGTATTTGTGTTATATTATGTATCAAGCTAATGATATCAATGTTTACATTCAGCTATTGTTCAAGTTTCAACAATTACAATTCCAAGAATATCAAGTGTATTTGTGTCTAGTCATACGGAAAATACCTTTTGTAATTTCCGACTTCTTTTGCACTTTGGTTGACAAACACACTGCGAAAGAATTTCACGAGAATCAAATCAATTAACGCGCTTGTCTAATAATTTGTTTAATTTTGGATTAACAAATCGAGTCAATGTTTATCGCCGGCAAACAAAAACACACTAATAATAGTAAAAATCGACAAAAATGGAAAAAGACCACAAAAACCATTTAAGCATTGCCACACGCCAAATCGAAAAACTCACTTTCTTTATCTCAATTCGTTAAACGCAATTAAAAATGTTAATTTCCTGTCATTTGCTTATCAAAATCGAATATCAGCAGCCCGGGCCAGATTATATAGATACTATGAATGCCCATTGGGGTCGTCAGGAGCCAACTGTAGAAGTTAACCATTTGAAATTTGACCATTTCTATTTTAGCATACTGAGCAATCGTGTCTATTTCGGTTGGGCATTAAAAATCCATTTGTTAGATTTAACTCAACAGCCCCAAACTGTCAGACCCTGGCCATATATAGAGTCCATACTGTCCACCAATTGTTTCCAATTGATCTCGCAGGGCTTTCCTTGCGGAGTGCCTTAACGCCTGACGAAGATGTATGGACAAAAATGAGCTCAAAACATTGACTTCAATTTGTTAAATATTCCATTTAATTTATAATGAGTATGCAAAAAAATATTGCGGGTTATTTTTAACTAAGACCCGCGACGAAGACAAAGACGCATGAGACAATTGGCTGAACTTGTTCGAAGATAGCGATTTACTAAATAAATGTCTAAATTAAAATTGCATATCACAAGTCATGATGATTAGCGAAAGAAAGCTCAAGAAGATAGTAAAAAAGTAATAACTTAAGTAGTACCTTACTTTAAGTACTAGCTACTTTTAAAGTTTAGAATAATAACTATTTCCATAAATTTCCAAATCTTATCCAATAATCAAATATAAATTCCAATCTAATTTAGAAACTAATCAGATCAATTCTAGCAAATCAAATCAAACTTCCTGAAGTGAGCAAAAAAAAAATTCTAGTTCCATAAAAAAAAAAATCCCCAAAAATGTATTTATCAACTGTTTGGTTCAATTCAAACAATTACTCATTCAAAATTTACAAGAATCAAAAAAAAAAAAAAATAAATTCTTCAGTGCAGTACAAAAAATAGTTGCGCCCTCAAATTCCCAGAATGCGAAAAGTGTTGCGCTACCATCATTGGAACCAGAAATGCAATGAAGGCCCAGACGTGGTTGTGGTTGTAACACGACATGTTAACTCAATTAAAATTCCATTGGCGATAAATGAAGTGGCTGTGCTTCATGTAGAAACATTCCTCAACCCCACACTCAAAAAATGTTCTGCGGCTTGTAAAAGCATTCAAAGATACCACAAATACATACATACACACACATATATATATATATATATATATATATATATATATATCAAGCGCACCATTTGCAGTGCCAAAAATTCACAATGATAAGATTCTAACTGTTAACAATGACAACGACCTTGCAGAAGTTCGTAGTAAACTGCAGCCCCACAACCCATCAAGATTGGCTTATGTAAGCAGATAGACTGTTTTTGGACTTTGGTCAAATAATTCTGGTCATAATGGTCAAGTATAATCGATCACAGAATGTGTCGACCTTTGCTGTCAATACTTGAGGAGAGCACTACTGAGGGTGTTGTGGGGACCCTCGAACTGGAAACTGATTGGCGCACTGATAAAAATGTATTTTGTGGCATTCGAATTGAATTACTTTAAGCCCGTTGAAAGTGTCATTTAATTCTATAATCAAATCGACGCAATTACAATTCCAAGAATCGTGCCAAAAAGTAAATCAAAGTACAATATTTATCAATAAAATTTGTATGCACTTTAAAAGAAAACTTTGACACCATAAAGTGTATGACAATTTAATGACTAAATACTTATTTCATATGATGTGTTAATTAACTAATCACTTTATTAATATTAATAATAAGATTAATAAAAAAAATGACGAATTGATAAGTTATTTAAAGGGCCTTCAAATATTAGTCGTCATTTTAAAAATAATTATATAAAAAATCAAGATAACAGCAGCAAGGATAAGAAATTCTTAACTCTTTAGAAGCTGACTCATTGATTGGTCAACAAATATGATACATGATGAGATCTTTGAATAACAATAAACATTTTCAGTTCCGTAAACAGTTAACAGGATTAAGCGATAATGAAACTGCACTTTTAAAATGCCGTCAAAAGCTGCGCTTTTTAAGTCTCATTAAAAATCCATTAAAGTCGATAATAAAGAAGCAGCAAGAAGCGCTGACAAAGAGATTGCCCGACTGTCTGTCTGTCTGTCTGACTGTCTGGCTGCCCTGTCGACATCAGAAAAACAAAATGAAAACCCAATTTCGTGAATAAGCTTTACACCAAAAATGTGCACCCCCCGCCCACCCCTCAGAAATGGAGCACTTGGCGACAGTTTGGGGGCACCACAAAAAAATGCATGCTGTGAAGTAAAAAATAAAAAATAATAAAAAATAAGGCAGAAACAAGTGGAGTGCCGGCCACTTAAAAGTCGCTTCATTTTTGTGTGTTTTTTTTTTGGGTGCTTGGTGAGTGCATTTCGATGTTGCATATGCAAATAAATCATTCGTATTCGAAGACGAATGCGAAAGCGAATCCCAAAACGAATCGCCTTTGCCACATGTTCAAAACTCAACTTTGACCAAAAAGATTTTGCGAAGCTGAAGCCAAAAGTGCAATTATTGTGAATGAATGTGAATAAATATTGCTTGAGACATCACATAAATATCTATATATATATATAAATATATATATCTCATGATAATATGAATGATAATTGATGTTGAAGTGAATAAGTGTGCAATTGAGTGCATTGAGTATGGCTATTAAAATGTGAATAGAGCTCACTGAATATTTATATATATTTAATTATAATCCATTCAACAGCACTCAAAACAAATCATTTTTAATAATTAAATGCCTGAAATGCGGTTAAAAAATTACAAACAATTACAAAACAATTATTATTGCTTTGACAGAATCTGTTCATATATCGCTTGCAAATTGTCTATCGTGAATAAACCCAACTGTGATTAATATTCGAATGGAGTTTGAGTTCACAATTCACAATAATCCATGTCGATATTTGCACCTGTTTGCAGTCTTTATGATTATTTACTTTAGATGCAAAATGCTTTCTGCTCCGAGTAGATTGTGAACAACTGCTGCATTTACTGCTTGTTCAAACAAAATGGGTGTTTTTGTGTGAGTGTTTTTCGAGTACTCAGTATTGAGTATGAATATCTGTGTGTGGGCAAGAAGTAAAGCTTAAAGGTAATGCAACCGCAGCCGGTCATAAAACGTATTTACCAGATACAGACCACTATATTCACACTCGCATTCACACTCACATTCACACTCACATTCACACTCACACTCACATTCACACTCACACTCACACAACTGCTGCTCAATTAGAATTGCGTGCTGAGTCGGGTGAATGACACGCTGAGTGTTCCATGAGGCATAGCTGCAGGTGGAGCAGTGGTGCGGGGGTGCGGGGGCGGTGCGTTCTTTCAACGAGGACGCACTGGTAACTCAAATAAGCCACACACTGTGTCAAACATTTATCAGTCAGTGCATATCGATAAGACGCAACTACAATGTTGCTACATGCCACCAGCTAAAGCGGGGCAAGTTGTGGAGGGGCACACCTACAGCAAAGCCGCAATGAAGTTATCAAGTGGTCGTTTTTTTTTTTAATACAAAACGTTTTCAGTTTCACAACTTTGTTTAATGCATGGCATAAAATTCACTTTTCATGGGAGAGAGAAGGAGAGAGAGAGAGAGAGAGAGTGAGAGAGAGAGGGTGGAGTAGAGAGAGAAAGAGAGAGGGACAGAGGAAGATTGGTTGCAATTCTTGCCTGTTTTTTCATTAGGATTCGCTCCCTCAATTCATGCCTCAATTCCTGCCTGGCTTTTGAGTAGACTCGCTGAATTTATGGCGAGCCATTAAGAAATGTCTATAAAAAATTTGTGTGCGCTAATTAAAATACTACCTTAAATGAGATGGCTTATATCTGATTGCTGTTATTCTGCTCTTATCGCGGGCGGTCTTCGCTCACTGAGCTTTTCAATTTGGCTCAAATGCCGACGACGACGACGGCGACTGTTGTTGCCGTCAACATGAACGTGGGGCAGCTGCATGCAAATTACGTTTGCATATAACCCATATTTATGGCCTAGGCAACACAACTTGGCTCGAACTCAACTCAACTCAACTCAACTCGCCCATCGGCATCCTTTTTTGGGCCGGCCTTTAAACTTTAATGAGATTTTCGCAAAAAAGCAAAAATCATAATTTTCACGCGCAACGAAGCGCACCAAATTGCGCCAACCAGGGGCGTGCCTCATGCCACAGTTGGCTCAAACAATTTTTTTTTTTTTTATATTTTTTACTGTTTACTCCCATCGATCTGGGCAGTTAGCGGAACTTAGACCTAATCACAGTTTCACTCTCGCATTTTAGTTACAAGTTGGCAGTCGATTGGCGCATTTGTTATAAACAATTTACTTGATGCAATTTTTATTTTAGTTAAGAATGAGAAATGTTAAACAAAAATATCAATGGGTAAATTTGTGACTTTTAAGTCATAAATCTATGGGAAATTCCCACTGACGACAATTGAAAGCTATCTAAAACAAATGTAATTTAACTGTTCGACAGTTCGTTAAACAATCAGTTATTAAAAAAGCTTCACACGGGTTTTTTTTGCTTGACAAGAAAATCGCCAACTCTCACTTTTCACATCATTAGAATCTTGGCCAAATGACAACTTTGAGTCAACTGCTTTAAGTTGGCTAACACAAAATAATTTATGGCCATTCAAACCACTTTTTGCAACTATTTCTGCGATAACCGTCGCAAATGATGTGAGGGGAAAAATTATTTTGGCGGCTGCACAAAATTTGTTTGATTATCGGCGCAAAAATAATCAAAATTTTATATGATATTTATGTGTCAATAAATTTTGGACAAAAATATTTGTGATACAAACATCTGTTGATAGCGAGCGAACAAAAGCAAGAATTTAAAATAAACAAAATGATATTTTAAAAAATGGCAATAAATTTTATTATAGATTTGTTGAAGGCAACAAATTATGTGTTATTAATAAATATATTATTGAATGAATTTTATAATTAAAAGATAATTGTTTTAACTATGACTTGCAGTATTACTGATCAGCTCCATAATTATATAAGTGAATAATAATTAACTAATTGTCTTAAGTTGTCTGCGTTACATTTTATCAAAATATTAGATTCTAAAAATGCTGATAAAATTGAAATTGAAATTGTTGTTTAGTCATTTTGTAGCATACTTTTAAGGCAGTTTTCGAATTAGACTAGAAAATATATTTTATTCATTATATCATTTTATTACAAAAACAAACATCACAAAGAAACCAATTGAATTGAACTCCCTCCCCACTTAGCTCCCATCTACGTCCATCCCCCCTAGCCACTCCTCAGCATTTTATCGGTCAACTTGAAGTGCTTTTGCTTTTGGGCCACGTTCATTGTGATTATAATGATTATTATGATGATGTTGGCCCGTTCATTGTGCCGGATCAATTTGAGCAGCGCTCAGTTATTGGGCCCTCAAGCGTTGTGGTTGCGGAACATAAGGAAATGTTATATGGATATTAATAATAATACGCCATGTTGTGCCGCTTATGCAATGGGCCGCAATAACTTGCCTCTGCTGCCCAGCGACTTGTGACTAATGTGCCGCAATAAAAACACAGAGAGACACACACACAAATCTGATACCTTGCATCGCTTGTTAAAATATTACATTTTCGCCACATTAAGCAAACGGGAAGAGGTGCTGTCCACCGACTATATCCATATCCTTGGCGTATCCTTGTGAGCATATCTGCATATCAATATCTGAGGTGGGGCAAGGTTTACGCCTTGAAGCCCTTTTGGGGCCACATAAGACAACATAATTCGCTTCCGTTGCTTTATTTTTTTTTTATTTTTTATTTTCTTGTATTTTTTGGCAGGGTTGTCAGCCTTTGCGACAGCTTCCTTTTTGCGCTGCGGTCGCCCTCGTGTCCTGTTGCCTGCCTGGCTTCACACACAACTTGGCAAGTTGCGCGTCTTTCCGCTTCCGTTGCACGAACACAGCGAATAAGACCTTGCAACAACCTCCCCACCCCTTCGCCAATCCACACCCCCCACGGCGTGCCCATAAATCCAGCGCTTGCTGTTTGTCTTGTCGCCAGCAAATTTTTCACATATTTATTTTTTGCCTTTTCAAAGTTTTTATTTCTTGCTCGTTTTCTGTTGATTTTATTGCATTTCTTATTACTATTTTATTTTTTTTGTGCTTGGCTCAGTTCAATGAACGCGTTTGCCGGCGCCTGCACCCTGCCCATTGCCACACCCCTTTTTATGACGTATATTTCTTGTGCGCTTACTTCAATTTCAAATACTTGAAGCCACCTAGAACATTCAGTCATATATATATATATATGTATATATATAAATTCACCCAAAACTCGTTGCGGAGGCACGCAAACATTTTGGTGCACATTTCCGCTGGCAAATGGCAAAAGCTGAAAATGCCAAAAGGCCAAAAAGGAGAGAGAAAGGGGGAGTGAAAAGCGCTGGAGTGAGAAACATGCCATTTGACAAACATGCAACATTTATTTGGTATGATGGCAAAAATGTGTAGGCTAGTGTTATGGCCAAAAAAGGCATTGCGAGTGGCCACAGCTAAATTTGAAGGTAAAAGGTAGCCAGTACAATGGGTATGATTGAAATTATCACAGAATATTACTATATATATATATATAATTGTGGTTCTATTGAAGCACCACCGCGCCCATAAAGTAAGTTAAGTCGTTATAGCCATGTCCGTCTTTCTTTATGCACGCACGAATCTCAGAGACTATAAGAGCTAGAGACTTGCAATTTGTAAGTTCTCGTATATCCGGCACAGATCATGTGTTCTTCATTTCATCGATAGCTGCCTTCGTTTCTCGAATATCGATACATTTCAATTTCCAATAGCAATAAAAACCACAATTTTAAAAGTAGTATCTTCTTAATAACACATATTATGCAGCTGCATATAATATAATGTCAACCAACTGTCCAAATTTCATCAAGATCGAATAAGAAACTCCCAAGTTATGGTCAAAAATATATTCTCATATTGATCTCATTTCTACCAGCAGCCGCAATCATTTTCTCTATGCATATATATGCGAGCTATGTGTGAGAAAGAGATGGAATGATGCTAGCGTCAATTTGCTTTTGTGTGTATTCTGCAAAACCCCGTTATCTACAATTGCGTGTACTTATGCATGTGTGTATTTATATGCATGTGTTTCTAGCCAGCCAATTAGAGATCAGTTCGAGCCTGTGTGTTAAAATATGTGCTGCATTTGCTTTCTTGTACTCTTTACTGTCTGTGCAGTATAGCAAATAATATATAACTTAGCCTGCTCATATCTGGGTGCAGGGTATATCTAAGTCGAAATTACTTGACCACAGCATTTCCACTTGTTTTCTTTTACTCTGCAGTGCCTGTGCTTGCTATAAGAAATGAGATTGCCTGCGCACATTTGGGTGCTTTTTAAAGGGAAATTTACTAATAGAATTGTTAACTTTGTATTTTTGTGTATTTGCTCCACTGTGTGGACGAGCGCCCTCGTCAACTGCTGACCGTTCATTATATAATTACACTTAAGCAACCAAATAAAAGGCGTTCGCATGCTTTTTTCGTTGAACATCCGTTCTATTGATTACTTTTGTGCAGCAGACGTCGAAACTGTTTGCCACATTTGCATATTGCATGGCTACACAGATTTTGATTAACAAATGGAATAGCACTCCTTCTCCTCCATCTTCCCCTCCACTGCACACCACTCCACTCCACAACCCCTCCACAAGTCTCTTACGATGTGAAACACGCGTTGAGATTTGCTTTAATCACTTTTATTACTTGTTAAACATGATTCGCCCGCCGGCCACGAGCCCAAATGCATACAATAAAGATACATAGATACTGAGATACTTTCGAGTCTGTTTAGATACAGATACAACGTGTAACCGCTGGAGGGGTTTTTTTTGTTGACTTTGCGGTTTTTCGTGTGCGTTTGTTTTTGTTGGCCAGACGTAAATATTGTGCTACCAAAATGGTTAGCTCGCTGGTGTGGTCAATAACAAAGAGAGATCGAAAGAAAGGGAAACTGAGAGAGTCAGAGAAAGAGAGAGGAGAGGCGAACACGTGCCCAGGAAACCGCAGAATCCTGTTTAACAATCTGCTGTATCATATTTTTTGATAATTATATCGCTCATAAATCAGAGCTCATCAATCGACAAAGGAAGTTAACATTTCAGCAATTTCAGCATTGCAAATCAATTAAGGCAGGCCACAAAATAGCAAAAATCTCAAGTGGATTTGGCGTGCAGTCGGCGCCTAAAATATAACGAATCGATAAAAATAATAATATATGATGCGGTACCAAAGTTCAATGCAAGCAAAACACAACATCAAACGTGCCCCGATAGCTATTGTCAAGTGCAAATGGCCAAGATGGAATTTCGCCCAGTTTACTATAGATTTCAATTTCAATTTCTAAATGGAACGCAAACAAAATCACAAAAAAATAGTTGCACGGATTTATTTACGATTTGTTTTGATTTGTGCAGACCACAATCTTTATGATTCTCAATTAGGCCGACCCTCTGGCCATAAATCTAAACTATAGTATATATATATATATATATATATATATATATATATATATTATGCTTTTATAAGTATGCTTTATATTGTCCAGTCTGCGTTATAAATCAGCTTTTGGCCACTGTCTGATAAAGATGAGCCATTGACAAGTAACTGATTGCAGCACCAGCGGCAACTTCCTCTTTTCAATGGAGTATTGTAGTTGAAAGAGCTCGACTAAAAGATACTCTGGACACAAGTATTCTTCTAGATTTTATAAACTCTTGTTTATATAGTCAATATAGATCGACTTGATTATTGATGCGTATTAAGAAATTATGTATATTTTGTGAGTCTTCTCCCTCTGAATAAATCTCCGAATTGTAGTCGAGTAAGAGGGTAAAATATTATACGTAGGCCTATAAATGCTGTTAGACTATTTTGTATGCTTTTATGATTCAATTTCCTGAATGCCTATTAATTTTATTGCCATAAAAAAAACACATACAAGATAATATTTAAGCCGTCCAGTTTTGCAATAAAAACTCACATAAATCATAATTGCTGCTAATAAAAGTTTGTCTATCTTAAAATGAAAAAATACTTCTGGTATTCGAAACATACAACCAGTTCAAACAAAGTAATCAAATCTCGAAATGATGTAGAATATTTTGCTAGGCAAACAGTTAAGTAAGTCTTATTTCACTGTTTGAGTTTCGCAACAAATGGCCAAGTGGCCAAGGCAAGTAACACTTAATATTTAGTAGCTGAGGTCAGCTAAACTGTCCGCTAATTTAGACAGCCAGATAAGTTAACAGAAGAAAACCAAATCAAACAAAAATTCAATTTAGAATGTGGCCCAAGGGGAGTCGTCGACCCTTTAATTGACATTCCTGCCAACTTGTCAGTACATCAACCCTGACTACATTTTAAGTAGTTTATTATCAGTAAATAATTTAATAATAAGAATAACAAAAAAAAAAAAACCAAAAAATGGTGGCGCGTGCTCAGATCTATTGACTGATTCCTCTGCTACCCAAAAATGTATAAACAAAAACATAAAACAATTAAATAAATAAATTCTAATATATTAACAAAAATCGTATGTTTAATTTGTGGAAAATTTCAGCTTGTCACATCTCAAGGACAGACATTCTGTAGAATTCATTTTCTGCCAAATATTATTAGGCAGTTTTTTATTTTATCTGACCAAATAGTCACGACTACGTTTTGTAATAAGTAAGAATTTCCCAATGATGACAATCGTAATTAATTATCAGAGCATGCCGCACAAAAATTCCATTTTATGAGTCACAAATATGCAAACTGATAACTGAATCAGTCATTTATATTAATTGGCGACCAGGGAGCACGCGGCAGTCTCAAGTGGCTCACATAAAAAAAAATTATGCTGTCAACCTGCGATCTGAGATTAAACGATTAACGCAAACAGTTAAAATTAAATTGTTAACTTAACCAAACGTCGTCGATAGCGCCCAAGTCAAAAGGCCAACTACCAAAAAAAAGTAATAACCAAAAAAAAAACACACAAATTGCTGCGGACCAACATTTTTAGAGGCTTGGCAGCCCGCTTGCTGTTGCCGTTTTTGTCTTAGCCGTTGTTGTTGTAGCTGTTGCCAGCAATTAGTTGAACAATAAGCGGCGCTTTTAAATACTCTACCGGTCCAGCTTAAAGAGCATATTTAATAATATTATTTAAGTATATTATTAGTTAGAATTTTTAAGAAATAAATCTACAAATTTATTTTTTATAAATAAACACAAAATCAGTTAAGATTTGGTACTGGGCAGTGCCTGGAGTCAGTCACATGTTTCCCAGCTGTCTATGCTTCTTCTTGGTTGGACACGTGCGCTTATCTGCCATGTTTGGCTCGCGTTTATTATTTTTTTGGCAAGTCATTTAAACGTAAATAGCCAAAAAGATACGTTGAAACCACCCACGTTGCCAATTACGTTGATGAGTCGATTTTCCAGCTAAGAAATTAATCAAATTTTAATGCGCTGCTGCTAAGCTCATTTACAGTTAATACAAACATACATATGTATTTTTTTTTGTATATATGTGTGTATTGGCTACTTTAGTGTAATTCCAATGGAATTCGTATTATTATCTAGCTGAAGTGCTGTGTGCAATTAAATAATAAATAAGTTAATCAATTAATTTATGGCGCAAATTGCTAAAGGAATTTGACTTTATTTTCTAATCAACATTTTAAATTATTTATAAATATTTTACTTTATCATTTAATACAATTAAATATTTTTTAATGCACTTAAATGGTACCCAAAGCAATATCTCAATATCTTAACTCAAGTTATGTTTTCCGCCGTGCAGACTTTAAACCCAAATCTTAAGCATTTGCGCAACTGGTCAGGAAGTTCTTAATTATATATAAAAATAAAAACAAAGTATTTGAACTTTGCAGCGATTTATTATTAATTCTATTTGATAAGAATTTTGATTGAAAAACCCTGAGAAGAGACAAAAAAATCCAGGTACTTGAACTTTAAACATAAATATATAAATATGTTATTTTGTTTGAATTAAACAATGGCAGCGATAAGCACACGATTTCAATTTCGCTTGGAATTCACTGTTATTTTTTTTAGTCATAAGACCCATTTTCTCAAGCACCTCTTCGAATATATTTGACGATTAATAAATATCACATGAAGATGATTAAACTGTTTTCGTAAATATCGAGAGATTTTTATTTTATATGGCTAAGAAGAAGAAGAACGCCATCGTCAATCGCTATGCAAAAAAAAAAAAAATAGAAAATAGTCGATATATTTTCAGTTACTATATCTACCAATCTAACCGATACGTTAATTCTTGTGACGTCACAGCGATAAGCAGCATGCCGAAAAAAGGGAACTTGCAATGACTTTCACAATTCAAGACACATTTTTACTCACCTGGCAACAGTTTTAATAAATTCGCAAATAATGGTCTAATTACAATTATTTAAGATTCCCTGCAGTTTTACAGTTACATTATTATTGCCATTACTCATTTTGGTTTTGATGGATTGCCCTTAATAGGTTAACAATGCACATAAGGGGTGCCCCCAATTGACAAAGATATAGCGAAATAGTACTGCAAATTAGCAGATTAATTATATGTGGCAAGCGTGGCACGCGTTATCTACAATTTCTATATTACTCATCGGCATTACTTGGGCGACATATCGGGGCTTCATTAACATTATCATAAAAGAATTTCAGTTTTTTATTTGTGCGGTGAGGTGCAAAATATATTTATTTTTGAGCGATTGACTAATTTGATTTATTAGCCTCACAACACACAAAAAGCAATTACAATTATTTATCGATAGTTGCATAAGTTTAGCGATGATTCGATCATGCAACAGTTTCCAATGGAAAACTTTAAATCAACAAAATGTGCAGTTGACAAATGGCCAAAGTAATATAATTTATATTGAATTTAAAAGAATTGTATTGAATTGAGCTGTGAAAAATATAAATATTTCTAACACGAAGAAATTGTCTAAAGCTCTTGTAATAATTGCTAGAAATTACAATATATTCATTAGTTTTCCATAGAAAACAAGCCAAGGAATTGTCTGGTAGCCAATTTACTAAATTAATAAATTTAATGATGCAATTTTACCTATTATTATAAATTAATAGAAAATAAAAATTCGTATAGTGCGTGAAGTTGTTTAAAGTAATCGCAATTAAACACATTTCATGAAATTAAATTCTTAAGGAAATTAATATTTTATAAAGTAATTAAGTAATATAAAAAAATTGTAATTCCCATAGATTCGGCAAAAATTATGCTCATTTTTTATCCATATGAATTGTGCATTAAAACCTTTTTGCGAAATATTATTAGATATTATTATTATTAAGTAAATAAATTGTTCGTATCCATTTAGTGAAAAAACTGATTAAAATTTTGTTATTAGAACTGCTATATTTTTAGATACCATAAATTTCCTAGAAAACTATATAAATTAAATATTTGTTATTACTTTTAATTGAAAATTTTTACATAATTCATTTTACTCTTGCTTAGTTTCCCTAGCTGTTCCTCTATTGCCCAGCATAGAAAATACTAACAGCAATCCAGATAATTAACACCGACTTTAATAGAGACTCTTTGGTTAATTGCTGCAGCAGCAATGGGTAATCCAATATCGACTCGCTGCCAAAGTGCGTCACCAATCAGCCAAAAAGGGAGCAGACAAGCAAAGGGGGAAGTGTAAAAGGAGGTGAACTCAATGAAGCATTCAACCGAAGTAGCTGTTCTTTGGTGTTGTCGCCACGGCGTCAAGCATCAGTCACAGTGACAATAGCCCATTATCGAGGATTACAAGGACATGGACAGCAAATGGGCGAAGAGGAAGAGGAAGAGTGACTCAAATCGCCATTGTGCGCTGAACAATGAAGATGGACGCATGTCCATGTCGATGGATTTCTATTGATTGACAGTTGGCCGGTTACACAGCTCCTCCCCCCCCCCCATTCGGTTCTTGCCTCTCATCCTGTGGCACTTCCTTCAGTATCAATCAGCGTTGAATCACAAAACGCTTGCAGTTTTTGGCAACTTCCTCCACTCACCCAACGGAAGCGCTTGCATGCGGGTCCTCCTCTTTGGTCCCTTTTGTTGTGACCCTAATCGCTTTAAACTGTGCCACACACCAAGACACACCCGCACATACTCACACACACACACACACACTTAGGGGTTGCTGGCTTAGTTTTATTGCGTGGGCGTTAACAATTTTTATGGACACCCGGAAACTACAATTGCAATTTTCATTATTGCCTACATTAATGAGGAACGCGTGTCCAGTTTATTGTTGTTTCCTTCCACGCACAAAATGACAATGATTCTACTAATGGGATTTTGTGGTGAATAAAATTTCATAGAAATAATTGCAATAATGAAGAAAATCAGCAAATATTTCGGGAATTTCTAAAGAATTTCGCAATGGAATTGAGCAGGGGTAGAATATTTAAAGCAAATTTTAAATGAGCTCAAGGAATAGGAACTTTTCAATAGAAGTCAAGGAAGTTTTAAAGATAACTTTTCAGTAGAACAACAAGCTTGGCATATATTAATAGAGCTGAAGAGGAAATAAGAAGAATCTTTAGAATCTTAAAGTTAATTAATATATTTTGCTCCTGACCTACCCTAAAAAAACGTGCAACTATTATTAACTTAAGCTAAAATATATAACACTCCAATTTAGATAAGTTCAACGAATCAAAAATTAAAAAATCACACATGAAATTTCTGTTTAACAATTGCCCATTTCATAATTTCAATTTAATTTACCACATTTGCCTCCGTTAACATTTAAGTAGAAATCAAGCTCGAAACTGTAAACAAACCGTTAACACCAGCTGCAATAAAAACAGTTAGCAGCTGGCTGGTTAACAGGTCATACAACAGGTTCGATGTTGCCGTGGCTGTTAGCTACAGAACGCATTGCAGACACTGCTGCTGTTAACAGCCGTTCTCGCATGCTACAATAAACGCTTAACAGCAGTGTGAATGCAGGGACTGTTAAGACTTGAGACAACAGCAGCAGCAACTATAAATTATATTAGCTGCACTTTTCGATGCTCTAACAAATGCGCTATTTTGGCTATGTGTTGAAATAGGTAACATTTAAAATGATGACACTTGTTTATAATTAATTAATTAGCTGTTTATCATTTGAAAATAAGTAAAAAGAATTGTGTGTTATAAATAAATACAACTGTGCTAGAGACAATTATTAATTACTCAATTAAATAATTTGTAAAGGATTTAAAATATCCATTATGGAAAAGTACTTTTTTGCGCCAATGATGCTAGCTCAAAAAATTATTGTAAATATTTCAAAAAAATATTCGCATTTCAATATAAAATATATATAAAAATATATTAGACCGATTTAGCTTGCGATTGAATAACTTTAGCGAATAGATGTCAGATTTGAGGCGCAGTTCAAATGTTCGATGTGCAACATGTCTGTTGTGCAGCTGTCTGTTGACTGTTGACTCTGCTGACTATGCTGACAGACTGCTTGCTGCTTGCCGCCTGCTTATGTTGGCCGTATCCGTATCCAGCAACAACAACAGCAACAGCAAAAGCAACAATACAGCAGCAACAAGAAAATGTCGCACGTTTCGTTTCGGTTAGTCTCGATAATTCAATCGCCCTGCAAAGACGTTCAACGTCGCCGCTGCTGCTAAAAATTACAAAACAAAAATAATTAAATAAAACTAAATAAATAAACAACGCATCCACAAATCACATTCTCTCTCTCGCTCGCTCTCTCTTTCTCTCTCGCTCTCTCTGCAGCTCTCCCTCACTCATTTTCTCTGTTTCTTCGTTTTGATTTTAAATAATTGCGGTTATTTGCCATTTACCGTTACGACGTGCAACATTTGTGCAAATTAGGTGGCAACGCCATTCAGCTATCAACAATAACAAAATAAATAAAACAAATTGCAAGCTATAAACAAAAAGCTAATCATAAAAAACGTGACGAGTGCTTAATACAAATAATAACAAAAAATTGCCAAAACGGAAACGGAAGTGCCGCCGAAATGTCTGCGAATGTGTGTGTAGCTGTGTGTTTGTGTGTGTTGCCTGGTCTTTGTTATTAATAAATAATTAATAACAATAACAACGACAAATACAACAACAACAAAAAAGTTGACAACAAAACGTGAAATTCCAGGCAAAAAATAAGAATAGCTGAAAAAAGGCTAAAAAAAAGTGTTTACTATTCAAATGCCACGCCCACAAATTGCACAATTAAGCATTCAATGTCAGCGTTATCAAAATTGAACGGCGTTACCAGATTTTTAGCAGGCGTTGTCATAAGGATCGCAAAATTGGCAGGACGAAATTTTAGTTTGCTGCTCAGCTGGCAGTAAATGGGTTAAAATTATGCACATTAATCGCCGAATGAATGTCGAATCAGTTGAAAAGACTGCTCTTTTTTATTGTAAGTAACGGTAGTCCAGTATACCGGAATACCCTTAATAAAACAAAAATTTATATATATATTTAATTTGCAAAAATTTTAAAATTAGCTTTAAACAACGTTATGCAAAATATTCAGTGTACTCAACTAATTTTAAATCTACATTTACAAAAATTTCTTAATATAAAATATTTAGTAAATTCTAGGAATTCATTTAAAGCCCTAAATTATTTCCTTGAAACCAAATTTAGACAAGAATGTGATATCGATTACTCAATTTTATATAGTGAATTATATTTATCAGTAAACCTCAAATCAATTTTAAATCTAGATATGATTTATTAAGAATTTCATTTTCGTTATGAGGTTTAATAAGAAACTATCAATTGTATTCTAAGAAAAAACTAATCAAAATATGACGAGGTAACTTTAAAAATTTATGGGGGGCTTACAAAAAAATATTATTTTACTTAAATAACTTTTATAAACTAATTTAGAATGTGATGGGAAATATTCTTAAAAAAATGTGCGTAAACCTGACAATTAAAATTTAGAATAGGTAAGAATTTTGCATATGGCCTTCTTACAGTATAAATAATGGGAGAACATTTTGGGTTTTAGTTATTTCCATTATTAACTTCAGCAAAAAACCATAGAGAAGCACCAACATTTGCAAGAAAAACAAATAAACAAAACCCACAACACTCTCAGCCCATTCAAGTTTTGTGGCCTTATCTTCATTCATAATTTCATCAACCCACAAAAAACTAAAGAGGAGGGGAGTAGAAGAAGAAGAAGAAGAACACGGTAAAAATTATAACTCAGTCAAAAAGTTTGTTGTGCGGGGCCTTGCGATGTGTGTGTGTGTTTTTTTTTTCTTTTACTCTTACTATTATTATTTGTTGGTCTGCGTCGCACGTTCGTTTTATTTATTAGAACTCTGTCGATAATTACAAAATAATGCGTTATACTCAACTCACCGCCCCCTCACCAATTTCCCCTCTAGTACCACCCACATATCTGTATCTCGGCGCAAGTTGAAGTAGCGTTAAAAGCGTTTGGGAAAAACGGTTCAGACCGAAAACGAGGTTATGCGGAGCATAAATTTCAAATGTGTGTTTTCGGTTGCGATAAGATTTCTTGATGGGTTTCGTTTTCAGTTTCAGTTACCAAAAACCAACCAAACCAAATCGAAACGGAAACAGCTGCAGAAATTAGTTTTTGGGTAGTTTAAATTGGCTAATTTGTGGAACGCGGCTGAGGCTGTGAGTGAAGCGCCTGCTCCCAATCTCGAGAGGCCTCGAGACTGGAGTCAAGTGCTTCCTGGAGTGGTTAAAATGTGCTAGAAGGGGGTGGGGGGAGGGTGGAGAGGTGGTGCACTAGTTGTGTGGTCTTCAGCGTTGAGGGTTTTGTTGTGGCGCCAAACAATTAAAATGCTACTCAAGGGTGCCAAAGGGTTGATTAAAACAATCCACAAACTTCAGCAATGAAAGAGATGTTATCGATAACTAAATTTATTTTGAGTAGTGAAAAGATGAAAAGGAGTTGGTTAACAATGGGTTAAAAGTATAAGAAAAGTGCGGAATGAGTGGGTAAACTTTAATCAGAAAGTAAACTAAAGGAGGACAAAAACAATGGGTTATTAGATTAAGATTAAATTGACTAAAAAGAATGAAAAAAAAATAAAGAGCTTCTCAGGGATATAGCTAAACTTATAAGTGCCTTAAGTGGGTCAATAAGCCAAGAAGGATAGTAGGGAAATAATATGATTAAAAACAAAAACATTTCCTCTAAATAAATGGGTTAACAATGATGTACTTTAGAAGTAAAATGTACCTTGGCAAAACAAATTAAAAATAATTTAAAAAAGAATTAAATAAAACCAACAAAAAAAGATAATGCAAATTGCAAATCAAATTAATAAATACAGAATGTAATTAATAACTACAACAGATAAACAATATAAACATAATAATTCAAATCATATCAAACTTTGACTTTTATTAAGAAAATAATGCAGAAATTAAAAATAATCAACAAACAAAAATGAATTAAATAAAATGAATAATTTAACAATAAAATAAGAACTGAATTTACGAATACAAAGGAAGAAAATAGTATTGAAATATATTCTGATATAAGTAATTACAGGTTGCTAAGATATTTTCAGGAATTATTTACAATCTATCACCAAACTAAATGTGATATTTACGAGTGGCTAAGTAGAGCCATAAATAGTTGCCACAGTTGCCACAGTTGAGCAGGTGGCGGCTCAATTGAATTCGTTTCGGTTGTCAGTTGTCTGATTTACAACCTGACCTGGCACAACAGTATAACAATAATAATATTAATAATAATAATAGTAATAAAAGAAACAAGTGCCAACGCAAAAGCCAAACATAAGTTAAAAAACACCAACAATAAATTCAATAAATCGAAAAAGGGGGCCGATTATGAATGTGTTATGTGAAATTGAAATATCAAAAGTGAGACAACAAATCAAACATGATAAATTACCCCAGAGGCGACTACCGATCTACGCAGGAGACAAGAGTGGGAGAGAGAGCAGGGCCCCTAGGCTGTGGGGGTGTTGGGGAAGTAATAAAAAAAGGCGCGGGGAATTGTTTGACAAGTTGTAAACACTGGTATGCAATTTAGGTGCTTGTGTGTGTGTATGTGTGTGCGAGTGTGTGTTTGTATATGTGTTGTATCTGTTAGATACAATATTGATTGGCTGTTATCGATAGCGTTGCACAGATAATGATAAAAAAAACAATACATATACACTTGAAGAAAAAGCGAACTATAAATTTAAATAACTTCTTCTTTATGTTTTTAAAATAAGTATAAAATAGTTAAAACTTCATCAAAAAGTTAAAAAACTTCCTTGTGTTTTTAAAAATAAATATAGAATAATTAAAATTTCATTTAGTTTTTTTTTTGGCAACACTACAAAATAACTCACCCCAAAAATAACAATTTCTATATTTATTTTGACTTACAAAATTCCCTTTAATTTTCCTTAGTGTACATGCGCGGTTTTTTTGACTAAAGCTTTCTCTTCATATATTTCCAGGTGGTGATTTCAGGTGCATTATGTACAGTAGAAGATTACGTAATAATGTCACAGTGTGCACACAACAAAGCCATACACCTAGCTGCGGAAGGAACAGTCTCAGTGACAGACATTTCACAGATACGTAAGTATCCAATCAATTTACAACTTCCCCAAAAAAAAAAATATGTACAAGAAAAATATATAAAAAAAAAAAACACAAACAAAACTCAGTTCAAGTGCGCTTGTAATAAATGTAGCATATTATGAGCTCTATCCCCTCTCTCTCCCTCGTACCCCACTCTCTTCTCAACTCGATCTTGTTGACTTGTTTTTTATATATCTTCTTTTTTTTTTGTTTATTGACACGTCTGCAGGAAATGGCTTCACATTCCGATTTTGTTGCATCTAATTTAACAATTTTGTTGGCAGCCTTTCACAAACAATAACTTCAACAAAATATAAAAACATTTTTCAGCAGTTGTTGTTGTTGTTGTTGTTGTTGTTGTTATTGTTTTGGTTTTCTTGTTGTTGCTGTGTCTGCTTGATGAAGTGCCTCATAATTTTCCCAAAAACCCTGCCACTTCACTTGGCCCAAAACAAAACAAAGTCACATTACTTTTCACCGTTCAATATTTGTCTCAGTTATTAACTGTGCTGCAAACATGTTCAACTGTCACTCAACTCATCCATTTAAAATACCCCAAAAACCTTTTGTTGAGAGAAAAACTTAAGAATTCCATGAATGTTGCCAAAGTAGCAGCAGATGAGATATGAATATATATGTAAAAGTCAAATGAGTAGCTGAACAGAAGCTGTGAAGCAATGTGAATAGAAGTGAGTAAAAAGTATTGAATATATAATTAGAACTATTAGATCAAGAAATTTACTACTTAAAATAATGAGTGTAAAAGTCAAAAGAGTAGCTGAACAGAAGCTGTGAGGCAATGTGAATATTAAGTAAGTAAATATAAATAGTGTATTGAATATATAATAAGAACATTTAGATAAAGAAATTTACTTTTTAAAGAAAAGAGTTTCTTTTTTAGGCTATGTCTAATTGTTATAATCATATATTATAATTTCTTGCTATGAGACCTATATGAAATACTAATCCGATAATCAACATATTGGTAAACTAAAAAATAAGGATAATTTTAATATATATAATAAATCACTTTTATAATAAATTATACGATCTATGACATAATTGTCAATAATAAATAAATTATAAATAAATTATAAATAAATTATAAATAAATTCAAAATATAATAAATTACTTATAAATAAATTCAAAATATAATAAATAATTATTAATAAATTAAACTTGAAATATGTAGCAAAGTAATATAAATAAATATTTGGAGCAGGCTTACTCTATAAACAAAACTTGCTTTAAATCCACAAAAGCAAATGCAAATTCTAACTCAAAACCTTCATTAAATTTACAGCTTTTTTATGTTAAATACTTGCAATTTTCTATAGCAAACTGTGTAGCCAAAGACCATTGAGTAGATTTTTGTAGACCAAGTTGTTGCCAGATTTCTGCAACTACTTCGAACATTTGGCGCATAAAGTGTCAAATTTATGAATGCAAAAATGTTTGCGAAGTAAAAATAATAAAAATTTTTGCGCAAAATGAAACGCTGCAACTTTCACTGGACTCTGTGGGCAGGCCGCAAAACTCAGCCCCGAATCCAGTTCATGTTGCAACCCGCACAATAACAAGCAACACACCCGTAGCAGGGCCTAATTAGAGACGCTGCCTGCAGCTGTCCCGAAAACAAAAAAAAGATACACTCAGATAAGGGTCGCAGCACGAGCTATAACTATATATATATATATATATATAACCCAGCAGGACCTTAAATATATTCCAACTTCTGTCACTCGACAATTGTTTGTTTTTGCACATTTTCAAGCAGCTCGACAAATTTTTGTTTCTCTTCTTTTTCTTTTAGAACAACAGGTGCAAAATGCGTGAAAAATTCCAGCTGGTATTTAAAAACACACAACAAGTAACAAGAAAACACAAAAACCCTAAAAGGGCAACAACACTTATGGCTAATTTGCGAAAATTTGCTTTGTTAATTTGCACGCCCATCGAGGGCGGCTTTTCATTCATTTGCATGAGAAACTGCGTTTTATGATCGCCAGTGGTCCTGGTAATCTTCAGGTAGTCCTTCCAGGATTATGCATGTTGCTTTTATGAATCAAAATATGTATTTTAATGGTGGACTACGCTAAGCTGCCAGGGTTTAACCCAACTCACACTTGTGCTCGAAACTATTTGCGGGTATTTCCCAACCCACCCAAAAAGGTGCGAAATTTGGGCAAAGAAAATCTCAGCTCAGCTTATGCCGAATTAGTGGAAAAATGCAGTAAAAATAAACTAAGGGCGTACAAGGCACAAACAGCAGAAGTAAATGTTTGTTAAAGTAAGTTTTACGAGTTAGTAGTCAAAAAATAATACATAACAACTTATGAATTGAAATTATATTAAATTAAAAGGAAACTTTTTAGATAATAATTAATTTAATATATGCATATAATTATAATTTTATAATATTAGAGGTTTCTTTAACTAAACAAAAATGCACTTAAAATGGTATTGCGTATAAAACCAAGTCAGGCATTATTTCAGCTCCCTTCATAGCAATATTTGCACCCGCATTTCCAGCTGAACCGCTCCTGTTTTTTTTAGCCTAATCCACCGGGGTTCGTGGCTAATGAATCTTGACATTTCAATCAACGCACTTTCACCCACCACTCAACACATCCACTCGTCTTTCTAGTAAAATAGAGAAAAGAACCACAAACTTACCGATCTTTCAGGAGAGGGGAAAACCAGGCAATAAATCAAATGATTTAATTTGGAGACTAACGAGGAAAAATGCACACAAAGTTCGCCCTGCTCAAAGGCGAAAATTGTTGAGGTTGCATATAGAATATAGAATACAAATATCGAAAGGGTAGCAAAATGTTGAAGGGAAAAAGAACTAGCACTAGAACCAGGGCTAGATGAGGTCTCTGGGGCAATAAAACAATTTATAGCTCATCATGTGCGGTCATAAATTTAAGAACGCAATCATTTCGTATCTGAAATGTTGGCCCCTGTCCCCGCACCCACCCGGTGGCAACATTGTCTGGTGGTGTCCAGGGCGTTGCCCAATCAACACCTTCTCAAAAAAGTTACCGCATGTAACAAGTTGCAAGCTGTTAATTTTGTGACCAAATAGACAAGGGTTCCACAAGTTCCCAGAGATCATTGTTTTTAATACAACGACTCTGGCCTCTGCCCCGCCCCCTCTGCGTTATGTTTTCGGCTAGAAGTTTTGATTTTTCAATGAAGTTCTTCTTTTTTTCAGTCGATCTGTGTTTCATTTTGTTTGCCTTGTAGTTCATTAAAACTGTTTAGCATTGTTGGGCATCGTTGAAGGCGGTTTCAGCGCCAGCGACAAGATCATTCAAAGTTTTAAATAAATAAAAAAAAAACAGTCTTAAAGTAAATTGACATAGCTTTAATAACTTAGATAATATTGTGATATTGATATGATAATATATGGAAAAGAAATCTTCTTCTTAATTAAGTAAGCTTCTCTTAGCAAAATCTTTTAACAATTTTTAGCTCTTGAGAATGTTTTTTACGCAACACGAAATTTATTGATTTAAAATTCAGATTTATATTAAAAAATCCTATCAATCCTACTCAGTCTCAATTTATTATATTATTATCATTATCATTATCATAGATTAGATATACATTAATATATAGAAGTATTTTTGTTCTTAATTTATTTAAAATCCGTCGCTAGGTCGAAATCATTATAGTTTGTAACAAAATATTAAAAGTTGTACAAAAAGCCGGAAATAAAAATAAACCCCAAGTTTATTTATAGCTTTGCCAGCAAATCCCAGAATTTATCTATAGCTATAAATAAATACCAAAAGCATCTTTTACAATAAATTCCAATTAGTTAACTGAAATCTTGTCAGGGAAATTCCTTGAGTCTATAAATTTAATTATACTAAAATAAAAAATTTTGTTTACTATTCAATTTAGTTTCGAGTAAGCCAAATTAAAAAAAGCTAAAACTCAATGTCAAACAATATTCAAAGTAACCAACTTAAAACGGGAGAAAAATGAAAAAGATGATTTTACTGAATGGGTTTCAGGTGATAATAATGTGGGAAATATTTAGCACCATCATTACAAACATCATTAAAATTTAAATAGATGTGTTTAGCATGAAAAAAACCCGAAAAACGACAATGTATGAAAGTTTTTCGAAAGGAAATCATGCCGTGAAAATTCCAAGAAATAGCACATATTTTTTTTTTTTTGGGTTAGGTAGGTAGGGGTACGGAGTAGGGGTAGTCATTGAACCTGCTCAGCGCAGATTCATCAATTAACGCCCCGCAAAGAGTTCGACTCTGGAGTGGTGCGATGTGTAGTGCGGGGTGTGGTGCGGAGTGTTAAGGGGCGGTCACTTCATTAAACGCCGTCCAAGTTGTGGACAAATAAATGCATTTCCGTTGCGCACAAACAAATTTCCAAGAGACGCCGACGACGACGACGACGACGACGAAGACGACAACAAGTTGGAAATTCTCAACTGCATTTTTTACCTACCGCGCGAGAGAGAAGAAAACACACGAAGAAGACCAAATAAAAGGAGGTGGAGAGAACGGTTAAAAAACATGGTCAACAATAAAGCTGAACAAGTGTACCGCTTGCCGATCGTCAGTCGTCCGTCCCTCGAAAAAAAAAATACTCAACTCGGGAGGCAGATTCGACAGTTTTTCTTTTCATTTTTTCCTCTTTTTTTTTTTTGTTGGTCGATTGCTTCTTCTTCTTCTGCTGGGACTGCTGGAACTGCTGGGCTGACCGCCATTGATTTCCACTTAACGCTTCAAAACTCAAGTGGCCATTTCAAGTTTACAGTTTACAGTAAGCAAAGGGATGATGAAAACATAGTCAAATGCGCTTTCTTCGCCTCTCCACTCCTTCGTCTCTCTCTCTCTCTCTCTCCTCTCACGTCTCTCTTTTCGTCTATTTTTTCGATTCATTTTCAATCGCTGTTTCAATATTAATGTTTCCCACAGTTTCCCAACCTGTGTCGGGGGCTATGAAAATATTTAAGCGCCAATTTGATGTAGTTTTTCCCATTCTTCCAAAATCCAAAATCAAAATCCTCTCTCTCTCTCTCTCTCGCTCTTTCTCTCTCTCTTTCTCTGGCTCTCTACTCTGTTCAGCTCTGCTCTGCTCTCAACTTGAATTTGAATAACAATGAATTTCGGCTTGGCTTCAAAGCCTTTTGGCCCTCTTTGTTTTTCTTGGCTGTCCAGCATCGATCTCTTCACATTTTCTATTGGTTAATGAGCATTTTGCCTATTCTGATCCACAAATGCTTCAATTGCAGGAGCTGCCTTGTCAGCAATTACGCACTTCAGTCCCACAAACAGCGACTGAAAAGGAGCTGAAGCTGAACTCGCAGCTAGTCAATGCATTCATTGAAATCAAAAGTTCTTAGAATTTTCAACTCTTCTCTTCTCTAATTTTTCTTTTCGTTTTTTTTTTGAGCGTGAGAAAATATTTGGTTTAGTTTTTTAATAATGAAAAAAGTTATACGTTCTAGAATGGAATTTAAATAAATTTCGAGTAAGTAATCCGGTTTCAGCTTACAACGAAGTATTACTCTAGAAATTAAAATTTAATCAATAAGGTATTTCTTCTAAAAATAGTGCATTTCAAAATCTGTATAATTTTGGCAAAGTTATGTCTTATTATATCAAATTATTTTTGCTAAATATGGTGCAATTCAAAATCTGTATAAATTTGGAAAAGTTGTGTATTATCATATCAAATAATTTTTTCTCTAAAAGTGGCGCTTTTCAAAATCTGTTTAAATTTTGGCAAAGTTTGGTCTTATCAAATCAAAGTATTTCTTCTAAAAATAACGCAAATAAAAATCTGTTCAAATTTGGCAAAGAAAATATTATCATATCAAATAGTTAATCTGCTTATAAGATCATCTTATAAATTATGTAAAAACTAAAAAAAAAAAACATTATAGAAATGGCAAATCAACATGCACATTAATCATCACATAATATCTTATTTATCTTGTAATCTCTAAACACAATATAAAAACCACCCAAATACTAATCCCAAAAAAATGAATAAATACAAATTTGTAATACTTTTAATGCCTAACCCAACAAAACTAGTGGCAGCTGCTGCTGCTGTTGTTGCTGCTGCAACATTTGGTTTATGATCGATCAATAAAAGGCAGCCACACAATGATAATCCGGTGGAGATGATGATCGGGCCTAGTCGTAGCACACTTCAAGCCATTAAATAGTGCATTTTACGAGAACGACGAGAAGATAACTCGGGGTGGATATACATATATGAAAGAAATGCCGACGGATTAAAAACAAAACGCCGCTCGGCGATGAGCAGCTTGATCAACGGCGCAATAAATTCATCAAACAAATATCGCTTGGCTCTGTTGGCTAAGCCGACTTTGCGTTATAATCGACATGAATATTAAAAACGAAAAAAAGAATAAAAAAAAAAACAATAACAACAAAAAAGCAACCACAAAACTATAATCAGTGCGATATGATCGGACTGTCCCGGAAAACATATCAATCTCATGTGGATCAGACGAAACGATCGACGATCAGCCACCGGTTGTGGACCCTTTTTTTTTTGTTTGTTGGCCGTTTGGTTCGAGCCATTAACTGGCTGCAGACGACCTAATGGATATGATCTTTCGTCACTCCCCAGCAACAACAAAATGGGAATGCACCTTTTTCTCTTTCTCTTTCTAAACATGCCACTTCCTCCCTTTCGCACTCATTTAACATTTATCAACGAGTTGAGAAAATGAACAAGCATCGATAGAAGACTCGATTTTGATCTTGATCGAAGCGTCTACTGCTGTCCCGTCTGTGGTTCGACCTGTTTTTGATCCCTAAATACCCTTTAAATTGTACGTAATTCCCGCAGCACGGCATTTATCATCATTATTATTATCGTCTTGTGCTGGAGACACTTCAGATCCCATGAATAATTTCAAGCCTGATGAGATAGTCATGTTTTCCTTGTCCCTTTTTTTTTTTAAATTTATATCGAGTGGGATTTGTAGAAAATACAAAAATCATTTCTCTGTTTAGTTCCGACTTATTTATCAGTTGTTAGCAAAAGTCTCAGCTAGCAAATCAGATATATATATATATATATTTCAAAACTCTTCTCTAAAAAATAAAACGAATTTTATTTTGAAACGATGGAGGAGCAATTGGTGCCCCCCTTTGATGCATTGAGCGCAACCTTTAAGGCAGCGTTACCCACGGAACGCAATCATTTGAGTCACTTGCCACATGTGCACCCTTCACTCAACAACAACAACAAACACAAGTTGAATGCTGAAATGCAAATGTTGCGCAACTCGATGGGTTTGGGAGCACTGGTTAGGATGAACATGGATCGCTTTGTTGCTCGCCAATCAGGGCGATTGCCCTTCCTGTCGTCCAGCAACCTAATGGATGATGTTCTGACTGGACGCATCGATGAAGTGTCCATTGAAGACATTTGGTATGAACCCGATGACATTAAAGACATCATTTTGCCACATGTTGTCATGGAAAAGTCTTTGGGCATCCGTTTGTAGATGGAAACTGAATTTGAGCAAACATTTTGAAGAATTGCAATTTTAATTAATAATAAAAAAAAGAAGCGCAAATTGAAATTGCTGGTTTTGGTAATTAAAAGATAAAGATAGTTAAAAGAAAGAATTTTAGACAAGAAGTGGTATTAGTATATTTTGCTAGAGTGTTCATAAAAATATAAACAAATTCTTTAATAAAAAAATGTCTTTCCAACATATGTTACAAATCTAAACGATTATCACAATGAATTTATCACATAATTTTTGCTTATAAAAAATGTTTATTATTACATATAAAAACTAGCTACAAAAAAAATGCTCAACAAAGCTGTAAATTCTCAACGAATTAATAATGATAAATGTGTGCCACAAATAAAAATTTCCCGACTTAAGGTCAAAAGTGTTACAGTTAATGCCTAGCAATTCCCAAGAATTGGCCAAGAATGACAAAAAGCCAGCAGGAAATGTCGCAAGTGAGGGCGCCAACCAAATTAAAGCTAACAAAATGTTTAACATGTGTAGGTAAAAATTTGTAGATATTTCTGCTCGATATTTATGTGCCGCCGATTGGCCAACAGCAGCGCTGAACGGAAATGCATTAATTTGTCAGTTTGGCTTGCGCCGCAACAATAAATCAAATCATTTACAAGGTGATATCCCCCTCCCCCCAAATATCCAACCCCCTTGAAACACTCAAAAAAAAGAAGGGAGACATATTTGGTTCGGAGAACAGGCACTTTCCACTTACGTAAATCTACCACGCATCGCGTGCAGCTATGCAAATTTCGACTTTTTGTGCTCATAAGTCGAAAAATATATATATAAAGATATATATATATATATATATATATATACATATACGTTATGTACTACCGTTTAATGAGCTTCTGATGTTGCATGACTCAAACTTGGCTGGAGTTTCTCTGTCTTGGCCCTCTTCATTTGCCACATCTGCACTTCAAATGCGCTATCCCAAAAACCCTTCATGAAATGTTCTGTGTGTATGTTGGTGTGTGTTAGTGTGTGTGCATAATGAAAAGCGAAAAAACCTGTGTATTTCAGCAGTTGTTAATGTGCTGAGGCAGTTGGCAGGGCGCAAATTCTGCCTTTTTTTATTCATTCGACATTTTTTTCTTTAGGTTCACCGAAAAAATTGCGTGTCTGAGTTTTTGTATGGGGCACATTTAGTTTCGGTGCTGCACGCGACTCCTTTGTAATATCTGTTAGATGTCTGTTGCCTGCCTCATGCAGCTGAAGGTGTGCCAGTGTTGAGCAGCGCAGCGAATTTGTAATCACTGTTTTTATGCTGATCACTTTTAAGTCGATTAAATGCGGTGATTTGGTCACTAAATGGGTTTATTAGGTTAAGAATATTCAAGGTTTTCAACTTAAATGTGTAGCTTAATCTAAAATTTAGTCATAGTGTTGATTAATGCTGCTATTTTGTGACAAGAGTACTAATTATTATAAAAAAAAATATGAAAAATTTATTTACATTTTTAAGAACTGTTTATCAATTAAATTTCTAATTGTTCTCTAGTAATTTGCAAGCAGTTTATGAGGCGAATTTTAGTTTATTTATAGCTAAGCTGATCTATCAGTTATCAACTTCATATTATTCACAAACTGTGCACACATTCGCATCACTATTCATGCCACCATTCGTAGTCGTATTCATTTTCGTGCCACTTGTGTGTTGACTAAATGACAATGCGTGCCTCGCGGCACCTTATTGCCTGAAAAGCATTTGCAGCTTTTGGTAATTGCTCATTTGGCTAGCCAATATTTACCAGTTGGGGTGTGGGGGGAGGGTATGGAAATAGTCATTTGATGGCATACAATTGGCACATCATTTGTAACAGGTAATTGCTGGTGAACACATAATGATTTTGCTTACGTAATCAATTTGGTTGGAAGTGGGAGTTGGAATTGGGGGTTATTAGGGACCACACCGATGGCTGTTCCAAATGGATTTCCTTGGAATACCATTAAGCGATTTCCGGCTGGCAAAACCAATCAATGCCTGTTTGGCCATAAAATAATGCTTTCAATAATTTTTAATAGAGTTATGCGCTTTTAGCTGCTCCCGTTGTCAGCCAATAAACACAGCCAAAAAAAAAAAGGGTGCAACAAAAATCGAAGGCAAAATGTTTTCTTATCTCATTATTAAAGGGAAGCAGCAGCCGACGCCGCCTAAAAAGTTATGCAGGTAAAACAGTTCTGTGTTTTTGGCCACATAAAACAGAATTTAGCCAAAAATTAAATACAGATAGGACATTGACCGAGGCCGAGGCGTCTGGCAGCAGCCGGGCAGAGCCAGAGAAGCAGCCCAAAAAAGAAGAGAAATGCGAAGATTAGCGCAGAATTATTAAATGAGCTAAAGCGCCATGAAAAATACACAGTTGCCAAGTGAAGAAGAGGGAAGAGGGAGTTTGAGAGAGAGGGAAAGAGAGGGAAAGAGACATACAGAGAGAGAGACTGAGTCGGTATACTATCAAGGAAAGCCACAAAGAGGGGCAAGCAAGTCTGGGTGCAAAAGTGTATGTTGATATTAGAAGGAGAGAAAAAACTTTGATTCTACATAGATATAATTTTATAAAAAATAAAAAATATATATATTAAAAAAAATAAGAAAAAACTCCGATTAGTAAATCAAGGCAGCTGTGCAGATTGAAATTTATAGAAAAAAAAAAATAAATATATTAAAAAAATGAGAAAAATGGTAAGTCCATGCAACGGTGGAGTTTGAAATTGCTAGATACAATTTTATTACAAATACAAAAATTGCCCAAAGCAATATGAAAAGTAAAAAGACACGCGAAAAATATATGTTTTATAGAAATATATGTTTCACAGATTCAGCTAGTTGCAACACCTAAATTATGTAGTTGACTTCATCTTGTTCTTTTTTAGCGAAAATAGTAAATATTCGCTAGCAGCAGAAATATCATATTCTAGTTTATTCCAAACAAAAATCAACCTTTCGGCTTAGCAAGTGTAAAATAATTCATGTCTGGTAATAATTCATTAAAGTATCAGTTGCACCTTTGCCGCTTTCATAGAAAATGCTAGTTTTTTTGGGGAGTTTGCTACACCCAACTATTTATCATGCCTCAAAGTGCCACAGCCACAAGCAACGTCGCCAACGTGCAACAATTCAAGTTTATACTTCCAGCGAATCGATTTGCAAAAGGCTTCTAAAAAGAGCAACAGGAACAAGGGCAGGCCAGGCACGGGGGGGTTGAGGTTGGGGCATAAAGGGTTCCGCTGTGTGTGTGTTCGCATAATGTGCTGTTGGCCAACGGCGCTGGAAACATTTTATGAGCATTTTACACCTGAAGCCTTAATTAAGGTAAAGCAAAAAGCACAAAAAAAAAAACAAAACAAAAATGCTGCAAGAACATTGAAATGCAACAAATGGCAAGCAAAATTGACAGTTGCACAGCAAATGTCACTCAATGTCAGCATTTCAGGCCGCTGAGCTGGGCCAAAACTAGACACACGACCAGAAAGAGACAGACAGAAAGAGAGGGGTGAGGGGGAGGGGGTAGTGGTAGCGGTAGTTGTCCTGGCCCGCAGAAAAACAAACAAACGTAAAAGTAAAAATAATGACGAGCGAAAAACAATAAAACAAAGCCACAAACAAAAAAAGCGAAGAAGAAGCAAAATTTACAGACAATAAAAGGCAACAACAACAGCAAAAAATATATATATCAGCCGGCCGCACTTAGCACCTTTAGACCTGGTCAAATCCTGTTCTTAGCCCGGCCACACACACACTCACACACACAACATGCAGACAAGGACATGACGTTTTTATTATGCCTACAATTTTTACTTATTTTTTTTTTGCACGTGCGGTGGGTGATGCTTCTTCTTCTTCTCTTGCTGCCTCTTGAGTGGTCTGCCAGGCGCTTTAGGCCAAAAGCAAAAAAAAATAGAAAAACATTGTTAAGACAGACAGACAGTTGGACAGTTGGAGGCGCCCTGCCGCTTTGCATGAGCCAGTCCCTCAGCATAGATGCCGTTTCTAGGATGCGGCACAAAAAAAAAAAAAAAGGTTCTAACTTTGTTTTATGGCCAACGAGTGCGCTGCACGTAAATCAAAAGGTGTTGCCAGCCACGAGGACTGGGCCAACTGCTGCTCCTGCTTCCTCCCTCCCTCTCTCTCTCTCTCTCTCTGTCCCTCTCTTTCTGGCCATCCCTGTAGGGTGTTAAATTTTTGTATAGATTGTGTTTTCTTATTGTTGGTAATTTTTGCTAATTAATGGCGTCATTAAAACGCTCTCATCTTGGACATGTTAATAGTTCGACCCTCTTGGCCCTCTAAAATAATTATGTTGTAAGTGCCTGGGACACGCCCCCATTTACCTTAAGGCTAAGTGAAATTTTTTTCTTTTTCTTTTTTGCCTGTTTATAGTTCTTTTGGGTGGTCCACTAAATCGTTTCAAGTGTTGTTGGCCAAAAGGTCGAGGCGTCTATTTAGGCTCAATGATGATTGCCAAACACTTTGTAAGGCAAAACATCAAGTTAAATATTTTAATTGGTTTTTCTGCTGAATTGTTTTTTTTTTTTAATGATCTTACATATTTAATACAGGTGCAGATTTTAAAAGTTTTACTTATAAATATCTTTTTCCATTTATTTTAAAAACTATCAGCTAAATATTTTAATAGTTATTGCTTTGAAGAGTTTTTATTTGATCACTTTCAATAAATTTCTGTCTTTAGTTTTCGCAATTTCCAACACTTTACTCCCCCCTTCTAAAAGCCATTATCTTTGCCATTACCAAAAACTCCACATGGCCAATTACAAAACACATGAAACCCTATGGGGTAAATATTTATATCAGAAACTCACATAAATTATTTGCTGGTATTTCGGCCAGACTTTTGCGCAAATCTATATAAATATGGATTGCTGGTTACATTGGCCATAAAGTGTCGTTTATCAGTTGGCCAAACATGAGTTGTTCGTGCTTTTAAGTGCATTCAATTAGCGCTTGTTTTTTCCTGCGACAGACTCCCACGCAAAAATCGGAATAAAAAAAACGATAATAAATCGGCTTCCTGCTGGGCGGATATATTGGTGAATAGTTATGGATACTTAGTCATTGGCCAATCGATGACAATTAACACCTGTCCGCATAAATCAGCGACGGTTATATCTTAATTTATGCTGACGTAATCCATGTTATCTCAAACATAATTCACTCACCTAAAATGCACACACTCACACACACACACACACACTCACACACATGTGAGTGTTTTTTGGAGTCTCGACAAACAATTAAAAT
Organism: Drosophila demipolita; assembly: GCA_035042405.1. Classification (NCBI taxonomy): domain Eukaryota; kingdom Metazoa; phylum Arthropoda; class Insecta; order Diptera; family Drosophilidae; genus Drosophila; species Drosophila demipolita. Next base: position 6,837,524 of record JAWNLI010000033.1, read on the forward strand.
TGTCACAATAACTCAGCAACTTATGAAGCTAAAAACACAAATCCACTAAAAATTAATGAAAATTATCAAAACGAGAAAACTGGCAAATTGTGGCTAGTCGAATTTTGCATACACTTGCAGAGGGAACTTGAATTACTTAAATAGAGTTATTAATTTGAATAATTTTGAAAACTTTGCACTTGTAGAGTGAAACTGAACAGTTTAAATAGAGTTATTAAATTGAATAATTTTGAATACTTTTAAATATGTGGTTTTCCGGCTTATAATATTACGAATGCCGTCCTAAAATAAAATGCATTTTTAAATAATAAAAAAGGGTCAAAAAAACAATACATTATAAATTAACGAGATATGCTCAATTTTTAATTGATAGTTTCTATGCTAGTTAATTGTTGACAATATTTTGTTAAAATATAATGCAAATCATAGTTTTAGTAATTTGTGATTTTGAAAAGGCTAATCAAACAATTATTCATAAAAGAACTTGAATTTGGGCACTAGTTTCTGACTTGAAGATCTAGCTGACTTCGATATATATATATATAATATACATATACACATAATCATATATAGTCAACGTGACTTCCAAAATTCCAAGCATTACACGCATTATTACAAAATGAAAATACTCCGATTTGCGAGTGCATTTCAAAAAGCGGAAAAATATTTGTTTAAGCAAATGGCTGTTGGCCTGTTGCAATTTGAGTGCAGTTTTTTTTTCGGGGCTGTATGCAAAGTGTAAACAAGTGGCCCACCCGTGCCACACACACACACGCACACACACACACACATAAAAAAAGATATATATATATATATATATTTAGCTGCAGCTTCAATGTATTTAATGTGTGCCGGTTGACACTTTTCAAGCGGACCGAATTTCAAGTTGTTTGGTTTCGGCGCATTAGCGGGGCCATTTCAAGTTGGCTAACACGCAGTTTAAACGGCTTGTAAGTGACTGCGTTTGCACTTAATTAATAAAATGCACTTTGTTGCAGGCAAATACGGTGTTGTTGTTGCTGTTTTGATTTTATTTTTTTATATTTTTCGTTGCTACATGTTGCAACTGGGAACTGCGCTTTTTGGTTTAAGAGACGTCCTTGCGCGGATGCAAATAAAAAAACTGCTGCTGATTTATTTGTTTTTATTTTTAAATTAATTGCTGGCGAGTACCCAAATTGCGCTTTACTGACCCCAGTTGCTCCCTCTTCCCCCCGTCGCCATGTTGTGCAGTTAACTTAATTAAATGCCAGTTTCAATTTATTTTTCATTTGCAACCACAACAATGAAAGCGAAACCGCAGCGCGGACTAAATAAATAAACTATAAAGAAACTTCCCCAAAGCGAATTCTTTTTTTCTTGTTATTGCTGCTTTTGTTGTTGTCGTCGTCTGCTGCTGCTGCTGCAACTATCAATGTAATTTTACATTTTCGCTGCAGTCAGCGGCAATTAACTGTAAATAACATGCCGCCTGCGTGTGGTCGCCACAACCTTCCTTCTTTCATTTTTTTTTTATATTTTTAATATAAGCACAAAAACGCAGCAGTTATTAAATTTTATTTTTGCTGTTGTTTTTACTGTTACAGTTGCTGTTGTTGCAGTTGCTGTTGTAATTGATACTGCTTGCTGGCTGTTGCTGTTCCCCTTGCTGACCATTGCATTGATAAATGGTGCGAGCAACTTTTAATTGCACGTTTATCTTTTGCATATATCAATAACAAAAACAACAAATACAACAAGAACAGCAGCAGCAGCAGCAGTAGCTTTAATCAAGTACCATTGAATTGGCGCGATGATATTTTGATTAAAGTGTTTAAAACGTATCAATTACTGAAGCAATTTTAGAAGACAATCAAAAGCAAGCAGTTCACTTATGCAAAACAAGCAGTTCAACTTGAATAAGACTTCCCACTATCAAAATATGTTAATAAATAAATTAAAAATACGAACAAGCCTTAGAAAAGTAATAATAATAATAAATACATATTTTTTGTTATATGCTTAAACTAAATATTTTTACTTATTATATAATGCTGTAAATTATTCAACTGCCATTTTAAAAATGTATTAATGTGTGTCCAGATCAACCCACACAAAAAGCATGATTTATCTATAGTCTATAAATAATAAATATTTTATATTGGTATACTAAAAAACTCCACTTGATTATTAGATAGATGCTCGCTAAGTTCACTAACAAAACATAAAATTCGCATAAAACTCAATCACAAAGATGAAAACCAAATCAAATTAGATATTCAAAAAATGCATCAAGTTTAATGTGAAACTTAAAAAACGAATTCGTTTCAGCATTTTAATTTTATGACCAAGCATTGCACATTTTCAAACAAATCTTATCTTAATTTTTTAAATATCTTTTGTTGCATTTAGTGGGATTTTCAATAATTTTAATTGCGCTACAAAAAAAAAATTCAATCAGCGCAGCATAAATTATGAGAGACTCATTTGACCCAGAAAAGACGATGACTCCAAATAAAAATAGAGACGCTTTTTTTCTGGCCTTTTCTGCTTTTTTTTATCTACACCCACACACACACATGAGACTGGCCCTTTTGGGTGTCTGCATAGACTGTGGAGGTGGAGTTGGGGCTGCTGAGGTGCTGCAGGGGAAGAGAGTCGACAAATCGTGCGCTAATTAACTCATTGACACTGTGGCCTCCAACGACGACAACGACGCCGCCGCCGCCGCCGCCGGAGTACCACAATTTAAAGTGGCGTCTGTGGTGCAGGAATCGTGCGTAAAAAGTCGAGTGCGCTCCACATTAAATGGCGCTAATTGTGGCATACGAGTTGAGACCGCTAACCCTACCCCTAACCCTAACGGCTCCGGCTCCCGGCTCCCTCCCTTTGGCGGGCGTGCCAATGCAATTAGCGCCCAGTGAAATGCGCTGAGGGCTCCCCTAGACAAACCTACAACTAGACGCTACACTCCAAAAAAATTAACCAAATATGTACAATATTTCAATTTAAAAAATCAAATAAATCTTATTTGTTGCTGCTAAATATTTAGGAAATATAAATCTAGTTTTTTATTAGAAAAGATTTTACTTTTAGCAAAACCAAATTAAAAACCCAATTACTTTTGAATCACCATTTTTTTTTTTTGTAAAATGTGAAAAACTATTTTGATTTCAGTGTATGAGTCCATGTTGCAGTGATAAATGGCTGCAGGCTGCACAAGTGCAACGGCTTCAAGTTGAAGTTTGTTTTCCTTTTTTCCATGCATTTTTTTTCTTCCCATTTTTTTCTCTTTCAACTTCTTCGTCATTTTGTTTGGTTTGTTTTGCATTTGTTGGCATCGGCTTACAAAACAAACCGAAAGCCAGGCAACGGCGAGCAAATAAAACGGTTTTTTTCCAGGAAACGTGACAAAACGTCAATAGTTGGCAAAATGCGGAGTAGTTGCAACCACAGCCACAGCGAGAGGCGACTCGCCTCCTGCTGCCCAATGGCGACTAGTTGTTGTTTGTGGATTGTTGTTGTGGCCACCATGTGACAAATCGCAGTTGTTGTTGGTGTTGCATGAGGCAATTACTTAGTTCGCGCAGTCAAAATACGTAACGTAATCTAAGACGTCGCTGCAGTTGCGGCTTTTCTACGTGCGGCAGCCTCCACTGTGCGAGAAAGTTCTCGGAATGCCGTCGCAGATTTACACACACATTCCTGCCTCAGACAACATTCCGCGAAAGGGCCAATGCACTGTGTGGCAGCCAAGGACTCAGCCAGTTGACCAAAACAAATCGCTATATGTAAATACCCAGTTCAACCAGAACTGAGCAATACTAGGAAAGTGCAACAAAAAAGCTTACAAATTGCTTAAATTCAAATTTAAAAACAGCTCAAGTGAAATGTGATAGAAAAATCAATAAATGTGGCGCATGAAAAATAAATCAAATATATACAAAAAATAGACATAAATAATATTAGTATTCTGACCATAAATCTGACGAGTGAAAGTGCAACAAATAGTCGAAATAATTCTTGTAAATATGATAAATAAAATGATGATTATCATAAAGATCACATTCAAATCGGATGCAGTTAAAGCGATAAGCAGCAATTTATGCTTATCAGAAAAACGAAGAAAAAAAAAAACGAAACTAAATAAATTAAAAAAACGCCCACCAGTTAAAATTGAGTTAATGTCGAAATTAAAATGCTGCTGGCTCCACACAACTTGTGGCTAGAAGGGGGCGCGGCATGGGGGCGAATGCTCGATGCTTATCACGCTGATGGAATGACAAAGTGACCAGCTGTGTGTGCACATGTGTGTGCGTGAGTGTGTGTGTGTGTGTGACGTTCACAGTAAGGTCATAAAAAAACATGGGATTCCGCTCAACTATTTATACTCCTCCCCCCCCCCTGCACACCGCACATGTGCCGCAATTAGGGGGCATTTTGACGCCCCAGCTTGTTGTCCACTTTATTATTTTTTTTTTAAGTTTTGCGGTTTTTTTGTTAGCTTTTTTATATACTCGCTTTAATCAGATTTTTTTTGGATTTTGTTCATGCTGTGCAGTTTAGCATTTTATGATTTTTTAATTTTATGTTGATGAGCCTCATTGCTTGCATATTTGATTTGAAACTGTTGTTGTTTCATTATCGATTTTTATTTTATTATTTGTTTTGTGTCGTTTTGGGTTTTGTTCTTTAACGCCTTTTGTTTTCCTGAATTTTTGGTTAGATTTTTATCTCTATGTGATTAAATATTGCTTTTTTAATGGTTACTTTTTGAATTCTCGAATTTTGACATTATATATCAAGATTTTTAATCGATTTTTATGTGAAGAATCACAGCTGGTGGGCTAATATTAAATTAACTGTGATTCAGTATCAGATTTATAGTTATTAAAAGAGTTTTTCATTATAGTGAAACTTTGTTTTTTCCGCTTATTATGCATTGCTTAAATGCTCTTTTAAATTTAATTAAATTCTGATATTAAATTCTCATTTATCGACGTTTAAAATGTTTTAATCAGTTTATATTCAGTAACATTTATTACCAGCACACTTTTACCCAAGACTTCTTAAGTTTCGCTTAATCTCAGGCCCAGACAAAACACACCCACGACAAAAAAAAAAAAAACTAAATAAAAAACGCCTTCATGCCACAGAATTATAAGCATAACGAGTCTGAAATCAGACTAGAAAGATAGCATCTAACAATTAGAAGGCCTTCAGGTGATTGGGCTAATGCTTTATTTTGCCATATTTATGATGATGCATTTTAAGTGCACAGATCACCAACTCGATATCGATATCAAGCGACGCCCATTCCCCAAAAATCCCAATAAATGCTGGAACAAAAACAAAATAAACATAAATTGAAGACTCAGCGATATCTAAACGAATAACAACATCAAAATTCCCAACTGTGACTAATAACTTAATTAGAAACTTAGGCGATGATGAAGAAACAATAACAATAACAAAAACAAAAACAACAAAAACTTGCTTATAAAACTTAATAAGTTGCGGCTAAAATGCGACGCGTTTCTTACTTTTTTTATTGAGTGAAAAACAAACCGAACCGAAAAATCTTGAAAATATCTACGAATGATCATAAAAATTCCAAGCATAAATGCATTTTATGTGATTTTGTCGTGAAAACCACATTTTTTTTTTTTGGAACCAAAAATGGGTACATTTTATTTCTGGAACAGCATCGTGAGACATTAAAAATAAACATTTTAGTTTTATCTTTGGGAAAACTCTGGGCGAAGGTTTTTCCCTTGGGTTAAAGGTGGAGAATAAAATAAGAGTAAATATAAAATAGCTTAAATATTTAACAACATTTACAACTAATAATTGCTAAATAAATTGTTGAAGTTTACATTAAAAACTAAAAAAATAGAATAAATTAAAAAATTGTGCAAGTAAAATAACGATTTTTCTAATAAAAAGTTAAATTTAGTAAACATTAAAAAATATATATAAAATACTTGCCAACTTTCCCATTTACACCTGCCACAGCTGAATAACTTTACTGTTCTCTGAGAGGCAGCTATTCATATTTTCCCCCTGCAAGCTGCTTCTCCTCCTGCTCCTGATAACTATCACAATTGCTCATCAGCAGCAGCAACGACAGTGTCTTGAAATGAAACCCACTGGAAATGCACAAGACAAACAATGCCAAGCAAAAATGCCTGGCTTGGGAGTAGAACAAAATGCCAGGGGAAGCAGTCGAGTCAACAATTCAAAGAGCTCCAACAAAAACAAACAAATGCAGGATGGAGGAGCGTGTCTCTTGGACGCTGTCCAAGTGCAGTGTTGGAGTTGTTGTTGAAGAATTCTTGCACTCAAAAGTGCAAACTTTAAAGTACATACTACCTCTCTCTCTCACTCTCACTCTTTCTCTCTCTCTCTCTCTCTGTCTCTCTCTCTTTATCTCGCTCTCTGGCCTGTGTCACTAAACTAATGAAATCAATAACAACAATAACAATAACAACAAAAGGCAGGAGTCAAGCAAGGCAAAGTGCCTGCTTGCCAAAAGGTGTGAAGCACAAAATTCACTCAAGCGCAATGGCCCCCCTCTAGCAGACCTCCTCCTTCAAAGGGGCTTATGAAATATGAGAGGCCCACCAAGTTAACCCCTTACATCCCCCCCTCCGCCAATCAACCGCTATGCAAGGCGGGCGTCTTTTTGCTAAGAATTTCTGTGCATAAATTTAATTACGGCAGACAGCAGACAGACGACGAAGTCTCGAAGTCAACGTTTCCGTTGAAGCTGAAGCTGAACCCAGTCACCTATCAATCTAACTCGAGTGGTCTTCTCCTCCTCCTCCCCCACCCCCTCCAACACTCTCTGTCATCTCTCACTCTGTATTTCTCTTCTCTTCTCTGCTGCTTTTCTTAGGCTGCGCTGCTTTTGCTGTTGTGTGCCGCATTCAAGTGCTTTACTTATTAGTGGCTCGAAGTTCAATAGCCCTGACTCTTGAGCGGGGCGTGGCCAAAGATACATTGTTAGTTTATAATTAGTGGAGAGAGTAGGCAGAAGCGCACCTACTACTCACACACACACACACACACATATGCATATGCAATATGTACTTGAGTTTGGGTTTTTTAATGCATTTCTCCATCTTTCCATCTGATAGAATCATTTGGCTGATGCAGCTGTGGCAGTCTTTTAAAATTAGAACGCAGCACACCTTGTGCAGCGGATTCAGTTTGTTAACTGTTAGACAAATATCAAACATGACGCACTTGGCTAACACAAGTCAAATACCTACCAGAAAAATCTAGTCAGCTGCAGAGAGTGGAAATATTAATGGGAGCTCATCAATTACCAGTAGTTTTTTCAAACATTAATTAAATAAACAAAACTAATCAACATATTAAGCAAATTATGATAGACAAAATTATTATAAACAAACTTTCTGACTTTTAAAAATGTATAAAAAGACTTAATTAATCTATTAGTATTTTATAGAGAAATTAAAAAAAATATATAAATTCTATTTATATATTGCTTACTCTTCTCAAAAACAAATTTTAGCAAACTAAGTAAAGCCAAATACTATTTTAATTTAAATATTAAAATTGATTTATAACTTTTAAAAATAGTTAAAAAGAATTCAATAATCAATTACCATATTAAAGCCAAATTAAAAAAAATATAAATTCTATTTATATATTGCTTACTTTGCTCAAAAACAAATATTTGCAAACTTGGGAAGAACAAATACTAATTTAATTGGCATATTTTTTCCGCTATTTGAGACCAGTGCCAAGGTCAGAAGTGTTGGGTTCCAAAGATCAAGTAAAGTTGCAACTAATACAGCGATTACGTAGTTATTACATTAAAATTTAAAAATTTTAATTAGTCATTCCATGATCAGCTGCCGCTGCCTACACGCTTAATCACTGCGCGTCCGTGTTTGCATTTAATTACAAAAATTGTTTTTTTCAGCCAAATATTTACATCAATTAAATACCTCAAAGCTTATTTTTAATTTGTTTTGTTTTTTTTCCTATTTACAGAAAATATAACGATAGTCGGCCTCCCGGATTATGTGAACAACGAATTCAAAATAGCTCTGTTCGCAAAAGAAACGCAAAGATATTTGTGTTTCAACGACAACTGGAGATTAGTTGGCATGGTAAGTGATAACCCAAAGTTAAATCATCTATATAAATCTGAATAAATATAACTAAGGCATCAATCAATTAGTTTATAAATGACGACATTCCGTGACACTGATTAGTCATGCAAATTAATCAAACTTTAAACTTTTATAAATACTTATTTCCTTTTAGTTTGCATAGTAATTAATATGATTTAGTTAACAAAATATTTATTATTAATATGCAATTTTAAGTGAAGTATAGTAATTAATTTGAATTACTTAATTAATAATAAATTATCCATTTGAAGTGGAATATAAGCACATTATTTAAATTTTCGACAAGCTGAAAGATTGTACATTGTTTTTTTCACAAATATGCGCTGAAAAATGACTTTGCTATTGGGGTTAATAGAACACATGAGTAAAAAAAAAAAAACTTTGATAATAACTCTAACTACGACTCGTGGGATTCCCGCCTTTGATAATAACCATATATAAATAAATTCAAATGAGTTCGCAATATATTTGACAGACTTTTATGGCTTCCCAGGCAATAAAACCAAAAAAAAAATAAAGATGAGTAGAAGAAAATGTAGGCTGCACTCTGATTTCGTAGTGCTTAGATCTTTATGGCAGCCTATAGAAAACCACACACACACACACACACACATATATATATTATGTTTTATGATATGTACTTAAAGCCAAGGCCCCAAATGGGGCGCCTTGTAACCAATTTGATTACATTGCAATGCATTTCATTGGATTGGATTGCATTGTACTTGAAACGTTGCCGCTTCCATGCCTTATGCAAACTAACTGTACAAACACTATAATTTATGGCATGTAGCACATAATGGTTTTATGCAAACGAGCGATTATAACGACAATGGCGATACTTGAACGATTTGGCCAAATTGCATAAATTGCCAGCTTGGCTCAAACTGGGTGCCTAAGCGCCGTCTCAGCTACGACTTGAGTAAATATATATTTATCATATTTTTACTTGTTGTTTATGTATACCCTGTAAAAAAAAGTTGTTATGGAAATTATTTGAATTTAGTTAGAAAAAAGAAAAAAACATAAATTGCCCAGAATTCAATATAGGCAGACACAAATAGAATGAGAAAGTTTTATTAGAGTATCCCCTTTCTGCAGTTGTTAAAAAGGCCAGATTTCTAAGACATTATTAAGAAAATTGGTTACAGTAAAATATATCATGCCTTCCAGCTATCCCAAAAATTTCAGCACAATCGCTTCAGAAAAAAGAAGACAATTCATGAAACTAAAGTCAACAGTTTCGAATAGTCAAAAACCAAAGCAAAATCTTGAATAAATAACCAAAAGTCAACTCATTTCGCAAACACACCGCATTTTCCACTCGATCACAAAAGTTTTGACATTACTTAAATATTTGGTTTTTGTAATGCAAAAAAAAACCTGTTGCAGTTGCACCAATTCTGTCATGAAAAACGCGCGACAACAGAAAAACAGAAAAACATTTATTAAAATATTGAAATTTCATATGCAATTACAGGCACATAAACATAAACATAAATATATATAATAACTGCTTATAACTGTGGGGCGAGACAACAAATTGCCCACAAGAGAAAAATAATACACAACAAAAATAAAACGGGCACAACAATTTCAAATATTCTACGTGCTTTGTTGTTGTTGTTGTTGTGCTGTGTGTTTACGCGACGTATGCGTGATATTTGCATAAAATATTATTTGCACACAATTTGTTAATAGTATCTTAACTGTATCCATGCGTAGCTCCCATTTGCAACTGTTCTCGAGCAGCGAGTTGGGTCGGGAATTTACCCAGTGTGATTTTTGTTTTTTTTTTTTTTTTGAGACATTGTAACAGTTTTTTCTCCTGAGATAGATAAGCAATTTCAATGCCAATCAAATAGGCAAACACTCAAATCGCATCGAGTGGCTCGCATAGATTTGAGATCATAAAAAAATAAAAAAAAAAAAAAACTCAATGATTTTGACAAACAATTCTCATATTACAAGCACGAGGCTTATGTGGGTTTATTTTGTATTTATTCATAGACAGATAGATATATCTAATCAATCAATCAAATGACGCGGCATTTCTATGCTGTAATTGCGCAAATATTTCAATGTCCTTTCAAGCGAATGCAACAACAACAATTGTACAGTTAGCTGGCAAAAGTGAACAAACAACAACAATAACAACAACAACATTGAACTACAATAGAACTTGGCCATATGACTTGAATCTATCTCTAAGGTCAAAACTAGCACTTGTCATTTGATTGCTTTCGATTATGATCGCCGCAAAATCCAAGTTTAATTCATGTGCAAATAATAATGTGATTTTTTTTTTTTTAGCACTCCTTATAAAGTTTTATGAAGAATTTATTAACAGTTGTGTAGAAGGTCAATAACTGTGAAATATGTGAATGATTAGGTCGAGGCTGTAAATTGTTTGATCAACTTAGATTGAATCGCTTTGATCTTGAGTGGAAAACACATGCCAAGTGAAAATTGATAGCTGTGCAAATTAGTCATTTCATTAAGTTCTAAAATATTCTTTTTAATTATGAGATGAAATAAATATAATTTTACTTTAGGCAGAAACCTAAAATGAGATTAAATCACTTTATTCATTATTAATTGAAGCCAAAATTGTCATTAGCCAAAAATACAAAATTATCATTTTCTCTAAGTTTACTTAAATCTTATAAATACTAATAAAATACAAAATAAAAATTGAAATCGAATTAGCGCAAATTGATATGAAAGAACAATTATTTTTGATCTTTCGAAGCAGTCGCTTCTCAGTTCCAATCTGCAGCAATCTACTCCAAAAATAGCAATTATAGCAATTCTATAAATACTATAATTACAACTACAAACTGATAGATGAATGCAAAAATGTTAAGTGGCTCGACTAAATATGGCTTAATTGCTGAACTCGAATAAATTCTTATCTGGAGTCATCTGCAACACTTTAGATCAAAATGCACGCGAGGCAGTTGCTGAGGTGTTTCCAACTTGAACAGCAGCAATAACAACAATAACAACAACAACAACAACAATCAAGCCGCGTTTTGATTTTGCTTGTTGCTTTGTTGTTTTGGTATTTCAAGTGTTTTATAAATAAACACACTCCAGCTTCACAATTGCTGCTGTTGTTGTATTGTTGTTGCTGTCAAATGTTGTTGTTGCTGCTCAGTCGCAAGCGGCTTGTCAAAAATTGTTGTCGACAAGTTTTCACACAGCGGAAATGCGGCTCATAAATTGCATTGTCGAGTCGAGGGAAGTTGGCCAAAGATTCAATATAAGCGATTACTACACAGTGACAAAAGTTAGCGTTTCCCGGAAGATTTTCTTTGGAAATTATTTTTATGGAAAGATTTTAGCTATTCTTCTTTTCAAGCGTCAAATTTGTATATGCATTTCGAGCTAATACAAATAAAATATTACAAATAAATTTATACAAATAAAATAAAATACATAAATATTTATGTCAGTCAGAAGTCAGAGGAAAATAATAATAAATAATTATTTTAAATATATGCAAGAATTTTTATCAAATAAATATTACAAATTATTAAAAATTAAGCGTCTTATTTTACTGTGTACAATTAAAAATTAAACATTTATTTTTTACTGTGTACATCCCAAACTGAATCTGTCTCTTTCACTCTCTCTCTCTTTCTCTCTCTTTTTTACCAATTGCAGAAGGAACTGCGCGCTACCTGCTACTTCAACGAGACGATCGTTCACGGTTATTTCGTGTTCCGTTCCGTAGTCGATCTGCAGCGACGTGTTGGGTTCACGCATCGAGGTAAACCTGTGGGGCCGAAGAAGAGCGTCAACGATGCCTGCTACATGTTTAATAAGATCGATGCCGAGCAGTTTTTCCATCAGCACACGTTACCAAAATGGCGCGAGACAACAGCAATGATGGCGAACAGCAATCGTAGCAACAGCAACAGCAACAGCAACAGCAGCAGCAGCAACTATCGCAAAGTCTCGCGCAACAAAAACAATCGCCACAAATCGAATAACCAAAATCAAAAGTTGCAACAGCAACATGCGCATCATGGCCATAATAGTAGTAGTAGTCTAAGTAGCACTAACAACAAAAAACAACAACAACAATTAGCATTAGAACGAAAACAACAACAACAACAGCAGCAGCAGAAACAGCAGCAGCAGCAGCAACAGCAACGGCAGCAACAGCAACGGCAGCAACATCAGGTGCGACATCATCATAATGATCCCTCAAAGGTGCATCGACGACAACAACACAGGCAACAACAACAACAACAACAACGAGTCACAGCTAGTCCAACGAAACAAATGACTGCCAAAAGTGCAACAGCAACAACCACAACAACAACAACGACAACAGCAGCAGGAGCAGCAGCAATAACCAAATCGTCGACGACAACAACAACAACGCAATCCAGCAAACGCAAAGGCAGACGAAGAAAGGCACGCAAGCAAAAGCAACAACAGCAACAGCAACAACATCAGGAGCTGCAGCAATTGCGACTGCTATCGACAGCAGCAACACTTGAGGGCAGCACAGATGAGAGCAGCAGCATCAGCAGCAGTAGCAGCAGTTTTTCCACAGGTTATGACGATGGCTACAGCAGCATCAGCAGCAGCAGTAGTGAGCCCTGGTCCACGTGGTTTGCCACGCCCACAGCTACAATTGATAGCTATACGCCAGATGAGGACAGCAACAGCATTAGCAGCAGCAGCAGCACAAGCGCCAACAACATGTTGCTAACAACAGCAGAAGACAGTATTAAATCGTATAGCAGCAGCAGCATCAGCAGCAACTACGATGCCTGGTCGACATTTATCACAGAGCTGGAAACCGAAGCATCAGCAACAATAACAACAACAGCAACATCAACTTCAAACAGCGGCAATGACACCGACTTGCTGCAATACGAAGCAGAGCTGGTTGAGGATGTTGAAAACGGGCTGCAATCGACGGCAAACTATGAAACCAAAGCAACAGCAACAGCAACAGTGGCTAAAACTACCTCGACAACCGCAGCAGCAGCAGCAACAACAGCAGCAACAAGAACAACAACAATAACAGCAGCAACGGCAACAGTAACAGGCACACAGGCTGTGCTGCAACAGACGCCACTGCCAGCAGCAATGGCCACACTAATGTACAACAAATGGCACACAACGCAGCAGCAACATGAGCCAGGCAACACGACACTTGCAGCGACCACAGCCACAACAGCGACAGCAGTGCCCACAGCAGCAACAGCAAAGCTCAGCAGGCATCGCAGTAGCAGCAGCAGCACCAGCTCTAACACCAACCAGCAACAGTTGCTGCGTTACAGCAACATCAACAACAAACAGCAGCAACACAAACTTTTACGCGCAGCAACAGCAATGCCGACGGCCAGCACGCGATCAACAGTGGCTGCCAGCAGTGCAGCAACAGCAGCGGTTGCTGTTCCTCTTACCACACCGCAACAACATATTGCCGACATGTTGTTCAGTGTTCACAAGAACATCAACAGCAATCTGAACAACACGCTAACCGAGACAGCGCCAACAGCAACGGCAACAGCAACGACAACAACAACAGCAAGAGGAACAACAGGAGCAACAGTTGCTACAACAACCACTAAGAAATCGCTGCGTAAATCAATGCAAAAATTGCTGGCAACACCCTATCACCAATTGACCTATGTGCGCAACGAGGCTGGCGACATAGATATCGATAATCTGGACAATATTAGCGTATATCCCGATGTCTTCGAGGATGTCTTTAACGAGAACGACAACAGCAATAGCAACAACAATATAACAACTAACAGCAGCAATAGTCGTCTGACATTTGTTAGTGGCTTTCTGGCCACATCGCCCACATCCGTCTTACCCGAATCCATACGAATTGGCATGATGAAAATTAACAATGTGCGACGAAAGACAAGATTTGCGTAGTAAATTTGGTACGCAAAACAAAAAAACTGGGTTTTTGGGATCTGACAATCGTTTATCGGTAATCGGTTTGTGGGCGCAACAGTTATATATATATATATATATACAAAAATATATATAGACATATATAGACATACCTATATACTCAGTACAGTTTTTTGGAAGCGTTTTAATTTGAATGGCAAAGAATTTATACGAGGCAAATGAGATAAAAAGTGAATGGCAAAAATAATGCATTAAAATATATATATATATTATATAATGAACTGATACATATATACATACTTGCCTACAAATGCATATGCAAATGCATGCATAAATATATCAAGTTGCTTGGGCCATCAACTTTGGGCTTACTGATCTGATTGATGATGATGCCTCAAATCGATCAGAGCTTTGCAACACTTGGCTACACACACCAACACAAACACACACACACACACAGAAATTAAAAAACTCAGGCCACATTTTCATCAAACACTTGAAGCTAAGGCGGCAGTAAAAACCAGCAAATAAAATTAACAATTACTTTAGTAATTGTAAAAAAAAAAAAAAAACAATTACTTACAATAACTGGAGCAATGCCAATTTAAATATTTAATTACTTAAATACAATTAATATTTGTTATAGTAATTATATGATGAATAAACAAAGTAACTGAATTATCATTACTTCAAGTAATTACGTATATGTTTTTTTAATTATTAAAATGTTTGCGCTGGAAATTATAGCTCCGCTTATTACTAAACTTTCTCTCTTTCTCTCTCTCGCTCTCTCTGTCTCTCTCTCTCTCTCTCTGTCTGTCTGTCTCTCTCTCTCTAAGCCTGGTCTGTCAGAGAACTCAGAAACACACACTTCACAGCTCTTAAAACAAAAGTCAAGCAAATCAGTTCCATGGACGAACTCGCAGAACTGCTACATAGTTATAAATGAAAGACAATAAGATTTTTATTTACGAGTATGTGCTATAAAACTATAAAACAAAACCAAACGATAAACGAAAAACGATAAAAAACAAAACTGATATTGTTGAAACAAAAAATAAGTTGCATAAATATAAAAAAAAAAATATAAAAAACAATCTAAGGTGTCAGCGAAAAAAACGAAAACTAAGAAATTAACAATAAATAAATGTTTAGACGCACTGAATGTAAGGCAAATAGCAACTTTGGTTTACTAAATCAATTAAATTTATTAGCAATGAGATTACAAAAAAAAAATATATATATATATATATATTAAAAAAGAAAACTAAAAACAAAAACTAAGTATATATATATACGCATATATATTTTCAAAATTTTATAATGAACCAAAAAAACAAATTGCAAATTAGTCAACAAATTTATTGAAAATGTTTTTTAAATTCATACGCAAGCAAAAACAAAAAAAAAAATAAAAATATAAAACAAAAACAAAAAATTGACAACAAATTCGCACAGCAAAACACTTCCAAACAAGAAAAAATAAAAACTTTAAAAATTAAATAGTAAAAAACGAAAATAATCAATTTTAATAGGCACAAGTGAAAGAAATTGGATTAATTCCGACAAATGCAAAAAATAAACCGAATTTTTAAAACAAATGGGTAAAAGCGAACGTTGCTCAACACTGTGAAATGGAAAACCAGTGCTGTACAATGTTCAGAGGGCATAGAGCATGAATTAATAGGAAATACTAAAAAGAAAATAAACATTTTCAAATTGCTTTTGAAAAAAATTTTGAAGCTAATTAACTGAGAACAAAAACTTAGCAAAAGTCAAGTAATAGTTATTTAACAAATGCAAAAGAAAAACTTTTAAATACTAAAAGAAATTGCTACAAAACAATAAGTAAATCGTTTGGTATATTTACGGCGATAAAACACCAAAATTCACACTGAATAAACGTTATATTTATTAATTAAATATGTAACTAAATAAAATGTAAAATCAAAACAAAACAAAAGAAACCAACTGCTGCTTTTCTACATATAGAATATATAAATATATATATATATATATATATATATAAATAATTATTATATATTTATATATATATATATACGTAAATATAAACAACAATTGTTTCTCGTATATTTATAATGAAATACAAAACGTAAATAGTTCAAACAAATTAGCAAACCAAATACATAAACAAAATTTAAAAACGAAAATCGAAAATCAAAAAACACAAAACACAAAAAAAACACAAATACAAAAGTTCAATTAACAAATGACAATTGAAAAAACACGTCAAGTTTATATGTAGCAATATGTATGAATGTAAATTAAACAACAATAACAAAAAAAAAACAAAGAGTTAATGCAAAAAATGCTTAGGTGAAAAAATTTAATTAGTGTGTACTTAAGAAGATGGCGAATTAAAAGGAGAACATTTAACAATTGAAACATTTATGATTACTTAACTAGACATTGAAGCAGCATTAACAATTGAATTAACAACAACAACTACAAGCCACACACAGTAAAAAAAAAAACAAAAAACAAATAAAAAACAGAATAATTAAACAAAAAAAAACTCAAATTGAACTACTGTACTTATATGCGCGTTGCTGTAATATAACATTTTATGTTAACAAAACGAATATTATAAAAAACAAAAACAAAAAACAAAAACACAAAAAAACAATGCTAAAACAAAAGAAAAAAAAGGAAATCTTTAATATATATCATTCGTACTAATTAATACGGCTAAATATTTATTTAATACAGCTCATTCGTCATTTGTAAATTCATTTGCACCACTACTACTATTATTTTTTTTTCAAACTACTACTAATTAATGCATTAATTAATCAATTAATTAATTTTATATTTAATTTTAATACACTTGTAATTTAGTTGACCCCCCCCTTTTGCCACCCCGCCATTTTTGCATTGTATATTGTAATTTGTTTAGCATACTTGTAATTATTTATGTATAAAACACACACATGTATAACACACACACACACACACTCACACACATAAACATATACACACAGACACACGTACACACATCTATCCTATCTCTGTTTAAAAACTATCTAATTACTATCTCTATTCTATGCCTATTTAATTGCATTTCTTTGTATTTAAACGAGTAACGCAAAATAATAATTCAATAAAAAGCGTCAAAATCGAAAAGAAAACCAACAAAAATTTACGTTTTTTTTTTACTTTTACTGCCAATTACAAATTTTTCATTTCAGCAAATTTGCCGTTGTTTTTTATTTAGTCTTAGTTTTCCAAACGTGTGCAGAGACAACGTATAAATAAAAATTATATATAAATTAAAAAAACGTTTTTTTTAATGCAATTTTTGCAAGTGAAGAAAGGGCTATAAAAATGAAACAAAATTAGTTTTAAGGAAAATAATGAAACCATTACTAGGAATTACTTTTCGCTGCTGTATCCTTCACTCTGCTCATATCTAGAATAACAAGTCTTTGGAGTGCACATTATCAATGCCTATTATGATCATCATTTCCGCTGGGGCAACGCAAAATATCGCATACCAAAAGCTGTTTGCAACAAAAAAAAAGGGACTATGCAAAATAGACCCATGTGAGCCCTGTGTGTAAGCCTGTGGGGCTACTCAATCCAATGAGTTACCAGGTGGTCGCCCAGTGCAAAAGTGACAAATGTTTGCCAGGCGACAAAACCAAAGAAGTTGTCGTTGTTGCAGTTGTGTCGCTCTGGCCAGATGACAAATGACATGTGCTGACACTTGACATTGTCGCTGGAGTCGGGGATTAACATGTTATTGCGGGTGGCAGCAACAGCTATCTGGCAAGTGGCATCAGCCATCCACAATCTACAATCTACATTTATATCCACAGTAAAAGTGTTGGTCTCAAAAAAAAAGTGCATACAACACACAGTTATGCTATGGATGATGCCACCTCCTTGTGGGGCTCTTGCCACTGATGCTGCCTGCTGCTGCCTGCTGCCTGTTTGCCAGCAGACCATGGTCAAAACGAGTGGAGTTTGCAGACCGGACCACACAAGTGGTTTTTTGCTGAAGTGGTTGGCAAAAAAAAATAAGAAAAAAAAAAAGAAAATAATAATAAAAAGGGAACTCGGTGGCTGTTTTGCATAAATGTCCCAGTCAGCAATCGCCTCTGGCTGCAACTCGTATCTCATGCATCACCCATTTTCAACTCACCCCTCCTCCTCCCTCCCCCCATTCTCGGCTGGTCCTTTGCCTTTACCCAGCCCCATTCCCCAGTTATCAACGTTGTCCCCAGTATGCCGGCCGCTTGTTTAATTAAAAAATTAAGTTCCAAATCCCCAGACCATTAAAAAGATTTTTATTTATACCTTTTAATTTCATCAATCGTTGCGACGGCAGGTGCCGTCCAACTGCAACTCCATGTCCATGTCGAAGTCCAACTCCAAGTCCAAGTCCTCCTCGCATATTTTTTAACTAGTTGTTGTTTTTTAGCTTTTAACAGGAAACAATTTCATTTGCGAGCAAAAATTCTTTTCAAATCTGCCGCCGTTAAGCAAAAAGAAAACATGCCAAGAAATAATAACAATAAAAAAAAAAATAAACTAAAAAACAAAAAGGAGAAAAAACTCTTTACTGACTGAGAAAAACCAATCGCTGTTACAAACTTTATGTAGAGCATATTTACTTTTCAAGAGGGGTTGTGACGCTTTACTGGAGTAGTTTGAGCCAAGTTTTAGCAATACATAAGATAGTCGATTTTATCAAAATAATTATTACATTGATGATCCATCATAAGATTAATTGATGAACCATTGCTCAGATTAATGAACTGAAAAAAATTAATATGAATTGGAACATACCATAAATTATGTGGCACTTTAGAAAAAAACTCTCAAAAAAAAATAGCTTAACTGCTTCAGGAGACTCCTTAATTAACTGATAAACATAAATTTTGGCTTATAAAATCTTAAACGTTCTGTAGGATTTTTAAAAAAATCTCTGAAATAAAAGCTGTATGTTCATTTTGAGTATATAAATATACTTTTTAAGGAATCCTTCTGGAAACTTATAAAAATGCTTTTGAAAACCCTATAAATATCCTTTTGTAAACTTAGAAACATCCTTCTAAAAACCTATAAAAATCGTTCTGCAACTCTCAAAAGTGTATCACAAATTCCCTGTTAATTTTTTTTTGGTTTGGTTGTTGGTCCGTTTTGTTTTGTTTCCTTTTTGGGCAGAACGTTTTGTTGGCCCCGTTGCATTGGTCGAGTCTGTGTTGTCCAACCCAAACCCACGAGAGTCCCGTTGCCTCCCCTTGGAGCCCCCCTCCTCACCGCTTGTTGGCTACGTTTGCTCAGTTTTAGTTTATGAATGTCGCCATGTTGCTGTTGTTGTTGTTGTTGTTATTGGTGTTGTTGGTGGTGTTGTGGCACATTCCACTCGACAAGCGACAGGATGAAACTGTTGCCTGCATACGGCATGCATATTTCGTATTTTTAGTACAGCCATTTAACATCATCAACTTAAATATGCGTGCAAGATTTATGTTCACATCGGTCCAGGAAGGGGTGTCCAGGTGGAAGAGGGTTGACGGTTGAGGGGGGGAGTAGCAACAACGGAACATTAAAAAAAAGCAGGCCGTGACCGGCAAATGGGACTAAAATTGGCATACAAATGTGGCTAACACAAACACACATCGAACACTTGATATACAATACCAAAAAAAAAAAAAAAGAAAAAAGAATTAAAAGCCAGACTTGGGTTGCCAAATGCAGTGCGGCGATGAATTGAGATATATATATATGTATATAAACATACATGTTGCATATGCAAATGTTAAGTGGCAAAATGAACTTAAAAATTTGTGCGAATTGTGCGAGAAATAAATATCAAGAATATTTCAACGAACAAAGGTGTAAAAAGTTTGAGATCGACTAAAGTAAATTCATCTATTAAATATAAATTATTCTCTGTATTTTTTTTTATTTTTTTTCTAATTTTAGTTATCAATTTTCGGCAAATGAAAAAACATTCAAAAAGCCATAGGCAAATATTAATTAATAAATAATAAATATAATTAATAGCAGCTAATACAATGTATTTTCCATATAATTAAGCAGACGAACAGCAATTTGAATGGCAATTGACAAACATAAATGCGGCCAAAATGAATGCAAAATATTATTGCGGTCAGCAGCAGCCATCAAGTTGGCCAAATAAAACATTAGACATTGGACAAATGCAGTTGTTGATTTGGCTGTTGCAGTTAATTTGATTAAACGCAATCCATGACTCTGTAATTAGCAACGGCATTCGGCGATTTATCATAGAAATGTGACGGCCATAAACAAATCGCGAGCTGGCGCCAACTTACTTTGTTGGCTTTAAATATTAGCCACAATTGGCCGCATTCAAATCTATTTATGCGAGTGTGCGCCTGTGTGTGTATGTGTGTGTGTGTGTGTGCTGCAGGTGAAGATGTGTTGTGGACAGCAGATTCAGATTCGGATTCAGTTTAAGCATTCATTTGCGTATTCATATTTTTATATTCAGTTATAGATTCGTCGAGTTGCAAAGTCGTATTTGGAATTGGAATTGGCATTGCGCAAAAGCGCCGCCAGAAATCAATAAAGTATCTTTTAGCTGCCGCAGCTTGTGCAAGTTTCGTTTTTTATATTTTTTTTTTTTTTTTTTTTTTTTTTGTGGCAGTCGTCGTTGCGGTTGCCGTCTCAGTGTTGCCTCAAATGTCATTGGCTCTGACAGCTGCATAATGATTTTATTAAATTGCGCATAAGGTTTTGAATAAGTGCGGCGGCGTCAGTTTTGTCTTAGTCAACTTGTCAAATGGTTTAACTGCCAGCCACTAAAAAACAAACAACTTTAAAAAATAGTGAAGAATGCACGATTAGTTGACAATTACAACTTGTAGATACCCTTTAAGTCTAAACGAGCTGTGTGAATTATTTAAAAGTTTTTTAAATGCAACAAGCGAAATGTTGCTGCTGGCTGTAAACTATTTTCAGTCTGAAAATTGTTGGTAAGAAAGCTTTTTTCAGTCAATATAGAATATTTAGAAAATCATATAAATATATATAAATATTCAAATATTTCAAATGTATTGGAAACATTTTTTTATACCATTTTTGGAACCACAGCCGGGATGAAATAAAGAACATTTCCAGCAATCTAAACTCCAAATTTTATTATTGATTTTATTGATTGCATAGACAAATATATATTTCAAGTTTCAAGGCACTAGTTTCAGGAATGTTGTTCGTTATACAGTTGTACAGAAGACAGGAAGGTATAAAAAACACAAGAAATTTAAACATTAAAAACAAAATGCAACTGCAAAATACGTTAGAAAAAAACAGCTAAGTTCAGCTAGACTTTTAATAATCTAATTATGCAAATCCAGTTCGATAAATAGATATATATAAATTGGCAGATGAATCCTACTATATAATATATTAATATATTATCTATCTGTTAATATTTCACATTTCCCGCTTTAATCCCTCATCATTTAGCTTTTTACAGTCAACAAAACCAGTGCATTTTCATGTTGTCAAATTTATGATTTTTTTTATATTTTCTTAAATTGTCAAAATGATAGACATAAAGGCAAACGCGATGGTAAAAAAAAAACCTGCCAACAATTAGCTTTATACTTTTATATAGTTTTTGTTATTTTGGCCATATTTCACTATTCATGTTTTGCAGTTAACGAACATATCAAAAAAAAAATATATATATATATGAGAAGTGTTGCTTACAATCGTAATTTAGATTGTGAGATAAATTGGTGTTGAATGCGAGATAAATGCGCAGATTGAGAATTGAGAAACAAGCGTGCCTAGAATAATATCTTCGATTTGGATCTTGTTATCTGCGTTGTATCTCTAATTTTCAATTCGTATTTATAACACACATAAACCAGCAGATCAAAAGATTAAAGTAAACTTAATTCGCTTCAGTTTATCAACCAGATTGTTACAAATAGATATATATATATATATATATATATGTTTATATATCCACCACCCCCTCACCAACCACTTCGCAGCACTTGGAACATGGTCGGCAACAAAATATTTCATTGATAAATAACTGTCATTAAACATTGAGTATTTTCCCAGGGTTTTTCATGCCGCAATACCCCCAAAAGCAGCAGCAACAACAACAACAACAACAACAACAACTGCTAGTTACGAGTTACATAAATAGGAGTTTAGAAAAATAGGAAAAAATCAACAACAAATTGTTGAATACATTTAAATAAATTTACAAAAATCAGTGAGCTTGGAAGTTGGGACACACGATATCAATGCCATATCGTAGTAAAACCACCCCGCCCCCTGCTGCTCAACGCCGTCGGCAGCATTTAGCAAACAAGGTTAGGCATTAGCCATGCGGCATGTGGCATGTGGCATGGGTAGGTGTCCCACGTCGCCGTCGGGTGGGTGGCTTATAATTAATTTGGTGCAACTTTTTGCACCGCCAAACCAAAATTGGCAAACAGCTGGATAGCTGAAGTTGAGGCCGTGCCCACAGCACCTGGGGGCGTGTTCACTTGAAGAAAAACTAGACGAGAGTATAAAAGACTAAGGATACTATATTTTAGAAAATTGATGGCATATATTTTGAAAGCATTTTTATGTATTTTGAGCCTTGATTTGTCACATAATATCTGCTATAAATTTTGAATGTAGATTTATTCTTCGGAAGTTAATTATTCATCAATGTTAATTAATTAAAAAATGCACAAACATTAGAAATATTTTATATATTTATTAGACATCAACGGACTACTATATTCATATATATTCCAAAGGAACAATTGGTTGGTATTTGTAATTCTTAGTTAATTTGATTTCCTCATGCATAAGATAATTTTCCTTCTTGTTTTACTTACTTCCAGCAATATCTAATGTGCTATATTCATATTATAATCCTTATTAACTATTCAAATTTAATGTTATGCATGTTTCTGTCAGTGTACCAGCACAACTTGGTCAATGTGCGCATTTATTAAGACAATTGACTGATTTGATTGGCAGCTTGCATGAAATTACGCAAAGAGAAAAAAAATATACAGAGAGAAAAAAAAACCAGCACCTGTCAGCGCAGCGGTTTATGATTAGCTGTCAGCTTAGACTGGCTCTGATCGATTTATTGCTGTCAATTTGACAAATCAATGCGAGACAAAATGTGCTCAACACACACGCACACACATACGCACACACACACACACACACACCCAGAATCCATCAAGTTGTGGCAAGTCTCGAGTTAAGTGCAGCGCGTCGCTTGCTGCATAATCTTTGAGTCCTGTTACCAGTTTCCACTGCCACCGCTTGTTGACAGCTGTTCACCAAATGTTAATCTACTGGTCACAAAAATATATATTTACCATAAAGCTTGTCGGTAATTTTGTTTTGCTGCAATTGGCTAATGAAATCGCAGGCACTTTTTTTTATCACATAAATATTTACCAACCGGATTACTCTTTAGCTAACCAAAAATTAATAAAAAAAAAAAAAAATAACCCCTTTCCATTTATCGAGTTTAATACCGACTTTATTGATCACTGGTTTGGCTTGCATTTAAAAAAATATATATATAAAATAATATATACAAACTTTTTTAACGGTTCGCAATATTTGTGCGTTTAATGAATCTTACACCATATTTAATATGTTTTTCAATAAATTTGATTTCTATACCCTGGCAGAGAATATTTGAAAGCTGAAAACTCATTAATAGCAGGCTTTAAATATCTATAAAACAAAAAATACAAATTTTTCGATTACTATTAAATATTCAAAAGTTCTACTCTTTTTTTAACCATCAACGTTTTATTGGATTGAATGGAGTTATTTCAATTTGTGAGCATTTGGTGATACTTAAATTGTTTTAGGAGTGTATTTTTTAGGTTCGCAAAATATGTATATAAATATATATTATGAGTAGCAACATTTTCTATGCTGTAGCTAAAAAATTTCTGTTGTTCTTTGATAACAAAGTAATCTATTCAGAAATTGATCATTTACCTTTCCAGCTTCTCAACTCCGTAGCTGAACTTTAATTATTTTCTGGTTAAAAAAATATATATATAAATTATATATCGATAAAAATATTAACATAATTCAAGGGTATTAAGTCGTCAGCAATTAAGTGTTTTTTTTTTTAATTTGGACATTAGTTCACATTTTGCGTGGCTTACAAGGCGTATGCGTAACACATGCTAGGAGCCAACCAACTGTAAGTTAAATGAATTGCTTGGCAAAAAAAAACCATTTAAATGGCCAAGTTTCACTTTCGGCCTGTGCATTTGTAGCTGGTCCATTGAACAATGTGTTCGAAAATTGAACTGACGCCGCGCACGTGAAATATTTTAACGCCATTTGTCAAAGTTCCAATGGAAAATTGCTGGTCAGCAATTGTTTGGTTTTTTTTTTGGTTTGGGCCTGTTTGTGCTGTGTTGGGCCGTTGGCTAGTTGACTGCTTGGCCTGTTGGCCTCTTGGCTACTTGGCGGCCTGACAGCTGAAGTTGGCCCCAACCGCACAGCTCTTTGGCAAGTAAGCACCGCTGGATCAGTCATTCAACCATTCAGTCAGTCAGTCAGTCAGTCAATCAGTCAGTTAGCCTGCCAACAAAAGCTGACATGCAAAACGCAGCCAAAATGAATTATACGCACTTCAAACTCTCAACACATTTCATAAAAAAATACAATAGCAACAGCAGCAGCTGGATGGCTACAACAACAACAACAACAAAACGGCCCTTGGGGGGTCAACAGCAAACAGCAAGAATTGAGGCGCCACCAAATTCACAACGAATCTTGAATGCCCTTTGGCAAGCAGAAAAATTGCAAATTATTTTGACAAGAAGAATATGCCACAAATTCGACGTTTTACTATCAAAATTTAATCGTTACCAAATTGTGATAATTAAAAAACTGCCAACAAAAATTCAATAAAGTTCAACTTGAATTTTGGCATATTTTTTTTAAGATTGAACATTAAGGAAAAAATATATATTTAAAGAAGTTGTTAAAATAAATGATAAACTGTGAAACATATTTAAAAAATAAACAAAATTTTATACAAAATATTAGTACCAAAAATTGGAAGAAAAAAAACAACAAATTAAAGTTTCCACAACAAGAAAGCTTAATCAAAAAAAAAAAAAAACTAACCTATTAAGGCCAAAAATGACCAACTAAATAAAATATCAATAACAAACTTTAACCAAAGTCATTTTCCACTCAGAACTTTATTAAGGGTGTTCTGGTTACACAAATATATATATATATAAAATAGGATATTCCTCACTTGCCAAACTATTCTTCTTCTATAATAAACTAGTTACAAGTCTGTCAAAACTTTCGCCGTGTGTCTTTGGGCAAAACTCTATTTATATTTTATGAGTTCGACATTTGTGGGTTTTACTGTTTGCTTGTTTTCCGTTGATATTTTTGTGTGTTGAGTTAACTAAAACTAAAGTTGATTGATGCTAAATTATTTAAGTTGCATGTGGCATGCGGCACAGTGAAGTTTGTCGTGTGTCACGAAAAAAAACCAACTGCTCACTTGGCAATTGGGTCAACTTATCCTGTTCCAATTGTCGCCGCAATATTTTTTTTTTTTTTTGGGGAGTGCAGTAAACACCAAATTACAGTAATTAAGAGGCACAGTTTTTTTCTTCTTCTTTTTTTGCGTAAGGTGTTTATCAGGTGTTTTTTTCACTCCTCTTTGTGTACGAGATGAAATCTTGCAGCAGCCCCCTGCCACGCCCAGTATTTTTGTATTTTGATTAGGGGCTTTGTGGCATGACAATTTGGTTGCGGGGCAACTTTGAAATTGAATTCGCTGTGCGTTCAGCTGCTGTCAGCTAAGTGGCATTTTAATTATATGAATACGAGTATGAATACGAGTATGGGTACTCATACTCACACTCACACTCATACTCACACTCACACTCAAACTGGCTGCTGGAAGTTAGCGCCATTCATTAACTGACTGCGGCCTGCACTCATTTTAGCCCACTTATTGATTGTTTGTGTGTGTGTGTGTGTGTGATAAGTGCTTGAAAAACATTTAATGGCCACGCAGGATAGCCGCAGACAGCAAGTCAAATAGCTGCTTTGCAAATATTTAACCTCTTGTCAAAATATATATATTTTTTTTTTTTAGAGAGCTGCATTTATTTGCCACTGATTAAGTGGAGACTCGGCCTGACTTTAAATTATTTATGATAAAAACAGTCTGTCAACATAATTAACAAAGATATTTATTTTTTACTAGTTTTTTAGGGAGTGTATTTTTTTTGATAAAATTTTTGACTGTTCTCTTGAAGTATGGTATAAAAATAGTAAAAAAAATAAAAATAATATAAAAATAAAAATAGTAGAAACAAGATAAATCTTTAGTTTAAGTCAAGGTTCGAAAAGATGATTTATAAATACGATTTTGTAAATTAAAATCAAAAGATAGAATGTATTGCTGACACAATATTTGACTGTATTTCTGAAGTACAGTATAAAAATGTTATAAAAATAACAAGAGTATAAAAAGGTAAATCTTTTGTAAGGAAAAATTAAAAGATATAATTTTTAAATGTTCTTTTGAAGTATAGTATGAAAAGGTATATCCATAGTTTAAGCGATCTAAAAGCTGATTTATAATTAAGTTTTTGTAAGGTAAAATCAAAGGACAGAATGTTATCAAAATTCAACTCCAAAAAGATACAGTACAACTCTATATAGAAGAGCAAGTAGAAGTGCTAAGTAGAAGACCTAAGTAGAATTTTAAGTCCAAGCCCAAGTCCAATTCCAAGTCGAAGCCCAATTCGAAATCCAAATCAAAGTCAAAGTTGAAGTACAATTCAAAGTCCAAGTCGAAGTCCAAGTAGAAGTACAAGTCAAAGTCCAAGTCGAAGTCCAAGTAGAACTTTCACTCCCAGTCCAAGCTCAAGTATCAATCTACACTCCACTCAAAATTCAAGTGCTAGTCATAGTTCCAGTTAAAGTCCCTAGTAAAACTCCCAGTGCCATTGCCAATCCCAATTCAGGTGCCAGTTCACGTTCCAGTAATCATCAGCTAGTATCCAATTTGCCGGCATGTGAAATTAAAACATTAACACTTGCAGTGAGGGACACATGATATGGGAATGGGAGGCGACATGTGCAGTTAGTGGCTAGTCGCTGGTGACACCTGGGGGCAGACAGAGATTGCCTGAAGAAGATATTAAGTTAATAATTGATAATTGAAAGTAGGCAAGCGACTGCAGCCAAGAGCCTGCCCAGAAGGAGGACGACACAAGGAGACACAACTGTTTGGTGCACTGGGAACAGCAAAAAAAAAAGTTGCCGAGCATAAAAATGATTACATGGCCTGGGGGCATGCCTCATGTTACGCATTGCAGTTACTGCTGCTGCAACTGCTGCTGCAACATGGCCTCTGTGTGCACTTGCAAATGAGCTGCATTTTGAGACATTAAAGGGCACTTAGCATAATGATTTACAGCTTTAATTCACGCAATTAAATTGGAATTTTTTTTTTTTTTTTGGTTTTTCTGTTGAGGAGAAAGAGGAAGATGTTGCAAGCAGGCAGGCAATCAACCAATGGCAAACGCTCCAATGGCAATCATGTCCAGACGCATGATGATGCCACTGGAGATTGCTGCGTGTCGCAATTGCTCAACACGTGACACGAAGATGATATAACAAATATATTTTATATATATATATACTGATCAGAAATATATATAAATTATGACGACGGAATATATTATTTGCTGTCTTCACAGAACCTTTTACTATTCATATTTGTATAATAAAGTGCAGAAATAATCTTCTTTTTTTTCATTTAAAAAAACTAGTTAAAAACTTATTTACTTAACTTAATTGGCCAATAAAAAACAGGCAGTTTGACTTGGCTAGCAAAAATACTGCTTCAAATTAAAGACAGAATTCTCAAAGCATTTGTTTATTTAAGTCATTAATTTATTATTTATTTAAGTATTTATTTAAGTACCCAAATGTGTAAAGAAAAGTTCTTTTAAAAAAAAAACCAACTTCATTTCAATAAATTTGTAGTTATTTTGTTGCAATTACTCTAAATGAATTCTCACAATTCATCATAAAAATTGTTGCACATTGAAATTAAGCTTTGAGCAACAATTTGACACACTCAAAATAAGTGGTGCGTGCCACATTAATCATATGCAGCTCGGACAGCACATGTTGCATGCACGCATTCCGTGTGCAACTGTCGTGTTTGTGTCGTGTCTTGCGACAATGCCACAACACGCGTTCATCTCTAGCATTTGGGTGCATGTGCAATCAGTTGAGACAATGTTATTGACACCAGGTTGGACAAGGTTTCGATTTCAGGTTGCGCGTCCCGGGTCAGTGTGAAGTGTTCAGTTTAGTGTTGATGTCGTCCTTTTGTCCTTTTGATTGGCACTTTGCCTGAGTGCGTCTGATTGGAGCACAGAGAGGGAGAGAGAGAGAGACGCTCCACTTCACTCAAGTGGAATGTGCGGCGTAGGTGCAAAAGGTGTGTGCAACATCAACCAACAAACAAACAAAAAAAAAAAATAAAAGCCAAACACACACATTCCCAGCCCATAAAAGGTCAGAGTTTCCACGTTGTGGGTGATTTTATGAAGCGCCATTTCATTAGCCCAAAAAGAAATAAATAAAATCAAAATAAAATAAAAAAAATATACTTTTGCCTCCTCCTCAGTCAATTTGAATGCATAAATCAGTTTAAAAATCAAGTGGCCATCATATTATCAGCTACAGCTGCGGGTCTTTTGTATTTGTATTTTTTTTTCAAGTTTTTTTTGTTTCAGTTTTTTGTTTTCTGATTTGATACTTTGTGGAATTCCGGTCTGCGGAAATTGATCAATTACCAAAGCACTTTGGTGTGCCGACCAGTTTTTCCCGTCGACTAGTTTGGCCAACGTTCAATTTGCATATGTATATATATATATATATATATATATAATGAATATATTCATATATATATCTACACATATATTAAAAACAAAGCTCAGCTCCAGTTTTATGTGTGTGTTGTTTTTTTGGGCACACTTTTTAGCTATACAATCTACAATTTGGAGACTTAATCTCGTCGTCTCGCATGAAAAATGGGCGAAACGCCTTTAGTGTCAATTTTATGTTATCGTTTGATTTATAATAATGCTGATAGACGTCAATGTTTTAATTGATTGTGCGCCGCACAACAAAAACATTTTGAATCTGTTGCCGTTTCGCTGCGCATTTTAAGTGCTTGCTACAAAATGTTTGCGTTGCAAATGGAATTCGATGTTACATAATTTTGTGAAGGCTTTAAATTATTGATGCTATTGTTGTAAATTTTTATGGAATAAAAGTGCAGTTCTTTGCAGTAGGTAAAGGCATTTACAAAACTTAGTTTTAGTGTCTAAATTTAATTTTAAATCTTTTGCTAATTTCAACTTAAATAAGAATGAACAAAAGTGCGAAAATAAAGTAAGTAATAAAAATGTGTTAAATAAAATAAATATTTAAAATTTATTCCATAAAATGGAATTCATTATTATACAATCGAACCCATTATTAATTCAAACAACGATCATTTCATATATAAGCTTATAATTTTTGAAGAGGTAATTTTAATATTTATCTTGAAATAAACGCTATTATTTACGCTCTTTAAATTTGTATATATAAAATCATAATATGTAAGCTATTATATCAATTAGACTCCAAGGAACCAATCGGGTGTATTTAAATTTATAGTATAATTCAGATATCGCCAGCAGAAATTTGCTCTAAACGTTGACTTACCTAAGAAAGCCATTTTCACTTGTCAATCTTAAAGAAATCTTTTAAGAAGTCTTTCAACAGCCATTGAAATATGCATTATTAACTGGACATACGTTAAGAATTTACTATTTGGCTTACAACTATTTTTATGGCATTTGAGCAACACGCCGAGCGCTGCATTGTTGCAAGCAAATCAAAATTCCAACACCTTCACACAACACACACACACATGCAAATGGCAATGGGGCATTGTAGAATTGCCAACGCTCAATATGATTCATGGGGCACTGCGAAAATAATGCAATAAAAAACTCAAGGTACATAAAAAACTAAAAAAAAAAAGAAGCGAAATAAACTCAACACAACTGAGAATGAAGCACAAATGAAGTCGCTGCGAGATTCGAGTTGGAGTTGGAGTTCGAGTAAAGGTCCATTAAGGTAGCGCATAAATAAGTTGGAGGAGCAGGAGCAGGAGCAGGAGCAAGAGCATGAGCAGCACCAGCAGCAGGACGATCGCTTGGATTCCCCATTTAATATCTGTCTAATAATGACAGTCATATAAAGTTTTATATAGGTAGCAATGCCAAAGAGAGGAGCCTGCTCGGAGTGGGGGGAAGGAAAAGCATTGTTTGTCGCGTGATAACTTCATTTTCGTAGGAACGCACACAGCGGGAAGCGGGGCAACTCTGTCAGTGGGAGAGGGGCGAGCGGGGGCAACCCATACTGTCAGCATATATCAAACTAAGCCTGATTAACTATCGAGCATATTCATGCACACACACAAACACAACACACACACACACACCTATATCGATTTGCTTATTTGGAGTAAAGATCTGTGCCACAAAAAAAAAGAGTTTTATTTGCTAGAGCCAACTTTGGAATTCCTTAGAAGTTGAGGATATTCCAGATATTCAGATACGGCGATAGCGAAAATTTATGACTTCATTAAGGTAACAAGCTAATATGTTTTAAACTGGGAACTCAAACTGGAACTGAAACTGGGTTGGGTTTTTTGTATGAATACGAAATGGCTTTGTTATTGGCTTTGGGTCATTCGCAACGTTTAAGGAGCTGGCTGTTGTTGCAAGTGGATGTTGTTGTTGTTGTTGTTGTAGTCGTTGACCCATTTCAAATGGATTACCCACACATGCATAAATAGTTTAGGCCACTAAACGCCTCACCTCGCACACTGTGTCGAAAAGATTTATGGACCTCGGCCCAGTCTGCCTGTCCCACTGTCCGTCTGTCCTTCTGTCCTTCGGTCCAACTGTCCATTTGTCCAATCCAATAAAAACCGAAACCAAAGCAAAGCAAATGAGTTGCTACAGCTGAGCATCTTTAACCTTTTTACGATTGCCTCAACTGCTTCAACTTTTAAGCCACGTTTAAAAGCCCAAAAGCGCATTCTGCACTTTAACAGAGTTTTCGAGTTGTTGACTTGTTGCGCCCCAAATCAAATTTAAATTAGTTGCAGCTTTCTGCCATTTTGTTAGCACTTAAAAATTAGCTATCCAATCATTCAGCATTTTTAAGCCAATTTATTGGAAATAACTAACTCTATTTTAGAGGCAGTAACAGTTAAAAACCAAGCTTGGGAAGCAAACAATTTGGAAAAGTCAAAACTTAAGATTTATAGAAATAAATAAATAATAATTAAAATGCTGTATGAAACTAGAAATCGAATTATAATCAAATTATAATTAAAAATCAATTTCTTTGAAGAGTTTTGACCAACCTGTGAAATTATTATTTAAAATAAAATTCTAATTAAAAATTGATTTTGAAAATCGGTTTATTTTTGATTAGGTTATGGAATTTGGAAATCCTCTAGGCTAAAATTACTATCGTTTAATATCTGACAATAATTTGATAGCTTAAAGTTTGGTTTCTTGCAACTCTGAGAATAATAAATATTTAAAGTACATTTTCCAGTTAGCAAAGTTAACTAAATATTTTCAAATAACTTTAACTGAATATTAAAAAAATAGCGCGTTTTCATTTCAGCAACTACTAAATCATATTGGACGCAACAGGAGTCTCGAAGCGATTGTTCTGACTGTTTGATTGTACAGGAAGGTAGCAAAAAAAAAAAGAGAAGACAAACAACAACAACAAAAACATCGGTAAAGCCACTTAAAGCTGACAACTTAGTATTGATTAACGAGCTTATAGCATGTTTATTTTGCGCCTTTTTTGGCCACATAATTCTTAGCGCTTTTTTGTGATATTTTTGTTTTGTTGTTTTTTTTTTTTGTTAGGTTTGCTGCTACAGTCACACAAAGTACAACTGACAACAAGTCTTTTTATGATCGTTGCCTTATGGTCTAGGCCAAGACACGCTGCGGACGCTGCCAAAGTCCATTAAAGCCGTGCGGCTTTAACGAATGTTATGTTTTTTAATAGCTAACGGACATTTTGTGCGCATTTAGTGATTAAATGTTTTTTCGCTCTTACAAAATCCCTTAAGCTTATTTCCACTTAAAGACTGTGCGCACGATTTGATAACATTTTGCAGGCCGAACACAAAAAACAAAGTTGTTGTTGCTGTTGGTTTTTTTCTATTTTGAAGTGACGCGCCACAGCAATGGCGACCTCTAGCGGAAGCGGTGTGTAACAACCAACAGTGTGGATTGTAGCTTGTGGATTATATTAAAATACAAACTTATCGATCAATTTAAATTATTATATCCATTAAGTTAGCTACTTTCAAAATATTGATATTGGCCTTTTATGCATTAAAAAACTAATTATTGAATTAAATTCCAGTGACGTCACTTAAATTTGACGCATTTTACACAACATGGATAGCAGCACACACACACTTCTTGTTATCGACCTACCACCACAATTTATTATTTATCTTATCGACATCTGCAACGCAAACACGCTTCTTAGTTCATAATTAAATAATTTAAAATACGCTTGTTTGAAATGGCTGTGCTACCACCAGATCCAGTGTTCAGTTTACGTTGTCCCGACATGGGCGCAGTGAATTCCCTATGTTTCCACGAGAGCGAACGCCTGCTGGCGGGCACCATCAAAGGCAAAGTATTTCTTTGGGATCTACAGGTGAGCAAAACAACAACAATATACGAAAATAGCAAAAAGAAAATCAAATTTGTTTTTACAGACAAATCGTTCGGCGCTGCACTTTGAGGTGGGCAGCGAGCCAATTACGAATCTGCATCACACCGCAGAGCATCTGATAACACAGGAGAAGGGCGGCACAATCACCATGTTCTCTATTAGCAACAGTTCCTATGTCAAAGAGCGGAGCATTCCCGGCAATCATTTGGGCTATTGCCGCACTGCTTTGCACATAAATCCTAACAATACAAATGAACAGCTATTGTTCTATCCGTGCGAGGAAGCGGCCATTGGTGTGCTGCACGTGACGGATCCGGCGGCACCAACACAAATGCTGCTACCGGATGATCCACAGCTGCCCAAATTGGGCAGCGTCACCTGCTTTAAGCCCTTTGAGTGCGCCTCCCAATTGTTTCTGCTCGCCGGCTACGAATCGGGGCATTTTCTTACCTGGGATCTCAGCTCTGGCTGTATGATTGATATCATGGAACTGGCACCGGAAGCCATGACAGTTGACTATGATTCCATCACAAATCGCGGCATTGTTGGCGGCGCTAGTAAGAAGAAACCCCAACCACTTCATCAGATTATATTATTAATATATCTCTAAATTTCTAAACAGCGGACAAGCTGACCACCTTTAGCTATCAGCGACAATCGATGCAGATGCAGCGCGGCTCGGAGCTGTGCATCAAGAATCCGGGCGTGAATTGTGTACGCATACGCTCCGATCAGAAGGTGTTTGCCAGCGCTGGCTGGGATGGACGCATACGCATCTTCTCGTGGAAGAGTTTGCGTCCGCTTGCAGTGCTCACGCAGCACAAGCAGGGCGGCGTTATGGATCTGGCCTACTCCACGCAACCGGTATCCATGTGGCATGCACCAGTTATGGCGGCAGCTGGCATGGATGCACAGATCTCACTCTGGGACTTGTACAACTAGAATGGGCAAGCCATAGCACCTACCTCCCAGACACAGTTGTGTTTTTGTAATTAGCTCCTAAGTGTTACACATTTTGAATTAATCTCCTCTGCGGCAGCGACTGACAATTCGGAAAGAAGAACATTCTGAACAAGCCCTAATCTTGAACAGCTATCTATATTATATATGCATAATCCGTGCTGTTTCATTCTGAATATTTCTATTTTAAATGACCTCAAAAGGCTATATTAAATCTTTATAAATTCCTAAATTGTTTGAGCTCATTTTTCGCAAATTATTCAAGCTTTTAAATGTATTTATTGCTATGAAAACCATTTCAAGTTCAATTTTTTCAAAAATTCTCAGATAACTTTCTAAAAGAGTCAATAATCCAGTCAACTAATTAAATTGTTAATTGTTTTCTTAAATAAATGAAAACTTCATCGACATGAAACCAAATTCCAAGTGATACATCTTTTTGTGTCCAATAATGACGCATATCTGAATTCTGTCCAGTATTTAAAAACACTTTTGTAGGAATTGATTTCCTACTTATTTTGAAATGAATTGAAAATTGCAAACTATCAAAAATATTATTTTATATCGCTAACCGATATCAGATAGAAAAAGTTAGTCAAATAACAAATTCCTGTTGATTAACCCATGTTAGTTGATAGCTCTGAATGCAAAGCTTACCAATCTTGGAGTATATTCCAAACAGCTCTCCAAAATGCTCTCAATTTTGATGTTAAAGAAATTTCGAAGATATTCCATCCTTAAGTTAAGATTATAGATACGCCAAGCACTTTCACTTCGTTAATTTGTGTTAACATTTTAATAGTGTCGTTGGTAGAATTAAAATTTTGAATTTTGTGGTTTATAGCAGCGCAGCGAGAGGTGTACAAAAATAGATGTGTGTGTGTGTGTGTGTGGCTCTAGGCATATACTGTATACTATATATATATATATATTGGGGGAGCTACTGACTCAATTCGTGTAGTATGTGTGAAAGGACGCCACTGGCTTCGACATTGCTGAATGCCACAGTGGCCAAATGTGGCTCGTAGCGTTTTAGGCCACGTTTCGCAGTCGATGTGTTGTTGACCAGATTGCGCAAAATGAGAGCAGCCGTCAAGCGGATGCTCTTCGTGACTGGGCCTTCATTCTCATCCATCAGCTCTTTGGAGTTGAGAAAGTCGGCTGAATGACGCTTGATCGCCTGCAGCGCCGAGGTGCCCACCGCGGTGGATGTGGCTGCACTTGTTGAGGCACCTGTTGCAGCAGCTGTTGCTGCTGGCGTTGTTGCGGCATTTGCTGCATTGCGCACAATTGTCACTGTTGGCTGAGTGGGTGCCACATTGTGTATGCCGGTGGCAAGGCGACGTTGCACACTCGCCCGCAAATCATCCAACGCCAGATGACGATCCACCAGATGTGTCATCAGCGAGTAACGTTTCCGTGCAATATTATCACACAAACTGGGTCCACTGCCCCACTGACAATAGATCTCGGCACCCTGATCCAGATGATCCGGACAGTGGACGTTGCACACGTGATGTTGCAGCTCGTTGAGCGATTTGAACTTGCGACGCGGACAATTGCGCCAATCGCATATGAACAACCAGTTGACATCCACAGGCACCGCCGGCACAGGGACAACAGGTGCGCCAGCAACAGGTGTGCCAGCAATAACATTGCTCACAATGCTGCTGCTTGTTGTTGTCGACGTTGTTGAGATTACTGTGGCAGCCGGAATTGTTGCAACCGCTGCTGTTATGCTTTGCTCCGTCGTCGGTTTTGTCTCCGCCGCTGTAGTTGTCTGCAGCACGGTTTGTGGATTCGGTTTCAATACAGGAATTTGCACCGATTGCTGTTGCAACTGCTGCAAAACGGACGAAGGCGGCGGCATTGGCTTCTTGGCTATGGGCACTGTGGCAACCACTTTGCTTTTGCCAGCGTCTGCGATCTGCAATTAAAAAAATCATTTAATTTTTGTGTGTTAAAGATGAATTTGTTGTCTTAAGACTAATCCTCACCACCGTTGGCATTGTGATCTTTTGCTGAATTATGGATGGATGATGTTGCTGCTGCTGTTCGAGCACGTTGCGTATATGTTGCTGCTGCTGTTGTTGCTGTTGCTGCTGTTGCTGCAGCGCAGCGCCAACAACTGCTGTGGTTGAAGCTGTCTGCTGCTGCTGCTGCTGCTGCTGTTGTTGTTGTTGCGCTTGTGGCGGCTGTGTGGTAATGATTGTTTGCGAATTGAGTTGACTCTGTTGCAGCGGGGCCGCCGTTGCTGATGTCTGAGTGATGAGTGTTGTCTCCTTGATGCCGCCGAGCAGCAATTGTCGCTTGTCCTGCGCCACCGTTGGGCCGGAGATGATGTGCTGCTGTATTATCGATTGATGCTGTTGCAGTTGTGGTATGGGCGCCGCCTTACTTGCCACACGATGGATTTGCTGCTGCTGCGGTGACTGTGCTGGTTGTGGCTGATGCAGCTTAATCGTTGCTGGGATCTGATTGAGCTGCGAGAGCAGCGATGGCGACATTTGACCCGCACCCAATGCAGCTGGCACCGTACGCTGCGGATTGAGAAAGATTTGTTGTGACTGCTGCTGCTGTGACACGGATCGTGGCTGTGCTGCAGCTGGCGCTGTTGTTGTCGTCACCAGCACCTGTTGTCCCTGCGCCGTTGTCATGATCACCTTCTGTGTGCCGGGCACATTCGATGTGCTCACGCCCGGCGGCTGCTGCAATATGATGATGGTCTTTGTCTGCTGCTGCGGCGATTGTGTGACCAGCAATGTGGGCGTGGATGGTGCTTGTGGCGGCGCTGGCACCGCAGCCGTTTGTTGAGCCACCAAATAGGTTTGACCCTGATTATTGGTGGCCAGCACATATTGTGTTTGTGTCTGTTGCGGTTGCTGTTGCTGCTGCTGCTGTTGCTCCGTCTTCTGTTGCAAAATGACGGGCACCGTTTGCAGTCCCTGATCCGTTTTGATCGTTGCTGTCGTCGCCAGCTTTAGTTGGGGCGATGCTGCTGGCGAGCCACCAGTCGGAAAGATCAACTGACGCTGGGCGGGCTGCACTTTGGCGGGTATCAACTGCAATTGTTGCTGCTGCTGCTGCTGCTGCTGCTGCTGTAGTTGTTGCTGGGACTGTTGTTGTGGTTGTTGTTGCTGCTGCTGTTCCTGACTGGAGGCAGCCAGCGGCGGCACATCATCCATGTCCTCATCTTCGAGTATGGAGGCAGCGAGGTCCGCATAGAGATTGGCCGCATTCTTCGACGGCGTCACCTGATGCTCCTCTTTGGCAGGAGGAGCAGCAATGATGTTACTGCTACTCTCCAAAGCCAGTCGTTTGTTTTGCTCCTCATCGATGGTCAGCTTACGCTTCGATTGTATGATAACGGTGCGTCCTTGTGCATCCTTCGTGAGCACATTTGATCCGCTCAAGGGAGCTAGTGGTGGCGGCGCCGAATCCGTTATAGGTTTCTTCTCCAGCGCCATTTGTGGATGCAGTGGCTTTATTGTAGTCTGACCCACCTTCACAGGCGTATGCTGCATTAGGGGATTATTGACAAAGGCGCTAATTGCCGTCGAGGTCACTTTAATGGGCTGACCAGCCGAGGAGCCAGTTGTGGAGGATGTGCTGGGCACCAGGGCAGGTGGCTGTGCTTGCGCCTTTTGTTTTAGCTGACGTTCGTTGACTTTGTTGGCCAGCAGACTTTTAATTAGCGACGAGCTAGGCTGGCTCGGAGAAGCCGGCGTAACTTCCTCAGCTGCTTCGACTACAGCTGCCGGTTCGGATTTGGCATCCTTCTTGACAAACTGCTGCTGTTGCTGCTTTTGATGCTGCAGGGGCAACGGCTGGGCACGCATCCGGATGCCCACATAGTGGGTGCCGGGCAGATCAGTGCCATCCAACTGACGCACAATGGCCGGACCCACGCTCGGATTGAAGATGAGCCGCACGAGTCGTGGAAATTGTATGCGATTAACCACCGAATGTTTGCCCGCTTTCTGGCAATGCGATAGATAAATGTTGTACAGCTCCTGTTGCTCCACACGATGCTCGTGTCCTTGGCCGGCACGCTCGTAGGTGGAGCCCAGCCAGGCCAACGCATACGTCTCGTCCTCGTGCGTGAAACTCTGTGGTGCTGAGGGCGCAACGGGCAGCGAAACTGGCGCGGGCGTTGGCACTGGCGGCAGCTGCACCTGCGGCAAACTGGGCATCGGTGGGAGCTGCACTTGCGGTAGACTGGGCATGGCCATGGGCAGGGGCAGCGCAACAGGCACAGCAACAACATTCGCTGGCGCGGCAACCGAAGCTGGCGCTGGAACAGGCGCTGCAGCTGCAACATGAACTGTGGCAGGCGTTGGCAAAACAACCGGCTCCATTTGTGGCGGCAACACTTGCACCTGCGTTGGCATCGGCGGCAAAGCAGCAACCAAAGTAGGCTGCTGTGGCGTCTGCTTAACCGTCGCCAGCTGCGTCATTTGAGTGCCCTGATTCGTCTGCTGTTGCAGTGTGGACACCATGTTGCCCGGCACCACCTCCACGACGCGCATCAGTATGCAGCCAGCGGCGCCATAAGATTGCGCCTCCACCGTCAACAGGGCGACCAGTTGATCGAGCAGACCACGCACCTGCATCAGCATGGAGCAGGGACGTGCACCGAGTGCGCTCAACGCATAGATCGCCTCCAGCGTAAAGATGAGCAGCATGACGTCGGTCAGAGAGAGCAGCAGCATGACACGCTGATAGAAATCCAAACCGAGACAGCGATTAATGTGCTGCGAATTGCCCTCGCGTCCGCACAGCTTGTAGAGTATCTCCAGGCAGCTGATGATCACGGCGCGATCATTCGAGTCGACGCCCTCGCACAGCGTAGCCAGTAGATTGCGTGACAGCTCATCCGTGGCGGGATCCAGCAGCTCAAACTGCTGCGCCAAATTGCCAGCCGTCTCCAAGGCCTGAATGTGAATGTTGCCTGAAAGCAAGCAAAGATGCCCTTTAAAATATAGTTTTAATGAGCATTTGGATAACTTACTCCAACGGACATTGGCGCCCATGACCAGATAGCGCCAGAGTGTGCGATTCGTGGCGAGCAGCGAGACGTTCTCCTGATGGAAACTCAGGCTGCGCACCAGCTGCACAATTTGGAGGACACGCTGGCCGATGCGTTCGTCGGTGCCGTGACTGCGACGCAAATGCAAAAAGTCCAATTCGAAATCCAGATCATCCGTTAGAAGAAAACAATCATCCTCGTCATTATCGACGACATCGCTCTCCTTGCTAATCAGTCCATTGTCCAGCCAGGCCTGTTCATCCGTATAGAGATCCAGGATTTGCGGCTTATCGTAGAGCAAGTCACGCCAAAAATTCAGTTTCGATTTGATTCGCACCTGGACGCCAGCAGTGTTGTGACCATGCTGGAATAGCTGACGCATTGTGTAATCCGCATAGACACCCAGATGCGCCAACAGCACATCCAACAACTTAGGACACTCCGTCAACTGTAGAGTTGGACGCGGTTCATTCGCCATCAGCGTGCACACATTGATCGCGAAATCCTGCTCATTGGGCAGCGGTGAGATTAACGATAACAGCAACTTTTCATAGCTGCTGTGCTTGTGCAGCTGTGTGGACATCTTGTACTGTCGCCTTCGATCAGCGTTCACCATATGCTGGCGCTGATTGTACGACATGGGCACCGCAGTCAGCGTGGAATGCGACGAACCAAATAGGTTGCCCATGCCACTGACATTCAGGCCACTGCCAATCAAACCGCTGCCGGTGCCCATCACAAGGCGTGATCGCGAACGACTCGCACTGGCTCCCAAATCGGCACACTCAATGGCAGCCTCTAAGGCCTCCAATTTATCGGGATCCTCGCCGAGAAAATTGAGACGTTCATATTTATCCAGATAGCGTCGATATATATGCTTAATGCCGGCGGTGCCGTTGACACAACGTTCGCGCAGCGTCTCCAGCGCGGTGTACACCTCGTCCCACTCGTCTCGCACATTGACCTTGTTGAAGCCACCGCGTTCGGTGACCTCCTGGTACAGTCGATACAAATCCACATGCTGTCCACTGATCTTGGCCGCCTGCGTGAGCGGTGTGCTGTGAATAAAAAAATACATGAGTACACTAACAGGGATTTAGTGGCAATTTCACTAACCCGCGTCGCTCGTGAAACTGATGCAAATCACGCCAGAATTCATCCGGCGGATTGAGTTCTTTGCCATCAAGCGTTGACTTTTCGGGTGTGCCAAAAAACAGTTGCTGGGGCTGCTGCAGCGGATGTTGTGGCAATTGCAATTGTATACTTCTCGCGGCAGCGCCGAGTTTTACCGGCGTCAACTCATTTTGTGATGCGTTGTTGTTGCTGCTGTTGTTGTTGCCGTTGTTGTTGCCGACGGCAGGCGATGCTGCTGGCAGCGATTGGAGCAGCACGCGTACGCTATCAATCGATGTCATTATATATCCGTATCTATATCCAAAGGCCACTCGAATTGTACATTCTATTTACTAAATACTGCGGTACACACACAATCACCTATAGTAGTTAAAAAGAAGAAAACTCAACAATAAATACAACTACAGCGCGAAGACGACGCGCTTTCAGTTCCAGGGTTGTATCTCAATAGGCAAAGTATCGATATATCGCTTGAAATGTCTTCCTGTTATTTATCATTGCCTATCGCCATTGGCGAATAATAGATATATCGTAATGATTGACTTATTGGCGGCAACGTAGGAATTATAAAATATTTGAATAATTTGGTTTTTGGTCTATGATTTTAACAAACGATCAAACTTAAGTATAGTCATATTTATTGTACTTTACGGTCTTAACAATAAAAATTTGTATTTGTTTTTATATTTAAAATATTAATAATAAGGTTAACTCTATTTTATTGTTGACTTATTGGTCTGATCAGCATTTGAACCGATTGAAGTGTACGCGTTTCTTGCCAATTCCACCACCAAATGCCTTCCCACCTGTCCAACTCTCGCTCATAGTAACGTCCATTCAAATTCCTTAATAAATACATATTTTTTTATACACCTTTATAAAATCTCTAAAGCCTTCTGAGTACTTACGATCTTGCACACTGATTAAACCACCATCCGCCCTGGCGCTCAATGGAACAATTGTCGAAGCCACGTTTATCATTATCTCGATCGACTGTGGTAAATTTCATGTTCAGATTCATCTTCAAAGCATCACCAGCATCACCAGCAAATTCACCCAATTCTTTCAGTTCGTAAGACTCATCTTCGCTGCCAATACGAAAACTACTGTATTGAGCATATCGAATTTCATTATCAAAATTCTGAAGATAGACAAACAATTCGTGTGGCTGGAAAACTGTCATGCGATGCAGTTTTTCCAAGCCAACGAAAAAGTTTCCATTAAGATCTCCAAATCCCGTTCGATATTCATCCCAGCTTCGATTAAAGTCCACAGTTCCATCGACACGTCGTTGAATAACAGTCCAACCGGGACCAGCAATGATTCCATCGCAACGCACCCGAAAAGGTTCCATACCCGGTACTTGAATTTTCCATATATCCGTTGTGTTTTCAATACGTGAGCAGCTCGTTTCCAGCATGCTCATGTCTTGTTTCACAAGTGCTGCCGCACTTAATGTAATATTCGACTTACAAGTGCCCAGTAAGAATTCATTGAACTGCAATTTTGTCTTTAGTGATCTTATTTGTTCATTCTTTTCTTCGATTATGATTCGAGAATTTTCTAATTGTTTTAGAATTTCCACCAGTTGTTTGTTTTCTGTCATGTTTTCTAGCTTGTTCTTTATGGAGGAAACATCTTCGTTAAGTTTTTCTTGTTTTAAACACTGCGCTTCTTTTTCTTTGATTGTCTTTTCATACATTGTTTCCTTTAACTTTAGGACAGACAACTGATTTTGCAGAACTGACATTTGCGTAGTCTTCTTATCACAGGCCTCAATTTTATTGTTCATATTCACTGTGTTCCACAGGAATATTTTCAAGCAGTACGATGCACATTCGTTTTCCTGAAATATCTTACTTAAAACCATATATTATTAGTTGAAACACGACATTTACCTGCTCATCAAAAAGTTCTTCAGTTGGGTTTGTTGAGGCGTCTAAAAATAACCTTGAAATGGTCAAAATTATTACAAGTACATTTAAACGGCGCATTTCAAGTATATTATAAATTTGCCCGTCTAGTTTTTAGCAACACAAAATACAAACTAATAGCAAACATTTCAAGCTATGCTTGTTACAAGCAAAAATCTAAATTACTGATTAGAGATTATGAAATTTTTCGTTGGGGTCAAATGTTAATTGATTGTTAATATGTGGCTGATAAGATGACATTTATATGTAATTTGAGGAATATTGAATAAATACATTATTTACAATGGAAAAAAGTAAATAAAATAAACTTTAAAGTAAGCGCTGAATAAGAATTTCATAACAGTTCTGAATTTACATGTGTATCAAATTTAAATACAAATTTAAATTTTTAATTATCAATCCACACAGTATCTTTGCTGCAAATTATGTGATAAAGAGTAAACATCGATAACACACATTTATCGGTAATCGAACACATGTGCGCTCCTCGTCAAGTTAAATAACACTTGTATTTCAACTTTTGTTTAGACAAAAAAGTAGTTTTCGTAAATTTTGTGTGAACAATAATAATTAAAATAAAATAAACACATAATAATAAATTTGCCCAAAAATATGTCGCTGCGTGCTTTTGGTGTGCTGCTCAAGGCCCGTCAACTGAGTCTACTAAGCCGGCAAGCAAATCGCGTCGGAAGTTGGGCGCTGAACAATCAGCAATTCCAACAGCTGTCCACAGGTGAGTGGATTGCAGTGGAGGAGTTAGAAGATTCTTAATCTTAGCAATTTGATTGCAGTGCTGCCACAACGCCGCTTCACGACTGCTGCTCAGGAATCGCCGAGCGCTGACAGACATGAATTTCAGGCGGAAACACGACAATTACTCGATATTGTGGCACGTTCCTTGTACTCGGATCATGAGGTCTTTGTGCGTGAGCTCATCTCGAATGCCAGCGATGCACTGGAGAAGTTTCGCTATACAGCGCTGAGCACGACCGGTGGCGAATTGGCTGCAAAGGATCGTCCGCTGGAGATTAAAATTACAACGGATAAGCCGTTGATGCAGTTAACCATACAGGACACGGGCATTGGAATGACACGCGAGGAACTGGTCAACAATCTGGGCACAATTGCGCGCAGCGGCTCCAAACAGTTTCTCGAGGAACTAAAGCAGAACCAGCAAGCAGCCCAGGCCAGTTCCAATATAATTGGTCAGTTTGGTGTTGGTTTCTATTCCTCGTTTATCGTTGCCCAGCGGGTTGAGGTCTACACGCGTGCCTCGACTCCTGATGCGCCTGGTCTGCGCTGGTCCACAGATGGCAGCGGCTCCTATGTGATTGAGGAAGTGCCCGATGTGGAACATGGCACCAAGATTGTGCTACATCTTAAGACCGATTGCCGTGAATATGCGGACGAGGATCGCATCCAGGCGGTAATAAAAAAATACAGCAACTTTGTTGGCTCACCCATTCTGCTGAACGGAAAGCAGGCGAACGAGATTAAGCCACTGTGGCTTATGGATCCCCAAAGCATTAGCAAGGAGCAGCACAATGATTTCTATCGTTTCATCAGCAACAGCTTCGATGCGCCTCGCTTCACGTTGCACTACAATGCGGATGTTCCATTGAGCATTCATGCTCTCCTCTATTTCCCGGAGGGTAAACCCGGACTCTTTGAGATGTCGCGGGATGGCAGCACCGGAGTCGCACTCTACACGCGCAAGGTGCTCATCCAGTCGAAGACGGAGAATTTGTTGCCCAAGTGGCTAAGGTTTGTCAAGGGTGTTGTGGACTCGGAGGACATACCTTTGAATCTTAGCCGTGAACTGTTGCAGAATAATAGTTTGATCCGCAAATTGTCCAGTGTGATTACTAGTCGTGTGATTCGCTTCCTGCAAGAGCGTGCTAAGAAACAGCCCGAGGAATACGCGGCATTCTATCGGGATTATGGCCTGTTCCTCAAGGAGGGAATCGTCACCTCCAGTGACAGCGCCGAGAAAGAGGAAATTTCCAAGCTGTTACGCTT
The DNA here is from genome assembly GCA_035042405.1 of Drosophila demipolita. NCBI lineage: Eukaryota > Metazoa > Arthropoda > Insecta > Diptera > Drosophilidae > Drosophila > Drosophila demipolita. The sequence goes on from JAWNLI010000033.1 coordinate 6,881,509, forward strand.
CGAGTCATCCAAATCAGAAACGGAACGCATCTCCTTGGATGAATACTATACATCCGTTAGCGCCGATCAGAAGGACATATACTATCTGGCGGCACCGAATCGTGTCCTCGCCGAATCCTCGCCATACTACGAGAGCCTGAAGAAGCGCAATGAGTTGGTGCTCTTCTGCTATGAGCCATATGATGAACTTGTCCTAATGCAGCTGGGTCAGTACAAGAGCAAGAAACTCGTCTCCGTTGAGAAAGAGATGCGTAATGAGTCACAGGATCCAGCTGTTATCCAGGACTATGGCGAGGGCAGTCTGTTGAGCAGTGAACTGGATAGCCTGGTACCCTGGCTGCAGGATCAGCTCAAGGGACAGGTGGCCAAGGTGAAGGTAACTTCGCGCCTGGACACACATCCCTGTGTCATCACCGTGGAGGAAATGGCTGCTGCTCGTCATTTTATACGCACCCAAAGCCATCAGTTGCCGGAAGAGAATCGTTTTGCGTTGCTGCAACCCGAGCTGGAAATCAATCCCAAGTACGTAATATAGTTATTTGATATATAGCTATAGTTATTTGATAGTAGTAGCTGGAATCCCTCGTTGAAGAGTATTTTACTTTCTAGAAGCGTTTCCCATTGATATCATTTTTTAAACTAAAGCAATTATTTAAGATAGGTTACATATTTTTAAATTACAAAATATTTTTTATATCATAATTCTAACGGGTATATTTTTCTATTGTAGACATCCAATTATCAAGAAGCTGCATTCCCTGCGTTCGAGCGAACCAGAATTGGCCTTGCTTATCACCAAGCAGCTGTTTGCCAATGCGATGGTTGGCGCCGGTCTCGCTGAGGATCCACGAATGCTGCTTACGAATATGAACAAACTGTTATCGAAAGCTTTAGAAAAATACTAAACTAACATTGATTGTCTTCAAATTATAAATAATTAGAATACAAATACCAATAAAAACATCAAAAGTCCAATAACCAAAAAAAAATACCAAAAAACTCACTGATATGCCTTGATAGTCGTTCATATAGTGTTGTAGAACGTCACATAAACATCGATAGCTAATCAAGAATTAGCAGTGAAAATCCGCCCCCGTGACTAAAGTTTATAAAAGCAAACGCAAACGCAACGTAGGAGTTCAGTGCCGTATAAAAAATCAGCGTGCTTTAGTCGCCCAGCAGAGCAGCAGCAGCAGCCACCAATAAACCCGAAAGGCCAGCCACAGAAGCGAGTTGCTTTAAATTAGATTTCTAATCACGTGAGTGAAAAAAACTACACAATCAAGTCATATGAGAAGCAATCGTAAAAGAATTAATGACAAACATAATGCTGCTGCGACTAATCGCAAACTACATGAAAAGTAACTAGTAAATTAAATAGAAAAAACCAGCAAAAATCGTACGAAGTTAGTATTTTCTGCCACGACACGCATACACACACTTGCAAGAACAATGACAATGAACGAGTATGGTGTATGCGTGTGTATGTGTGAGAGAGTGTGCGCGATGAGCGTAAAAATTGCTGCATATTTGAGTCAATATTAAAAGGATTTAAGAAAAAACGCGCAAATCTTGTCAATTGTGTTTGAAAAACGAAGTTTTAAATAACTCATGTGAGTGTGTGCATGTGACTATGTGTGTGTAATTTTCCAGAGCGTTGATTTTGCCAATTGGACTTTTTTTATGTGAGCTCATTCCGTCATGCGCTCATACATACATACATACACAAACATAGGCACATGACTTACACACACTAATGCATAGATAAGGGCTCTCTCGAGATAAAATTCAATAATTGTGTGAGACGGCGAGCAGCGGCGGTTTTTACTCTCAGTCTCTCGCTCGCACTCTCGTATCGCGTCGCTCACTCACAAATCGTACGTCGTCGCAGCAGCATTGTGGTTCGAAAAGCAGCGCAAGAAAAATATTTTGTACACATATATATATTGTATATGTAATAAAAATACTTTGTTCCACCCCACAATACACTTGCAAAGCAAATTAAAACGCGCCGATCTATAACATAAAATAAAAAGAAAAGTGCAATAAACCAAAAACAAATCCGAATTCAATTTTCATTTTGTTATTGTAGCGTAAAAACACAAAAAACAAAGCAAAATGTCGTCTACGGATCAAATCAATCCCCAAAACCCCATCTATGGCCCCTTCTTCGGTGTTATGGGCGCTGCGTCCGCCATTATCTTCTCAGGTGAGTTATACTTATTTTCCGCTATAACCAAACAAAAAATCAAACTCCACGCAGCACTGCATGCGTAGAAAAATCGAACATTTTGTGGCGTAAATGCTAGAAGAAGAAAAACCTCTCTAGACAGCAAAGCAAAAAAATAATTTGATGTAGGCACGTTTGTAGGTGACGGCAGGCAGTGTATAAAAAAAATTCAAAACACGCAGAGCAGTCAGTCACACACACACTACATGTACCCGTTCATGTGCATGTGTTTGTGTGCCGAGTTTGAGTCCAATTTGAAATGCGCGTGACGAGCAAAAATCATGTTTTAGCCAGAATAGAATAGGTAGTAGCAGAAGCAGCTTAGCGTTATTACATAAAAATTATATTAAATTATTCTGTATTTAATCTTAACATTGCGCATTTAATTGCTTTTATTTGCAAACAACACAAAAATGGCAGCATCGAAATTAGAAATTTGCTGCATTTTTTTTATTCGACATGCTAAAAACGGCATTACTCATACACACACACTCATACACAGCAAGTGAGCGGCAGATAAAAGGCAAGAGCGATGTACAGAAAGAGAGAGGGAGCGAGAGAGAGTTGCGCAAGCTCTCTCGTGACAGACATTGCCTTTGTATGACTGAGAGCGCAGAGTTACGGGTTTTTTTGTGTGAAGTTTTTGCCGAGAAGCTCGCTTTCCTTTTCACACACAGTCACAAGACAAACTTTTTGGTGTTGCCATACTGAAGTATTATTTCTTCTCAGTTTATCTTGCACTGAAAATGAAAATGTATAATGAAGAATATGTAGGGCTTCCGAATGCAATAATTGTATATATTTATATGGCCACTAAATACATGGTGATAAGAGTGTTATGTGTATTAAGATAACAAGATCACTAGAACTGTGTGTCCGCACACATGATTAATTAAATGGTTTGTCATATTTCTCAGTCACCATAGTACCATATCACAATACCATAATAATCGTAATCACATGCCTCATTTGGGGTTTATTTTACCCCATCAGTCTTGCATGATCAATTGAATTCGCCCAAGGCAAATTGGAGGCATCACATGCCTCTCACAAATATAGCTTATCATTTACATTTAATACTACTTACCTGAGCTGATAAAGTGACACAGGTGTATTTACCAATACAGCTCGAGTCTGATAAGATTAGGGAAACGCCGAGAAAGAAGCAAAGAAATGAAGCACACGCAGAACTAAAAAAGTAGCACGCGCTACTCAATTCTAAATGTTTAAACACGAACAACAGGATAAGAAGAAAAGGGGATAAAAAGGACTAAATAATTTTAAATATTTTACACATAAAGCAAGGCCATAATTATTATGTCATGCATCAAATATATAGTCTTGTGATTTCTTATAACAGCGCAAAGTTTACTCGGTTTTAATATTTACTTTGCTTATTAGCGTAGAGCGCTAATAAAAAATAAATTTTGTAGATAGCGCTAAGACGTCTCTTCTTCTTGACATGGCAACAATGATATCACACCTTGTCCGTTGACTCTTATGTAATTAAAGCCGACAACATAATTCATTTTAAGCCGCTGTCAAGTACATTTTTCAATTACAAACTGGCAAAAAAAAATTTATATTCAGCATATATGTTATAAATGATAACCGATATCTGGCAACGCTCTCTTGCTTGCCGCATACAATCACATGATCAACGGATAGAGAACGAGAGAGTGAAACAGAGCGAGCGTGTGATTAAGCTGTAGCTCAAGCTTTTAATTCTTTTACATTGTAGTTAAAAATGCAGTGACTGATTTCTGACTCATTGGCTGGCAATAACGCCGCACAATGGGCGTTGCTTTGTGTGATTTTTTTTTTCTTTGTTTTTTGTTTTATTAGTGCCCACTGTTTGAGATATCCTTCACAAGACGCCTGCCTGACATACACACACATATTCACTCACACACACAACATATATTTCCACCCACATGCTGCTTGTTGCCTGCGCAAACGCAGTCTCAAAATAGTAGTAGATACATTTATATATTTACAAATATATATATAATATGATAGTAAAAAAGGTACATACACATTTACATATGGAAGTACGTATTTTGTATGTGTGTTAATTATGTAAAAATTTATATGCTCTAAATGTCACGTGCTAGTGCGTCTTATGTTTATTTTTCACAGCCTCTAAAAAAAATTCCATCGGCATCAAAGGCAGTAGCAGCAGCTGCTTGAGGTTTTTTGAGCGCTGTTGTAACTAACGACCCTGTTTTTATCTGAGAGAGAGCAAAAGATAGGAAAGCAGCACAAAACATGTTAGGGCAAAATGTCAATGCGGGCGTGTGTATGTTTGAATGCCTTTTATCTGCTCCTTGCACTACAATTAATTAGCAATAACTGTGAACTAATATGATTAATCTACATATGTATATATATGTTCGTATGTATGTTTATCTAATTAAGTGCATGTGCGCACATCATGTGCTGGCAAATTATCTAATCGATCTCGGTTTACGCATGAAAAAAGCAACTGATTTTGTAATCGGAATAATCTGCTAGTAAGTTTACAGATTATCTCTGTGTTTGTGCAGTCTGAGCAGAAAGCTAAAATGTCTCTGCGAAAACAATTAGGATACTTGAAAACAACGTACAAATAATTTGATGTTTCTTTTCTTTATCTTGTTGTGTTTGTGCATTCCAATGCCTTTGACTTTTCCACTTGTCACCAACAATAACAACACCAACAAAAAATGGGAGCAATAGCAGCATCCAAAATGAGCATCTCTTCTCATTGAGCAATTTCTGATAAGCTGCTTTTACTCTCCTTTCCTCCATCTGTCGCTCTTTTCCTGAAAGATTGCTGTTTGAGATTCTTCTGTACGCGCGCTCAAGTGTGACGCTTTAATTGTTGTTGTACACATACACACACATGCATATATTTATTATTTGTTTCTCTTGCTCTGTCTTGCTACTTTCACATATTCTTCACATTTATATTTATCTAAAAATGTGCTGGGTGCTCTGCTTTGCTGCTTGTTTGTTTTTGTATCTATGGCTCGCCTTGCTTCCTCTTTTCTAGCTAGATGCTAGTGGCTGTTCTTGTGTATTGTGTTTTTAGCAAAGCGCCCACACTAGTGTCTGCCATGCGTCTATCACTAGATGAGTAGTTAACAAGAACCTCCGCCCCCCAAATGTATAATTATTTATTAATAACAAATGGAAATTAGCACATTTAAAATGCAGTGCAGCGCTGAGGTCAAACTAGTAGTAATTTATTTATTGTATACATAAATTTATCAATTTGTGTGTCTGCAGTCCTTTACAGTCATCGTCCAAGTAAAAAGGCATTTAAAATGTTCGCTCATCTATTAAATGAAACGCTCCCGTTGCAAAATAAATACTCTGACGTATTTTTAAACAAATTAATAAAAAAGAACCTGCTCCAGCGTCAGTTAGCAATATTATGTAAAAAAAAAAACTTGAAAGGCTCAACTCGATTAGAAAATTAATAATTTCCCTGAGATTAGTTCACAAAACTGTAAAATGTTTCTGCCTCACTCTCAATTTACTCAATAAATATTTAAAATAACTGCTATTAAATATATATATATAAATATTTACTGAACATGTTTGGAAGTCCCCCAAGAGACGATGATTATTTCGACTGAGTTTCTATTAAGAAAGCAAAATCGACGACAACGAGTTTTCAATGTGTTTCTGTTTGACCAGCTTTTTCGTAGCTACAACTGTAGATGAATTTTTTATTAGCGAGCAAAGGAGAATAAATAATAAAATGAATATCAAGTATATTCCGGTTTTTATGCCTCAAACATGTGTGTGAATGATGTACGTACATCTATGAGCAAATATTATTTTGTCGCACTTCAATAAGCAGAGTTTCAAAAAAAAAATCATTAGAAGTATTTCAATATCATTATTAGCTTTAAACACGTCATTTTCAATATAGCAAAAGCCCTTCGTTTGAATTAACAATACAGTTAATTAGCATTAAAATAAATCACATGACGTTTAATCGCAGGCAGCGACTGTAGTAGCATTCTCTCTTGCTCTCACTTACACACACGCAATGACTCTCATCTGCCGCAGCATTAACGATAACTCTGAATTCGACACACATATGCATTCATACTTATCTTTTACACACACAGAAGTGCATTCACTGTAGTTGCTTTTTCTCTCTCTTTTTTTAACTACCAGTATTTATTGAGTGTATGAATATTCGTGTATAAATTCGATTTATTAGCGCTCCACTCAACAAACACACATACACAAACACACAATTAGCTGTTTTCAACATTTATTTAACAAATACCATTGACCGTCATATGAAACTGGTTTTATATTTCAATATTCAATGCGCGTGTTACAAACATATATATTTATATATATCTATATATATATATATATATATCTTTAAATGTACTGTACGTGATGAATTGTATTGTACATTAATTTTGCCATTTGGCAACTTTAGCACTTCGGCTCCTTCACATTAAGTCGACCTTATCAAATGAGTATCGTAATGAGAGCAGCGCCAGGTAGGCAACCAAACATAAAAGAGAGTCACATTCACCAAAAATTGAAAAAAAAAAAAAAAAAAAAACAAATCCACTCAACTAGCAACTCTCTTACAGACTGTTGAGGCAGTAGTTATATTCGTATATATATGTGTGTGTGTGTTGTTTTTCCGTTATGTGGGTCGGTCATGTGATTGTGACTGCTCAAATATTACGTTAGTTTATAGAATTTTGCTAGAGTTTGTTGGTATTGGTATGGGGGCTACACTTGAAAGTATGATCAATTATATAAGGTATGTGATCACAAAAACCGAAATATAAAATAGGCTCAAGGCAGCAATATATATATATATATATAATTACTTAATTAGAAAAGTTATTCAAATTGAACAAAATTTTAATTTTTAAAATTGAATGCCATTTTAGTTTTAAGGTTACCTAATCTCTTTTTTGTAGTGTGTAATTAGTAATTAGTGTTACTCAAATATTCAAATTTCGACTATTTAAATAGTCTTTAGATAGGAAAACCATAAACCGTTGCTCTTTAGTTTTTGCGCAGAAATGTTATATTTTTATGTGTAATATTTGTAGCTAAAATATTTATATAATTTGTATCCTCCTTTTAGCACTCGGCGCCGCCTATGGCACTGCCAAGTCTGGTACCGGTATTGCTGCCATGTCAGTGATGCGTCCTGAACTGATCATGAAATCCATCATTCCTGTGGTCATGGCGGGTATCATTGCCATTTACGGTCTGGTCGTCGCTGTTCTGATTGCCGGCCAACTCGAGACGGTCGCAACTTATTCCTTATACAAGTGAGTATCACAATATTTATGTATATTTAGTATATGTTAACTAATCTCCAATTCATCTTTAAACCAATTTAGGGGTTTCATTCATTTGGGTGCTGGGTTGTCAGTGGGCTTCTCGGGCCTGGCAGCCGGCTTTGCGATCGGTATCGTTGGAGATGCCGGTGTTCGTGGCACAGCACAGCAGCCTCGTCTGTTTGTCGGCATGATCCTGATTCTCATCTTCGCCGAAGTGTTGGGTCTCTACGGTTTGATTGTTGCCATCTATCTGTACACGAAATAAATCAATCAATTCAATCAAAAACACCACACACACACACACACACAAACAACAACAAGTAGACAAACAGCCCAGCAATCAACAACAACAACAACTGCAAGTAAAATGTATCAAATATATAGTAAAAAAAAAACCATCCAACAAATATTGAAAAAGAAGGAAACAAAAACAGAGAATCGCAACTTGGTGGCAACTTTAGTGGCGGCCGTTTGTATATAGCAAAAAACAAAAAATAACAATTATAATCAACTGCAATTTGATGATGAGTTGGACGCCAGTGTTGTTGCGCCAATGTATGCAACACCAACGACAACAAGTGCTTATTTTTTTTCTCTTCTATTTTACATTGCTAAATTGCTGGTGCTCTGTTTAGTTTAGTTTTATTATTTCCGTTCAAACAAAAAAAAAAACAAAAAAATCTATTTTGCAGTTAAGTTCATAAAGTTTGTAATCAAATATCAAATTAGTCTCTTCTTTTTACATTTTATTTCTTTATCATTATTATTTTTTTGCGCTCTACAAAACGTGTGCTCTTTGTTATTTGTTTTTTCCATTATTATTATTAAATAATGTTTAGTGTATATGTAAAATTCGTTAACAAACTGTAAAGAAACAAACAAAACAACAACCAACAACAATTGTAAATTTGCAAACAGCTGTGCAGCAAGCAAAACTGAAACAAATTTAGCGAAAGGGCCAAACAACAACAAATAAATGAATAATAAACAACAACAACAACAAAAACCGATCCAACAACAATATAAAAATGCTGCACTCGCAAATAGGGCAACACTGGCGCAGTGCTAACGGCAAATGGTTGTTGGTGGGGAAAAGACACAACAAAATAATTACTTGGCAATACTTCAACAAATGCAACAACAACTGCAACAAACCAACCAACTACATACAATCATAAACACACACACACACACCAAAACACTCACATACCACACACACACACACACGCATGCAAAATGTAACTAAGTCCTATGTTTATTTTTAATTATTGTTCAATTCTAAGAATAATATATTAAAAATTAATAATAATAAATTATATATATATATATAATTATGATTTTTTTGTGATAAGAAAATACATAAAAAATTGTAATACAAAATAAAAAAACAATTACGCGGTATTGATATACATAATATATATACGCAATATATATATATATATACATATATATGTATGTATGTGCAAGAGAATAATAAACAATTATACATATTAACATGAAAAAGTTGTTATAAAAAAAATGAAAATTACGAAACAATACAAATCAAGAGAGTATGATAAATAATATGGGAAAGAAAAGAAAACAAAAAATCGAAACCTAATTAAAAATCACACACAAAAAAAACACAATTTTTCCGCTGTTATTGTATAGTAAAGAAAAACCAATATTATATATATATAAAATATATATTATGTATAAAATATTAACATGAAAATGTAGTAGCAAAATTATAAAAACAAACCAACAACAACAAAAGTCGTGCAAGCAAAAACTATAAATATAAAAAAGCGAAAAGCGTAGACAAAAACCAACAAAAGCAAAAATGTCAACGTATGAAAAATGCAACAAAAAAATTGTAAAATCCCAACAAATTAGAAGTTATGCGAAAACCCTAAAACAACAACAACAACAACTCAATATGTATGCTAAGCAAATAACAACAACAATTTGTGTATAGAGTTAACAATAAGAACAACAGAGACGGAAACAACACACAAAGCAATGTGGAGGCGTAAAAAGGAGGCAGGAGTAGGGGATGGCTTGGATGCGGGGGCAACTAGATCCCTGCCCGTTGGCTGCCGATGCATTCGTGATGCTGAGAGCGCGGAGGTGACCAACCTGTGCAGGGCTGCTCCCAACTCTTTGCCCAACCCTCTCCCTCACCACACCACACCTCCCACAGACCATCCTTCAGGCCTCTGCTTGACAGCTTGTGCCAGGATGCTTGCGGTTAATTCACCAACACCAACAACAACACGAGAATAGAAGCAGAAGAAGAAGCAGAACAAACAAGCGCTACACTTGACAATAATATATGTATGTATATGTAAAGCTTTGCTTGTCTCGCACACACGGCATGTGCTGCCTACACCTCACCTCATCACCATCTCTCACCAACTGCTCTGTCAGTTGTGGTTGGTTGTGGAAGGGAGTGTTGATGGCACTTGCGCGTCTGTGGATTAGCAAGGCAATTGTTTTGTGCTCGTGTTATTGTTGCTGTTGCGAATTTTTATTGTTATTTGCTGCGTTCTCCAACAAAACTGTAAAACACCACACATAATGCATATATATATATATAAGATCGATGAGAAAGGGTTTAGAGCAACTACTGTAACTGTGTATTCGATAAACAACATCAAAAGTAAAACAACAACAACAACAGACATTGTATGAAATAAATTGTAATTTCTAATTTCCAAAAAAAAATCGACGTCTTTTATTTTGGGAGTGTTATCTCTTACAGCTCTGGTAAACTAAGAGGAATCAACAATCTTGTTGCATACTTTCGTCGGAGTCAGCTGAACGAGTAAAAGTCAAAGTTGAGTGAAAGTAAAAGCTAAATGCAACTTTGAGTGAAAGGCAAAGTTGAGTGGAATTCTGAGTTAACAGCTAACTATGAGGTTCTGAGCGCCTGCTATTTTCTGTAGCCAGTGCACACACCAGGTTGTGTATGTTGCTAAATTGCCCTTGAGCAAAATATCTGCGACATACTTGACAAGAACAAGGTATTCCAAAGACATGGTTCGTTCGAATCGCATGGATGAACGATTCTGATAAAGGATTAAATTTTAGTACTTACCATTTTATAATACACTGAAATAAAACAATACGCTTTTCAATATTTCTTGCCTCTATATAATTTCTTTTCATCAGCATTTTTATATATATATATATATATATGTTCTGTTACTGTCTGTTCCACTTGTACATGCTAAGTTGTGTATATGTAGAGTTAATATATATAATATATATATATATATATTATATCTTCTTCTTTATGTATAGAATGTTTTGTTTTTCGTTTTGATTACATTAATTACAAACTCGAGCAGCTTCTGCTAACTGTTGTTGTTGCTTTTGGCCAGGATCTGGGCCACCAAACTAAATGCTAAATAAATTGTTAATTTTTTGCTTGGCGAGCTCTAAAATTATTCATAAGTTCTGAAATACTTTGTATGCATTTTATTTCTTTGCTAATTTATAATGGATTTTAAATATTATTACTTGCTTCATTAATGTTTTTTTTTTATCTTTCTTCGTCTTTTTTTTTTGTTTTGTTTAATTTATTAAAGCGGTTTGCATTATTAGTAATTTATATTATGATATAGAGATATATGCCTTGTATATCATAATAAACTATTTACAAAACCATAATTTAGCATAGCGTAAAAGGCAATTATCCGGAAATGTTTCTCGTTTGGAAGTAGAAAGTTGATTTTTTTTCGATGAAATGCGGACAGGAAGGATTGAGGAAGGTTGAGAAGAACTGGATCTTAAGTTTTCTAAGAATTGCGCTTACATAATTATAATTAGCAAAATATGCAGTTTTTAACCTAATTATTTAAGAGTATCTCCATTTTTTTTTGTTTTTGTTTTTTTTTCAATTTTTTCTTCTTTTTTGTTTTGTGTTATGTTGCTTTGTATACTTTCCCTTGTTCGGCTGAATGTGACGACAGCTAACCATATATATTTAGATATATATAGTTTATTCTATCTTAAATGTTCTTTAGAAAACTTGTCTCGAAAAATTCCTATGCTCTTTGTTTTGTTTTTTTTTTGTTTGTTTTTGTTTTTTTTTTGTTTTATGCTTGCAAAAATCTGAGGTAGTTTTATTTTATTTGAATTTTTTCTCATTACGTTTTGTGTTGCGGTACAAAATATCGAAGAATCTTTTATGTTAGGCAATCCAAAATGTTTGGTTCAACTCAGAACATATACATATCGTATATATATATATAAATATATATATATATATATATATATATAGTATTTATAGGCGTTTTTTAGGTATTGCTTTCAATTTGTTATATAGCCTACAACATTTACAAAATGCAACATTTTCATCTCAATTATCATCAATAAAACAGACATACATAATATGTACATATACATAATCATATATATATATATATACAAATATATATATGTATATATATATATACTATGTATGTACTAAGGAAGTACAATGCCATAAATGTTATGCGCCCATCAGAGTTGAAGGCGCTATCTACACATCTATATATTATATATAGTATCTAATTCTTTATATATATATTGTTCATTTTTTGTATACAGTTTGCAGCTAGATGCTTAAGACTAATTTTAAGTACTCGAACTTAATCGATCGGGAAAAGTGAATACTAACTAACTAAGCATTACTTAGTCTTGAATATAGGCGCAGCTACAATACACACAGATATATATATATATATATATATATATATATATATATATATTAGTGTAAATATATATTTAATGTATTCCAATGTGAAAATTTTATTGTTATTGCAACATATGACAAAAAGCTTTGTGCGAAATCAGAATTACGAAAGATCGCAGTTGCTCTATATACAAATTTATATATATACATATACATGTTTATATATATATATATATATATATATTAATTTTCTTTTGATATTTATACATTTATCAGTCGTTCTTAAACTGTTGTCGTTTGTTTTGTTTTGTTGTTGTTGTTTTTGTTGTATTCATTTCGCTTTGGCAGTGTTGAGTACTCTTTAGGGTTGTCTTCTTCTTCTATATAGTTTTATAGGTATTATTTATCTGATTTGCATGCTTTTAATTTTTTACAATTTGCTTATAAATTCATTGGCTTTGAAAAATTATAGTTAATTATTGTTCCTGCTACAAATTGTTGTATTCAACTTGACCTTGAACTGACTGTTTGGTTGTGAACAAAACAAATAAATATTTATATAAATTAAACAATAAATAAAAATATGAAAAGTATAAAATTGTGAAAATTGTGTTTTATTTTGATTTCTTATGTTTCGTTTTTTGTTTGTATTTTTTTTTTTTGTTGATTTTTGTTTGTGTTTCGTGTGAATTTTAATTTTAACGCACTAAGAGCAAAATTATTTAATTAATTATGTATAAATATTTACAAATAGAATTTACTCAAAATCGAACTAGACGACGACAATAATTATATAAAAAATTTCAACTACATTAATTTGTTTATATTCTTTACAAATATTTTTACTGTGGCTAGAAAACTTAAAAACTGAATTTTGTTTTAGTTTTGTTAGGTTTTTGTTTTTGTTATTTGTTTTTGCATTGCTGTTCGAATTGAGTACATAAGTATAATTATAAACAATTTTAGCGATAAATGCTTCAAGTCTTATTCTTGTTGTTGTTGTTTTCTGTGCTGTGCGTTTGATTTTTGGAAGTTTTTCTTTTGTTGAACATACAATGGATGTGCGGGGTAGAGAGGGGAATTGACGAACAAAATTGGAAACAATTTAAAAACATGTTTGAAATAAAAATGGTTTCTAAAAACAAGTCTTGTCTGCTTTCAATTCTCTCTTTAGGCAGTTTACAATTTACATAAAATAAAGGCTAAACATAAATGCTAAAAACGAATTAAATTTATCGATAACATTACTAGTCTACTACTAAATATCTGCAGCAAAATCTAATTTAATTTACAATTTAATTTAAAAAAAAAGGTTGATTTCTTTTTAAAATTTGTTCACGCGTTTTGTTTTTTGGATGATATTGAAGCGATTTTTCTGTACAATTTTTTATGGGAGGTGTTTTAGTTTTTATCTAAAAACTGCAAGCGGTCTGCTTTCTATATGAATATATATACTATATATATATATATATATATATAATGTATGTTACAATGGCCTTAAAGTAGATGTGTGTGTGTGTGTGTATTTGTGTGTATGTGGATTGGAGTCCTTATAAAAATCTATAAACTAATTGTCACTGTTTACTCGTTTGTCCTTTGGGGGGTTGTGTGTGTGTGGGGTGTGTGTGTGGGGTGTGTGTGTGGGGTGTGTGTGTGGGGTGTGTGTGTGGGTTGTGTGTTTAATTATTTAGTAAATACTTTTCTAAATGGGCACCAGTGCATCCGTTTGCACCACCTTAACTCCTCTCACTGTTGTTGTGGTTGCTTTGGGCGGTTTCCTTGGATGTTTGCGTCGCTGTTGCATTTGCAGCTTGGCAATGCTGAGCACCTGCTGATAGCTGGACACGGTGCCGCTGCTTGAACTAACTGTGCCCGAGACACCATCATCATCGTCGTCATCATCATCCTCCTCATCCTCATCTCCAACAGCATCATCATCTTCATCGTCCTCATCATCGTCATCGTCGTCATCATCCTCATCCTGTGCCTCATCATCGCTCTGAGCACACTCGCTGCTGCCACACAGCTGCTGCTCCTCCGCATCCATCCGCTGCTGTTGCCGGAGCAGCTGCTGTTGCTGCTGCTGCTGCTCGTTGACATTGTAATCGTCGGCAAAGAGCTGCGCATCGTAGCGTAATCTGTAAGCGGTGCTCAGCAGGCTGTCGATGCGCGTCTTCTCCGCGGGTCGCATATGCTTGATGTGCAACACCTTTGTGTGTTGCCGCGTCCGATTCGAGCACTCGGGCAGCCACTCATCGGAGATGCTAAAGATGCATTTGATTAGCAATTGATTCATATTCATATATAATTATAATCTCTCCTCTCCTCTCCACTTACATCTCTCGTGGCGACCAGCGCACGAAGCACTCGTTGGCTCCTCGACTGTTGCGTCGCCGCATCAGGCACTGGCCCTGAAATGTTATCGCCTGGGCTTCGTTGGTCAGCGTGCTTATCTGGCGCAGACGATGCTGCAGTCCCTCCATAATCCCCGTATCAAAGAAATCAAACATGCGAGCTGCAAAAATAAATGTGCATAATTAGAAATTGGAATCCTTTGCCAAAGATCTCTGCACTCACCTGAGAAGGGTTGGCGACGATATCGCAGCTTTTTGCCATTCTTGCGCAGCTGTTTGGGCACCGGTGGATCCGAGGTGCGTTTGCTGGTGCTCTCCTTGGCATTGTCCGTCGCATTGAAGTGATTGTTGACGTGCTTCTGCAGTGCCAGCTAAAAGTAAAAAACAAAAATTAGTTGCTGTTTTATTATTATTATTATTATTATTTTAGTATGTTGCTTACCTGTGAGCCAAAGCGCAGGCCGCAGCCCTCGACGATGCACTTGAACTGCTTGGAGCCGCCGTGCGAGAGGACGTGTCGCTCGAGCCAGCGTCGGGAGCAGGACTCCTTGTTGTACACCTTGCAGCCGACCCAGAGGCAGGCGAATGGACCCGTCTGCGTGTTGACGTGATGCGTCTGCATGTGATCCAACAGCTTCGAGTTGCTCTCGTGCTTCTTGTTGCACTTATCCCAATAGCAGACGCCATCGTGCCGCTTTGCACCCTTCGCCCCCGCACCAGCGCCAGCCGGAAACCGTATCGTCTTCGGCTGCGAGAGTATGGGTGAAATGGCGCTTTTTGGCAGCGTGGCAACATCGAGTGTGGTGTCGACAATTGTGTTGCTACTCGGACTCGGTGTGGCACTCAACAAGATCAAATGATGTGGCGACGAACCCGAACCGGAGCCAGAGCAATCATCGTTGCTGCTGCTGGGCGAGGCGGGTGACGGCGAGTTGCTCTCCGAGGAGGCATTGCAACTGTTGCTGCTGGCCGAGGCAGGCGGACAAATCGATTTGGTGGAGCTAAAAAAAAATAATATGGAAAATCAATTAATAAAAAGAATTTCTAAATTGCAGCAACTGTTGTTGTTGCTGCTGCTGTTGCTATATTTACATGGCATCTGCAATTGAATTGCTGCTTTCGCTGTTGCTGAGACTGCAACCAATTCCGGACTCGGGTGTTAGACGCTTGTGCGTGGCAGCTGTCTCTGAGGAGGAAGCCACCGATTTCATGTCATCCTCCTCGTCATAGTTGCTGCTGCCGCTGCTGGCAATTGTGCCTGCCACAACCGTGGTGGCAACTGCAACAGGAGAAGCTGCATCAGCGGCTGCTGCTACTGGTGAGCCACCAACAATTGCTATGGGCGGCAGCGATGAATCTGCCTGCGAACAATCCTCTGTGGCACTCGAGTTGCAGGATGTGACCATTTCGCTGAGCATATCCTGTTGGCTGGCATGCCCCGCTGGGGATGAGGACGATGAGGAGAGTAGGTGTGGCATGCGTATGTTGCTGATGCTGTTGCTGCAACTGTTGCTGCTCATGCTGCTTAAAGATGCCGGTGTGGACGCCTCCAGCGAGAGATCGGCAGCGCTGCTAACCGAATTGCTGCTGCTGTTGTAGCTGCTGCTGCAATTCGAATTGCATTCGGCGAGCAATTCATGCTTCAATGATTCCCCCACGGCTCTCCTCGCCATCGGCAACTGACCAGCAAAACTGGTTGTTGGCTTTATGTTGCTGCCGTTGCCGTTCTTGTTGCTGCTGCTGTTGCTGCTGGAGAGGGGTGTGCTCGAGTGTGGCGTCATCAGCATTGTCATCGTCATGGAATCCTCCATCGGTTCCGACTTGATGCTGATGAGGGATTTGCCAAAGGCGGACATTGTGCTCGACGAGTGCGTGGAGAAAGCGGGCGAGGCGCAATTGTTGCTGTTGCCAAGGCTGTTGCAGCTGTTGCTGCTCGGCGAACTAAACGGCAAAGGCGTCAATTGTCCACTTGTTGTTGTCGTCTTGCCTACAATGCTGATGGCGCCATTTGAGTTCTTGACCAGATCGAACAGATCTGCGCTGCTTGAGATCTTGGCAACTGTTGTTGCTGCTGCTGTTGCCGTCGCTGTTGCCGTCGCTGTTGCCGTTGCTGTGGTCAACTGTTGCTGTGGCAGCAACTGTTGCTGCTGTTTGGCTATGCTGAGTGTTGGCGTTAGCTTCGCAGGCGCTATGCTGACCAGTGGCGGCGTAGGCGTTGTTGTGGGCGTGGCACTCTTACGCAACTGTTGCAACTCTTTGCCAGCAACAGTTGCTGTGCTCGTCGGCACCAACGGTGGAGGCGTTGTGGGCGTGGCAATTGCCGTATATTTTGCTTTGCTCAGCGATTGTTGCTGCTGTTGCTGCAACTGTTGCTGCGGCGAACGCTTTTGATAGGGCTTCGCCAAAGCAGCCGGCAATTGCCGCGTCTTTGTTGCTGCTGTGCTGTGCGGGGCGGAGGAGGAGCAGGAGGACGAGGAGCCTGCTGCTGAGGATGAGGAAGAGATGGTTACAAGTGGCGGTGGTCCTTTGATAATGGCACGTTGTTGTTGTTGTTGTTGTTGCTGTAGCTGTTGATGTTGTTGTTGGGCAGTGTTGTTGCTTAAATTATTCGAGGCGTTGCTGTTGGCAGTGTTGATGTTGCCGCTGCTGCTGCTGTTTGCAGCTGTGAGCGGCGGTGGTTGTGTGGCAGTGATTAATTGTTGTTGTTGTTGTTGTTGCACCTGTTGATGATGCTGCTGCTGCTGCTGCTGCTGCTGTTGTTGCTGCTGCTGCTGTTGCTGCTGATGTGTGAGCAGCAGTTGTGCTAGCTGTTGCTGTTGCAGCTGCAATTGTTGCTGCTGCTCCGTGGCAGGCTCAAATATGGAACTCAGGGCGGGTAAAGGCTGCAGCGCCGGCAACGATTGTTGCTGCTGATGATGATGTTGTTGTTGCTGCTGTTGATGATGGTGCTGTTGTTGCAGCGCAACTGCAGCAGCAACTTTCTGCTGCTGTTGCTGACTGTTGGCAGCAATTGCTGCCGCTGCTTGAGCCAACATTGCTGGCAGTGTGGCCGCATTTAGCAGCAATCCTGCTGGTGTTGCCATAAAAACAGGCTGCGCTGCTGCTGCTGCGCCCAAGCGTTGAAATTGCTGCTGTTGCTGTTGTTGTTGTTGCACCTGCTGATGTTGCTGCTGTGACTGCAATTGCTGCTGCGACTGCAACTGTTGCTGCTGCTGTTGTGCTGCTATGGCGGCAGCAATCTGTTGCTGAAACAGCTCCTGCAAATTGGTTGCGCCTTGTGTTGTTGCCGCTGCTGCTTTGACAGCCGCCGCCTGTTGTTGCTGCTGCAGTTGCAACTGTTGCTGTTGCGACTGCAGCTGTTGCTGCTGCTGTTTGAGCAACAACTCCTGCAACTCATTGGTGGTGCTGAGCAGGCCAAAAGGATTGCTGCCAGCCGCCGCTGCTGCTGCTGTTGCCGTTGTGGCAGTCGTTGTTGTTGCCGTTGTGACTTGTTGCAACTTGAAAACGGTGCCGTTGAGAAAATATTGTGCTGCTGCTGCCTGCGCTGCTTGCGCAGAGGCTGCTGCTGCTGCCGCGTTATTGCTGGCGGCAGCAGCAACTGCTGCCTTGGCAACATTATTCAGTTGCATGATGTTGGCGGCGGCGGCAAGTTGTGGTGGCAAATGCACCAAATTTGGCAACTGATGCACGGGCAGCTGATAAAGTGTTGGATTCGTGGCCGGCGTTGGCGCCGGAGTGGGCGTTGCTTGCGGCGTGGCAGTTGCAGCCAGTTGCAACTTCTGGCTGGGCTTGGCAGCAACAGTTGTTGTCGTTGTTGCACAGTTATTGCTGCTGTTGTTGTTGTTGCTGTTGCGATAGGCTGCTGCTGCCAGCAACGTTTTTGATGCATGCAACTGCAACTGATGCTGCTGCTGCTGCTGTTGTTGCTGCTGCTTCATTTCGGGCGTACGCGGCGCAATTGCAACATGCTTTTTCGCCGGCGATTTGCCAGTTGTAGCATGCAACGTGCTGTGGGCATTGTGGGCGTGGCTGTTGCCGTTGTTGCTGCTATTGCTGCTGGGCGTTTTACGTAAATTGGGCGCAACTTGAGCAATTTTCGCGGGTTGTTTGCTGCTGCGTTCGATTTTCTTTAGCGCTGGCACCGGCAATGTTGCAGCAGCGACTGTTGCTATTGGTGTTGGCTTAGGCGGCAACTGTTGTGAGAGCAACTGTTGTTGCTGTTGTTGCTGCTGTTGCTGCTTTTGCTCGTTGAGCTGCGAAAGGATATTAAAGTATTTGTTTAGCGAGGCTGTAGTTGCTGGCGTGCTCATTGTTAGCGTGTTGGGCGTTGCAATTGCAGCAATTGCTGCTGCTGGCGACGGCGACAACTTGCCGGCCACTGTTGCCGCTGTTCCTGTTGGTGTTGGTGTTGTTGCCTTCATTTGTGACTTGAAGAAGCCTGTGATTTTTGTTTGTGACTCCTCCAAGGCGGCGGCTTTCAGTCTTTTATCGCTGCTGCTGATGTTGTTGTGATTGCTGCTGTTGCTGTTGTTGTGATTGCTGCTGTTGCTTAAATCAGCGCGTGACTTCTTGGGTGCCGCAGCGATGGTTGCCAGGCTGACATCGCTGCAATTGCTGCTGCGCTTCTTGATTGTTGTTGCTGTGACTGTTGCTGAGGGATGTTGATGATTGCTGGCAGCAGGCACTGCAGTTGAGGTGCTGCCGAGACTCGTGTTCCAGGGCCATTGCAGCGTAGGCAGCGTTGTGTTGTTGAGGCGTTGTGTGATTGCTGTTGCACTTGTTGTTGCTGTTGTTGTTGCTATTGTTGTGGTTGTGATTTTGGCAGTGTTGTTGTTGCTGTTGTGGTTGCTCCTAAGTGCAGCATTCGCTGTTGTTACTGCAGCAACAGTTGCTGTTGCAGCTGCAGTGTTACTGCTACTGTTGTTGTTGTTGTTGCTGCTGAGTATTTGTAACGGCATTTTGTTGTTGTTGTTGCTGCTGCTGTTGTTGTTGTTTAGCTGCTGCTGCTGCTGTTGCTGCTCGTCGCTCAATAGCGAGTGCGCACTGTACGGTGAACCGGGCTCGGAAGCATCCTCACTGGATCCTGTGCTGGAATCGGCGCAGCTTAGCGAAGTTGCAACGCCGCTGCAAATAAAAACAACAACAAAAACACGTTTAATAAAATGCATTAACAGTTAAAACAATAACAATAACAGTTATAAAAAAAAAACTACAGCCACACCTTTTGGAACACGCTTTGCAGCAAACAACGCGTGCTCTTTTGCTGCTGCAGCAATTTGTTATTTTAAATCTTTCGCATTATGTGTGCACTATTTATTACATGTTGATAAAGAACAACAAAAAAAAACAATACACAACACAATAATCAACAAAAACAAAATATAGTTTGTTTTGTTTTTTTTTTTTCTTTTCATTGCTTTATTCGACTTGTTTTTTTTTCTTCTTCCGATTGCCTGTTAGCTAACAGTGACGCTCATCTCTAGTGCCCTGTTAGCGACGCACAACAGCTGTGAAATTTCCCAAACAATCGAACAACAATCGCCTGCAGTGGCCTTAACAGCAACGCGCGCCAAAGCTACTTGCTATGTGTGCGGCTGCTGCGCGCCTAACTATTCAAAATGTTTAAGCACAGAACAATGTATACAAGAAATGTAAAATATGCAAAGTGATTTATTTAAATAATTGATGGCATTTAAGTGCTTAAAATACGTGTCATTAAACTACAACAAAAAAAACTGCCTATTTATGCTTCTTTTCTCGTTAAGAATTAACAATATGGAAAAAAGCGCACAAAGAGAGACAAAAAAAACAAGATACCAAAAAGCATGCAAGCTGCGATTATGTTGCTGCTGCTGCGAGAGCGGCGCACACGAACGAAGGGACAGAGAGAGAGCGAGAAAGAAACGCATATGTAGCACACAAAAACACACAAAACCAAAAACGGGTCGATAAACGAAAGCATAAGGTAAACAAAAAAAACACACACACAGAGAGAGAGAGAGAGAGGGCAAACCCCAAGAAGAAGCAGCAGCCGAAAAGGAAGAAAAATAAAATCAACTCCCATTCCAATGCCCTTTCTGCCTGCGTGTTTTTCTTTTTTGTTTTTTCTTTTTCAGTTCTTGCTTTTGGTGTTCGTCCGCCGCCGCCGTCTGTGTTTCTCGACTGATTGTCTGTCCTATCTGTCTGTTGACGTCGTCGCGTTGTCCGCGTGCAACATAACCAACAACAACAACAGCAGTGGCAGCAGCAGCAGCAAGACGGAACGCGAGCATTCTAATGCGGGAAAATTTCAGTTTCAGGTAGCAGGCAGAAAGGCAGCAAGGCAGCAGAGTCGTTTTATGCTGCAAGAGGAGGGGGAACATAATGGGAAATGAACTGCACGTAGGCAGCAGAGCAGAGGCAGCGGCAGAGCATGCTCCCCTCCTATGCCCAACCCGCGTTTGATGTTTGTTTGAAATTCTTTTTTCTTTTCTGCTGTTTTTTTTTTTATTGTGTGTGCATATTTAACAGAATTAATAAAAAGCGTCAAGCGTGAGTCTTTTTCACACACTCACACCGACACACACACGCACAAAAACATAGTATGCACTTGGGCTAAGCTCTTTTGTTAATTCGCTTTTTAGTTTAGTTTTTTTATTATATATTTTTCTCCTTTTTTGGTATGCATTCGTCGCTGTTGTTGTTGCCGTCACTGCTGATTGCACTTGATTTTGAATTTGGTCGTGTAACAATTTTAAGGCATTTTTAATCACCTAGCTTTGCATATATATTTATGTTTTATATATTTAATTTGAGTTTCATGGATGACCACAGAATATTTCGCTCTTTTTTCGCTATTTTTTGGTTTATGGCTTGTACTTTTGATGGAATTTCACCTGCTAACAACAGCAACAACAACAACAACAGCAGATCTGTTAAACGCATCGTTAAATGTAAAGATTATTGTTAAGTCGCTGGTGCTCTTAACTTGCTGCTGCTGCGGCGGTTGCTGTTGAGTGTTTTTTTGGGCTTGGCTTTCAAAGCCGACACAGAATCTCAACTTATTGATGAGATTTTTCTATTTACACGGGTTGGCTTTATTTTGTGTCGTCCCATAATGTTGCTGATAACAAACAGCCGAAAAAACATAAATGTTGCATGTTGTTTACATGGAAATACATTTAAAGATCGTTGAGGTTTGTTTAACACTTAGGTGGATAGCAAAAGGATTTCAACAATTTGTTGCATATAAAATGACAACAAACAAAAAAATGCAGCTGCATATTATTAAAAAAAAATTAATTTCTGTTGAAGAGCTCAATAAAAACTGTTTTCCGAATTAAATTAGTTTTATTTTAATATAAAATCAATTCTACAGAAATTGGTACATGCCATTTTAAGGATTCCTTAAATATTCCACATTTTAGAGCTTTAAAGAAAAAAAATGTTCTCTCCTATTTAAAATGTATCTTTTAGCTTTATGTTGTATTTGAAATCTTTTTGTGTTTGCATTGATATCATTTTAATCCTCTTTTTGTATTTGTAAAAAACAGGATAAGTTACTTAATTATCAAAGCCTATCAAAAATTATACAGGAGTTATCCTTGAAAACGATCCGGTTTTAGCACTTTTTTCAACATTTCAAAGACCTTTTTAATAATCACTGGATTTTAGTTTCCTTTTCTAGACACTTTTTACAAATACCTTCTTATTATTTTATTTAGTTACATATATTCCCATTACATTAACTTTTGTTTGTTTAAAAGTTGAGAAAAATTCAAGTTGTCTGCACTTATTCACATATTACAATAATATCTTGTTGTGACTTTTACATAATAAATTTAGACTAACAATAAATGCATTGTTTAATTTTAGTAATCAGTTTAAAAGAGTTGAAATAGATTTCTGGAGCTGCCATTTTAATATCATTTATTATCGAAAATCCTTACATATTTTGCTGTTTTAACTAACCAAAAAAGTTTGTTTAAACATTTCGCTTATCATGTTATTAATCCATAGCAATCATTGCAACGTTGAATATTTATTTATTTATGATTCATTATTCACATATCTAATCACAATTTCATGTTTTGTAATTTTGTGATTTAGCGGCGGCATTTTACATTTAGCTCAAATCTTTCGCCTTTGCCACATTTTATACTATGTTTTATTTATATGCAGGGGTTTAGCTTTAATGTTGTTTTTGATTTGTTTTTGTAATTTGATTTAGATTTTGTTTGTTGATTGCAAAAGTCGATATTTCATAGCAATTTATTTGACTACAAACAGTGAAATAGGCAGTCTATTTTTATATATTTTTTCACATTAAATTCTTAAAAGGCAACCGGTAAAAAGCAACGGCAACAATTTAAATGTTATTAGAAAAATCCTATTAGATACACACAAACACTTAGAGACACATAAACTTCAACTTCCGTTTGTAAGACGCCTGCCGTATTTACATTTACATGTCACTGTGTGTGTATTCACCACCCAACACAGATTCCAACCCTGACCCGTTCCAGTAACCACACTTTGACTCCCGCTCATCCCCTCACTATCCGCGCGCACAATTGAGCACGCTTCATTGGCAAGGTATGAATGAAAAACGAAAAAGAGAGGGTCATAGAGAGAGGAGAGGGGGACAGCAGCAGGAAAGAAATCATTGCATATTTGCGTGGGCAAACAAAAACAAGCGTGAAGCATTGCCAACAGTTTATTTAACATATGATGTAAATGTAAGCGCTGCTGTAATAGTTTCAAGCAGAGAATGCACATAACATACATGTATATATGCATACGTGTGTGTGCATATGTAATACACACTTCACTACACACGCACACACATAACTTTAACTACAAACTCATGCGCAGCAGCTGAGCAACGGCAGCAGCAGAGGGAGCAATGCACGCGACGACAAACGTCGACGTAATCGCTGCCCCCTTTTGATTACTTTTATTTTTAACACACACACACAGATACACAGGCAGGCAGTCGCATCTTTGCAGACGTTTTCATGCTTGTTTTCATATACATATACACATATATATGTATATATTTAACTATGCTTGTGTTGGTATACTAACATTTAATGTTAGACAGCAGAGCTCCAAAACTGTTATCCAAAGTGCAGCACACTTAATGCTTAAATGTTTCACATACACACACGCAAACACGCGCACACGCACACATTCAAGCCAACGCACTCACACTTACACACACGTAGAATCACAGCTCACGCACGTTTTGTTTGCTTCGACTTCTGCTTCTTCTTCCTGCTTAGTGCATTTTTTTGTTTGTTATTGCATTTTGTAATTGTTAAGCACTTTTTGTGGGTAGATTTGCATTATTTGTATGTAGTATTTAAATGCTAGCAGCTAGAACACGACGACGGTATACCGAGGAGAACAACATTGTTTTAATTAATCCGCCGCAAAAAAAGCACCAAATTCCCAAGCGCTCGTTCGTTGCCCGTGTTTCTTTCTCGTTAGTTGTTTCGTTTCGTTTCGTCCGTTTGCAAGCTGCAGACGCGTCCGTCGCGTCAAAGAGAAAATGGCTGAATGATGTGAAAGAGAAAATGAAAGACTGATTTATAGAATTCGTAAAAGGCCAACCAACCAGGCAGTTAGCAGCAGCAGCAGCAGCGGCAAGAAATTCCCTGTTTTTGCTGTTCTCACTCAGAGCGCCGTCGCGTCGTCTGTTTTGTTTGTTCACTCTTGCTCTCCCTCTCAAACTCTGCACCGCTCTCTCTCTATATGTATGTGTCTGTCTCTCTTGCGCGATCAGAGAAATTCCCTGTATATATAGAAAAAGGGCCCGTGGGATATTCTAACGGCAACTACTAAGCCTCTCAGAGAGAGAGAGAGAGAGTGCTCACTGAACCCTAAGTCTGTCTGGCGAGGACTACAGCAATGTTGTAGCTGCCGTTGAGTCGCTCGTAGTTCCCTCTTCGGCTTCGGCACACGACCACTGAGAACACAATCACGCACACGTTCATATGCATTTTTGTACATTCCTCTCACTCTCTCTCACTTGATGCTCTCTCTCCGCTCTCTGAGCGAGTGCAGGGCCAGCAACCCTCACGGCTCTCTTATGATTCTGTTCCCTACGTTTCTGCCCATTATTATTATTATTTTTATTTATATTTTACTGCTTTGCTGTTGTTGCAGGCACGTTAAATATTTCCTGTTTGTATGTCGACGTCGTCTTTCCACTTTGAACCCGCAAATTTGTTGTATGTGTGTATATATTTGTGAGATGGGAGAGGGGGGAAGGTGGAAGTGGGGGAGTCAGTTCATGTTATGGTCACGTACACTAAGGCCTCTGCTCCCTACCCCCACAAGCGCCGATACTTCTATCAAACAGTTCCTTCCAGCATTACAGTTATGCGTCTGCTGCTGTCGCGTGCTCTTCTTCTTCCTCTTCTTATTTCTGTTTGTCACTTTGTGCTGCCTTTTTACATTCATTTTCTTTACTTTTGCATAGCTTGAACGTTTATCTAATTATTTAGACATTTTTCCGTCAATTGGCCGACACTTGAGTCAAGAAAAAAGTCAAATATATAAATATTATGAGCACTAGTAAAAACTTGCATCCTCCTAGTTAACGGTAATGTCAATGTTAGTTTCTGTCTGTTGAGTAATTCCCATTTTAAGGCACTCTGCTTGTAAACATATATACATAAATTTTTTCTGCAGTGTTTTTATTCCGTTTGCTTAAATTGCTTCCGTTAGCAGTTGTTGCTGTTCATAAATTAAAATATTTTTTCTCCTTGCTGCCAAAAACAAATGCAATTTCTCAATAAATGTAAAGCTCACCGCGTGATATTGATGTGCCACTTCCTCCCCCCAGCTCATTCCTCATCCTTTTCATTCTCCACTCGTTTGACTTTGATCAGCGTTAATATGCATAAATTTCAAACATTTTACCCAGGAAAAGCGTCAAGAACGAAAGTGAAATGTTAGACGATAAAAGGTGTATCCCTATATATATATATATATTTAAATATATATATATGTATGTTTGTATATATATATATATATTTGTGTGTATAATATGCATATTTGTTTACGCGTCAATTTTGATTTATGTGCGGCATGATTCTGGGCATTATAAACTGTTTCTGACAACTCCCTTCACCTCCCCCGACACATTTCACTCACTCCAATTTAACAGCGCTGTCACAGTGATTGTAACAGGAGGAGCGAGGTGTAGTTTGTGGATAATATATTACATATATATGTGTGTGTGTGTGTGGCAATTACTTAAGAGTTTGATTTGGGTCTCTCCTTCCGTGTATTCCGCATGCTAATTAGCTGCACAACTAAAATGGAAAACTGTTGCCCGTTTTTAATTAAATGCCGTTACATTTACATTTAATTCAATTTCATTTAATTAGCAACTAAGACGTTGACAACATGCGACAAACAACAAAAGCACAACAAAAAATAAATGGTATGGTAATATTTTGATTAGAAGGAGAACATGTGGTATAATTTGAAGAAGGGGAAATAAGTAACTATCCCTTATGTGCCTTGAGACCCGTAATTAAAATAGTGCTGAAAACAAAAACATCTGACTTCGATTAAATAAAAAATATAAGTATCTAAATAAAGTCTTAGTTTTCCACAAATATTTAGTATAGAAATTTAGGTTTAAATGTTTAACAGTTCAAATCATGATAAAAAAAAAGGTTTTTATTTGTTGTGAAAATACGATTTCTGTCTGCCTATCTAAATACTTTATGAAAACTTATTTTGGAATTAATGCTTTTTAATTTCGTAGGCAATTAATTACACTCAGATCAGGTACAAAATATTCGCTGGAAAATATTTCTTCACCAAGATAGTTTTGGTTTAATTTTATCACAAGATAACTTATTTTTCTCAGTGAACCCTAAGTCACACACACACACACAGATGTGCGTCATCCATAGTGTGTAACAATAACAACAACAAATACATTGAAAGAGATACATTATTTGAAAACCCTTATCAATCGCAATTGCCTCAGTTGGAGTTGCCTGCAGATGTCCCTGCTTCATCTTCATCTTGCTTGACAAATAAATCCAGAGGGAGAAAAAAATGGGAAAATAAATAAGAATGCATTTTCGTAGTTTGTAGATATTTTTTCGATGAAAATAAAATGAAAACCCTTGTCAGCAAAATACTTGCAAGCGACTCTTTTCCCGACATAAGTCAAACTATTTTTGGACAGTCCAAAAACGCAAGATGCGAGGATTCTTGCATTTGATTGGTTACTTTGGTTTAACGACACACAAATACTGTAATCGCATCATGGCATTCGTATGCCGTTTTCTTTCTTTCCACACGAATTACATACACACATTTTAAAAGTACGTTTTTTTTGTGGTTGACAACGCTTTTCCGAAAGCAAAACTTGATTGAATGTTTAAGAAGTTTGAGAAAGCAAACAATATTTTGGAGTGTGAAATTAGAATTATAAAAGGAAAATTGGTATGAATGTTGCTGGCTATTTCAGTTCCCAGTTTCGTGCAGATATTCAAATAAAAGTGACATTTAATTGGAATACTTGAAACCGTTTTATTTTTTTATTGCTTTTGGAGTTAAATTGGAAAGAAAATCGGATTTTCAACAATTGTACGAAATGGTGACAAGTGCATATTGTTGTTGTTCCCCTCGTTGTTATGGTTGTTGTTAGTTTTGGTTTTATTTTAAGTACTTTACTTAAAGTTGGCAGAAATAGTGGTGCTGCTTGCGGGAAAACAAGGGCGAGAAATCCACGAAAACTTGATACTAATTCCAAACTTTACACGTGCAGGCTGAGCACAAAAAAAAAGTGCAACGCACAACAAACAACAAAAAAAAAGAGAAGAAAAAAAAACTGAAGTGATTGCTGGACAGATCGACTGAATGACTGACTGACAGATGGACGACGGCGTCGGCCAATGTCAAAACAAATGTTACAGCAAGTGAGCGAGTGAGAGAGTAAGTGAACGAGTGAGAAAAGGAGACAAGTTGTTGGCGGCGGCTCTTTTTTATGTTGAGAGAGTCGACGCCGCCCGCCACACAGCCTGCTGCCTGCATGACTGCAGCTGTGATTTGCTTGCTGCTGTTGTTGTTGTTGTTGTTATTGTTGTTGTAAGTATTTGTTCCCAGCAAATAAAGCGCCGCTAACTGCACGTTGCTCTCCTCCCCGTATTCCTACTCTATACGCTCTTCGCATTTACACACACACACACACATGTCTGCGAGCCTCTGTGTGTGTTTGTGTGTTGCCTGCGGTTAACAGGCGTCTTTTCTTCTTCTTCTGCGCTTTGAGTGCTTAATGGAATACTACATTGAAAATAGCCATAATGCGTGGAGAAACAACAACAACAACAACAACAACAACAGCTAGAGAAACTTATACTTGAAACAAAGCTTAAAGTTGTTGCCTGTCTTTCGATTTGCTCAATGTTTGAGCATGCGATGAATGTTACAAATTAGTGCAAATATCGCAGGTTACTTTTTTTTACGGTACCTTAATGAATGTCCATTGCTACTGGTGATAATCTCCCCACTATCCCCTCCCACATCAACCGTCCAGTCGTATGTGCAAACACTGGAAGCAACAACAATAACAACGACACTGAAAAACTGCAGCTTCATTAGCGAGGGTTGCTCTTAGCACTCATCCATCCAAACACACACATACACACACACACACACACACACACATGTTGCTAGGTTTCTCTTACTTTGTGTTTGTGCAGAGTTTTATTATTATTTTCTTTATTGTTTAGCGCGTTATAATTGGGGTGCTGAGGGGTCTCCCCTGGCACGAGATTCACAATGCATCAACTCGCCCGGAAGACCTAAATTCATTTTTTTTTCTATACACTCCTCGTTTCGGGTTCGGTTTGCAAGTGGAACTGACGTTGTTCCAGCTGTGTCTCTGTGAATGTGCATGTGTGTGTGTGTGTGTGTGTGTGTTTGTGTGAGTGTGTTGGGATCAGCAGAGCTTAGCTGTTATCAGGTGATGTGAGTTGAACAAGTGTGTACATCTTTCAGGCAGAATGACGCATTTACACACAATGCAGGCTGGAATTTAATGGACAACTTTGAGTTGAAGGCTTCAAGATTTATGGAAAAGTTCAATGCACTTGGAAAACTAACCTAACTGTTAATGTACAGGAAATATCAATCGACATAAGAAAACGTCGAATGGAAATCAAGAAATATCAAAATAAATTTACAAGATTGGTAAAAAAAAAGATAATAATAAATATGCGTAATACACTAGAGATAGCGTATAGAGATCAGCTTAAATATAAAATCCTCAAGAGCACAAAAAGTTAAAAATAAATAATTAAGTACATTTGTCAAAAATTTTCAAAAATTTAAATTTCTTTAAAAAATACAAAATTTGGCTGAAAATTCTATGGGGAATTGCATAAGCAATGTAATAAGCCAAGTTAAGGAATGAAATAGCTTTAAGTACAACTGAAATAAAAGCGCCAATTGGAAATAATATGGGCAACATTACGAGACAAACTCTTTACTTTTACGTTACTTCTTACGTTACGACGCAATCAATTGTGTATGTTTGTGTCTCACTCATTCCAGCTAATTCTGCCTAGTTTTTGGACCACCTGTGCCTTTTGCTCTGCCTTTCTTCTTTCATCGTCTTTCTAGTCTCGTCTCGCTTCTCGCTCACACACACATTAGGCGCTGCACGCGGCTCGCTTTAATTGTGCCGAGTCTTTAGCAAGTGTTGCCAACTCTCCTTGCGGACGCAAAACTTTTTTTTCTTCTCTTCTTTTTCTTGGTTTTACTGTTGGCCACATTGTGCAGCATTTTACTTTACTTGCGAGCAGTGGCAAGCACGCCTTGGGGCGCAATAAAATGTTTAATAAATTGCAAAGTGCGCTCGAAAGTGGCAAACAACAACAACAGCAACGAATGAAAAGCAAGAAGAAACACTATGAAAAGAGGGGACAGAGAGGGAGTTGACGACACATACACAAACACACACACACACACACACACATGGACATATTCTAATGAAGTCTAAGTGGCAAGTGGACCCCGAGGGGTGGGGGGACCTGCTGTTTTTTGGCATGCGACGCACGTAAAATGTATTGAATAATTACATTGGGCAGCGCCTAACGGCATACAAAATACGCCGCAAAACGCACAACCGGACATGCCACTCCCCCATCCTTCCACCCACCACATTAACCACGCCCACGCGCATAATGAGCGCCTCAGGCGTTGAAAATTTGTACGCCGCAGGAAGCTTTTTGTATGCCTGCCCTCATCACTCCACTCCTCCCGGCTAAGATTGATGTATTGCCAAAAGTCGAAATGCATTTCGCTTGAAAATTGAAATTCGCTGGAACAACAACAGCAACAACAAAAACAACATCATTATTATTATTTTTATAATCATCATTAACAATAAATCGAATTTTAATGCTTGTCTCCAGTTTTTCTTCTTTTTTTTTTGTTTTGTTTTGGGGGTGCATCTTTCTCTCTCTCTCGCTCTCTCTCGCTCGCCTTAAGTAGTGCTAAAGTATCAATCAAAATGCGTGCGGCCATAATCATAAAATTACACTGAAATTTACGAATGCAACGAAAAGGTGAAAAACAGAAGAAAAAAAACATACAGTAACAGAAACAGAAACAGACAGTTAACAGTAGACAGACAGCAACGGCAGCTGGCGGCCTGCTCTGAAGAGGCGTTCAAGATGGGGGAAAAAAAATTAATAAATAAAAAAAAAACTCAATGAAATAAAACAGAAAAGATGATTTATCATTGCTAGGGCGGAGGAAGAGATTGAAGTTAAATCTGTGACTGGAGGGCCTTACAAATTGCATACCTTGAAGCGCTTACAAACACTCAACTGATTCTTAGCAATGGAGGGGGGGGGAGGTGTGCAGGGGGTGAACAACAATGTTAATGGAGCGATCTGAAGTGTGAGCAAGAATATAAAGAAAATAAATGTTTACAACTTGCAAGCAGGCCAAGTAAAACTGTTAATGATAGCCAAAAGATTAACTTAAGTTTTGCATAGTTTTACAATTAAAAATTTATTATGCATTTAAATTAAATTAATCTTCTATTCTCGATTTTGAGCAGCAACTTTTGAAATTTCAATTCAAATCTGAATATGTAAATCAATTTTTAAGTGGCTGCAAAGCTTCGGAGGAAAATCCATTTGTGAGGCAAGCATTTAATTGCCACTCGAGCGAATTTGTCAAATTTACTGAAATTCGTTTGCCAACTTTGACAAATATTCTCAGGAGAGAGAGAGAGAGAGAGAGTGAGGGGGGGGGGATATTTAGCGCCTGTCTCAAACATAGTCAATATTTAACTTTTAATTTATTTAAAATCAATTTGAAGCTCAGAATCGAAAATCCTATGAAGATTTTGGGGTCAAAAACAAGTAGCAAATACAGCAAATCCAAAATCTTTTGGCATCTGCGAAAATCGTGCATAATTTAATTGTCTTGTTGTCGGTGTTAGTTAGTCTGTCTCTTTGAATGTCTCCCCGTCTCCCCGTCTGTCAGTCTGTCTGTCTTTCTGTCTGTCTGTCTGTCCGTTCGTCTGCCTGTCAGTTTGTGTCTTATTGTGCTGTCTTGTGTCTTGTTTGTTGCAACTTGCTGCTGTTGTTGCTATTGTTGTTGTCAAGCTCACTTCGAGATACTTTTCATTTGTTCATAGCAACTGTAAGTGCAACTCTTATTCTATGTGTGTCTGCGCCTGTGTTGCTTTCTAGTCCTGCCCCCAAGGCGTTTGTTGCAACTTGTCTTTAATACACATGCGAGCAGCAGCAGCAGCAGCAGCAGCAGCAGCAGCAGCAGCATCAGACAGGTGCCTGGCCAAAAGATTAGGAGGATGAGCAATCGGGTATTGGGGGGCATGGATTACTTTATACAATACGGACTATCGCCCGGAGTCGGGTTTTCATAGTTTTTGCGGTTCATGTTCAACCACAATAACAGTGTTTACTCCAAGTTTTATTGCTACTGGTTGCTGGCCTTATTGATGTTTGTCTTTGGGGTGTTGAAGCAACTTCAGCTAGAGAGTAACCTGAGAATTATTCCATCATGTTTTGACAACTTTATTGCTGCTGCTGCTGCTGCTTGGTTTTAAAGTGCTTTTTTGGGGGATTATAGTAAATGTCAAACGGAATTGAGGAGCCTATAAATAAGAGATAAACTTCGATATGGGGAGATCAATTAGAGAGGAACAGTAAAGAGTTTGAAATTAGAGAGCAGAAAAAATATAGATTCCTTAAGCAAAAAGCTACTTAAAAAAAGGAGCACAAATAAAATAAAGTAATAAAAAATATAATATTGTAAACATTTTTACACTAAAGATCAAATAAGTAACATAACAATCAGAAGAAATATTAAGAATTTAAGTGGAAATCAATTAAATCAAAATTTAAATGTAAAAATAGATACATCAAATATATAAAAAAATATAAAAAATACTGATCAAATGAATTAAGAGTTGTTTAAGCAAATAAAAGAAATAAAACACCAAATCTCAGTTTATTTGGGAACTATTCAAGCAAAGTGAACAAAAAAAAAATAATATTAAGAAGAGAAGAATAAATCTCAAACAGAAACCAAACATTGAGTTTCAACGAGTTTATCTATTTTTTTTTTTTGTAGAATTTATTGTCAATTTATGTGCTATTTAAGACATTCACAATTGAAGCCAACAGATTGAAAGATTTGAGAAACTACGTCGACGACGACGACGGCGATGACGACCGTCTGGAGACATGATTGAGGGCGTAAAAAGACCCCCCGCTGAAATCCGTCCTTTTGTGCATAAGAAAACGAACAGAAAACATATAACACACAAATCCATTAACATTAGAGCGAATGAGGCACATTAAATGGTAATAAAGACCAACTCCAGAGGAAGATGAAGAAGTAGAAGAAGAAGTAGAAGAAGAAATAGAAGAATAAGCAGAATAAGAAGAATGCAGCAAGAAACCGAATTTACAATGACCCAAAATGTGTGAGTTCTACGAAAATGAGTCAAGTTGAAAATGGAGAAACCTCAGATGGAAACAGCTGATAAATTCATTAAATGAAACCAACCAAAAAAAATAAAAATAAAATTAGAGAATTGTTGTTAAAGAGACAAACAAATTCGGGGGATACTTGCAATGCTCGATTTTAATTTTTTTTTTTTTTTTTTGGAAATTCTATAGCAAAGAGACATGCACTGAAATTCAATACATTTGCTTCGTTTTTTTTTTTTTTTTTTTTGAGGGATGTTATTGCTGTTGTTGTTGTATTTGCTATTATTGGTGTTGCCTAGTGTCAACTATTGTTGTTGTTGTTGTTGTTGTTATTGTTATTGTCATTGTCATTGTTGAAACCCCACATTTCAGTGCAGCTATCGCATTGTCGAACAAATGATTTTGATTTCATTTTCATACCCATTGAATAAGCGCAGCAAAAAAAGGGAATAATGATTTATCATGATTTATATTTGCAATTTTGATAAAAAAAAATCATCAGCTTATTGAATACAATTTCCTTAAAAATAGGCAAATCGATGTAATGAAATTGGCAGCAACTACGACACCATAAAGTAAATCTATTCTTGATAAGTATTACGGGCCAAGAACAAGTTTATTTCATTTTATCAATAAACATTACAAGCATTTCGCCAATATCGATTAAATCGATTTCCGATAACTATAAAAGACACAATTGTAAAGATATATCCTCAAAATACATGTATATCAAATATTCTGATTAAACTTGAATTACCTGTAAAATAAAATTCATAAAGATTGCATGAGAAATGCAGATTTAGTTACAAAAAAAAAAAAATTTAAATACTAAAACAACTATTACAAATATATTTAATAGGGTATTTGCCAGTCGAGTTCTCTTGCCTAACTTTATTATTTTTATTGTGATCAATCCCAACCCCCTCATCAAGAACTATAATAATTTTGCTCGTTTTACTGTGATACAATCAACAGAAGAAGAAGACTGGCAGTCGGCTCAGGGAGGGGAAACCAGGGCAGGCCAGGGGGCAGGCAGGGCAAGGCATGTGTGGAGAGTTTATTGTTACAATGTTCCGTTAATGCACAGCAACGGGAACACAGCCGGAACTATGGCGAACAGGATGGGGATGAGTGAATGGATAGATGGATGTGTGGATGGGTGTATGGGGTGTAGATAATAGGCGATACCAGGAAAAGGACCAGTAAAAAGGGGGCCTGCGCTCAAAGTACTTGCCAAAGATGTGGCCAATTGTTTGTTTGGACAATGTTTGGCTTCTTTGACCAGAAAAATAAAAAAAAATAAGAAAATAAGAAAGAAAAAAAAGAAAATCAAAATGAAGGAAATTTCAACTGCGTTTAGCGCCCGTGGCTAACAAATGTTGGCTGGTGGGGTGAGGGGGGTTTTTTGAATGGCAAGTTAATAAATTCAAAACACTTGAAATTTCATTTTCGAATATTAAATTTCAAAAGGCGAACCTTTTGCCCTGCCGCACAAATAGAACCAATACGAGTGAGGGGGAAATGGGAGGGTGCCCAAAGCAGACAGTGCTGCTGTGAGGCTAGAGGGGTGTATGGTGTGTGTGTGTGTGTGTGTATGTGTGTGTGTGTAAAGAAGTCTGTTAGTGCAGAGCATTTACATATGAATAGAAGCTGGAAATCAAATGAAAAGCGATGAGGCTGAAGCCGGAGACCGAAGCCACAGGCACCCAGCACCCAACACACACGCACACACACACACACTGACACACATGACGTGCGGCACCCATGAAAATCATAGGAGCTCTCACACACACACACTCACACTCAATGCTGTCGTTGGCGGCGCATTTGCAATTGCCAGTGAAGTATTAATGGCAGCATTTGAATAACAATGCAGCCCAGCCGCCAATCTCGACGACGACGACGACGACAAAGTTTTCAGCATCCAAGGCACTGGCTGGGTGTTAAGGCATGGGAGCGGGGGAGGGGGGTGGGGGGCAGGCGTGGCAGCATAGTGCGAGTGTCGACAAGTGAGCCCGAAATGTGTAAGGCAAGGCTCCCAAGTGAAAGGCTAATTTGCGTGTGCGCCATTTGGTCAGGTGTCAGACAGGTGAGCTGCTCAGTGGACACCTTTAGCTACACCCACGGATAATTAGCTAGATGCTCGTGTGTATATATATATATATATATATAAAGTAGTAAATTTAATGCACTACTTGTTTATAAATTTAAATAGAAAATATACAAATACTTTCGCATTGTCTAAACAGAAGCAAATCGCAAAGCAAATTAAAAGTATGATTTTTAGATTCTTGCTACATTTATATTGAAAATGTAATTTATTTGGCCAGAAGCTAGTTTCATGATTAAATATACATTATCTACTTAGCCATAAATATAAAACTTAGTGTGTAAAAAAATGGTCTACTTTATATCTATTAGTATTTATATTAATTTAGTATATAAAACCAATTCATCATCTACTAATTTAGGTAGGTCTACTCATTTTTTATATGGGTATGTTTAAAAACCATATCTTAATAATCAATTTACTTATTTAGTTTTACTAGTAATCATTTATATGATTAGGTTTAAAAACTTCATCTAAATAATCAATTTACCCAATTTCTCTACTAGTTTTCGTCTGCATACAATTTTCTTATGCTTTTTAAATTAGTTTCTTTGCTTAGTAGTTTATCTAAAATAAATAAATTATTCTTTTGTCTGTTTACTAGTTTTCAATTGAGTATTTAAATAAGATTAGTTTTTATCTTTAGACACTCAACCATTAAAAAGCAATTAAAAATCCTTCTCGACATCATTTATCTAATAGATAAGATTTTAATTGATTATTTCTAAGTGTTCAAATTGGTATGAATAAAACTTTCAGTACATCATCTAATATGCTAATCTTCTCTACATCATCTTTTAGTATTTTTATGAATGTATTATTCATTTACCCGGCAAGTTTCTAGAAAGCTTCTTCAATTCCCAACTTTGTCTGGCAATTTAGTCTTGCTACATTTGTATATCGATTAGTATTTAATTTAGTTTGAACAAAACCATTTGCATAGTTTCACTTAGTATTGATAGGATAATTAAGCTAGTTTCTTCTAAATAATAAGAAACAATCAGTTGGCTTAATCCTTAAGGCGAATCGAAACCAGCCTTAAGCTCTTGACCACAAATTGGATGCTGAAATTTGTGGGAATGCATTTAATTCGCCCTGTTATTAGTGTCTCTTGCCACAATGCCACAGACACGATCCCAAAAAACACTCAACACTCAACTCAGCTGCACAGCGTCTGTTGGTCAGTTCTGCTCAGTTGGTCAGTTTATTTCTGGGCACATTCTGGGAACTTTCAGTTCGTTCCACTATGCATAATGAGCATTAACAGAAATTCAACAGAATTTCGCCAGGCCCAGAATTCATTTAAGGCACAAACCAACAAGGCAGACAAAAAAAATAAAAACAAAAAAAATAAAAATGGGAAAAACAATTTTAAAGTCGCTGTGAAATATGCAAACGTCATTTGGCTGCCGTTAATTATGATTGTATCTGAATCTTTCAGAGAGGAAGAAAATAAGGACAAGCATATTATTAATAATATGATATTGGTATAAAAAAATTAAAAATGTTGTTATTTTCAGCATAATTATATGAAACCAAGCATCCAATTTTAATTTGGTCAATCACTTAGAAATATATATATATATATATATATATATATATATAGATATATAATCCTGATTCGTGCGGGCATGAAGAATTCGTAGCGTAAATCGCTCACACAAATATTTTACATTTCAAAATCTGTCAATTTTTATGTCAGATTCTTTTTGTGTTATAAAATTTATTGTACAAAATGAGATATTTTACTCGTATAATTTTAATAGCATTCGTTTTGTTTATACCAGGTAGGTTTTACCATATAACAAGAGCTGGCTGACTTTTAATATTAGGTTATCATAGCCAGTGCTTGGATTGTGCCCAGGTCTGGCAGATTACTTGCAGCCCAAGAGAAACGGGATATTATTGTGTGAGTGGCGCCGAATTAAGCATGCAGGAATTAAATTATTCGGAAATTGAGACGAGCACACGAGATCCCGATAATTTCTATGAAAACTGTGTGCCGTCTCCCTACCATCTGGGTAAATAATCATAAATATCAATATAAACATATATATATATATAGATCAATTTTGTAGATTATGTGCCAACCTGGTGTTGCTTCTGGTCGAATACGCTTGGTTGCCAAACAGCTGTGCATCCGCGTTTCATCAGAGAGATGTCGCCACGAAGCCACTGCGCCCAATGCAGAACCAAATGCAAATGTGGCGATAACAAGGCGACAGTAGCAGTGCAGCCCTCGTCTTGGCATTATCTGGTCAGCCTAACGGCATTGCTAACTGTTTTTAACTACATTTAGTTGTGCTATTAGTGTATTTTTTACATATCAGTCAAGTATAATGTTCTTTAAGTCACCCAAAAAATATGAATAAATACAAGAAAACTATTTGAGTGGCTTAAGCACAGTCTGAGCCACGTATTTAAAATCTTTTTTTTATTTATATTGGCTTTTCGACTTTGAGTTCAGGGCCATTTGGGGTTATTGACGGAAAAAAATTGGCCATTTTTTTGTATAAGCGTGAAACGCTGTGGGAACTGGAACGAATTAAAGCAACTGCTTAAAGAGTTTTGCCAATGAAACCGAAATGAAACAATAAACGGAAATAGCTAAACGACTTGCCGTTCTGTGTGTGTGCGTGTGTGCGTTTAAAGTGGAACGCAAGAGGCAAATAAAATGCAAAAGCAAAACCAAAAGCAGAAAAAAAAAAACGAAAAGTGTCATAGGCGTAGCTGTATATGTGTGTGTGTGTGTGTGTGAACTACATTTCATTTCGCTCGTTGCTTTAATATGATTTGTGTGTGTGTGTGTGTTTTTCAGTTATTTGATTATGCTCTGTTATTGTTGTCCGTGGTCAGTTCTCAGTTTTTGAGTTCTATTGTCGTTTGAAATGTCGCGACGCTTTGCATTGTTTACGACGAATACGAAGCGGTAAGACGAAGAGGATGAAGACGACGTCGACGACGCTGACGACGACAATGTCGGCAGAACACATGTTTGTTTATCGGGATCGTGCTGTTAAACGCCGTTTGTGCAAAAGAGAAATGGCTCAAGTCGAAACGGAACAGAACGAAAGGGGCACACAGGTGCTATTTTTAGTTCACATTGCCTATCGTTCCAGATTGCATTGCAGTTTCTACTTTGTATTCCATCCCGATAAAAACAAAATTCGTACGTGATTAATGATATGAAATGGTACGTGAAAATATAATTAAATAAAAGCAATTATTAGATTAATTAGTGTGTGAAAGTTGTTTTGACTTTTTCTTATTTGACAATTAGCAAAAGTAACAAGCAAATTAAGTCAGCTGTTAAAATTAAGTTTCTTCTTTAAGTTTCTTGTTTGGTAATTGATAATTCACATACTAACTTGTTTTATGGGTTTGTTCCGAGTTTTTCCCTATGTTTGACAATTTTGCCTTTAAAAAAAACCCAGATACCTAATTAAAATTTATATATATTTTATTTAAATTTAATTTTTAATTTTAGTTTTATTTAACATTTGTACTTTTTGTATTGTCTAAACATGGTTGACATTTATTAACTAAAATTTCAGCAACTAACAACAAATGTTAATTAAATAATAATTCCCTATCTTTTTTATAACTAACCTGTTGTAAGCTAATGTGTAAAAACGCTGCTCAGTCTTTAAATTAATAGACTTGCTGCATAATTGCTGGGCGATTGAGGTTAAATATTTAATGTGTAATACTCGACCGAATGTGTTGCATAATTATAGATATTTATTCGAAACAAGAAATAGCAATTACTTTTGTTAAATTGACCGTTGGTATATTTACAGCACATTTACAATATTTATGCCATAAAACCTGGCAATTAACTTCAACTATTAGTTTAGTCCTTATGCCGCCCCTTTTGGCCTGATTTGAAGCGATAAAGTTTTTGCCATTTTAACTCGAGTTGAACTTTAAGCTTGTTTTTGTAATCTATCAGAGGAGTTTAATGTTTTAACAGCTCTTCTTAGTGATTGTCCAGTTTGCAGGTAAACAACTCTGGCGACGACGATGAAGCCATGCAACTTGCCTCAACTCTTCACCCCTGCGGGGGCAACCCTCGATTCAATGTGGAACACAGGACTAAATGGCACTCACTAAGCATTGGTTGTCCTCATTGTTGTTGATGTTGTTGTCATGGGGTGCATCATCTAATGAAATTAAATGTATCAAAGACAGACAACCAGCGACATCTGAGCAAGCAGCAGGAGCTGGAATTGCTGGAGTTGAAGTTGAAATTGGAGTTGGAGCTGGGAATTAGGAGTTTGAAATCGTTGCTGGCCAATACACTTGAGTGATTGAACATCAGCAGCAGTAAACACTGGCGAGTAATCAAGCGCCAAGCAGCAACTAGTCCTGTCAAATTAAGGGACTCTCTGCAAGGGATGGCGAGCAGCAGCGGATGGGGGGAGGTGGTGGCAGTGGTTGTAGTTGGGGTACTAAGTGAGAGAATGTCCCAAGACTTCTTTGGTACGTGACTAGGAACATTATTGTTTGCTTATCTACACTTAATTGCTTCTGGCTACACTTAATAATATGGTATTGCACACACACAACACACACAGATGCACACACACACACACACACACACATACACACTCTCACAGTCACACACACACACACTCATATACAGGCAATAGTCACAATTTCAACGTCATCGTCTTAGGTCTCTTTGGGCTCTCGTCATTGTGGTGGCCCTGGCTTAAGTTCTCAGTTACCTCAGTCAGATACCCCCCCATGCCCCTCCCACTCTTATTACTCGCACGCCTCCTCCTTCTAAACTTGTCGTCGTCGTTAGGGAGTGTAGAGTGTGAGGAAGTGTAAGAGAGCGCGCGGGGGAGCGTGTGATACACATTTCGTGTTCGGCTTCGACTTCGGCTTCAGCTTCGTTGCCGCCTT
This sequence comes from Drosophila demipolita, assembly GCA_035042405.1. Taxonomy (NCBI): domain Eukaryota; kingdom Metazoa; phylum Arthropoda; class Insecta; order Diptera; family Drosophilidae; genus Drosophila; species Drosophila demipolita. Next base: position 6,921,085 of record JAWNLI010000033.1, read on the forward strand.
GGCCGCATTGTTTGTTCAGTTTTTCACTCTTTGCGTTGGTCGGCGTTTCCTCCTCTTCTTCATCATTTCTTTTTCTGCTTTTTTCATCTTCGTTTTTATGATACCATTGAAAAGGGGCATATTGGTTTTGTGCACATGTATGCAACAGCCAAATGGAAGCATCTTCATTCCACATAAAGTAAATGTATATTCTTAACCAGGATCAACAGACTGAGTTTACTAATATATTAATATTATTTTTGTTATTATTATTATTCAGATTGCAGGCCGTATATACTTTATAATAAGAACAATATATTTACTAGCTGTGTACAGGGTACATCGTAGTCAAGTACATTCAGCTACCGCATTCATACTTTTTTTGTGTTCTGTTGAGATTTGTTGCACCATAAAAACAGGGAGGGGGAATGGGGAGGGAGTAGGAACGGTGTTTCTCGGAGATTTCTTGCTGTGGTCTGCAGACTTCAGACTTCACAACACACAGCACAGTTCACAGTCAGGCGAGCAGAGCTATTTGTTTGGCTGCTTTTGCTTTGCTTTGCCTGGCTTGTCTTGTTTTTCAATTTCATCGGAATTGGTTTTTATTTGTGGGCCTCGGCATTTTGATGAATTTTCGGTAGGTACAAATTGTGTGCTGCTAATGGAGCATAGGGCACTTGTCTGTCGATGTGTGTGTGTGTGTGTGTGTGGGTTACTTTATGGCATCAAATTTTTAGTGGGATTTGCCGACAAGGATCATTAAGTCACCGAGCGCAGCTGATAGATCTAAGCACCTGACTGATGTGTCAGTTAGAAGACCCGTTGACCCAAGGGGGTTCAAAAGGTAACTGCTAACAAGTCCACACACACACACATTTTATTAGTTTTTTCCTATTTCCCAGCACTTGGCAAGTCAGTTTTACAACACACTCATCAAATTCTGTAGTAGATAAGAAAATCAGATAAGATTTAAGCCTCAATTTATGTATGGTTCTATTGTTTCAGAATTATATAACTTTTATACAGCTACAATCACCAAACTAACATTGGTCATGGCTTAGAGATGCTATTCATTTGGTACCTGTAAACATTCTTATAACTATGCTCAACTTCAAATATGATTTTTAACTAGACACAATTTATTTTAGAAAGCGAGTTATTTATACAATATATATTTGTAATCTAGTAATTGATTTAAAATTCATTTGTATCATTTTCAAGTACAGAAATAGAAGAATAACTAAATTATTTTGAGTTAATATATTCAGCATAAAAACATAAAAGTTTTAGATGCTATTCTATCTAAGAAAACACTATTATCGCTACCTAAATCCAGTGATTGAAAATGCATACAATATTTTGTAGTATTTAACTATTGCTTCTACTTCGAGTTTGAACAGAGCAAATAGCACAAAACTGAATCCAAATTTTATTGGTCAGCTTTGTGAATTTGTTTCATTTTTAACTTATCCAAATTGGACACAATCGATTGAGTTTTGCTGTTGCTGTGCTTTACACACATTTCCAATCACTTAAATCCATATCTATATACGTACATATGTATATATATATATATATATCATATCACATATGTATATATAGATTTATCTAAAAAATTGCAATTCATCATGGCTCAATCTAATGCAGTTGCCACGCCTCCTGCTGTGGCTGACATTCGACATTCATACATATATATATATATATATATATATACATAAGTATTTACACACACACACACATACAGATTTGGCTATACAAAATCAGACCACACATATCAAGTTTTATCCTCTGACAGCCTTTGCTCTCTTCTTCCCTCTTCCCTCTTTCCCACTTTTCAACTTTCGCACATTTTGCACCCTCCTCTTCTCTCCCTTTGCGGAGTGTTCTGCTCTCCCTTTCTCAGCCATCAATCTTGAGTGCTAATTGTTACGAGTTTTCTCGGCACCCCTCTGCATCCCGCTTTGCCGTATGGCTGCTCTTTCCCCTCACCCTACCTTTTTGGGCATATCCTGGGTTTTCTGGTCAGGCAGGCCACAGTCGAGTTTTGCTGTCAGCTGTTCAATGGAAAATGGAAAATGGAAAATTCCTCACGCTGTGCCAATGGAGTGCCAAGTGTACCCCGAACAATGACAATTGCTAATTTGGCGCTGCGATGACTTTCACAGAGTTTTCTCTACCCCCTCCACTACTCTTTCTCTCTCCCCACACTCTCTCTACACCCTTGTTTCGGTAGCTGCTGCAATTAGGGGGCGTGTCGCCGCCCGGAAGTGCGTGACTTGCAATCGTTGACGCCCATCGACTGAAGTCGAGGAGTATTTAGTGTGTGCAAGTGTGTGTAAATGAGTGTGTGTGTTTGTAACTTTGTGAAAATATGGCAGTAAATCAGCTGGCTTAGCAGCAGCCGCAGTAATCGGCGCCAATAAGTATTTCATTGACAAAAAAAAAAAAACAAGAAGAAATATAACGAAAATGAAAACTTCAAATAAAAGTCAAGAAATCGAAAAATCTGCTCCTACCCCCAAAAATCGTTGCCTTTTGCTACTCGTCGCTCATCGCCCGATGCCTGTCATAATATACATATATAAACGGAAAATATTTGGAAAAGGGGGCGGCATTTCCCGCATTAAACCGGATATTATTGTTGCTGCTGCTTGCCTCTTATATTTCAGTTCGATTTGGGTTATTCGTCTTTGTATTGTTTGATATTTGCTGCAGGCTAAATAAAAAACACTTTCTTAACGCTGATTGTATTTTGAGTATTTTGTATTTTGGCCTTCGACTTTCAACGAGTGACAACTTGATCTCTTTTGTTACCCCAAAACTTGTACTTACTTCTTAAATTAAATGTTTAATATTGGCTTCTTAGGCAGTCAAGTTTTATTTTATAAATAGTTTAACCGTACCTGCAATGGAAAGAAAAAAAAAACTTTAGTTTTTGCTTTTAAGTTTTATACATAAAATTAATGAGCTTAAGCGAAATAATTTGTAATATTAATAGATTTTTTAAGATATACTCAAAATGAATTAGCTTATAAATTAAAGTAATATTTTATAATACATAAAATACCAAATTTTAGTTATTTGAATTAATAAAAAGTAAACTTTTGTATTACACAAAACATGGTAAATTTATTTGATATCAAGAAACTGCCCAAAAATATTCTGTTATTACAATAAAATATAATATTTAGAATATGCCACAAGGAATTTGAGAATTTTACAAATGCAAATTGTGTTATTGTTGTGCTAAATGTTTTGCTGCTGGCCATTTTACATTGGGCCCGTAATTTTCTAGCCAGACATCTGTGCGTTGCAATCAGGAACAGGAACAATAAGCCAGACTCTGACTCTGACTCCGAGTCCGAGTCGGAATCGGAGTTGTGGTTGTTAACCCAACCCCCGAAACTAATCCCACGCAAGACCAGGCGATTAACCGAACCGCACTGAAAATTGCAGCCAAAAAAAAAGAGCAACAAAAAACAACAAACAAGAAACACTGATAACAACAACAGATATGAGACAAACGCAGAAAGCAGCAGAAGCAGCAGAAACAACATTAACAAAAGAGACAAAATGTGGGCACAAAATGCGAGTAAAACAATTCCAATTAAAGCGATAGGCTCACAGAGGTAACCAAAAAAAAGAGAGAGAGAGAGAGAGAGAGGGAGGGAGGGGTGCAGGGGTTTGTGTTGGTAGATGCAGATAGATATAAAATATATATATATATATATATGTTTATAAAGGAAATGCACGCATATCCAAAAGGCAAATGCTAAATGGCAAAAGGGCAGGCCAACAAGTCAACAACAGCCGCGTTGCCAGCCCTCAGGGCTGCAAGCGTAAAACACAATTGCAATTGGCCAACAGACACGAGTGAGAGTGAGTGAGAGAGAGAGAGAGAGAGACAGTCGGGCAGGTCAGACGGACAACTATATAAATATATTGAATGAGATTAAGGTACACAAAAACCTTGTACAAAAACACACCACAAAAAGTCAAAGGGTTGTGCGGCCCACAAAAAAGTGTCAACACTCAACAAATACCCTATAAAAATGTCAAAATATAAATATGAATTTAAAGCAAGCTAATTAACTAAATACAGAAATTATAGAAAATTCTTCAGTCGTTAAAAATAGATATGAAATCTCTGCAAAGAAAATGTTTGAAATACAAAGATTTTGATAGTAAATAAAGGAATAGGATAATATTTAAGAGTATACTTTATTTTCTTATATATATACCCTTTAATAATATGAAAGAATTTAAATGAATTGTAATCAATTTCAAAAAAAATCATCAGAGATAAAATCACAAATAAATTCTGTGTTGGTAAAAATAATGTAAGAAATCATTGGATTATTATACTAAAAAAAAAAGTAATGGAATATTATTTGCTTTTAAATTTAAGAAGTAAACAATATTTTCTTATAAGTTTAAATAAATTAAAATTAAATGAAATTATATGAAGAACTTATGAAATTTATAGTAAAGACTAGAAGAGTTTTAGTTGGTATAATAATTAAATCAGTTCTTGGTCTAGTTTGTAGAGTGTTCGCTCTAAGGCAATATTTTTTTTATTAATAAATATAATTATTAATAATTAATATTCTTTTGCTACTATTCCGATCTCTTTTTTTTAGTTATCCACTCTCTTTTTTTATGTTTTCTGTAGTTTTAAAGTAGACTGGAAAATCGTTTCATTAATCCAATATTCTTTTTACCATTATTCTGATTTGTTGTGCTTTTTTTATGAACTGCAACTCTTTCTTTCATTCAGATCCTTCATTACTAATTTTGTAATTTTTTAAGACTAATTAAAATCTTTTTCTCACATCCAATATATCCCATATATCTGTCCAGCTAAGGGGTATCCACAAGCGCATATCGCATTAAACGGAAGTGCAAATGCAGTGCGCTGAGCAGCGGTGGCAGGGGGGTGGGTTTAATGTGGCAGGGGCAACAACTGTGTAAACTCCCACGATGTCAAAGTACACTGAGCGAAAAATAAAGCAACCACCAATCACGAAAACTCAAACTGCCGTCGAGTTGGGTGTGGAACCCTCCGTCCGTGCACAGACTCAATGATGCTTAAGCCGTAGCTAAAGCTATTGAACACCCTGTGACTGAGAACGGTGTACGGAGGGAGGGGGGGGGGTCGGGGAGGTGAAGGGTGGGATTGGATAGGGCGTGGCAAACGCCTACTTTTTTGCCAGCTACAACGCGGCGGTCAATCAGTTTACAACAATTACAACTTTTGAAGGGTTAACACGTGGTCCACGTGTATAGCCGGAATAGCCAGGATAACCAGCCCCGGACACGTCAACTTTTTCATGAGCGTGTGTGTGTGTGTGTGAGTGTGTGTGTGTGTATGTAGAGTGAGCATCTCGTCAGCTTTTTGGTTAGGCATTTTGTATATTCAATTAGCCCCCGGTTCGCTGCGCGTACATTTCCGTTAGAGTTGGGTGCTGTGGCTGTTGTGTGTGGCACAGATGGGGGGGGGCAAGCACACTTTGGTTGCTGCCACACACATAGGCGCTGCCGCTGCTGTTGCTGCCCACTTGTTTGCATTACTAATGCAATTTGCGGCTGCAATGCTTTTGTTATTGCGACACACACACACAACACACAACACCCAACCCCCTCACCCCACCCCTTCTACTAGGTTGCATGTGAGCTCTCTCTGGGTGTCCCAGCTGCGTCCGAAATTGTGTGGCGTGTCGTGTCCATTAACACCTTTGATGGCCATAATACATATTCATTAATTCGCAATACTGAGGCCAATTTGCAGGTCATACACACAGTGCATACTGTACAGTAAAATACACACACACACACACAGCACACTCACACACACACACACTCACACACACTCAGGCTTAGGCTTAGCGTCCTTTTGAGCCTGTTCTGCTTCTGATTGCATATCAAATTATTTGATTAACTGTCAAAAGTTGAAGGCTAATCAAAACGAGTTAACTCAATTTTCGACTTTAAGGCAATAGCTAAAATTTATACTTTGGTTTATATAGTTATATTTAAAATATGATTATATTATATATATAAAAATAAATCAGTCATATTTAAATTTATTGCTAATCAAAGCAGTAAAACTGATTTGTAAGCAGAATTATTATTTATGTTTGTAACGAATTTATTTGTATTTATATATAACATATTCCAAAAGTATTAATATGCCAAAATATTTATTAAATATTTATGTTAATTTGTTAACTAAAATTGAAGCAAATTAAGTGTTGAATTATAATGTTTGTTAAGAAATCTTGCACAGTCAGTTCGGAATTTTTTATTATTTAATAAAGTCTTCAAAATTTATCACAAAATTTTATCATTTTAAAGCACTGTTTTATTTCCTTCAGAATCATAAAGCTTTACCTTATCCAAACTCAGTTACGATTATAATCAACTACCAATCACAATATTTCCAAAATACTTCAGTTAATTGCCATGGCTAAGCCACAAGTCGATTAACTGCCTCAAATGACTGAAATATTTAAGCCATAAACTGTTTTGCCAACCCCAAAAAAAAAAAGCTTAAGGGTAATTTTATTACAGGTATTGTTTTTGGAATACAACAGTAAATACCCTATAATTAAAACATGTCCCATTACTCAAACATATTTCCAATGGTAGCCCCAAAAAACATTTATGTAAAACAACAGACAAAATTCGACACCAAAACCACACAAAATGTTGCCACTCATTTAGTGGAGAGAGAGGGGAGGAGGGAGAGGGGGGAGACAAACTGTAACCGAAACTGATTGACTGTTGTAATGTCTGCCACAACCGCCCCTCCCTCACCAACTGGAGACTTGGACAGGGACAATGGCCAGAGACAAGTTGCGCTCACCTTTTTGTCTTACACATTAGTTAAGGCTTGCGGCTACAACAATAACAACAACAACAACAACCAAAACAACAACAACAATAACTAGAAACTAACAAAAAGCTGACAACAACAACAACTACAACAACAACAACAATCGGGCAACAACTGGCAATAACACAACAAAACACTTAAGCGAAACACTTTTAATTTCACAGAGTTGCGAGTACCCCTTTTTGGCCGTGGCAGGGGCGGGCTTAAGAGGGGCGAGGGTGCTGTGTGGTGAGGGCGGCGAACTTGAAACTGATGCCCGGCACGTGGGCATGGTCGTCAACAACGACGCTGCCCATGATGAGGATGACGCTGCTGCTGATCCAGAGTTGGGGCAACAACCCATTTTTCGGGCACAACTTTGCAAAAGGGATGGTTGGACTTGGGACAAGCCAAAAGAAAACATATTCCACACTATTTAAATGTGATTTATAGTAGAGTTGAATTTTTTGAGGGTTGAGAAGTGGGGGGGGGGGGGGCGGATTGCTGTGGCGGCTTTGGCAAACGGCACGCGCACAAATTAGTGTGCTGAAGTTATGAAAAGAGAAGCGCGCAACTCGTGCCACAATAAGCAGCAGCAACAACAACAACAACAGCAACAACAACAACAAGCAACAAAGAAACGGCAACAACAACGCGCATTATCAAAATTAACATAACAATGCAACTACAACAACAACAACAACAACAAAAGCAACTCAAAAAGTGTTTGCCAAGGCAGAAATGAAGAGAGAAAAAAATGCCAAAATGAATTTGTGCGCAAGAACTTGAAAATTGTGCACAACCCTACACCTCCCCTCCCCATCCCCTCCCTTGTGCCCATAAACAATGGGCAGCGCCTGAGCCCATAATGAAAGGGTAAGCAATAAGCCAGAGGGCTCTGTAGCCACACACACACACACGCACATACACAGCACACACACACACACACACAGCACACACACACACAACACACACACACACACACACATGAAATTGATGCTCAGGCGAACCCATTAAAACGTGGCAAAGAAGCAGCGAGCAGCGAGCGGTTTTTAGTTTGGGTATTTGTATGCATCCAAAACACAGACAGCATTATGTGTGCATGTGTGTGTGTGTGTGTGTGTGTGTTGTGTGTGTGTGTGTGTAGCGAGCCACGCACTTTGCCTATGCTCCCATCACAAAAACGAATGAATTCCCAGCGGGCACTTAATTTACTGCCGCCTTGCGTTCATTTTTTCTGTTCATTTCTCAAAATGTTCCCCCACAAAGAAATGCATTTGCGCTGTTGCCGCACTTCCATATTCCCAAAAAGTTAAAACTGTATATAAAGTATTAATTTGAATGGTAACAAAAGACTTTCAAAATGATTAGTTGAAAAACTCAAAGTTATTCGCAGTTTGTATTTCAATACAGAATGCAATTTAGTGCGCTGTTGCCGCACTTCTATGTCTGCCCCTGGCTTCTATGTTCCCTATATGCATATATATATATATATATATGAAGCATCATTCTGAATAGTGTTTAAAATGGTAACATGAAACGAACAAGACTTTCAAAATTATTAGTTGAAGTTTGTGTTTAATTCTAGAATGAAATTGTGTGCGCTGTTGCCGCACTTCCATGTGTGCCACGTGCCAGGTATTGCCATAATGTCCATGTGCTCAAAGAAAAGACTGTTTTGAATAACTTTTTGAATGCTGACCTCGTAGCGAAGATAGCTTTTCATTTATTAGCTTTAGAACTTTATATTTTTCTTAGCTTGTTTTCAAAATGTGTTTCATTTCAGCATTTCCCAAATCGAATCTTTCTCTTAAATGAAATGAAGTTGAAAAGTTAATATTTACATTTAAATAAATAACTATTTATATGAAGTATTGATATTATTAAGCTGGAAAGTCTCAACTTAGTTGCATAGAAAAAATAAGTAAAACTCGAGAAAAAGAAGAAGTCAAAAACTTCAATCATAGAATGTATTAAATAAATTCAACAATTCTATTTGCGATGTGTAACAGAAATGTGGACAGACTGAAGACTCTTATGTATTCAAATTTCACTTAATTAAAGTTGGAAATTATAATTGCATTTAAAAAAAAAGAAAAAAAAATTTGAGTAGCTGTCAAATGTTTTTTTTTTTTGCATTAGGTTTGCAACCCTGCCTTGTTCCGATTAATATGTATTTACATATGCATTATTTGTTGCTATTGTTGTTGTTGTTGCTGCTGTTGTTGTTGCTGCTTTCTTTAAGGGCAACGCGTGCCACCAACAGCCACCATAATCAACATAATGAAAGCTGCTCAGGCATTATGATAATAATAGTGTGCCAAATGTTAAGCATAGGGTTGCTCTGCTCCTGCCCCTGCCCCTGCCCCTGCCACACAATAAAGGGTTGCCTATTGCTCATGAAACTGGAGTGTGACTTCCCCTTTGCCCTTCCCCTTGCTACTGCTGATGCTATTTTTGTTTAATTTCGAAAATATTTGCGCTATTTGAAGAATGCATTTCGTTTTCGTGAAATTTTAATCTTTTTTTTTTTTGGTTTTTTTTTTAAAGCTAAGAGGGCGAGGCTGACATGAAATGGCACAGTCTATACACAGTGTGTGTATGCGTGTGTGTGGAATTTCGAGTGGCTGACAAAAGGGACGGGAGCTGAAGTGTGGAAGTGGTAGTGGCATAAGCAGCAAGCCGACAAATAAAGAAAAATAAAAAAATAAAGAAAAAAAGAAAAAAAAAACCCATCTCGAGTGCCTCTTCTAACGAAATTGTTTCCTAGACATTTATTTATACGTCTGTCGTTTTTCTTTTCACCAATAGTTGGGCCAACAAATATTTAAACAGTTCCACAGCCAGATTCTTCAGAGCGTGTTCTGGCTTCGAATTACCTGTGAAATTGCGCCTTTGTTAGTTGAGCATCTAGATTCAAGATTCTAGAACCATTGAAACCCATCTTCAACCCATCTTCAGTTGAGGCATTGTCGTGTCGAGAAGGTAGCAATTATATTGTAAAGACAACAACAAAGAAAAAAAACAACAACAAACATTCACATTATAAATTTAAAAAAAAAAAAAAAAAAAAAAAAAAATTCATTAAGCGTTGCATGTTTACATGAATTTCGCGTTTACAACTTTAATTACAATTATAAATCTAAAGATAACATTATAATTCAAAACTGCTGAGTTATGGCTGTGGAAAACTTTGAACACTCTCAAAAATCACTTTTTGAAGAAAGACTTTTAGCTTGCTTTTCAAAATCCGAATCAAGTTTCTAGATTTAGAAACAATTTTTATTTTAAATATTAAGATAATGACAAATTGATTTTGGAAATCTGTTGATTTTAAATATGTGTGCATTTTCAAAATCTCTTGATTTTTGACAAAGGCACTTTTTGAGCAGAGAGAATGAATTTTTTAGATTTAGAAGCAGTTTTTATTTTGTTGTCAAACTTGTGAATAGTTTTTGATTGATTTTTAAAATCTGTTGAATTTAAAAGTGTGTTAAAAAATATATTGATTTTTGACGAAGTTATGAAAAGGTTGGGTAAGACATGAATTTTAATCTAGAATTTTCTTTTTACCAATAAACATTTTTTTTCAGTTAGTATTATTCTGTAAGCAAACCCATTCACAAAACGATATAAAATCAGTTTTTGAATATTGTTAAGTTTTGTTAAGAAAGAGCTGACTTTTGGTAGCTATTCACATTTTATTATTTAGTAAACATTTTGTTACTTTTGTGTGCAACTCTAAAGTGAAACAAGTGTGAATTGCTGATAAAACATGCCACTCCCTCTCCCGCTCCTCCCTCAAACTCATTTGTCAACCCCTTCAAATAGGCTCTATTTCACAATTTGCACCCCGCCCACCCCCTAAAAACATACTTTCACAATTGCTTCCAGTCCGATAGGCAAATGCAACGAGTAAGATGAGAATCTTTTGGCTTTTGTTTCAGCTCAACTCGATTCAACTCGATTCGAGTCGACTCCAATCGAGGCATTCAACGTGAATCGTTTCGATTTCATTCCATTCAAAGTAAAATCAAAATTCAACTAATTTGCATTTTCGATTTGCATATTTACACAAAATACAGTGAGAGGCCTACAATCCAGAATGGAACGGATCAGGAACGGTTCAGGAACTGCATAGATTCCCCCCCCCCCAAATCCTACAAATTTTGTGTCATTGAAATTAAATTGATTGCAAATACTGAAGATTGACTTCAAGTGGTTAAGCTCAAAAACAAAGGGCGTTGTTGAGTTTTGAGTTCGAGTTTGAGTTTGAGTTTGAGTTCAAGTTGAGTTTGGGCCTCTTTCTCGACTCCTGGTTGAGTTGTGATAGCTGGGCAGAGACTGAATGTGAATGGATGGATGGTTGAGGAGCGAGGGGAGCACAAAGTCAGGGCGCATAATTGCAGTTTGCAGTGCGTCAAAGGGCTCGTTGCGTTCATCATATCAGTTGTGTGGCAGTCGAGGATTAAGGGCTGCAATTGTGTGCCAAATGCCATTAATGAAAATCGCAAACACACAAGCGCAACACGGCGCAGCACAGCCTGCACCACTGCGTGCACCACCACCCACCCACCCAGCACACACATGGCACGAAAATTGCCACCCTAATTTGAAATTAAGCATAGTTGAATTTTGGAATGGGGCAAAAAGGCCAGCTTTAAATGGCAAAAGCTGGTTAAATGCATTTGGTAGGGTTGCCAGGCGGTGCCAAATTAAATGGCAATATATAGTTATATCAACTCGACTACTTTGTGTAGCAGCAAAAATTTGGCCAGAAAAGTTAATTTTTGTATTTGGCTCCGAAAACTTTTGTTGGCTACTTTTGGAAATTGGCAGTGCCAAATCAGTTGCGAAACAAGTTTATTGAACAATTTATCACAGTGCGTGGAGGCGGGTTTGGGAGTGGGTGGGAGCGGGAGTGGGAGTGGAAGTGAAATAGGGGTGTGGCAGGGCGTCAGGGGAAAATGCTACATGTCAAAAGCGAACGAAAAAATGGCAGCACGCGTCTTCAGAGAGTCTGCCACAACTCCAACTTCTGACAGATGATGATGATGATGAGAATTTGTGATGATGCGTAAGGGTGAGATTACACACACACACACAGGCACAGCTGACAGGTCGCTGGCTGTATCTCAAACCCCCCCCCCCCCCCCCCTTAATCCTTAGCATAGGAACCACCCCTCGTAAAACATATTTACTTAGCTGGGATTTTGTTTTGCTTCGACATCGACTTGGACAACTTCGATGGCTGCTTAAATTCAACTAAACAAATTGGAAAATATTATCAAAAATTGGTTTATGATGCTCGTCGTCACACAGGGTGACCAAGGAGCCATGTTGAATGTTGCTCTTCTTCCGCTTCAAAGGCAAACACAACATCAACAATTGGGATTGGGCACAAAAAATGCAGCGAAGCGAGCAACGTCAAAATGGAGTGAGAAGGCGAGATGGAGAGAGAGAGAGAGAGAGAGAGAGTGTGGGAGTAGGGGTAACAGGGCGAGGAAGGGTGTGGGTGGGATGAGTATAGATTTGGGTATTGAGCAATTCAGTCTCGACAAGGTGTCAAAGGGTTTCGCCAGGTTTTGCCTGAGCCAACAACTGAACAAGGGTTGACATATTTGCAGATGAGCAGCAGTGGGGCAGGCATTTCAAAGGGGGGGGGGGGGGGCTGGGAAGGGTGTACATCTGTTGTCGCCCACAACAGGTGCTAGCTAAGCAGTTTTGACTGGCCTGGGAATGATTTTCCTAACTGTCATCAATAAGAATCTGACAGCAGAAACAAAAGCAACAGAAATCCGAGTGGATCAGCAAATGGTGAATCAATGGAAATGGAAAAATGAAAATTTAAATCGCATATGCCAACCAGATTAGAAAGAGAGTTATTCAATCCAGAAATAATTTAACCCATGTTCGTTGAGTAGATCAAAAAAAATCCGACAAATGAGTTGAGCTAATTTGCATTTAAATCGTAGGACTAATTGCAATTACCCTATTTATATTAAAAAATTGTTAAAAGAACGCAATAAAAAAAAGGTTATCAATATTATCAATATTATCAGTTTTATCAGTCCATCTATAAGGACATATTTTCAATTACAAAGTCCATTTAGCTCTTCTGTCCGTTATAAGGAAAATCTTACCAAAGTCTATAAAAGACACTATAAATTTGTATCAATTTGATTTAATTTGATCAATAACTGCACCGTTTTCTGAATATCGATATGTATCGATAAAGTTACAGTTATAGAGTATTGATTCATAATATGCTCTAACATCAACTGTAAAAATTTCATTAGATTCTTAAATTATTCGATTATTTTTATTATTTCAATCCAATTTGGTTTTCTAGTCACTTTTTAAACACTTTAAATTCTGCATTCATATTTGAATTGCTCTGTTAAATTAATTGTGAATAGATAACTGCATTTATCCCCAATTGCTTAAGATTTACGCAAAGCTATTAAATGCTAAATTAGACTTGAAAACTTTATCAATTCTTCAAAAATAGTACTTGAATGGCAGTATTAATAGCTGTAAATTCTCAACTGCTTTGAATATGCCAAAGTATTTGCTCTTAGCTCAATTTTCGCTTTAATTCAAAGTCCAGCTATAAAAAGAAATTAATTTCACTTTTATTTCCAGCAGGCAGCAGGCAGCAGGCATTTGCCGACTTCATTTCGCAATATAAATCCAATTTAAAAACCTTAAAATGCAACAACAACAACAACAACAACAATACGAACAAGAAGTGGAAAATGAAGGTGAAGAAGATGCTGAAGAAGAAGAAGAAGAAGAAGAAGAAGAGCGGATGGGCAAGTGCAAAGTCATTAAATTGATAAATAACCAAAAACTTTGCTCATAATCGCCAAGCACGTAAAATGTCTACCAAAAACGGAAAATGCGTGAAAAGCAACAACAACAACAACAACAACAAGAAACGGTAAACAAGAAGCTGCGGGTGGAAGGGGGTGGGTTGGGGTGTAGGCAAAGCCAAGCATTTATCAAAGGCACGCATAAGCAAAAGCACATGGTAGATATAAAAAATCCTGCAGCTCTCTCTCTCTCTCTCTCTCACGCTCCCTTTGTAGTTGTCTGCTTCTGTTTGCGTTACGGTTGCGTCCAAATGTTTGCTTAAACAATTTGTGGATGCCAGCAGTGGGGACGCAACGGCAACGGCAACGGCTGATCCATTTAAATGCCGCACATAAATTACCATACACAAAGCCTCCTCTCCTAACCTCCTCTGCAAACCTCCTCTCCTAACTCCATCAAACAGGCGAAAAGGTACGTTGAGGTTATGTTCACACCACCCACAAGGCAAGCGCACACGCCCTCTATCGGTTACACATATGTCCAGTGGACACCTATTGACACATTCCGCATTTTTGGAACGCATCATTGAACAACTCACTGGTTGACACATTGATGTATTGGCCGATTGCATTGACTGATTGTCCAGCAGACGGTCGCAGCATCAAGTGAGCCGCACAAATGCTACTAATATCGAAATTCTCACTCTCCCACACTCCCACTCCCCAGCACCAGCAGCACCCAGTGGAGCTCAAACCTCAGCGTTGCTTCATTACTTTAAATGCTTTACACGTACAACATTTAGGCTGGCAGACAGACAGACAGACAGACAGACAGACAGACAGACAGACAGACAGGCAGACTGACAGACAGACGGCGACACTTTGTCTATGCCGCGTGTTGTTGCTGTCAGTTTATATACCCTAACTTTTATTTTTGGCAACTGACAGCTTTTATTCTCTTCCACAGCTTGCGACAAGTTAAGAAAAGTTAAAGTTCAACTATAGAAAATCTAATAATATCAATCGATTTTAAGCTGATATATATTTACCATCCGTTCTTAAGTTTTACTTATGGAATTAAATGGAATTTCAATTGTTTCATTCTGATTTTCTCTCAAATTTTTATTTATTTCTTGTTTTTCTGTTCTTAAATTTAACATATTTAAATGTAAATTTCAATTATTTCATTCTGATTTTCTTTCAAATTTTCATTTATATTATTTTTAAAGTTTTTTTCTTTTGTCTAATTTTTTATTTATATTTATATTATATATATTAAATTTCTTTTCCCAACTATAAAGTTTCTTAAGGTGATCTCTGCTCATCATCAGCAAATGTTATAATGTTTCTACAGTTCTTATCATAAATTCAATTGACTGTGGTAAGATAGATATTTTCAAAAATGTAATCAGATATTTTTTTTTGGTAATAATTCCCATGAATATCATTGAGAAGTGTACAAACGCTTCGTTGAGTTTTGCACACATTAAATACTATATATATATTTATATATATGTATATATATATATACATACTTACCACCGAAAATTCAAGGGCTGTAGCACTTTATTGTTGCATGTTATTTCCCTCTACCCCCTGCCCCCTTTCAACATTCCCTTCCCCTACTTCTTATCTCAGTTTACCCTGCAAGGCAAACGCATTTTGCACGCAATTCAATCTATTTTTTCTTTTCATTTCGAATCTTTTTGTTATGGACCTGGCTACAGATTTTTTCCCTGTGCCGTGTCAACTGTCTGATAAGTGCAAAGGAGAGCGAGAGAGATAGCTATACATACATGTATATTTCGCATTGCATTCGGCTTGTGCTGATTACAACAAAAAGTAGTGCCACATATTGCTTTTATTATATGCCGCTATGATTTTTACATAGTCTCCTTTCTCTCTGTGCAATCAGCATAAAACAGCTAAGCCAAATTGTCTGGCTATAAATGTGGAGATATCGAATCACTTCCTCTATATAGACTCGACTCCATAAAAGACAATTGGCACTGGTCAGCACATACAAAATGTGGCTTTAATTGAACAGGGATTTGTTAGAAATTATTAATTTTATTGTACTTCCTTATCGCATTGCTTAAACATCATTTTCAATTTTAAAAGCATCGCAACAAGGCTTTAATAACTATGCCATGAATAGTGGCATTATTTAAAGACTAACCAGAATTGCTGGCAGCGAGCGAGGCAATAAAAAAAAAGTGTTACATGGACAATTAAGTTTTTATGAAACATTTCCGTTAGGTGGCGCTAGTCTGCAAAAAAAAAAAAAAACAAGTAAACAACACACACACACATACTCTTGCACACACACATATGTATATGTATGCCTGGCGCCAGACTCATTGTATTTGCCTTTGGGAGTGGTGTAGTGAGGAGCGTAAGAGGAGGTGTGGTGGGTTTGGACTAGCAAAAACATACGCTGCACAGTGCATAAAAATTCATGTCCTTGTTTGTGTGTGTGTAAGTGTGGGCTTATGTGTGTGAGTGTGCTTGTGTGTGCTTGTGTGTGTATTGGGCATGTTCGTGTCTGCATTTGTATTTAAATACATTTTAATTAGTATTTATTGTTTTTGTAGACGGCTGCTACCACTCACTTTCTCTCTTCCTCTCGCACTCGCTCAGACGAACACTTAACACTTGCTAAATTAGACATGTAACAACTACAGCAACATTTGCAGTAGCACAACGCACAAAAAAAGGGTTTATGTTAATCAAATGGCACACAGTAAGTGCCCCCACCCCTGTTAATCCACTAAAACTCTAACTACACAAGGCAAACTCAATTCACTTATCCTTTCACTCTTTATCTTTCTCTCTCCTTTTCTCTCTTTCTCTCAAAACACAATCAGTGCCTTTCTTTTTGTCTCTTTCGGCAAAGCAATTAACTACGCTTTGATTAACACTCAACGGCGTCGTACTTCGTTGACAATGACGACGACAGCTGGCTGGCTGGCATAGCCGAAAGGCCCCAAACCACAGTTCCCAACGGAAGCAACAACAACGATAACAACAACAACAACAACAAGAACAGAAGCTGGCAGAATTGCTTTGACACCGCATGTTAACTTAACAGCTGTCAATTACAGGCGCTGCCTGCTGTCGCAGCTTAGCCACGCTGTTAAGCTAATGAAAGTGTTTCGCTTTGCATGTTTATGTCTGCTGTGTCTGTGTCTGTGCCTGTGCATGCTTGCTTATTGGCCGAAAGTCCAGTTCAGAGTTCGCCAGGCATTCGGCTTTTTAGCTGTAATTAAAGTGCACTACGTGCCGGGCTTAGTTCGTGCCGTTTGATGATGAACGCTTTATTAAGCTCTGTTATGGCGACTGTTAGAGTTGCTGTTGTTATTGTTGTTCTTCTTCTCTTTGCGCTTAACAGAGGCAGATGTGTGACTCGTCAGACTGTTATCCTGTAATAAGTTATGACACTTTTAGCGTTCACTGTACGCCGTGGGGCGGCTGTAAACATGTGTATGTGTGTGTCTGTGAGTGCACTCAAGCCACCCTGTTTTGATATGCGTGTGTATGTGTTTTTTTGGGTTGTTCATTCAAGCGCATAATCGCATGCTAAATGTGTTGTAATTAAAATATTAATTTCTTCGTCGTCGTCTTCCCATCATTGTCGGTGTCTGTGTCTGTGTCCGTGCTGTTGCCCTTTCCTTGCTGCCACCTTCTTGTGGTTTGCCTGTGCTGTAATTATAGTTTTCTTTTACGTTGTCACGAAACACGCACGCCCACACACGCAGTTAAAGTTAGAGAGGTGGAAAAAGTTGAAGTTTTCGTGGTGGGTAGCTCAAAAGTTCTGCTTGAGAAGTCTGATAAATGTGTTATCAGTATTAAAGCCACAAATAAGATATAAGAATTCACGTCAGAATTTGTAGCAAGACAAGTTAGAAAATATATAGCTTAATAAAATGGTTCGTATTAAAGTTATATTTTCTAATTTAATCTAGCAAAACTCTTCTTTATTGGACTTATGTTAGTAAAAAAGAGATTTGAAAGTTATACTAATAAGTGTATAAAAATTAAATATTATTAACACTAGAGAAAACTAACTAAATAAAATATTGTATAAATTATATTTAAAATATGTTATAAACAATATAAAAAAAATAAATTGTCTTTGCATTTTACACATAAATGTGTGAGAAAATATTTCAAATACAAAAAAGAAATAAATTTCTTATAATAATCGCATTATTTCTGGCTAATATTTGCTGTCGCATGGCTATTACAAAAATTGGAATTTATTAAATTTTAAATTCGGCTTACAGAGCCTCACATTAGCTCCATTATGCAGACTTTGAAAAAAAAAATTGAAAGTCACTCAGGCGGTGCTTGCAACCACCAAAAAAAAAACAAAAAATCGAACAAAAAAAACACGTAGACAAAGTTGTGGTGTTGTAATCGGATATAAGTCGTACTCTCCAGAGACCTGTCTACCAGATCCCCCCCAAAAAAATGGCTATATACACACATACGTTTTGGCATCATCAGGCGAAAGACAAAGCCAAAAACAAGGAAAGACCTATGCAACGGTTGGAGGTCTCCAGACCGGGGTCCGGGTCCGGTCCACACATGACCCGGACAACTAAGCCGCCATGCATAGAATTTCACATTTGATTTACAAAAAGTTAAAAAAGGACATTCAACCAAATGCAACATATTTGGCACAACAACAACGAAGTGTTTTTACTCTAATTATAATAATCATATAATCATAATCAAAACATAATATTTCTTATTTTTACCAGCTCTTTGAAGCACTATAAATACTTGTTGCTCTTAAAAAACACACTTGTTATTTCCAAATGGCCGACAAACTTCATTAAACTGTTATTTAGATACAACCATTTTGGCTAAGATAAATGAAAATGCTTTGCTACCCCAGCAAAATATAAAAAGGAGGAAGAAAACCAAAAAAATAAACATCTACCCCCCGCTCCCCTCCCCACTGGTGACAAACGCAGCGCTGATGATCATTGGGGGGCGTGTGCCTTGGGGGCGTTATAAACAAAAAATTAAACGCATACGTGTTCTGCATGCCAAGGGGCAGCATTAAACTCAGTTGTGCCACACGACTCCATGTTGCATGTTCACATCTCTCTCTCTCACTCTCTGTCCGCCTGTCGGTTTGTCTGTTTGTCTTTTAGTCCGTTTTGGGGTTTGGAGTTGGCGTAGTCCGTGACTAAAACAGACGCATCGTTTTTTGCTCATTATGTGCATAGCAGTTTTGTGCCACAGAAAAAAATATAGCTATATAAAAACGGCTATCGGATAAAAACTACCCTCATGTTAAGACATATTTTGTTGTTGTTGTTATTAAACAGAGTCCGAGTTGTTGCACGTTGTTGTTGTTGTTGTTGCGGTTGTTGCCTGGCCGCAATTCGTGCGTTGCTGCCACGCATTTTGTAATTGAGACTGGCCATAATTATATATACATATATATAATATAGATATATTTATACATATTTAGCGCACCTTTTCAGCTGCAGCAGCAGGAATGGCATTTATTTATTTTTATTTAGCGAGCCAAGCGACAGAAACTAAAGTCAAAGTGTCAACGAGCCAGGAAATGGCACCTTGACACCTGCACTCTGAGGCCCAAGCCTGCCCACCACTCCCCAACCACTGCCCTTACTCAGGGGCAATGCCACAAATTTGTGACAGTTAATCGGTTTCACAGAAGCAGCAGCAACTTGTTTTCTAACTTCATTTTGCTCTAATTGCAAAAGACGAGAAAAGCGAGCAGAAAAAAGATGAATAGAAAAAAAAATTGTATTTCAATTCAATTTCAGATGCTTATCGCCATGGACACAAACCAAGCCAACCCACCACACCCCAAGCCAACACATTGTGGGGGGGTGGGGAGGCGTTGAAAGCAGCAAAAATCTATTTCCTGCTCTGCTTTCACTTTCATTTTCGTTCGACGACTTTTGCGGCTGATAAGCCTTCAGACTGCGCAGATCAAATGGAAATAACACTAAAGCTAAACACACACAGCAGCAACAGAGACATAGTGTGTGTGTGTATGTGTGTGGGTGAGAGAGAGGGAGAGAGATAGACCCTTGTTGGGTTCGATTTCGCTGCACGTGACCAAATTATATTTTCGTCATGTAATTTTCTCGCTGCGTGCGTTTCACGGATAATTCCCCACACAGACCGTTAGCTAGTTGATATTTTTATGGTTTATGCTTTCGTCTTTGCCTTTGCCCCGACTAACAATTAGTGTTGGGAATCTGCAGAGACGGGGGCAGGGGGTTTATTGGAGTACGCATCCAGCCGACTGACTGCACCTTGTCGTGGATTAATCAAAATCTATTGGCCAACCAAACAGCAGCAGCAGCTTGTTATGTAAATCATAAGCCAAGCATACACTAAGCAACAACGTCTTTGTTAGTATATAAATTATGTTAATAGCAATTTGTCCTTCCCCCCCACTGGCAGCACAAAACCCCTGCCCTTAACAACCATCACTTTGCCTGGCGTGTTAAGTGTCACAGCAAAATTGCTGCCAGGTATTTGTGGGTTAATGAATATAAATGTCTTCATATTTTTTTGTCCGTTGACATACCAAAGCGATATTCATTGTTGTAATTCGACAGAGAGAAACAGAGAAAAACAGAGAGTGAGAGAGAGAGAGAGCGAGTGAGAGAGAGGTAGACTTAAACAGAACTCACCTCGGAGCATGCATAAATAATTTATGAATACATTGAGTTTTGTAAATGAAAACAGTAAATGGAACTTTTGTGTAAAAATGTTTAACATACTGAAAGATTAAGTCAATAATTTCAAAGATAATAATTTAATTTACGTAGAGATTTTCTCAATAATACCTCAGCACTGAGTAAGCGCATTAAATGTGTAAAAATTGAATTACGAACCAAATTTGAATATCCAAATTGAAATGCTGCATTTAAGCAGAGTTTAGAACCATTCACAGTAATTTATTACTTTTGGAAATAATAAATAAATAATAGAATAAGAATTGTTATATACATAAATTTCTTTGAAAGATTCTATAAGTTTAAAAGTGTTTTCACAACAACATTTAAAATTGCACAGATTTTAGTTAAACTGAATTTTTAATAAAGTTTTCAGCACACAACACAAAGAATTGGAAATTCATTTCGTTCATAAATAACAGCTGTGTGATCCTCTGGTTGTGCTGGCTATATATATATATATATATATATGTATTTGTGAGTTGGCAACATAATGGAAATTGGACTGTTTTAATGACCAAGTCAGCCACCACCCGGGAAGGATGAAATATATGAAAGAAAGGAAAGGAAACGGACTAATCCTTTCTAAGTGCGTTAGAAATGCCACATGCTGTGCGGCACCGAATGCAACATTTGTGCTCAAGGACAGGCCGCAACCAAAAGAAAAAGAAGAAGAAGAGGAAAAACCCAACAGTTGTAGTGTTGAGGGTAGTTCTCTTTCCCTGTGATTCCTGGTCGGGGAGGGGCGATTTGCCGATTGTAACAAAAGTCGCGTGGAAATTGAACGCACGGCGCATGCAATAATTCAAAATAATTTGGGCAAACAATTCAAGTGGTTTAGGGATACCACTCGCACCACTCGCACCACACAGTCCACCATGTCAACGTCAACAATAAACCGACTCAAACCGGGGCGCGGGGTGGCATGACACGTGCACAAATACCCCCCACTCACCTCTCCTTCTGCACCACTCGGAAATTAGAGGTAAGATTTTTAGATAGAGTTCTCCGCACAGCTGTCAACCGGCTTACCTGCAATGAGAGTGGAAAAGAAAAAAAAAAATTGGTTGGTTTTAATTAAATTGTGCGCGGGGAATGACATAAAAAAAAAACACATATAAATTTCTATTACAAAATGTAACTTGGCTGAAATGGAGTTCGCATGTGTCGAACAGGGCCAATTAGGAGTACAAAAGCGTAAATCGTAAATCGTAAATTGTAAATTGTAAATGGTATATTGTGAATCTATGGCGACTGCATTTAATGGCCACAAATTGCAGGAAATAACGTCAAAACAAGGTAAGCTGTTATCAACTGAGCACGACTACGATATACCCTGTTACAAATATGAAATTAAAACTGAGAGCATTTTAAATTAATTTGTATAAATGTATTTTTTTTATAATATATTTCAGCTGAAATTTAAATGAAAAGATCAAATACCAAATTGAATAAAATAAAATATTATATAAAAAAACAAAATACAGTTGCTGAAATCTTGAAGGTATTTTCTACAGCTAAATCTATCTTTTTTTTTTTTTGTAAAGTCGAGGAGGTGTGCTCAACTCACAAACCCTATCCAGAAAAAGAGGCAGCATCCTAGGCAGGCATGTTATGAATGTCAACGACATAGAAGCCCCCATAGAACCCATCAAAATTCCCGGCATTCGTTCAGAAACTGGGGTTGATGGAGGAGCTATAAGCTCCGAAGGAGGCACAATAGATCTAATAGGTCTCTCTCCTATTGAAAATATTTTAATCTCTTTGTAATTTATCCTGCTGGGACCCTTAGCCACGGCTTTGAGTGTTCCGAATTTTTAGGTCTCCCAATTTAATAATAATCACAGAAAATGCAATATGATTATTTATATTTATTTATTAATTTAACAACTTTTACAATTACTGAAATCTTTAAGGCTTTCAGAAAGACAGACTTCTGTTTTCTGCATAATTACGGACCACATACACCCGCTTTGGCATTGTCTACAGGGTATCGCAATTTCACAACGGTCTCAAATCGTATGACAATTAAAAAAGGGAGCAATCAAAAACATTTATTATGATTTTTTTTTTTTTTTTGTACACTCTTGTCGCAACAATGTTGAGCGCTTAATCAACGGCACCCAAATTGTTGCGAACTTTGGCAGGAACAAAACAAAATAAATAGAAAAAAAAATAGAAAAAAAAATATGGAAAAAAGTGAAGCACAAATAAAAATGTAAATATTAATAAGCGTCAATATGCGTTCAGGCGGCAGCAACGAGACGCAGCTGAGGTGGTGTTGCAAGTGGGCTTTGAATTAGAGTTGCCAGTTGCGAGTTGGGAGTTGGGATTCAAACAAACAAACAAGCAGCCGCAGCGGGCGAAGCGGGGCGGTGCGGGGCGGTGCGGTGGTGAGCCCACTAGCAGTGGCAGCCACACCCCAAAGCCAAAGCAGACGCCGCCGCAGGGCACCCAACCGACGACGCCCCAACCAAGCACAAATCCGTAACCGAAAGGACGCGTCGTTTACCACTCGGCGGACGCACTGCGGCAAGCGACGTGCGGCGGGCAACGGGAGGGGGGCAATACGCTAATGTGAGACTAAACACGAGCCGGAGACCGAAACCGATTTCCCGTCAAGGTGCCGCACTAAGGGTTGGGTGGATGGCGCACGCGGTGGGGGTGTCAAGACTGGCACACTGCCACCAAATGTTGGAAAGCCAAATGGAAATGCAGAGAAAGTAATTGCAGTAATATCCATAAAATATAGGACTAAAAGCTAAAATATGAAAAATAATTAGAATACAATTTGCATTTTTAGCTAGATTACTGAAAATTAATCAAATTTTAAGCTAGGAAAACAACTTTTTTTAAAATTATTATTTAAATTTCAGTTAACAAATTTAGATTCAGATATAGATATAGATATAGATAAAGATAGAGATATAGATATAGATATAGATATAGATGTAAATATAGATATAGATATAGATATAGATATAGATATAAATATAGATATAGATGTAAATATAGATATAGATATAGATATAGATATAGATATAGATAAGGATAAAGATAAAGATAGAGATAAAGATAAAGATACAGATAAATATATAGATATATATATTGATTTAGATTTAGGTTTAGATTTAGATTTAGAATTAGATATAGATATAGATATAAATATACACTTCAAAGTTCTCAAAAGATCATGTTTTAAGACATCTATATTTGATGTTTCCCTAACTATTGTAATATATACCTAACTGTAAATTGAAACTAAATGGCAAATTTTTAAAGATTGTAAGTAGAATTAAGTGATTAAGCATAAAACAAACTTAGATGATAATAATAAAATATTAAGAATGATATCTGTCATATTAATAACTTTATCAGAGATTAACAGAAAAATAGAGTGATTCTCCAGAATGAATGAAATCTGGATAATCATAAAATATTAATAATTATAATATATTTTATATAAATCAAAGTTGCTAAGGAACATAAGAATTAAGATTTAAGAGAAAGTAAAACTAATTTGACAGGATTTTAATTTCTCTTAAATCTTAATTTTTATATTCCTTGGCAACATTTATATAAAATTCTAAAGACTAAAGACTAATAATCTCAGTTAGGATCTTTGATAGATCTTTGAGAGAGCTGTCTGTTTTTAATGAATGTTGCTTATAAGAAGCTGATTTCAATTATCATTTCAAGCACCCTTTTTCTATGTTAGGTTTTTTTGATATATGCCTTACTAACGCCTTAAATGTTTTCTTAGTTTGCCAAGGGATTCTAGCCAAATCTGATATTAGTCTTGTTAAGACCAATAATCTTAGCTATGAATAGATAGATTGATCTTAGAGAGAGCTTTACTTATCTGATGGATATTGGTTTTAAGAAGCTGAAAATGTTTTATATCATAATTTCAAGCAAATTACTTTAATGTTGAAGAAGGCCAAGATAAGTAAGACGTTTTCAAAGTTGCCCAAAGGGATTCTAGCCACGTTCTGATAATAGTCTTACTAATATGAGTTTACACATTTGAATTCTGCCAGTTTCATTAACATTTCGCCTAGGTTGTGGTCACTGTAAGTATTGGCCATGTATCCTCAGCTAGGAAAGCGTCCCCCTTTTTTTTTGCCAACGTGCTTCACACGCTTGCCACCACCAACATTTACTACTGCACCACTCCCCCCCCCCAGAAAATACCCTGTGTTCTCATTGGTATACGCGTGCCCAGTCCTTCGTCCTGCGTCCTTCGTCGTCGTCGCCGTCGCCATTTGCCGTCATCATGAACATCAACATCAACATCAACATCAACTTGAGCATCGTATCAGGCTCAGCATCAAGTGATGGAGTTTTGTGAAATGGAACTTTCAACACCGGAAGCAGCGTGTTGCATGTATTTATGTAGATATTAGCGAGGCGGCCAGCCCCGTCCCCCAGCCCCCCTATCGGGCAAACCATATTGACTGGCCCCTGGCTTGGCATGGTCTGTGTCCTGGTTTTGGCCTAGCCTTTTGCCCAGGACTAAAAACCGAATCAAACTCAACCCAAAATGAACTGAGTCGTGGGGATGTCGTCGTTGTTGTTGTTGTTTTTTTATATATATATATATATATTTTTTTATAAGCGCGACTATAAACCAGATTTGGTAGAGCTCTTTACCCTAACATATTCAATAGCCAAAAAGGAGGAGGGTTGGACAAAGGGACGTGTGCGTAAAGGGCAGGAGCAGGAGCAGGAGCAGAGCCAGAAGGGCACACAACAAACGAACTCAGTCAAATTATAGAGTGTGTGTGAGTGTGCGAGTGTGTGTGTGTGTGTGAGTGTGAGTGTGTGTGAAATATGCACAAACAGCAGCAGCAGGCAACGAGTCGTGCAAAGAAAGGAAAAAGTCAAGAAATAAAGGAAACAGCAAATTTTTTGGGAATGAAATTATGCATTCATAACCATCGACAAGCCATTAAAGAGGGGTTGCATGCCACAAGCAAGCAAGAAGAAGAAGCAGAAATAGCAGCAGCAGCAGTAGCACAGGCAGTAGTAGAAGAAGAAGAACAAGTCGAAAAGCTAAACACTCCACAAGGAAAAAGAGCTCTAAACAGGTGAAGGAGGCAAAAGAGGTAAAGCAAATTTCTGCTTGAACTAAACTGAATTTCAGTTAAACAGAGTAAAAACTCTAATGAACTAAGTACAAATCTAGCTTAAAGTTAAGTTGATTGAATTAGGATTAAGTTTAACTTGATTTTATTATGCAAACATTTCAATTCTTTATTCATATCAGATGGGGAAAAGGAGTCTTTTAGATAATGCAAATTTCAGCTTATTTTTATAATTAATATTTTACTAGAATAAATGAACTTTTTATTGAAATTAATATTTTACTAAAATTAATCAACTTTTAATTATTTATCATATTTTACTAGATTTTATCAACTTTTTATTATAAATAATATTTTTTCTTGAATAAATCAACTTTTTATTATAATAAATATTTTACTAGAATAAATCAACTTTTTATTGAAATTAATATTTTACTATAATTAATCAACTATTTATTATAAATAATATTTTTTCTAGAATTATTAAACTTTTTATTGAAATAAATATTTTACTAGAATTAATCAACTTTTTATTGTAAATAATATTTTTTCTAGAATTATTAAACTTTTTATTGAAATAAATATTTTACTAGAATAAATCAACTTTTTATTGAAATTAATATTTTACTAAAATTAATCAACTTTTAATTATTACTAGATTTTATCAACTTTTTGTTATAATTAATATTTTACTAGAATAAATCAACTTTTTATTTTGTAAATATTTTACTAGAATAAATCAACTTTTTATTGAAATTAATATTTTACTATAATTAATCAACTTTTTATTATAAATAATATTTTTTCTAGAATTATTCAACTTTTTATTGAAATTAATATTTTACTAGAATTAATCAACTTTTTATTGTAAATAATATTTTTTCTAGAATTAATCAACTTTTTATTATAATTAATATTTTTTCTAGAATAAATCAACTTTTTATTGAAATTAATATTTTACTAGAATAAATCAACTTTTTATTGAAATTAATATTTTACTAGAATTAATCAACTTTTTATTATAAATAATATTTTTTCTAGAATTATTCAACTTTTTATTATAAATAATATTTTTTCTAGAATTATTTAACTTTTTATTGAAATTAATATTTTACTAGAATTAATCAACTTTTTATTATAAATAATATTTTTTCTAGAATTAATCAACTTATTATTATAATTAATATTTGCCTAAAATTAATTGCAATTCAGCAAACTCTGATAAATGTGCAGAATCTATAAATAAGAATTTAACTGTTTAGTTAAGATTAAAGTAAAGCAAAGAGTTCGCAAATTTTAAGAAAACTGCATAAATAAAATCTTCGCTTAACTCCAAACTGATTTTGTTCCCATTTATTTGCAGAGAGCTTTTCAACACTAAAACTTTTTGCAGCGATTTTTATTACACCAAAGCAATTTGGCCAGCGGAACTGGGCTGGGAGGAACCCCCACTCCTCTTAATGGATTTGTAGTCCAAGCCAGTTTGGTGGGTCATTTGAATATATTTGGTTATTAGAAGTTGGCTGGTCAGCAAAGCAGTGTTCTGATCTGCCCTCTGCTTGTTGGTGCACTCGTCCTGGACCTGATCCTGGTCCTGGTCAACCCCATTCAGCTCGTGCCACCCTTAAGACCACCCCGCCCCGGTCCGCCATGCCTCTAATCAAATGCAGCGCGCATGCAGCAACCCCTCACCAGGGGATTACTGTTGCTGCCACTGCTGCTGCTGCCACTGCTGTTGCTGTTGCTGTTGCTGCTGCTGCTGTCGGGTAACAAGTTGTTATTATTTGTTGTTGGATGTTGTTTAATTTTGAAAAATGTCACGCGGACTTAATGCCACCGATTGCCGCTGTCCCTTTATTTATATCCTTTTTTTTTGTTTGTTGCCAGAATAATGGTTGCAGGGTGTCCTGGTTGGGGTGCATGCATCAGCGACATCAATGAAATGTGAATTGTGTGTAAGCCTTTGACTTGATGCTACCGTTAAGCGGGGTCTCGCTCTGTGTGTGTGACTGTGTGTGTGTGTGTGCTGTGTGTGTGTGGCATGCAACTGCAGAAACCTGTTTGAATCGACAGAACTTGTTCTCAAGGGTTTCTCAAACTGACCGCTGCCATGTGCCACAAAAAAAAAAATATTGAAACGGCTGACCAGACAGGGGCAGAAATCTCAATATGCATATTAAAAGAGAAAGAGGGAGGAAGAGAGAGGGAGAGAGAGAGAGAGAGAACAGGAGAGAGAGAACCGTGCGCTGTGTCGCGTGTTTCATCATAATTTCTGCTCAAAAAGAGGGTTCTACTGCTGAGCGGCGGGCACAACGGAGGGGGGGTTAGGGGAGGGGAGCGAGGGGTTCAGTTGAACGGTAAACGTTTTTACGATAACATCTGCGGTGCTTTTGCGATTTCCAGTTTTGGGCAACGAGGGTTGCTCATTGCATAATTATGCCATTGTTCAATGAGATTCGCTCGCAAAGCTGACTGCTTCTTCTTCTTCTACTTCTACTTTGACATAATCTAATTGGTTTTGGGGGAGAGGGGCGTTTCTTGGGGTTTCAGCTAAAGCTATAACTGTAACTGTAGCTGTAGCTGTGTGTCTGCTGCTGACCCAATGACCCACAAGTTGTACTCTTGGCGCCTGGCCAAGGGGGAGCAGCGCTGTAAGTTGCCACACACACACACACACACACACACATAAATAATTCACAGCTGTTTATGGCCACAAGTATTACCAGTTATCAGCACACGTTATATGCTAATGTGCCACCAGGTGTGGCGCAACTAATAAAACATGAATGTGCCGCCAAAAATACCACACAAATCCTCAAGCCAAAAGCTGTGCACCTCATAACTCATTTGTCACAGGAGGCAGCCAAACACCTCGCTGCCACATGCCCCCACACACACACATACCTTAAACCCCTACCCCCCCCTCTCCCATCACTCAGTTGCCTGTTTTTGTCTTTTAGCTCATCGCATTTAATGGCCAGCGATTTTCACTCTTTTGCATTTGATTTTCCAAATTGCAATGTTTCGTTTGCCATTTCGATTTATGTTGCTCGTTTCTGGCTTTTCCAATCCCAGTTCCCAATCCCATAATCTTTGCTCCATGCCAGTTGTCTGTTTTTTTTTTTTGTTTTTTTTTTTTTTGGTTTTCGGTTTTGGTTTGCAGTTTCGCTTTTTCATTTGGCTGTGTGACGAATGCATTACATTTGTCAAATTAGCCAGGGAGGATGATAACAGAGCTGGAAAACAACAACAACAAAAAAATATATATATATATATATATATATATATATTCAAAGTGGTTGCTTCACTAATCCACTTGCTGCCAATAATGTTTATTTATAGCTGCTCTTCTTCACTTGTATACCAAAAAAACAAATGTTAAGATTAAAATACTGACTAAAAAAAAATAGCTATTCAAAAAAAAATATAAATTGGTGCATTGAACTTTTAAAGATTTATTTAAATTGTAATAAAACAGAGATAATTCTATGAAATACACTTTATTTGTAAGAAATTTGATTTAAAGAAATTTGTTTGCATCAATCTTATCTTTTGTGTTTTTAGATTTATTGAAATTATTATAAAACACAGATAATTCTATGAAACAATTTTTTTCTCTCAAATTTCACATTTCTATGCAAGTCGAAAATAAACTGATTTAAATAGAATATTTGTGAAGCAATTCGCTTTTGTGTTTGAGTCGTCAAATACTTAAAGTAAATAAATAAGTTGATTTATTTTTAAGTAGCTCTCAGTTTGTAAAAGCCTTAATTTGTAAGCCTGAAATGTGTAAGTTAAGTTAAAATAAAAATTAAAATAAAATTACAAAGCAGTTTTAGTAAAATAAGTGCATAATTTTTAGGCCATTCCAATTTGTATATTCTTTGTGTTTGTTAAAAAAATTTACATATTTAATTAATTGAACATTAAAAACGAATTTTTTTGAATTTTTGTTTTAACCCTCAAAGTTTTTTTTTTTTTGAGTTTGCTTGTCAGTCAAATTGAATTAGCTTTCGCCCCTTTTGCGGGACTCATTAAAAAGGTTGTGGCAAATGCGAGGGCATTAAACGGTCGACTTCTAACCACAAATGTTGCAGTCCAGCACAGAAAATATATACATATAAAATATATATATATATATATATAAATATTTATATATATATATATATCTGAAATGTAGCCAACGTTTGCCGAACACATTTTGGCTCGTGTTGTTTGCGTTGATATTGAACTGAACTTGACATTTTGCGCTATGAAAGAGCAACAAGAGAGGAAGAGAGGGAGAGCGGCATGCGGCATGTAGGTAGGGAGTGGTATATACAAGTAATAAAAAGGATATTACGAGTTGAGCCGAATGCGATGCGATTCGATGCGATGAGCCGCTGCTGACCCGACCCCAATTTAAGCGACGAACTCAAAGCCGCCAAACAGGAGGCAGCTGCTGTTGCTGCCACTGCCACTGCCACTGCCTCTGCTGCTATTTTTACACCTCGTTCCCTGTGGCTGCCACAAACCGAGGCTCGTCAGACGAGCCGACGCGCGTCCTCAACACGAACAACAACAACAACAACAACAATAGCAAAATCCATGAATTTCGCTCCATGCCACAAACTGGTCGAAAAGGACAAACAGCGCTGCGTTTATGAAATTATTTGTTGGCTATCAAAAAAAACAAAAAAAAAAAGAAAAGAAAAGCAAAAAAAAACCAATTGAAAATAAAAGCAAAAATATTGAATTCGCCAGCGAAAGCTTTTATAGGCAAAATGCTGGCAGCCCATAAAATGTGGCAAGGCAGCAACAACAAGAGCAAATAGCGTATAGCCTAGTTGCAACGAAGACTGGTTACCCTTGCCACAACTGAAAATTAAAATAAAATTGGTAAAATATAATTTATAATATATAAAATTATAGATTAAATAAATACGACAGATTTTTGCTATTTACATGCATATTAAATATAGTTTTTGCCGATTTTTTGTTAGTTGAAAAGTTGTTCATAAAATAACTCAAAATTAATCCGATAGTTGCTATATGTGATATATATATATACATATATATATAACACAAAAGTGGGGGCAATTTTTTATGCTACTTCAGTTATCCACTTACTGTCAATAATATTTATTTATAGCTGCTCTTTTGCTATATCAATTTGATTCTCATTCAAATATTTTATCAATCAAATGTGTTTTTTTTAATCAAAAAATTCAAAAAATCAACAGATTACTCCTATGGCAGCTATAGCATATAGACAACAGATCTCTTAGGTGAATTCATAACCAAAGTTAGGAAGCATCAAATAATAATAAATTGTAATCATTGGATATATATATATATATATATATATATTTATATAATATATATAAATTATATCCATAAGAAAAAATATTCTTCTTTCAATTGTTCAGTTATTTAATATAGTAAATCATATCTAATACATATTAATCATATTATTTTTTATCTGATTGGTTTTTTTTTTCTATGTAATTCCCCAATTAATTTTGCATTTAAATACGCACAGAAATAAATAAATCTTTTAAATCCTCTTCTTTTATAATTTTAAATTTGAATTTAAATGGCATTTAATTAAATTTTTTTTCATTGTGTTTTTTTTTGAGTCGACTGACTTAAGTTGAAATTAAATAAATAAAGACATAAATAAATAAATCAATCAGAATCTGTTGCAACTTATGTGCTGCAAAGAGTCGGACTTATGCCAAGTTGCAACAAGATCGTTTTTCCTTTATAGAAAGCGACAGACTCAGTTGCAGTTGCAGATCAATAATATATCAGAGATGCCTCCTAAAATGCGTTACAAACTTGGAGATAAACTCATTGTGCCCCCGGCAGTGGCAGATAAAAACTGGCCTGAAATGAATCCTTAGTCCTTGCTCCAAGTCAGCGGCGCTCGGCGCGTTCAAAGCTAATTGGCTTTTGGGCCTGATTCAATTGGCAACGCGTTGACATTAAAGCCGGTGTGTGGTGTGTGGCACTCGAGAATTCAAATTGGTGGCGCAACACAGAAATCATAAGGCTGTTAATAAATTCCAAATGTAATAAACACATTTTTATTCACACTGTGAATCTGAAGTCCAAGCGAGCACTTAATAGAAGAAGGGGGGATTAAACGGGGAGAGGCAGGGTGGTGGGTAGAAGGTGAGGCAAGCAGCACAGTGCTTACTCAATAAATAAAATAATTTCGCTTATTTGTAAAAATGATCAGAAAAATAATAAATAAGTTATAACTTTTAATATTTATTCTATTTTTTTAAATATAATTTTAATTTAAATTTAGTTGTAGAAAATTGTTTTCAAAATAATCTATTCAAAAGTGTTAAGAATACTACAAATAATTTAATATTAATTAATTTCTATTTAAAATACCTGTATAAAAATATAATAAATAGATAAACAAATTAATAAATAACTTTTCTTATTTATTGTTATTTATTAATTAAATTGGAGAATATTTTTAATTTAATTTTAGCTATAGAAAAGAGTTTACTGTTTCCAAAAAACTATATGAAAAGTAGCTCAAAATAAATATAATAATTTAATATTACTTTATTTAAATATAAAAAAAACTGATAAAAAAGAGACATTAAAAAATATACCCAAAATTGGAATTTTTCCATGAAATGCATTTCACGCATTTTCACACACAAAAATCAATTACATTTTTGCTGGTTCTTTGTAGAGAGTGGCCACTGTAGTGTTGACCAGCCGCACGGGATATTAGCTGATAAGCAAGCGTTTAAATTGCCAGAGACTGGACGCTTGGGGCGCCTCTTCTGTGGAGTGGAGGTGTGGGGGGGGCTTAAAGCCAAATTAAATTTTAGGCATAGCTCGGCACAGATTTTAATTAGATGTAATGTCAGCTTAATGAGTCTGATGTCATGTTGCCAGAGGGGTGAAGAGAGGTGAAGAGGAGTGAAGAGGGGTGCAGTGTGTGGGGGGGGGGGAGAGGTTGCTATACAATGTGTAGTTAGGCCAACTGAGCTTATAATGCTTGCTGCCAAGGGTGGTGCTAAGGGTGATGGTGATGGTGGTGGTGCTTGTGTGTGTGTGTGTTTTGTGTGTGTGTGTGTGTGGTTCTGGTTTGGTCAGGGTGCTGAGCTGGAATAGCTTTCAGTCTGTATTCCTTTTTTATTTAATGTCGTTGAAGAATAAAGAACAACAGGCAATGGTTAGTGAGAGGATTGTAGATTATCTTCAATCTGGCAGAATTGTCTGATTTCTGAAGTTCCCATTTAATACTTAAATTTAAATTTGAATTTGCGCTCGTTCAGTTTGCATATAATCAGAACTCAAGTTGTGCATCAGATATATAAGTTAATTAATGCAATCTAGAATTGAGATATTTTTGTGGTTTATTTGAGATTATTTTTGAATGCGTATTCTTTATTTTTAGTGGATTTTTTATCTTGTTAAATGTGAATCTTTAAATGGAATCTGTTTTATCATACAATAAACCATCTTATTTGATTGATTCGTTGATAGTATAGCTTATAAATATTTGTTATAATTTTTATTTGCTTATTATTATTTATTTATTAAAAAAAACAGTAGTTCTTTGTAGCTAGTATATTAACTTTTAGGTAAATTATTTTATAATCTATTGAATTTAATGAAAAAAACATATTTGTACAGGATCCAGAAATATTTATACGAAATTGTTTGGCTTTTAGTTATATTATTATAATTTTATTTTTTAATATTTAGGAAAAGGATAAACTTATTCTAATTTATAAGAGCGTTTCGACTCATTATTATTCTTCTTATTATAACTATTATTATTATACTAATTAAAAAACACTTTGACATCTCTTCTCTAAAAGGATGAACTTTCAGATATATACATTATTAATTTTTATTATATATATATATAAAAATATAATAAATGAACAAACTATTAACAAATTCATCGATGTTTTTTCTCTCTCTGACTCACACATCTATTACTATATATAAATCTGCATATTTTCCCCCACTGATTTAGATAACGAATACTTTTGCTAATTTTCGCAGATTAAACACAATTCTGTGTTGAATAATAATATAAGTTTTTAAGTTTTCTTCCATTTTCCATATTTATTTTCCCTTTGCATTAAGGTCCTGTAATTTGCGGTTATGATATGCGATTAAGATGCAGCTGCTGTTGTCGCCTAGCCACATCTAATTGTTGGCTTAAACTGCTCCGCTTGCATTGCTGGCCATCATTAAACAGAGCCAGCCAGGCACTTGTTCAAACTCACACACACACCCACACAGAGGGAGTCGCAAGAATAACAGGTTTTTTAGGACGAGTCCTACCTCAAGCGATAAAAAGGAGTGCGCCGTGGCAGGGAAGGATTAAGCAGCGAAAGGACTCAAAGCCATTTACATTTATGTGCGGTGCAAAGGAATAAAAATTATTTTTATGAAAATTAACACCAAAAGAAGAAGAAGAGTGGCAACTAAGCCTATCTCTTTCTCTCACACTCTCTCTCTCTCTCTCTCTCTCTCTCTGTGACACCCACTCTAAGATAATATATATATATATGTATATATGTGTGTATATCTAACGGATTCGCTGTCTGTCTAACTGTTTGAACTTGGAAACTTGATTTTGCGGCAGCAGGCAGCAGGAAGAGGCGGCATGCTGAAGCAGCAGCAATAACAACAGCAACGTGCAACATCTGGCGCTAAGTACAAACTGTGATACACACACACACAAACACAAACACACAGAGGGAAGAAGAAGGAGGCGAGTCGAAGGACGCAGGACGCAGGACAGACGGAGGAGAGACTGTCAGGCAGGCAGGCAGGCAGTCACACATACGTGTGCCGGCGGCTCCTCTTTAAATTTGCTGAGTGCGCAGGACTGACAGGACTGGCAGGACTGCCAGGACCTTTAAGCCAGTCGTCGCCAAGTGCCTGAGAAAAAGGAAGTTAGACACAAGAAATTAAGTATTCCTCGTTGCGAAGCGCACAAAATTGAAAACCAAAAAAAAAAAACACAAACACACACAGAAAAACGAATAAACTTTAAAAGCCACGCCAAATGGCAGCCAAGGCGGGACAGAAGTAGGAAGCGCAAGAGGACCTGGGGGGGTGAGGGAGTTGAGCTGACGGCGGGTTAGCGGGTTTTATTATTTTTTTTTTTAGTTTGGCTCTGGCAGCGTGAGAACATTTTCATGCAGGATATTTTAGCGGCTGCTCATCAAGAGTTGAACACACCCTGGTGGGAAGTTTGCTACCCTATCAGATACAAACACACACACACACATAGACACACACACAGTCACACATGCAGGCACACTCACTCTCTGCTCTTCGCTGCTTGCTCTCTCATTGCTGTAACTCTGTGTGTTTTTATGAAATTTCCCAGTATTCTTAACACTTCCGTATTCTCTCTCTTACGCTCACTCTCTTTGCCACTGCACATGCGCCTGGACTAGCGAAGAGAGCAGAAGAGAGTGAGCGAGAGAGCTCCAACAAAATTAAATACTGGGCTATAATTTGATAGTTGTTGTTGTTGTTGCTACTGCCGTTGGCTGAAGTGCACTTCACTGGCTGGGCAAATACACACACACACAAATACGCACACACACATGTGTATACACGTATATGTATATAGGCGCTGGTTCTTTTTTTTTCGTTTAGTGCTGCTTTGGCCGCTTTGGTCGGGGGTGTTATGTATTTTTTACAAGTGTTTAGTCAAATTCGTTTGCTGGATGAATAAAGAGAAGGTGGAGCAGGGGAAGAGGGAGTAGCTCGTAACCATGCCTGAGCAACCTCTCCCTCCCTTGCCGAGGAACGAGTTGCGGCAAACGTTTTGTTTACAAACGTGAGGCAAAAGAAAAAATAGAAAGAAAAGAAAAAGGCAAAGAAGCATTTTAGATGGAAATTGATTTTTGGCTGTGACAAACTCGAGGCGCGATAGATAAAAACAGCTAAAAATAGCAAAAAAAAAAAGAAAAAAAAAAAACGGCTAAAAACAAATAATGCATGCGAGTCGTGGGAGATATCGCTCATATCAGTATTTAACTGTAAACAAAGAGTGGCAAAGCACAAGTGGCAAACAGTTGTGTGTGGTGAGAAGTTTTTTTCTGTGGGGAGTCGGGGCTCAAGGGGGGCACATTGGGATAAATGATAGATGAGTTGAAGAGGTGTCTATTGATCTAATACACAGTTGATTTCAGAGCTTCTTTTTTTGGATTTAGCTCGTTTCCAATTTTGGTAATTGCTTCTGCAGTTTTTTTTTGGGCTAGCTTTGGGTAGTTTTTTGTCTAGCTTTAGGCTGTTCCTCTAGCTGTAATGTTCCACACCTCAATTAACCAATTTGTATGGTTTCTAGCAATTATATATATACAGTTCTAATGTGTTAGACTTTACTGACAATTTGGCCGTCGTCTTTGTTCCACTTCAATTATTCCGCACTCGGATTTCATTCACTTCAGAAAACTCTTGCTTCAATGATCTTTCAAGTGTTATTTTTTCTCCACTTCTTCTCTAGAAAAAAAAATACTTGAAATTCATTTGGAACTTTGAGTTCATTTAAGATCTGAGCCACAAATTGCAATTAGAGAAAACTCTGTGATTAGCCTTGGAATGTTTTTTTTTCTGGATTTTCCAGTTGATGTAACTTGAGTGCCTGAAGTTCAAGCTATAAACTAAGATGTCTGTCTCTCTATCTCCCCCCTCTCCCTCTGTGTCTCGCTCTCTCTCTCTCTCTCTCACTCTATCTGAGTACTACCCTGGGGGCACTCTCAGAGTCTGGGGACCACATCCTTGTTGTGTGTGCATCTTGGGAACGATCTTAATAGCATTTTCAGACAGCAGACAACAGATGATTGACAATAAGGTCGTCTTGTCGGCCCAAATGAAACTCAGAGAAACCGCAACACAAATTTAAATAACTGTGCAACACACACACAAATATACACACAAAAGAGTTGTCCTCCATTGTGGAGTGCAAAACAGGAACAGGAACACAAAAAACAGATGATTGGCAAACAAAACAAAACAAAAGGACAGAAACAGATCAAGACGATGCCCCGCAGAAACAGCTGTCGAGCATCGGCAATGATTGCTCTGCGCCTGTGGCATGCAACAACGACGCAAAGTGCAAGGTGCAAAAAAAAAAACGAACCCAACAACAACAACAATGAGGGGGGGACGCCCAGGCGACGACTCTGTTGCTGGTTAAACACATTAAACAGAAGCAGGCATAATAAGGCGATCTCCGAGCTGTGCGGAGACCTCCGATGATTATTATGTTAAGGAGCACCACTGCCACTGCCACACTACCTGTGGCAGACAACCTGCATAAGCTTCTCGCTGCTCACTACTCCCTACCAATCTCTCTCCTCATCTCCTCACCCTCATTTGTGATCGTGTCTCTGGTCTGGTCTGGTCTGGTCTGGTCTGGTCTGGCCTGGTCTTGTCTGCCTGCCTGTTGAGCAGCTGTCGTTAATGAGCCGTACCGCAGAGGGTAGTCCGTACCGTACTTGGAGGGTTGCTTTCTTGCACGCTCTTCTCAGATATGCCAGCATTTTTATTTCTTTACACTCTTCAAAAAAATCGACCTTAATTTCGTATGTATGTTGAAATATTTCTAAAAACTGCGGGTTGCATTTCTCATTTTCAAAATGAATTTTTTTTGATGATTTTTTAACTAGTAGAAAAGGTTTGACACATTTTTGGAATTGTCGATTAAGCTTATTTTAAGTTTTTTTTTTTTTAAATATTTTTCTAGTACTTAGAAATTATTTCTAAAAACAAGCTAAATTTTATATATTATTACGAATGAAATTCTAAAAATTTGTGTAGACTTTTTTCTAAGTGTACATTTCTTGTTTTTTTCAGTTTTATTTGTCGAGTAAATGCAATCTCCGTTTAAACACACACACACACAGACAAATCTAATCTTTATTGACGGCTTCTCGGTTAATGCTATGGAAATTCTATTTGTCAAACAAACAATTTCGTTTCTATTTTTTTTCTATAAATGGTTTGGATCCTCAGATATTGTGTGTGTGAGTCCGTGAGTGTGTGTGTGTGTCGCTGCAGGTTGTCCTCGTTGGTGGCAGGTACAAAAAAAAAACTGATCCTCGACAGCTGAACACGCAATATTCTGATGAACCCAAGCTCGACTCTTGGTCCTTTTGATGGCCTCCTGTGTTCTCCTGCTGAATGATTAACGATGCACCCGATGTTGCTGATAAAACGGATTTTCATGTTTTTCCTGCATTGTACTTATAATGATGGGTTTCAGTTGATGCCCTTGTTGTTTTTGTTGCTGCACTAATCAGGCCAAGAGCATCTGCTCGCCGGTGTTTTTCTTTATTTTTGCACATGGCTCAGACAGACTGAAGATTACCTAATGGGATTTGTGACCTAACAAATGATTGATGGACGTTCTAACTGATCTCAAAAAACTATAATTGTTTGGAAATAGAGAAAGTTTGCTGCGAGAAAAATAGTTTTATTTTTTATTTATTTGTAACTTGCCTTATCAGTTATCATTTATCTATAAATATTTTTTATACAAGATAAATTAGTTGATATTAGAAATTAAATGTTGATGATTACAATATAAAATAAATTTAAGTAATTTTTGTATTTAATGTGTTCATTGTAAGATATGTTCAATTTCTTTACTTTAATAAAATTTTTTTAATTTCCCCATTTTTATTATTTATGTTAGATGTGCTTTAAGTTAAATTTATTGCTTTAGTTTTCTATCTTTTTAGTTTATTTTGCGCTTAAATATAATTTAAATAACTTGCTGATTAAAAATTTGTAAGCTGATAACCTGCATTTGTAAAGTATTAAATCTATATACATATATATATATATTTATACAGTGTCTCTTTGAACCCCTGGAAGACACTTAAGCTGCAGTTATACGAAAATAAAGTTCTTTATTTAAAAGTACAGATAAATTGCCTTAAGAACATAAGCCTAATAAAAGACTAATGACAATAATCTCAACAAGAACCATAAGTTGACATTCTTAGTTTTCAGACAACCCTCAAAGAAAATAATTGCATTTTCTTCCAATTCATTTCACACAGCTCGAAAGATTTCAAGAATGTTAAGCACTAAATTCTTACAAACTGCCAAATTTCTCTGGCAATCTTTATGCTTCAGAGCGCAGAGAGAAAAAGAAAGAGAGATAGAGAGAGAGGGAGAGAGTGAAGAGTTCAATATGTTTCCACATTAGCTAATATCGGCAAAAGCATTCACTTCCCTTTTAGATAACAAAGCCAACTTTCGAGGATTTTGAACTCGTTTTGGGCTCGTCTCAATTTCCCGTTGAAGCGCGTTGATTAGCGCAATGTTTTCCCCTTGCCAGACCCAACTCAAACGAATAAACCAACCCACACATCTCACACCCCACCTCTTACGAACCCCCCCCTTCCACTTCTCCTTCCCCATCCACAACCAACACACCACAACTCAACGTAGGGCAAACCAACCCAAGACCTAAACACACAATACAGCAAACACTTACACCAATCTCACCCCAAAGCAACAACAAAAATACCAACAACTACAACACTACCAGCCTCAACAATAACAACAACAATGTCCTGTTGCGTCCCTGTGCCCTCGATCCACCACAGCCCCCCCCCCCCAAAAAAAAAATCCTCCTATAAGGCGTCGCTTGCGCATTAAACGCGATTTTAATCACTTTCCGTTTTGTCACTGGCGTGTGACCGAAAATGGGAGAAACTGAGAAACTCCATAAAACGGTAAAAATTGAGCAACTGAGAAATTGAACAATTGAGCAACTGAACGGTACTTTTTACTTAGTAAATCGTATTTTTTACTTGGCACTCGATTAGAGTATTTCTGCTTACGCAGCTCAAGAAAATTCATTTCTTAGTTCCTTTTACAGTTTGTAGTAAAGAGTTTGCCAATTAAGAAACGACAAATTCAAATATGTTAAATGTAAAATGAATTTTAATGTTTGAGATGTTCGGTCAGTTCAAGGAGTACATGGCTAAAAAAATTTACATTTTTTTTGTGAATACAGAATCTTATCTTTATAACATGTCTAATTTATGTTAATCTTTAATATCAACTGTAATTTAAGTAGTAAATTTACTAGTTTTGGTGAACTTGGTTTGGTTTTTAAGAATTATGCACTGCTTTGTTCACTATTTCTATGTACATAAGTTTCTTAGTTTTTGGGTTAAATAGTTCTAAAAATATGCCGATTCTGTCGAATCAAATAGTTGCTGAAATGCTCTGTCTTTAATTAGTTAACCAAACTTCTCAGTTTAAGGATTACAAACTGTAAGGTTATAGCTATATTTTCGTCACAATCCGAGTCTTTCGGTTAGAATCTTTAATTCAAATAAATAAAAAAGTTTTCGGTAGCCAAAATACTTCCATTTAATTTAAAAATTTATTCATGCGCAGTTTCTTTGATTTAATGTCAGCAACACAAGAAACTCTTCGTTAACCTTTACAAATATGTCTTCTTAAACTATTGAGAGTATTTGATATTCGGTCATCCACTGTTATTCTTCCTTCTCTCATTTTCTCTTTCTCCTTTGCTTTGCTTTATTAAATTTGTTGCTGTTTCGTTGCAGCCTAAAATAATTTTATTTAAATATCCACACATAAACTTTGTCATTTTGGCTCGCGACGCGCACTACAAAAACAACAACAGTAACTGCTGCAGCAACAACAACAATTGAGTCTGTTTTTTGGTTTGCTTTGTTTTTGTTGTTTCTCTGCTGACTTCTCGCATAGCTCTGGCTCTGGCTGTATGTTAATGTAATTTTTATGCTGATTGCAAATTTTCACATTTCCGGGCGCCTGTTCAGCTCTTTGTTATGGCTTTAACAGAGAGAGAGAGAGAGAGAGTGGAAGAGAGAGGGAGCGCGGAAGAGAGAGGTAGAGCAAAATGCGTGCTGCTGTCCTTTTAATGCTGCCTGATTATGATGTTTACTCCTGCGTGTTGTGTTCGTCGCTAGGCGCTCAACTCTCCTCAGTTCTCAGTCCTCGTCCCTCAACCCCAATGCCTTTGTTTGGCTTTTGTTTATGTCGCGTTACGTTTTAATCAGCGGCATTAATTTAATTTAATTTGAATTAATAACACATGCGGCAGCGGCAGCAGCATATGTCGACAGGACTTGGCAGGCCTGACAGGACTCGGCCGGATTGTGGCCTCTAAGTATGTCTAAGTGGTTTGTATTGTAGTCCGTCCGTCGTAGAAGTCCGCCGGTTGACGCTGATCTATTGTATGTTGGGAGTCCAGTGTTCATTTCGACCATTGTCAGCATTTGCTCATTAAAAACAATTTTCAATTGCTTCACTAATGATATTTGCCATTAACAAAAAAAAACGGGGAGTTCTCAAGTGGGTTTATGGGTAGCCTAACCAGACCAGGTGCCTAGAAACGCCTCCCAAGTCCGAAGGAACTTGGCAACTGAATTGCTTTTGTCCCTTTAACGGCGAGTTGATATCAACAACAGGGAGAGTCTCATTAAACGTCAAGGAAATATGTTGAGTCTTTTAAATACATGTAATTATTATAACCATTATAATGACAGGTTTCTTTGAGAGTAGCTTTGGAGTGATGTTTTGTGAATAACCCCTCAGATCCGCTTATTAAGTATTAGGTCTTTATTTCGAAAAATTATCAAAAAAAAAAATACCTAAAATTAAAGTGTGATTATATTTAATTAAAAATAACCTATGCTTATCATTTATCTAAACCATTTTCTAATGAAATTAATCCTTAATGAATATTACATTCATTTTTAATCTATTTTGATACCTAAATTCTAAAAGTCCTTTGTTTCATTTCTGCTTGTCTTCTGTCAATATCTTAAAGCTTATTCTATAAATCATTATTTTCATTGGGTTTTTCAAAATCCTATCTTAGCCAACTACAATTTTTTCTCTTACCTTAGCAATTAAATGGATCTTCTTCAACTTTTTAATCTGATTGACTTGAACTTTATGTGATACAATTTCCACAAATTATTCGAGTGATTTTCCAATTAAAATCAGTCGCCCTTTGCTACTTTATATCACTACATTGACTTCATTTCGAAAGCTCTTTGAACGCCCTTCCTTTGGGCATTAACCGATAAAACACATTTGGCCAACAAAAAAGGGGCCGTTAGAAACTTGCTAAAGCGTTAGGAAATAATTTAAAATGAATTTTCATTTTCATTTAGATTTCCAACTAACATTTAAGGCAACACTTCAAAGGTTTCAATTACAACAACAGTAACAACAACAACAACAACGGTAATTTCGCAGGCAGGCCTTAAAAATCTATACACGCCCCGCCATTCCCTCTCTATCTTTATCAAAGGCTCGGCTCCAAAGCACACATAAACACACACAGAGCCACACACGCACGCATTCTCTCACACGCCCACTCACACTAACATAAAAATAATCAAAAATGACATATAAACAAACACGACGACAACAGACGACGACCGACGACCATCGGCCAACGAGTAGCAGGACAGACGTCGGCATTCGGTATTTGTGGAGTTTTGTGAGCTTGACTTTCGCCCCCTTCGCAATGCCCTTCCCCCTTTCTCTAACATGCCTTGTTTACCTACCTAGTCGGTGCGCCTGCTGCTGTCACTCCCGCTACCCGCAGTTGCCTTGGCGCCGTTATATGCTAACTTTCGGCTGCTCCTCTGTTTTCTCTTTTGCCTTTTCTCTCTCTCTCTTTATTTTGTCTGTGTGTGTGTTCTTTACGTTCTGCCTGTGCATGCGCTTGTGTGTTTGTACAAAATGTTAAAATCCTGTTTATTGGATTCAATGGTTTGTTAATTGCCAATTTCAACTCGTTCTACTGTCGCACAAGTTTTCGCAGTCACTGTGAGCACGACGACCACCGTCACAGTAGTCACTGTCTTTCTCACTCCTTTTACTGGGTATCTGTCTGCATTTCTCTGTCTCAAACGAGCACTGGCCTCCGCATGGCCCATCGATGCCTGCCATAATAATTTCCTGGCTATAAAATTCATTAGACCAACGACCACCTGTAAATGTCGTCGTCGTCGCTGTCGTCGTCGTCGCCGTCGTCGCTGCCGTCTCGTTTGTCTGGCTCGTGTTTAGAGGGTCTTCTAACAGGCCGGGCCAGCTACCGTTATGTGTGCTGCTCCTCTCTTTATACGATTGCCTTTGCCTTTGCCCTTGTCCGTCTCTGTCTATCGGCTTGCCTGTCTGTCTTTTGGTGTGTCTACACTTATAAAAAAAGTTGCCTACTTGGAAATTAAAATTCGAAAATTTATTTTTACTAAATTCGAGTGGGAATTTTCTAATATTTAGAAATTATTTCAGCGAAATATATAATAAATTTATACTTTTAACACGATTTACTAATTTTTTTCGCCTAGTGTAGCCATAGTTGCTGTTGCCAAGAAATGTGCCTGGTGTCGTTAAATTAGCCTCGCGTCGGCAGCAACTTTAATGCAAATGGTCTTACCGAGTAGCAAATAGTTTGCCGCCCCACTCCACGCCCCATTCCTTAGCTTAACGAGGTCTGTGTGTGTGTGTGTGTGGTGAACAAGCCACAACCACAGCTTCTAGCCATATTGATCGTAAATAATCAGCATAAACTAGGCGCTGCATCATTTGCTTAACAAGATATCAAAATCTATTCGAGTGAGTTTTATATGTATTCAAATTAAGATGTAACTTGAATCTCCTAACAAATGGCTCTAAAAAAGATGCGGCCAACGGGGTATTTCTAATAAAGTTAAGTTAATGTGTGTAGTAAAAAAAGAAGGTAGCATTCCTTCGTTATGTATATAAAAATAGTATTGTTTTAGATGTCAAAACATGCCTTGAAAATCGTTTCACTATTGACAAAGTTCTCGCATATTGAAGACAGTTACAAAATAACTTTACAATTCCCAATTAGTTTAAGCTAAGAATTCAGCTGATTCTCTGCTGCATTAATTGCAGAATATTGCATGTTATTCCACTGAAAATAAAATTATAGTTAAAAGAAATATCAAGTGAAGTAGTAGTTTCAGTTTAAGCGAGACTCACAAGGATAACTCTCACAGAGTTGCAGCTACATAATCATATTATGCCACACAGGCAAACAGACTGCAAACAGTAAACAGCTCAAGTCAAAGATGACTCACTCCCAATCTTTTGCTGCTTTCTTTGCTTGTAAAATAAACTCGTATTTATCTGAGGACGTTATGCAGGCAACGTGATTATTGTTCGAATCTGCCAAACGGTTATCAGCAGCTGTCATCTTGCCGGTTTAACAAGCGACACTCTCTCAACTCACATAAGTGAGAGAGCTCCTCAAGAGGCTCAGGTGGCGCAACCACCCACACACACACACACACACACATCAGCTGCTGTCTGGTGTCGCATTTAATTCAATTGCACACACAACACAACAAAACAAAAAAATGAGGAATGGGTAAAAAAAAATCGCAACAATTGCAGAAAAAAAATTGAGAAGAAAATTTCAGCAACGTTTGCTGACAAACAAAAGCGCAGGCAGCTGCATGCGGAAGGGGCGGGGGGGAGAGAGGGTAAGTGAGGCGACGTATTGCCAGCAACGGATATGTCACACGAGGCAGGATATCAAAGCGTGACAGGAACAGCGATGCGCAGCAGCAGCAGCAGCCAAAAGGGAAGTCGCGCAAAAGAAGCAGAAGGAGAAGAGGAGCTGGCAACTGAAG
The DNA here is from genome assembly GCA_035042405.1 of Drosophila demipolita. NCBI lineage: Eukaryota > Metazoa > Arthropoda > Insecta > Diptera > Drosophilidae > Drosophila > Drosophila demipolita. The sequence continues at coordinate 6,965,260 of JAWNLI010000033.1, forward strand.
AGTGAAAACAAGAAGAAGAGCAAGAAGAAGCTGCTGGAGTTGTTTGCTGCTGCTGCTGATGCTGATGATGATAATGATGATGATGATGATGATGATGATGATGATGAAGAGGAAGAACATTTGCGCACTTGTAAAAGTTTCAACTCGCTTAGAGAAAGCGAAAAGAAGGCGTTTTAAAGGGCACGCTAAAGGGGCGTACATGAAAACACGCACATACACACACACACACACGCATACACACCCTAGCACACACTCTAACACAAACACATGGCTACACTTTCGCAAATTTGAATTGACATCGCATTTCCGCGTCGATAATAGCAAAGTGACGCACTTGGCTCTAGTCTCTCGTTGTGACTACACTGAGCCAAATCGTAAGCCTAAACAAAAGCTAGCAATTGCAAAGAGTGCGCAAAGCTAGCTAAAAACTGTTTAAGCAAATCAAAAATAATTAAAGCACATTTTAAAGATACATTAAAATAAATAAATGACTTGAATGCAATAAAAATTAAATTAAAATGAAATAAATATTATATATTAAATATTAATGTTGTTCAGCAGTTATTTCGCTATGTGTATTTAGCTTTGATTTTGTTTACTTTAGTCAACTACTTTTCATTAAATATTTAATTATTACTTTCAAGTAATTATACATAGCCTAACAGTTTTTTCTCTTAGTGTATTTGACTTTACTTTTAGCTTTTCATATATAGCATATGTTGCAGGAAATGTGAGGGGAAATGCATGGAAAATGCTTTTATAGATGAATTCCTCAATGCCAGCTGACAGCTGTAGTATAACAATATATAAATGTTTCCGCTTCTGGCCACAACTAATAGATAACTCCCCCCCCCCACCCAACCATTGTGACTGTCTGTCTGTCACTGGCCCCCAACCCACACCACCTCGACCCTAACAAAAGTCTGGCAACAATTGACAAATAATGTTGAGCCATCAAATATTTAAAAGGCTTCGACTGAGGTTTTCCTTTTATATTTTTATTCATTTTTAACTTGATGTGAATTTTTTAAGCCAACAAGAGGTGGGTGTGCGGAGGTTAGAGGGGGCTAGAGGGTGCTCGCATGCGACATAACATGTTGCATTTTTAATGTGAATTTTACGTCAATTTGTTGTTGTTTATTTTTGTGCTTTTGAGCAAACATATTTTAAAGTATACTTTTCACTGTTGCAGTTGGCCAATATTTATGCCAAAACAATGAACTAAAGTGGCAGGCCAAGAGACAGAGAGAGAGACAGACAGAGAGAGAGAGAGAGAGAGAGAGAGAGAGAGCAATAGAGAGAGTGAGAGGGACGAGGTTAGTTTAGCTGGAAGGTGCGAAATTTGCCAAGCATGGCAAAAATGCCAAAACAGTTTAACAAAATCTGCACATTTGACTTTCAGAGCCTGCGGCAGCATGTGCAGCAGAGCGGGGGGCGGTGCTGGCGAGGGGTAAATGCAAAAAAAATGAAAGGAGTCAAGCTGGGGTCCTGAATGCCAAAACAGAAGGCTACTGACTTTTGCCATGCAGCAGATAAGCCAAAAGGGCGTGGGAGGAGTGGCAGTGCGAAATGTGTGAAAGACAAGCGTAGCCAGGCCAAGTCCTTGTGTGTGTGTGTGTGTGTGTGTGAGAGTGTGCTGCACACACACACATGCCTTAAGAGTCAACAAATTCTTTCGTTTCGTTTTTGTTTTTGTTTTTGTTTTTGTTACTCAACTCGTTTTAATTTCTTTTGGCCATTTTCTCTGCTGCATATTTTCACACTTAAACGTCGACGCTTTTCACTGTCTCTCTCTCTCTCACACACACTATCTCTCTCTCTCTCTCTCTCTGCCTCTGTTGAATCCTTCGTCCTTCTGTATGTGTTTGCCCGTCTGTCTGTGAAATGAATTATTTGCATAGTTTTTGAGGCTCAACGCAAGCGACAAAATGATAAAGCTTCATTCATTTTTTTCGCATTTATATCAATATATCCGTCAATCCCCCCTCTCTCTATCCCTCTCTCCTTCCCTCTCTCTCTCTCTCTCTCTCTGCCGCTGCTATCTGTCTCATTTTCTATGCGCGTTTTTGACAGGCTAAGCACGGATTTTCCACGCCGACATCGTGTAAATATTTATTTGCCGCCTGAATAAGTTTTAAATATGTTGACAGGAAAAAGCAACTGCATTTTCATGCAATTCAATAGAATTTTCCCCAAAACATCCCTGCTAATCGCATGTGTTCTGTCTGCCTGATATATATATATATAGATATATATGTGCAACTTTTAAAGTGTTGCATTGGATTTTTAGGCGTTTGAAAACCCTTGAAAATTGCACTTTTAGGCTTTGCGAATGCAAATCAAATACGAATCCCAAAAATGCTAAAACTAACGACTAGAGAAAGGGAGAGAAGGGGCTGGTAAGGGTTTAGTTGGGGAGTTTATATTGAGCTGGTGTGTGTGTCTGTCATTTTAAAGATAAATTTTAAGTGTTAGGAAATAATGTCTCAGGCTACTTTTAGACGGTAAAAACAGGGCTTAAAAAGTACTGAAAACTAAAGTTTGGAAAGGAGAAAAACCATTCTGACTACTACGAGTAAAGCAGTCATAGCAAATCGGTTTATATATTGCCTTCATCGGCTCAGTTCTGATAAACTTTTAGAAGTAAAACAGGACAGCCAAAAAAAAAATAATCGATTTTCTAGTGCAATAAATTGAAATAGAAATTTAAAACGAAATCGTTGCCTGAAGAACTTTCGGGTACAGTGAACACCCTACTGGTAGGCCAAAAATCAACTCTTAGCTATGCTGAAATTGGCTTTTTTTGTTAGCCGAGAAATGCAGTTAATCTCAATTGCCTTTGGGCCTTTCTATTAGAAATTGCAGCGCCTTTTCATCACACACACACATACACAAGTCTAATCAAAGCCAACAGCATGCACTTGAAACTTGAAAAAGCGGAGAGGTAGGGAGGGGCACTTCCTTTCATGCAACACAAACCTTGCCCTTAGACGCCACTTGAGCTGATGGCCAGCGCGAACTATTTTGCGGCAAGTTGATTAAAAACATTGCCCGGCAATGAACCAAAACTGAGATGGGGGGGGGGAAAAAAACGAAGCCCGTATTAGAAAAGCCTCCGTTACCGAAAATAAATGACTTTCATTTAGCGTCCAGCTTTTGGCCAGTTAAGGCCAGTTAAAGTGGGGTTGGGGTAGGGAAGAGTGGCACAAACTATGGTTCCGCCCCGTTTGCAAAGGCCCAAAAACTTTTCAAATAGACATTTTCAAAGACAAACTTTTTTATCAGCAGCAACAGCCGGAGTCAGAGGCAGTAGTTTGGAGCCGTAGTCAGTGCCAGAGAGCCGCAGACCGTAGTCCAGCAGTCCAGCAGTCCAGTAGTCCATAGTACATAGTACGTAGTCCTTAGTCCAGCATCCAGCCGGAAGTTTAGCTATGCCGGTTGGCTCGCCGCTTGTAGCGGATTGCGGTATTCAATGTTGCAAGGGTGCCAGGGATGAAGAATGTAGAATGGAGGGGGCAGAAATGGAGGGAAGCGAGCGGAAAACGGAAAAACTGGTGCGCTGCTTGTTTCATACGATGGCTTATAGGACATTTTCAGTGTTTGCAACACGCCGGCGTGCCACAGCGCACAGGCTGTACACAATTTATGATAGACGACAAAACAATAGAGATGAGAACAGCCGGACGGGCACCCGGACTCCTCGTGCTCCGTGGGCCTCTATATGTGGATAGTGCAAACAAATGCGAGGACAAACAAAATGTTCCACTACCAATTGCTCCGATCAGCTCAGCACAGTTGGTGCTTCAAGCTTTAAATAGTAGCTGGACAAAATAAAAGCTGAATACAAACAAAAGAAATTAAGTTTGAAAATAGAATTGAATTTGGTATAAGCATTTTGGCTTTTTTCTGTATATTTCTATAGGCTATAGAACGTTTGAATATTTAATAATAATAAAATATATATTCTTTAAAAACAATTGATATCAGATTTAAACTTTCTTAATAAGAAATTATTAAAACTAATAAATAAATAAGTAACTGGAAAGGAATTTCAGAACTTCAAGTTTGGGTAATTTAGCCTTTTTTTATTACTTAACATTTGAAACAAGTTTAAGTGTTAATTTATTCACCTTAAATGGAGTAGGCAATTTTTGTTATATATAATTATTATTAAAAATTATATCTCTATTTTCTGAATTGGTTTCAGAAAGCTCAAGGCAAACACATCTCTCACTGTAAAATCACGCCAAGTGCTCATCTCTAGCCTGCAGTTAGTCATTGCTCCCAGCGGCATGCGGACAGACAGACACAGGGAGAGAGAGAGAGAGAAAGATGGAATGCTGTGGAGTGGGGGAGGGGGAATTGTGACACCCGCATTTATGTGCGACTATTTGGTTTATTTCAAATACAATCACATTTACTGCACACACACATACACATAACCAAACACACACACATTTAGACACTTAGTGGTCTTTATTGGTTTGACTGTAGCTGTTGTTGTTGTTGTTGTTGTTTTTTTGCTGACCAGCCAATGGCACCCACAGTCGCCGCCGCTTTGTGCGGTTGTTTGGTCATCTCTGCGTCGTTTTCATTTTCCGTGTTTTATTTGCTGTTGTTTTTTGTTTTTGCACAACGAAACCTTTTTCCTGCATTTCATTCAATTTGGTTTGCTGTGCCCGCACACACACACACATATACATTATAGTTTATGTAGTTTGTGGTCACATTTGGCCTGGCCATATGGGTTAGGTTAGAAGTGGACAACTGCAAATGACATCCCAGTAGAACTCTTAACTCTCCCCCAATCCCTTCGCTCAGTAACCTCCTCCTCCACCAGCACCCCTGCCCTTCACTCGAGTGCTAATTTTAAATGTATATGGATATTTTATTGCTGCCATTACAGTTATTAGACAAGAGGCTGCTGCTGTTGGATTTGCTGTTGAATTTGCTAAGTGGCTTTGGCCACTTAAGAGCCAGCATTGGCAAAAGGGATTCCCTTAGTTTAGGGTTGCAGACGAATAAGGCTTAAACGGAAATCTAAAGAAATTGAACTTGGCCTGCATATCAGCTAATTTATTGCCAACATTTTGTGCAGGCAAAGTTTGAATTTACATCGAAGATTTGATCTAAAGGGAATTGCATGGAAGAAATCAGTGAAGAAATTTGACAATTTTGTATTCTGCTTTAATTTTGTATATTTAATTTAAAATCGAATTAAAAACTTAAGCTTATTAAATTTATATGCAGAATGCAACTAGTAGAAAAACTTGACTTGCGATTGATTTGATCTTATTTGGGAGTTTTTTATGGTAAACTACAGTAAAAAAGGGTGATTTTATATTCTTAACTATTCATTTTAAAATTCTTGTTTTCATATAAGATAATATTAACTAAAAGCTTAAAAGCTGATAAGTTTTGTGGTGTAAAAATTTTAAATTGAAGGCAAACTATGAAAATGAAATTAGTTTTGGAAATTTAATGTTTCTTTTAGAGACTTGAAATTGTATTGAATAGGAATTTTCCATTGAATAATTTCAATTGTCACATTTCTTACCCAAGCCTTTTTTGGCCGGAACTTTGTGAGTCCTTCCATATGCTCCACATTTGGCATTGTTTTGGCCATCGATTTGATATATGTGCGTATTCGCATAACTCATCTTTGGTGCTATCAGTGCTAAAGGTAGACCATTTAGCCAAATAAAAGAAAGAAAAGAAAACCAGGACTACTCACAACACGGCTAGTTATCAATGGCAACACCTTTTTATGCTTGAGGCCACACAAACAAATACACAAACACACACACACACACACACACACACAGAGAGTGTAGACAATTTGTTGTTTGGGTTTTGAGTGCTTTTTGGGGTGTGAACCTCAACCAACTAGAGAAGTTCTTTGTTTGTTGGAGGGGGCCAAAAAGCGCGCAGCTATTTATTGCCATTTTCCTATGGACCCAGGCACGCATTTGCCATTCCGGCGGACACCAGCAACAACAACAACAAGAGTGCCAACCCGAATTCCACATAAATCAAAATAACTGTCGGCGGAAACGGCGTCCATAGTTTTAACGGGCATGGGAATGCAATCCGGCAACTGGCTGCGTCAGGCAGAGCCCGGTTTTGCAAAAAAGCAACAGCAGTATGAAAAAATCAAAAACTAGCCAGCATAGCCTTCACCCAAACCCCACCCACCCCACCCACCCCACCCACCCCACCACCTTTTTGGACACACATAGTTCAAGTTGCGGTGCGTCGCATAATGCATGTGGACACACAGCCAGCGGCAGCATCGACAACGTTGCCACCGCCAATGCCGCCGCCGCCGGCTGTCATTTTTTTGCCATCGAAGTTTTTTTTGTTGTTGTTTTTTTTTTTATGTGCCGGCGTCGCTCATAATTAATTGTGTACATTTTTGCGGTCATCTATGGAAAGTTTTCTTTGTTGTTGTTTTTTGGTAATTTTTTATTTTCGAAAAAGTCTGCAATATTTCCGTTTGGCAGCGCTACTAGTGAATTATGGCCAGAAGCGAACAGCGCGCGAAGACAATAAGCTAATCTAAAGTCAATAGCTCAATAAACAAAATTATCAGCTAAACAAATGTTTTGTCAAGCCAATCGTTCAGCCTAATGAACCATTGGCAAAACACAACACAACCAACACAACACACACAACACAACAGAGCCAAACCGAACAGAAATCGAGTCTCGCATTTCATCAAAACAAGTGAAAGAATTTTCAGTTGTAAATGAACGACTAAAGGGATGCCCTGTAAACTTAGACTATAAATCTATAGATCTTAAGGCAGTGAGTGAATTTGGTGTCTCAATTAAGACTCCAATTGATAAAGTTTAAATATATATTCGTTTTAAATTAACTGTTTTTATTTTTAGCACTTGCAAAGGAAAAGACTATTTAATTAAACGCATGTTTTCCTTTTCTTAAAAATATATCATATTATGTTAAATATTTATAGTTCTTAAATTAGCTCATATCCATTAATCACAGATCAAATCAAAAATCAAGCTTGATATTACCTATAAAAAACTGGAACTACAACGAAAAATGTTAATTTTTGTACGAACTTAAAGAACACACAAACTTAACTTCTCATCATATATTAAATTTAAGGAAAAAATAATAACAAATAAATCAATGTTAAAAACAGATTGATAATAATTAATAAAAAATGATATAAATTTCCAACGTGAACTTAAAGTTAAAATAAAAATGAGTATATTAATAATGATTTCAAAAAAAAAAAAAAAACTCCACATAAAAAACAACCCAAATAATAAATTACCTTTGCAGGGTATGGGAAATAATGAAAACGGATCCTTTGACCAGGCACATCATTAGGAGCCATTTGATGAAGTTTTAATGAAAGCAACAGCAACAGCAACAGCAATAGCAAAAACAACAAAAACAACCAGAGAAGGCAGAAGGCATTTTTGGAGCGAACATCTTTGGCCGTTTGCCTTTTTTGGCCCAATCAAAAATTAATGAGTGCCAAACGCTTAGAAGTGATAAATCACCTTGACAAAGGCAGCCAACGAACAGCGGACGAGCAGCACAAAAAGAGAGAGAGAGAGAGAGAGAGGGAGAGAGGGAGAGAGAGAGTGAACAAGTCATGCTGCCTGCTCAAACAAATGAAAATGGCATAATAATAATAATAAAAAATAATAATAGTAATAGTAATAAATGTCGCCCATCGCAATTTACTTTAATTGCCAGCAAATGTGGCGCAGCTCTAAAAAAAATAAAAAATAAAACAGCAAGAGAGAGGGGTTGGGGGTGTACTGCTGCACTAGTTAAGTGTGGCATCTTAATTATGAGCCACTCGAGCAGGGGGGCAACTTCAACTTAAACTCGCCGCACATAATTCACAGCCAACGCTGACGACTGAAATTAATTGCCCAACGTGCCCCAAAAATGTATGCTATGGTTTTTTTATAATATATATATATATATATATATATATATATGCGCTTCTACTTACCACCTGATGCGAGTGCGCCAGAGTTTTTGTGTGGGGCACAGCATGACGTGGTATTTATTAATTTCCTTGACAAATCTGTTGCATGCTTTGCAGGCGACGAGTGGCAAACGCGCTGCTTTTTGAAGCACTTTGTCAAAAGTTTTGCAACAACTTTTGCGGCCAAAACACCAAGTGTTGAGGAGGAGCGCGGCAGAGTCGGGGCGGGTGGAGTGCGCTGTTAGCTGTTGGGGTACGCAGCTAAATGCTTGGCCATCAGAGGGCACACATTTTTTAGAGATGGCTTTCAGAGATTTCAAACACGAAACAACGTTAAAAAAAAAACCTCTTAAAAAAAATAAATTAAAAAAAAAAATCCCCCTTTTTTAACGATTATTTTTTTTTAATGTAAGCTTAATAAAAAACATGAGTTTAAAATACTAAAAAGAAAAGAATAAAAAAGATAAGAATTGAAATTTATTGGAGAGAATATTATAGCAAATATTAAAGATATTTAAGTTCATTGAGTCATCTAAATAAAACATTTGATTACAAACATACTTATCTTTCAGTTCTATATATGACATAGAATATTTGATATATTTATGATCTATATATATGATATTCTTATCGACCCACTCAAACTAGCACAAGTCTACAATTTAGTTAGAAAAAACTTGGAAAACATGTCTAAAAAGCTAAATTAGACGATTTTGTCATTAAAATTGTGGCTATCAATTTCTATCGAAAATTGTAATTTATCGATAATCGAGAAACGGAGGCAGTTATCAATAAAATAAAAGTATTTTAAGTAATTGCAGCAAAACACGACATTTGCTCATCTCTAGCTTACACTGTATGTTGTAGCATCATGTTGCGATACAGTCACACACACCCACACCCACACACACACACACACATTAACATGCATAGCTCTCTTTCTCTGTTCACAGTATTCAGAGTTAGGCACTTGAAAAACGCAAAAGTAATAAACTTAATTGGTTTGTTCGCAGTTACTTTGCTCCAGCGGCTTTGTCAGCACAGCATATCTAACATACCCTCTCAACCCACACCTAACCACCACCCCCTCCCCCCCTCCGCATTGTACACTCCATGCAGCGAGCCACTCGAGCATTGCGTTGCGTTTTGCGCTTTTAAGTAGCAAAGTTTTGCTCCGTTTTTTTGTTTCTGTTTTTTGTTTTTGTTTTAGTTTCTTTTCATTTTATTTGTTGTTGTTTTTTCTTGACGTATTTTTATTTTTTTTTTTTCTATATGTATTTTGCCGCTTGCTTTTCAGCCAAAGTGTTGAAGTTTGGCTGTTCGAGTGTTTTGAGCTGCAAAAAAAAAAAAACAAAAACAACAACAAAATGAGTAAAAACTTTGACTGCATTTGCAACAAGAGGAGCCACAAGGAGGGGCAGATGGAAATAGCAAAATATCGCTCATACGCCACATTGCCTTGAGTCCTTTGCGGTGAACCAGCGCCAAGTGCTTATTATTCTATCTAATGAATCTGTTTGGCTAACTCAGCGAGCCAGGCCAAACCAAACTCGCCGACAACTTATATGAATATGGCCAAAGTTTCTCAAGTGTTTTGAGAGTGGCAGCAGACGCCAGGATGTGCCACAGATTTTTTTTTTTTTTTTGTTTCCACTTTCTTTACTAGCCCAAAAAACAATGCAGAGCCGAAAACAGTTTATATATCGAAAGTTTTTGCGCGCTGTTTACAATTTTCATTTTTTTTTGGTTTTTTTTGTGCCACACTTTTTTATTGCACTTGCCTCTCGTGCGAATCTGGTGCGTAGCCTGAGTAATGGAAATTTTATAATGAATTTTTTTTGGGGGAGGCAGACAAAAGCAAAAGTTACACAAAAATCCAAGAAATACAAATAAAAACAAAAATGTGAGCAAAGTTTTTGTACCATTTTGTGTCGCTGCTTTTTTCGGGGTTATTTATAATTTAAAAAGGGCTAAAAAAAAGCATGATGGACAGAGGGGGGGGGGGGAGGAGTGAAGGCTGCCTGCAGCATTTATGAAATGTGCGGTGAGGCCCAAAAGCATATCCAAATCATATTTTACTGTCAAATGTTTTTTGTGTGATATGTGTTGCATGTCGCTTCTTTTTTTCCTTTAAATCTAAGAGTGGCCACCAAGTTAGAAGCTGCAGTTAAAAAAAGTGCTCTGAAAATGTGGTCAACTGTAAAGTAAACTTGGCTTCATTGAGACGAAGATAAATTGCCACAGAAAAAAGGAGTAAAAAAAGCGATTTTACTTTGCATTCAAATCAGCTAATAAAGTCAACTTTTCTCTAGCTAAATATCATTTCTAATATTCTCGTAATTATTTAAGTAAATTCTAATGTTTTTTCAAATACAAAAATCTACTTTAAGATTCGAATTTGCTTGAAATGCATTTAATCCGCGTATTGTTAAAGCCACAAGCGATGCTCCTGTGTGGCAGCCACGCCCATTACACTCTCAACCTCACTCTTTACCCTGTGCTGACACATAATTATTGCCTACTTTTCGGTGGCAACTCGAGCAGCCAACAACAACAACAACAACAACAACAACAAATGTTATAAAGATAACAAAACCCAAGGATGCAAGTCAGAAGAAGAGCTTTGAAAACAATTTTGGGCACCAGAGACGCGAAGTTTGCCGCGTTGAACGTGAGCACACACATACGCCACACATTCCCTTACACACACACACACACACACTGCACACACACAGAGAAGCTTGCACAACTTTCAGCAGGATAAAGCATAAAATATACGCGAAAAGCGTGCGCGACTTTGTGGCCAGCAAAAGGAGCTGCACACTTAGAGGGGGATGGGGAGGGGGAGGGGGGGAGTGTGTTGGTATGTGGCAAGTGCCAACTGCTACTTGCCTTTCCGTTCCGCACTTACGACTAATTGAAGTTAAGACCCGCCGCCTGCGAGCTGTTCTCGACTTACCTGCAAAAAGAAGAGCAAAAAAAAAAGGAAAAGTTGAAACTTGGCTGAATATAGCGGTAAATATATATATATATATAAAGATATGTGTATGTGTGTGTGTGTGTGTGTGCAGCTAAAGTTAGTTAAATCGTGTAAATTATGTCTAATAGATAAAACTGGCTGCAAAAAGTTGCAGCATCTGCCCCGGCAGAGCCAGCCGAGTCTAGACTCACTTTTAGACCATTTGGCTTAATGAAAGCTAACGATGCCGCTGATGATGATGATGATGATGTTGCCACGTGCCACCTTCATGTCCTGTGTTCGTGCAACCACGTGTCAGGCGTCAAATGAAACTGTGCTCAAAGTTCTATATTGTGTCACACAAGAGTCTCTTCTATTGCCTGCCACACACACACACACACACACACACACACAGTTGTATGTGTGTGGCACGTAGTAGCCCACAGGCAGCCCTTATAAATAAGAAATCCTTTTGTTGCAACTGCCCCCGCAGGCCAAAGTAATAAAACAGTGAACAGAGTCCGACTGCTGCCAGCTGCTCAAAGCAGCGCAAAGAGGCCAAAATGTGTAAGATTGGCAACAGGTAAGAGGCATGTGGCAAGCGCTAGGCGAACGGTAAGAGGCATGTGGCAGCGCACTAAGGCAGTCAGCAAGTAGTTGGCCAACAGGCGCATAATCAAGCCAAAGTACACTGCGATAAATTTGAATGGTTACTCAATTTTAGCTGCTATTTATTTTGGTTACTTAATTTAATTGAAGTTTAGTTAAATTATTTATTTATTTTTGTTATTTTAATTTTGATCAAAAATTAATTAATTGTTTTAATTTTAATCTTATAAAATTTGTTGGCTTTTTAATTAGCTTCTTTCTATTTTATTTTTTTAATGTTTTTAAAATGCTGATTTTTTTCTTAAAAATTATTTTGAAATATCTTTTATAAATACAAAACAGATTTTTTTTAGTGTGCAAACTTGCCTCGAAATAAGTCAGTAGCAACTGCCCACACACCCCCACACACCCCTCCCACACACACACACACACTTAGACTAGTTCTGTCTGCTGTGGACCATATGATGCTGTTGTTGCACACGCTTTGGACTTGGTAGCACAAGCTGCCACAAACTGCAAGCTGCTCATATTGTTTACCTGGGCAGAAAAAGGCTATAAAAACAAAGGTAAATAAAAGCCAAGGCAAAAGGCTGAAAAGAAAGACGCAACGCCAAAGAACTAATGTGGATATTCAGGTTAAACAGGGTTGCCAACTTGGGCAACACTCCTCTTCCCCTCACTCCCCCTCTCACGCTCTCTCTCTCTCTCTCTCTCTCTCTCTCTCAGTATTCAAAGGATGACTTTGCTCTGCACCAAAAGTCATAACTCAAAAGTCTTGTAGAAGAAGAAGAGACAAACATGTGACTTAATAGTTGCCTGACTGCTGACGGGCTGTGGTGGATGAGGTGGATAAGGTGTGCTGCGGGGTGAGTGGTGTAGGGTGCGGGCTGCGCGGTGCCAGAGTCTGCGGCGAGGCACAAGCAAACAAAGAGCAAAAGCGAGAAGAGAACTAAACCCAAGCGAAGACATGATAGTCGAAGGGGGGGAAGGGCGGCAGCGGGCGAGGTTTAAACAGTTTGTGTAGTGTTGGCAAGTTTTAAAACAGCAAAAACTAGCTAAAAATAAAGAAAGCTAAAAAACTAGTTTGGCTTTTTTTTTGTAAGCCTGCAAAAACTGTCAGTTATTTAGATGTAAAAAAACCAATTTTTTCTTAAAGTTTAAAAATGTTGATATCTAAAATAAAAAGTAAAGCTAAAGCTCAAAATTTAACAGCTAACTTTAATAAACAAGCAGCTGTTAATAGAAAAAAGCTAAAGTCAAAGATTTGCTGTAATAAGAAAATAATTTAATTCTTTAAAATATATTTTTAGCTTCAAGTACACTGATTAGATGTGAAAAATATAACAGTAAAGTTAATACTCCAAATAAAAAAAACTGGCTTTAATTTATAAGCAGCTAAAGCTTAAATCAAAGACTTTCCGCAATTAGCAAATTTTTTAAGCCATTTATAAAATTAAATATTTGACTTTTGTCAGGCAATTTTCAATTAATCAAAAAAAATAAAACACTTAAAAAACGAGCCAAATTTGGCGTGAAAAAAAAAACTGGCGGAATGGGCAACACTGCTGGGAGTCTGTTTATAGCATATACGCTGCAAAAGGGTATCAGACGTTCTTAACATGAAATCACAGGCAAACACACGCAACACACACACACACACAGTGCAAACATATGTTGCCTGGTCTCGATTTTAGCTCAGCAGGTTGTCGTCGTCGTCGGGAACATTGCCACCCTTTTTACCCCTCCCTCGCTGCTTGACAAACTTGCCACAGCCGCTAGTCAGTGGCAGCAACAGCAGGAGTTGTAGCAGCCGCGTTTAAGTCAAATGCTAAATGGCATTTGGGGACAACAACAACAACAAAAACAACAACAGCACAAAACAGCTGAGCTGCTGCTGTGTTTGCTGCTGCTGCTGTTGTTGCTGTTGTTGCTGATGTTGCCGCTGCTGCTGCTGCTGCTGGTCGACGTCGCCGTCGTCGTCGTAACTCTGGTTTAACCACTTCACCTTAGTTCTTTCCCACTGGTATAGCAAATTTCATTTTCTTTCAGCTTGCCTTTCCCAGGCAGCAATAACAAGAACAACAAGCAACAACAACAACAACATCAACAACAACAACAGCAACAGCAGCAGCAACAACAACAACAACAGCAACATGTCTGCGGTTTCATCGTTTTTTTCTTTTCTTTAGCCTAAACTCATTTTTTTTTAGCTTTTTTTTTAAGAGTGTTAAGTAGCATTTGGACTGAATCTGAGAGTTGTGGAGCTGTTGTGGAGCTGTTGTGAAGCTGCTGTGGATCTGTGTCTGCGTGTGTGTGTGTGTGTGTGTGTAGTTTTGACTGCTGCTGTCAGGCCTGTCACTTGCACAACTTTGTCAGCGGCAAAAGCACGTGCTGAAGTCGAGAAGTCTCCATTCGGCATTCGGCGGCAGCAACTGTTTGCCGCTCAGCTTTGTTGTCAGTCTTTGTCGTATTAGCCGGGTCGACAGAGTGCAGCACAGATTGCACAGATTGGGCTTAGACAGTATATATATACATACATATATATATATGGTGGCAACTGTATTAGCTAGTTTTCTCTATCACCTAACTTGCGGTTTTTTTTTCAAATGTTTTATACTCGATCCAAGTTAATCGGATTAAAAGCATCAAATTTTGGAAAGAGATTTTTATGAACTTTACTTAGATATTTTAAACAACTTTCAAATATTAAAATAAAGTCAAATTTATATTATTTTCAGCTAGTTTGGCTTTTACTTAAATTTATAGGTTTATTTCTATTTTAAATACTTGAGTCAAGTTATGGGAAATAATCAGTTTAGAAAGAGATATTTATATAGATTTTACTTCTTTTCTACATCTTCTAAATATTAAAGTAAAGTCAAAAATATATTATTTTCAGCTAGTCTGGCTGTTACTCAAACTTTGAGGTATATTTTATGTTTAATGTTTAAATCAAGTTATGTGAATTAATCAGATTAAAGGAATCAAATATTAGCAAGAAATATTTCGGCATCTTCTATATATTAAAGTAAAGTCAAAAATATATTATTTTCAGCTAGTTAAATCTGTAGCTTTATTTGCATCTATTTACATCTTTTTTTTTATTTACATTTTAACTTTAAAGTGGAAACACATTTTTAGCAACTCCCCCTAAAGTTTCTAAACGAGTCTCTTAACGATATTAACAATTATATTTCTGTGCTTCGGGAAATGATTGTAGACTGAGATTCAGAAAAGCACCTGAAAGCACCCCAAAAAACTGAAAGAGTTCCTTTTGCTGCTTTTAAATAAATTGTTGGCCAGGCAGTGGCTAATTTTTGATTGCCCTCATACAATATGCATATGGCATGCCACAAGAACAGCAGCAACAACAGCAACAACAGCAACAACAGCAACAGCAACAGCAACAACAGCAGCAACAACGACTCACAGACTCTATAAATATAATTGCTGAAATGTTGCAACTATTTCAGACTCGAAGTAGTTTCTCCCCCTTTGCTGTTAGCCCCCCCCCCCCCTCCATGACTGAAACCACCCTATGCAAATGTCTGGCTATCGGCTGCAAAGTTACTTACACTAAACGAGGGGGGGGGGTCAGGGGTCGTGTGGGCAACAAATAAATTTCCATATGCTTGCAGGAGCTCTTTCAACCAACAACCCCCAACCCAGCCCTTTCCATAAAGGGTTAGAAAACTAGAAAACTATGACCAAACATTTTACTTACAGTTAGCAGAGGAACAACAACAACTTTTTATAGTCTTAACTTGGCCAGCGAGTGTGTGCCTATTTCTCTGTGTGTGCGTGTGTGTTAATGGGTGTGTGTGTGTGTGTGTTTGTCTGCCACAGTGTTGACAAAGGCCAGCAGTTTTTTTATTTTTTTTATTCTTTATTGCTACTTTTATGGGCGTGAGGGCGTGGCTGGGCGATGCTGATAAATGTTAGCGAACTGAGCCCAAAAGTAAGCAAGCAAAAAGTGAAAATGACAGCAAATTAAACGCACAAAACTTAAAAGCAAGCAAATTTGGTCCTCCAAAAAGGGTTCCTTGTATTTTCCCCCTTCCCCCCTTTTTTCACTCTCCCTATTTTGCTGTTATTTAGGGGTTTGACATTGACTTTTACCTTTGGCTGGCAGTTTAATTAAAAATTGTGCACATTTTTAAATATTTCTCAATTTGCTCAGCGACTTTAAAATGAGGAAAATATTTAAAAATCTTTATTTGATATTTTTAATAATTAATCCATAAAAGTCTTGCCTTATATCAGCTGCATTTTAAGTAGAACTCAAATTTTATCCTTCGAGCAGGTAAATTTATTAAATAGAAAAAAACAATTTTAAGGCAAAAGAGATAAAAAATAAAGTAAAAATAATCTGCTTTAAGGCAAAGCATTTTGGAATTTACATTTTGTACATATTTGCTGTAGTCAGTGGAGTTTTTTTTTTTTTTTTGGCTTGAATACTGCCAGAAACACGCGCATTTTCAAGTGGTTTTCTTTATTTTGCTCGGCTGTAGCTTGAGTGCCCAAAATTTACATAATCTTAATGCAAAGTCGCCAAAGAGTGGTTGGGCAAGTGTGCGGTGAGGGGTGGGTGGGGGGATGGGTGCTGAGTGTTAGGGCAAAGTCCGCGGCAGACGCTTCAAAGACGCGCAGACAGCGATGCGTCAACAGCAACAACAAGGAAAACACTTGAAGTGTGGCCAAGAGAGAGGGAGAGAGAAAGAGAAAGAGAGAGAGAGGGGGGGGGGGGTGCGAGGTATGGCTACGAATCACAAGACATAAACAGCATCGTCAGACAGGCTGTGAAACGGACTCGTAAATCGACTCCAAGGAGTTGGGCAGTCCAAGAATTGGGCAGGTTTTCTCAAAGTGCCTGCAACTAATGGGCTAAAGTAATTCGTTTCAGTTCCACTGCCACAACCCTTTCAAATACACATGAGTGTGTGTCTGTGTGTGTGTCTGTGTGTGTGTGTGTGTGTGTGAAAAGCTGACAACAAGCAAATAACAGTTGCTGCTGTTGAAGGGTTGGAGTTGAGTGAGTGTTTTTTTTTTCTTTTTTTTTTGGGTTGGGAGTAGTTCGCTGCAAAAGTCAATTGACTGTGAAAAGCCAGCCAAAAGCGAGCTTAATTTCCAAATAAAAGGGCTGTGATTTGAGGTCGACGTGTTCGCGAAAGGGGCTAATACAACAACAACTATCCAAAGCCATAACCCATCACGTCTTTGAATTGGCAACACGGCAAAACGGCAACAGCAAGCAACCCTCTTCTTAAAGATGTTCCGCCGTATCTGGGGGGATTTATCTTGCGGTTTTCTGTATCACTGCTCTATTCAATTTCACATTTCCCGCACTCCTCTGCTCTGCTCTGCTCTCTTCACCCCCCCTTTCATGCAATTGACAGTCGTCGTCGTCTTTAGCATAATTATTACACACGGCTTAGTTGGGTTGCTCGGTGGGGGGGGTGGGGGGGGGGGTAAACGTAAGCTAATATCCGACACGCACACCCCACGAGACAAAATGTCAACATTTGCTGCAAAGTATTTGTCATTTAATAAAAAAAAAACAACAACAAAAATAATTGTTAAAGAAATTTGAACTAGCTCAGCGACGAAATTGAAAAAATGCTAGTTGAAGTTTGTTTGAGCGGGGGTGTTGCCAGAGGGGGGAGGGAGAAGGTTTAACTATGCGCAACGCTGCTCCCCCCCAAAACATATGCAGTTAATTTCTTGTTTGTTTCTAAGGAAATGAGCTTAGCCGGAAGCAAACACACACACATACACACAAATTGTTCAAAAAGTGCGAACATTTCTCGGCCTTTTGTATTTCAATGCCAACAATTTCAATTTAGATCCCAATTCCTTTAAAGTGTCATTGTTACAAATTAAGTGAGGTGTGCGGGAAGGGGATTTGCTCAGTTTGCATAAGTTGGCTATTACATTTGGTCTCCAAGGAACGCAAGGGAACTTCTTCAGATTTGGTGTGGAAAGCAGCCTTAAGTGTTGAACAGATTAATAACAAAGTGAGAGATAGAGAGAGAGAGAGGGAGAGAGATAGGAAAAGAAAGATAGGAAAAGAGAGATAGGAAAAGAAAGATAGGAAAAGAGAGATAGGAAAAGAGAGATAGGAAAAGAGAGATAGGAAAAGAGAGATAGGAAAAGAGAGATAGGAAAAGAGAGATAGGAAAAGATAGATCTAAAGAGAGAAAGTAGCATAAATAGAAAGAAAGATAAATATCAAGGAGATGAGCTTCAAAGAACAACTAAGACAGAGAATTATTTTAAGTTAAGAATTCGTTTAAGTTTACTTTAATTGAAGGAGCAACAGAAAAACTTAGTCAATCAACCAAAGCTGATTTATGTGACAGGCAGAAGAAAACATCTCCGACTCCATAAAGTATATATATATTCTTTATCAGGATCAACAGCCAATTCGATAAAGCCATGTCTGTCTGTCTCTATGAACACGCGGATCTCAGAGACTACAAGAGCTAGAGACTTGAGAGTTTATATATAGATTCTCTGATATCTGGAACAGTTAAAGTATGCTTTATTTTTATCAATAACTGGCTCCGTTTTTCGACTATCGATCAATTTCATTTGCGATAGCAGTCAATACCACAATTTGAAAAGCAGAATTTATTAGTCAATTGCCAAAATTTCGTAAAGATCGAATAAGACATACCTAAGTTATGATCAAAAAATATATTCGCATATTGATCTGATTTCTGCCAGCAGCCGCAAGCATTTTCTGCATGCATAAAAATGTGAGCTATGTGTGAGAAAGAGATGGCATGATAATCGATGCTAGCGTCAATTTGCTTTTGTGCGTATTCTGAAAACCCCGTTACCGACAATTGCGTGTACGTATGCATGTATTTGTATGTATGTATGTATGTATGTTTGTATTTATGTATTTATGCATGTATATATGCATGTATGCATGTGTGTATGCTTGCATATTTCTAGCCAGCCAATTAGGGATCAGTTTGGGCTTGCGAAATGCGCTGCTTTCGTTTTCTTTTACTCTTCTTTAATGACTTTCGCTTGCTATGCGAAATGATTTAGTCTGCTCGTATTTTTGGGTGCAAAACTTATTAATTTGAAATTTGTCAATAAGATTGGAATATTTTTAACAACTGTGCGCAGGGTATACAGTCGTCGAGCATGCTTACTTTATTTTCTTTATTTTTTAAGCCCCAAACTGATCCTCTTTAAAGATATATCTCTTTTAAGGCTACGATTTTCTCTTCTCTTATGGTATAAACTATAAAATCCTTTCATTCTTAAGCATTCATTTCCTATAGACCAAAAGCAAAGCAGTTATTTTAATGCCACGCCCACACACACGCCTGCAAAATAATTGGAATTCATCAAACATCTGAGATCATTTAAAGGTAAGCAGACAACCCCCAAAAACTTCCTTCCCAAAATAAACCCATATAATTAACTATCAGAAGAGCAAAATAACGAACAACTTGAAATCGTTTTGGGCTGTTTAAAAATTAATTTATGCAGCGACTTGGATAAAACTTTTAACTTGTTTTGAGTCTTCACACACAGCTCCCCTCTCCTTTCTTTCCTTTCTTACTCTCTATCACTCCACCCGCTGTTTGCCCAGTTATATTCTGTTGGCAGTTCCATTTTTCCATTTCCATTTTGCTGACTTTAGGGGCAGCTGGGCGCCGTCAAGTTTTTGGCTCTAATGACAGTTGATTTAGTTGCCTGAATATTTGAATGTTTGGTCTAAAAGGGGCTTGCTTATGCATAGATAGTAGATAGTAGTTGTGTGCCAGACTGCATCAGATCATTAACTTCAACGATTTCGAATGCCAACGGCAAATGAGAATTGGGCACGTGATGCAGACGCGTTCACCTCGAAGCACTCCAAGAAATGAGTTCCACCAACTTGGCGGAGGTGGATGGGAGGGGCGTCTGCTTGAGAAGGGAGTACTTTGTGTCTAGGACACATTTGGACACACAAGTATCTCGGAGGAGGAACTGTTGCGAGTGGCACTCATCGCACTCACAATTTGAATTTCACAAGCCATTGATTTTTATTTGATTACCACGACAATGAAAGGACGCGCATGGACACGTTAACTAAGCATTTGTGCTGATATCTTTTAGCTGGTTTTCCTCTTCTTTTTTTTTTTTTTTGGCTAGATTCCCCCATTTTCGATTTAGACGCGTTTTAAAGTGTTGCTGTTGATAGCAATTGAGTTGGCTGAGTTTCATTTCATTTATTTTAGCTGGATGATAAAATTATTCATTGAGTCGTGGAATTTATTAACTGAGAAAAAAATCTAGATTTAAGTTGTTTTTTTTTTTTAAGCATTTGAGAATCTTTTATAGATAAAATTGATTTATGCAAATGATCTTTGAATCTACTCTAAAAATAAAAACTTCTGTTTTTCTTGTCTTAATTTACTTATCAACTTAATATTGATCTAATAATCTAAACTATTTTAATCTGAGCTAGATTAAATATCTAAATTCTTGATGATTTTTTGTATCCTTAAATTTTAAATTTATGCCATAATAATTAATATTTATATAAAAATAAATATGTATTTAAAAGCAGTAAAATCTTAAAATCATCCAAATTTTAGTTTATATTTAATATATTTTCTTATTTATATTTTTCCATTCAATTTTATTTCCCTCCAAAAAAAACCGCCGCTTTTTCTAAGCTTTGTTCATCACTGTTGAGCTGTTGGCCACCAAAAAAAAAAAAGAGTATGAAAACATTTGAAATTATTTTGAGCAAAAGTTTTGAAACGGGGCGACAACGTTGCATGTCATTCAAATGCCGTCGCTCTGTCTACCAATTTTCTATTTTCTTTATTTTTTTTCTCTCCTTTTCAGGTGGGGAGAGAGGAGGGAGTGCCGGGCGGGTGTTGCTATTGGGTATCGTACTGGCGCTACGTGAAACCCTTTTCTAATACATTCCATGTTTTTGGTCGGCACGAAGCGCTTTTCGGCTGTTGCATTTGAACAATTTATTGCAGCAGCACACGATGTGGATGCGGATGTGGATGAGGATGTGGATGAGGATGTGAATGACGAGGAGTTTTCCATGCTGTCATGGAGCGGTTGGTTAAGGTCTCAACTGTTTGAGAGGTCCCGGCGCAGGACATGCAATGTGGGGGGTTGCCAGTTACCAGTTGCCAGTTGCCAGTTACCAGTTGCCAGTCACGGCAACTTGAAGCCAGATGTTTGGCTGCCCCAAAAATGCTACTGTTTTGCTGCTGGGTCGCACGCAGCGGGGGGTGGGACGCAGCAGCGTTTGGCTGTCAAAAGCATGTCAAAGGCGTCGTCACCAGCGTGCACCACATTGTTGTAGTTGTAGTTGTTGTTGTTGCTGTTGCTGTACTTTGTGGCGCATCCTTTTTGTGCCCCGCTCGGTACAATTGCAGAAAAACTTGAGACAATCGAATCAAACTCATTCGCCTGAAATCATCGACGTGTAAAATTACGAGATAACATTGTTAGCTGCCCGCCTGTACCCTGTACCCTGTACCCCTCCCTGCCCGGCCAATGCCGGCAAACGTGTGCGTCCCCAGTGGAGTCAGCGAGTCGTGGAAATGTGCTGCAGGATTTGAAATTGAATCGCACAACGCTTAAGCAAGAAATCAACGACACAAACGACACCCAATGACGACCACATAAATGTCGAAATATGCAGTCATGCTTTCAATTCAGGACCTGTCAGGATACCTTCCCCCCCCTTTTCCACAACCCTCCAGGCAGGGGTAGTTGAATGGCATTAGTAGTCATGGCACTATTACTACGATTTGCTGGCAGCAGATTTTTGAGGTTTTCATTGTTGGTTAGTTGAATTCTGTTGTTGCCTGTTGTTGTTGTTGCTGTTGCTGTTGTTGTTGTTGTTTGAAAATTGCCAGACAGAGTCGTTTGGCATTTGAACTGATGATGGCCAAATGTGGGTTTTGGACTCACTTTAATTGGTTTATCCTCTCAGGCCAAATACGCATACCAATGCCCCAAAAACCAAAAGTGCCACTCATAGTTGCATACTTTCAGCTCGATTATTATTAAGTGTGTGTGTGTGTGTGTGTGTGTGGATGTGTGTTGTGCCTGTGTGTGTGTGGTGTAATTAAGTCGCATTGTCAAAAAGGCTTTGGCTGCTTCGAGTTGAATGCAGGCATTTTGTTGTGTTGTGTTGTGTTGTGTTGTGTTGTGTTGTGTGTGTGTTGTGTGTGTGTTGTATGTTTTTTGTGTGTGTGTTGTGTGTGGGCAACATGGAAATTAGGCATAGAATTTGATACTGACTGACATCAATTGGACTTTAAATTGTTTTGTCTGTGATCTCTAAAGCAGAAAAAACCCCAAAAACCAAAAACTTATGCAACTTGTAGCCAAAGGCTTAAACCATGCTGAAATATGGCCAAAAGCTACTTTTTGGGTTTTATGTGTGCAGAGTTTGGGCAAGTTTAGTTAGGTTAATTATACTGAAAAAAATAAATAAAATATGGCAACGATTTTAAATCAAGCTAATTAAATTTAAATCAACTTAAAAAAATTTCGGAAACCATTCCAAATTTTGTACAAATGGAGACGATTTTAAATCTTTGTTAAAAATCAAACAATTTTCAAAATCTGGATTAGAACTGGTTTTGTAAACACGATTTTTGGTAGTCAAACAATTAAAACAATTCCCAAATTATTCAAATATTTTTCAAACAGAGACGTTTCTAAATCATTCTTAAAACTCAACCAATTTTTGAAAAGCAAAAAATGCATGTGAATTTTTAATTTTTGATTGGAAATCATCTAAAAAAAAATTCGAAACAATTCCAAATTCCAACAATGCTACAAATGGAGGATTCTAATACTGAAAGAATATTTCAAATGTGGAAACGATTTTAAATCTTTGTTAAAAAGAAGCCAATTTTCGAAAGCAAAAAATTATTGTGACTGTTTTGGCCAGGGGAGCTGAGTACTGCATTCAAATCCGGTGAAACAATTTTTGATATGAATCTAAAAAGTGTACTTCAATTAAGACTCTCCGCAACTTGAAGCAGAAATCATTCTGACGCCTCCAAGCCGCATCTGGCGATGCTCCAGCATTCCAAGGCAGACAGCATTATCCAGAATAGGAATGTGTTTTTTGGCTTATAATTTGTGTTGTCAAGTCGGGCGTGTTATGGACGCCAGACGCAAGATGAGCACTTTCCCGGCTCGGTTGGCTATGCAACTACGACCAACTCCAACTCCAACTCCAACTCCAACTGCAATTTCTATGCCCAACTCCAACTCCATTTTGGCC
Source organism: Drosophila demipolita (assembly GCA_035042405.1). Classification (NCBI taxonomy): domain Eukaryota; kingdom Metazoa; phylum Arthropoda; class Insecta; order Diptera; family Drosophilidae; genus Drosophila; species Drosophila demipolita. Next base: position 6,988,084 of record JAWNLI010000033.1, read on the forward strand.
ACGCTGTCCACGGCAAATTTCGCAAGAAAAAGCAAACTCAAGTGAAATTTTGAGTTTAACTTTTTACGCTTGAAGCGGCGATGTTGACGCACAAATCCCCAATGCCCGGTGCTCTCAGTGCCCAGTTCTCAGTTCTCAGTGCCCAGTTCTCAGTTCTCCTTCTCTCCTAGCCCGTTTCACGTTGCCAAACCTAATGGCAAACATGGCCACAGGTTCGTGCCTGGGCCACTTACTCACTGCGAGCGGCGCAGCTTGAGGGCAGCGTCTCGTCTGCAATTGTGCACCTCTCTTCACTCCACTCCTCTCCTGCCCGCTCACCCCACTGCATCTTTTCTCATCCTTCTTGGCTGGCCAAGTTCCTTGTGGCCGGCCACCCGGCTGACTGGCTAACTGGCTGGCTGGCTGAGCGTCGTCTGTCTGCCCGTCGCGCAACTTTTGCAGTTCCTTTTTGCTCTCCCACTCTTCTTCTTCTTCTTCCTCTTCTTCTTGTTGTTTTTTTTTTGTGCTGAGAAATCTGTTTTTAAGTTTTAGCAATTTAATATTTTAAGTCTACAAATTGTTGTTGCAAGGGATTACTTTTTTTTTTGTTGCTTTGCTTCTTTTTTTTTTAGCTTTTTTGGTGTGCATTCTAATAAGCTGCTAATTGGTTGCCAACACAGACAACATCGTCTCCAACTAACGGCACTTTCTATATGCATATAACTTGGACTTGACACCGTCTTCTTGCTCATAATTAGCAGCTCCCCTCCTTCTCCGCCGACCCCCCTCAAACTCTCTTTGCTTCTTGGTTTTCATTTTTCTTGGTCGCAAAATGCTTTTAGTTTGAAATTTCATTCTACGAAATCAGAATTTAATAGCTTTTGGATTAGTGTTTGATATTTTTGTAATTTATTTATTTTTTTAAGCTACTTTTTTTTCGCTCACTCGTTTTTCTTTATGGCTTTTCCAACAGTTTAATTATTGTTGTTGTTTTCGTCTGAAATTTCGAGCTGTTTTTTATTTATGCTTCTCGCTGGAAAAATCTAATTATTGAAATTGATAGTCATAAGTTTAACGGGGTGTTAATTAGCCGTTGCTCAGCTGCCGTTGATGGTTTATGTACATAAATATATATACATAAATATTTATATATATTATATATAGGTATTTGTATAATGCTGCTGTTGCTTTCGAGTTAAACGCTTTGAATTATGGCTTGTGATTTGTCGCTTTTATTGCCAAAGCAGCGAAAATCAAGTGCTGCACATAATTTAAGCTATAAGTTAAAAATTATGAAGTTTCCTAATTTTCGCTTAAGCTTAATTTATTACAACAGCTTTAACTAAATATATATAAAATATTCTAGCTAAGTAAAATAAATAAATCAAATGATTTTGTAGACAGCAAAACAACTTTCACTAAATTTATATAAAATATTCCAGAAAAAAGGAGTTTTAATTATTTAAGTAATTTTAAAATTAAAAAATAACTCAAATGATTTTTTTTGTCAGCAAAACTGTTTTTTCGCTCGAGCTCAATTTTTACCAGCTTAAATTACAACAGCTTTAACTAAATATGTATAAAATATTATAGTAAAAATAGTTTTGAATATTTAAGCAATTTTAAAAGTAAAAAAATATCTCCTAAATAATTTTGTAGCCAGCAAAATAAATTTTTTGCTTTAATTATAACAGCTTTAACTAAATATATCTAAAATGTTCTAGTAAAATTTTTTTTTAATTATTTAAGTAATTTTAAGGGTAAAGAAAACAACTCCTAAATGATTTTGTAGCCAGCAAAAGAGATTTTTCCGCTCAAGCTCAATTTCTAACAGCTTTAATTATAACAGCTTTAACAGCTTTATATATATATATATACAAAATTATAGTAAAAAGAATTTTAAATATTTAAGTTATTCTCAAAGTTAATAAAGAACTCTTAAATGATTTTCTATGAGTAGGTATTTCAGTTAAAAGATTTAGCTTTGACTGACTTAAAGCCAGCTTTTGCTTATCTCCCAAGCTGAGCGGCAATTCATGTTTTGAGCCTGTCGCTCTCAGATGCGATGACAGCCAAGGAGATGCCAGTGGACAGGACTCATTCATTGCAAGCATTTGATCTCCATTCACCATTCACTATATTCACTATATTCACTATTCAGTATTCACCCCCATTGCGATGAGTATTTTTGGGTATATATATATATATATTTGTATATCCTTTTTGCTATTTCCTTTTTCATGCTGCCTGCACAACAAATGCTGTCTCATCAGCATTTGACTTCAAAGGAGTCATTTGCACAATGCTCGCTTCGTACAAATTTCTCTACTCTCTCCTTTTTTTTTCCTTTCTTTCTCATCTTGCAGATGCTTTGCCACACGGAAGTAGCGGAAGTTCTGTTCATTATGTCCTTGGCAAACAGCTCATAGAGAAAGAGAGAGAGAGAGAGAGAGAGGGGGGGGGAAAGAGACAGCGACAGCAAGTCAAGAAATGAAAACAGTTGCCAGTTTCTATTTCATTGCCAGCTTGGACTTGTCATTGCCCCCGTTAGAAGTTGCATGTAATACAAGTAAGGAAAAAACAACAATAAGAATAAAAAATAAAAAAAAAATACAGAAATCAGGCAAAAAAAAACTGCATGTAATCATTAAACAAAATGCCAGCTAAATTTTCCTGCTCATCTTTGTGCTGAACCGAAAACGAGTCAAAAGCGGTTTTTGTTGCATCAAAAATGTACTGAATATTGTCAATTGTTAGTTGAATACAAAATACAAAAACACTGAGAAAAAATATCTTTTAAAATGCATGAAATATGTGAAACTACTTAAGATTTAAGGAATAAAAAATATATATAAAAATAAATTAATAATCATTTTAAAAAACTAAAGATTCAAAATTTGGAATTTTTCAGACATAAAAAATATATAACAAATAAATTTTTAAATATTTTAATAGAGATCTTAAAAAGCTAAAAAATATATATATAATATGTATACAATTAATAAATTAATACATATTTTTAGTGAGTTTGGAAAGCATAAAGAATTAAGACTTAAAAATTTTAAAGCAACTTTCAAAATAAAAAATATATATAATTAATAAATTAATTTATGTTTGAAAAAATAACTTAAAAAGCGAATAAAAATGTATAAAAAATATATGTTTGTATATATATACTTAATAAATATAATAAATATATTAATAAAGGGCTTTAAAAGTTAAAAAAATAGGCTCAAAAATTTTCGAGAAACTTTCAATACATAAAATATATATAATAAATAAATTAATTCATATTTGAATAAAAAACTTAAAAAGCTAAAAAATATATATATTATATATATAATAAATATATCAAATCAAATCAAAGATATAAAATATATATAATAATTTTATAAATTAATATTTTAATAGATATCTTAAAAAGCCTATAAAATAAAGACTGAAACATTTTCGAGCAATAGTCTTCGCTCAGTGTATGGATGAGTTTTCGTATCAGAATAGGTAATCCGAGCGCTGCCATATTGACAGAGACGAAAGGCCCCCCACAAAAAAAATAAAAAAAAAAACCGAAGAAAAAAAAAACACACGAGGATTCTGCAAGTGACGTCCGCTTGAGGATATCCCAGGGAGACCAGAAAATGGAGTTGCGAAGTTGAGCGGAGAGTGTTCTGAAACTGCGACTGGGATTTGGGACTGGGACTGGGACTGGGATTGGGTAGTTGGAGGAGGAGATTGCAGGTTTGTCTTTTGGCTGCCACGCTCATTGATGATTGAAATGCGATTAGGGTCCAGGTTCAGATCGAGTCCAGTCAGCCGAGGCACACACAGAGATTTGGGCACTGGCGCATAACAATGCGAATGATGAGGGCAGACAGAGACGAAGCAGGTGTGAGGGGGAGGGTAGCTAAGAGGGTAACAGCTACCGCATAAATTGATAATGCCACAAGAGTGTGAGACAGAGACAGAAAGAGAGGGGGGGGGAGAGAGAGAGAGAGTGCAATCAAATCAGCTGTGCTATGGCTTAAAAAACGCACACACACACACACTAAACACACACACACAATATAAACTCCCCATGATTATTTCAGCGATTGAACTTTAATTTTTGGGCCAAAAGCTAATTGGCATTAAGTTTTTTGATATCGGCCGACGAAACGCACAATTTTATAATTATTACGCTGAATATTTTTGAGGCGAATTGAAGCCAAAGATTATTTCGCTCTTTTGAACCCGCTGACCGCAGTTGTCATTTAAACTTGCCATCTAAGCGGTATTAATTATAATTTGAAAAAAAAAATAAAATAAAATAAAGAAGGGTGTGGCGCGGAAATTCAGGGAACGAGGGGTTGGGAAAGCGAAACGGGGAAGCGGTAAACCTGGACAACTGGGAATGAAATTGGTAGGCAGCAGCAGGATTATTGTGAACAAAAGCTGTTGAGTGGCAGCTATGAAATTGAAAGAGGGAGAGGGGAAGAGATAGAGAGAGAGAGGGAGAGGGGAGGGCAGGAGTAGAGTGAGAGAGAGAGTTGGGTTTCAACAAAAATCGGGCCAGCCAGCAGTTCTATAAAGACGGTTACTTTGTGAACATTTCTTCGCCTATTTTCGCTGCTGTTCCCAAATTTTAAGCAAATTTAAATAATTTAAATAATTAAAACTTTACATTTCAAATGTCCAAATGTTCAAAACGAAAAGCATAAGTGCTAAAATAACAAAGTTATAACAAATTTTTTTGTTGAAGCAAATTGAAATAGCAACGAAGCATTTTCTGCGGCATGTCGAAAATTTAATGCTCTTTTAAATATTTATAACATTTATAACATAACAAAATTATTAATAATTAATGCAGTAATATAATTTGCAATGAATACGTTTATTTAATGACACTTTTTTTTATAGTTTTTGGATAAATAAAGTAAAGTAAATTAATGGTAGAAAAATATGCCCCATAAAATATAACTTTGTTTAAAAAGGCAAAACAAAATTGTTGCTTAATAAAATTTTGATTAGTTGAGCTTTTTATTGATAAACAATGTTTACACTTTAAATTTAAATTAAATTAAATTAAAAAATGTCCTTCTTTTAGTGCGTTACACAATTTACAACAAATTTGTGAGACTCTTCTCATTTTCAACAAAAATAGAGCAGCTGATTGATTGTTTTTATATATCTTACTCAGCATTTCTCTCTCTCTCTCCCCCTCTCTCTCTCTCCCTCCCTCTCTAGCTCTCTCATTTTTCTCTCGCATAGAGTTGTCCAGTCACCTTGACCCTACTCAAATGGTTTTAAGGCCCTAACCAACTGGGCTAATGACGAGCCATAAAATATATTAAGCAGCGGCAATAGTTGGGGATGGGTCTAAATGAAAACCAAAAAACAGCTAACCAAACTGTATTAACTTTATCTCAAGTTACTAAACTTCTTATTTATGCAACTCCCCCCACTCACTCTACTCCTCTCTCTTTCGGTCTCTTTTTCTAAGCCAATTAAATGTCAATTTGCAGCACATTTTACATTTCATTGCACAAAAACGCGCACAAATCCAACAAGAGGCTGGCAAGAGGGAGGGGCTATGGGGCATGTGGGTTGGGGCAGGGGCAGTGGCAGTGACAGGGGGCAGTCTAACTTCCAAGTAGATTAACGTTTGCCGATATTCAGCGAGCGGACTGCGAAGCGTGTGATTTTGACAGCCACAAACAGTTGTCCTGCTCAATTCCCCCCCAAACCCACCTGAGCTTGCCACAAAAACCAACATAAATCATTTCCAGTTTTCAGATGGAAGCAAAGTGCCGCCACTTCCCCTTCCAGCTGCCTCCTCCCTCCTCCCACCTTCCGTTCATTTTCGATTTTGGTTTTTCTGGCTTCGCTGACTTTTCATTTATTTCGCTTTAATTTCTGATTGAAAAATCTGTGAACGCCGCACGCAAAACATGTTTGGCAATTAATTGGTTAATCAATATGATTAATTTGCATGAGCCGAGCCAAGCCAGCCTCTGCCCCTCCCTCTGCCTCTCTGAATGCCTATTAAAAACTGCGGCTCAATAAAAAAAAAATAAAAAAATACAACTTAAATTCATGTCCAAGAAATGGCCAAGTGTAAATTGGCTCGAGGCAAAAACAGTGGTGCCAAAATTTGTTGCGTTGAAAAACTGAGTGATTAAATTAATAGCAAAGCTTAATTTTATGACAGCCGATTACTTATACACAACTTAAATAATTTACCTTAATTTAAGCAAGACAAAACATACATATTCACAACTTAAATAATTATCTTTAATTTAAGCTAGACAAAACTACTGCATTAATTCTATAGCTAAAAAAAATGTAATAAAAAATATATATATTTTCTTATTTATAGATATTAATATGTGCACCTAAATTAATTGTAGTTAACACATAATTTACGGCGCACCAATTAAATCATTCTCTAATTTATTATGCGCTATTTTATCAACAATATCAATTTCCTAGACGCACACAAAGTGTGAAGCAAAATTTGTTGGCTGTTTGCTGGCCACAGGCAAAAATGTCAATGAAACCATAAAAATGTCTAAAGCTGAACAGGGACGGGGTCAAAATGGACAGCAGCTGAAAGAGAGGGAAGAGAGAGAGAGAGAGGGAGTGGGGCATAGAGTGGGTAGCAAATATGTTGAATGGTTGTTTGTGGCTCGTTTGCCGGTCAAATGGGGGCAAGAGAAGAGAAGAAGTTGTTGGCTGTTGGCTGTTTGGAATTGTTGATGTTGATATGCCAAATGAACATTACGAATATATATACATATATATGTATGTTTGTATGTATGTATGTACGTCTGTGCATGTTGATTATGATGATGTTTATGATTGCTGGCCGACGACTGCTGTTGGGGGCAGAGGCAATGTTGTGACAACTGGACAAATGGCAGCCAAATACGTGTAAGTAGTTTGACATGTTCAGGGGGCACACACATAAAACAAGCATTTTCCGTTATTATTTGTTGGCTTAAAGCATCTTTGCAGCTGCTTTAACTTTAGATTTTATCCTCGGGCTCAATGCAAACGCAATTAAAATATAATTAAATTTCATTAAACTGTTATTAAGTGTACGCCCTGTCGCACATTCTATCCCTAAACAAAATCCAAAATCCCATTCCAAGCCCACTCCCCTCCTCATCGCCTGGCCTCATCTTTTAGCCAACAATAGGCACCCAGAATTTTCCGCTCAAGTTCATCGACGCTGGCGAAATGCGCGCGCCATGAAAAATTCAGGCAGCAAAAGCTAAAATGGGTGGAAAACAAATGGGCAAAATGGTTGCAAAAAAAAGGGGGAAAATGGGGGAAAAAGAAACGAGAAACGTACAAGAAACAGCAGCAAAAATAAGCAAGAAAAATGGATTGCGTACAACTGATAAAAATAAAAAAAAAAAAGCATATGAAAACTTGGCCAGCAAATGCACAACTTTTAAATATCCTGTTTTTTGATTGATACACAAGTATTTATCTATAGAAATATCGTTTAGAAAACCAAATTACAGCCAAATATATAATTAACATTTTTTATAATTAAAAAAAATATTAAAAAAAAGGATTTTAAATTGGAATATTGAATAGAGAATTAAAGAACAGCCACAAAATAAAATTATAATTTTTTTAGGGTTTTACTTAAACGAGTAGAATTTTTAAATAGTTTTACTCTAATTTAATTATATTTGTTGTTCTGTTAATTTTTTCAGATTTGTGTATTAATAAGAAAACTGTGTGTTTTTCAGATTTGTCCGGCAATAACAAGTGGTTTGTTCTGTGTATTTTTCGGGTTTATCTATTAATAAAAAATAGTTTGATAATAGTTTTTGGTCTGTGTTTTTTTTTTAGATTAAGATTATCATTAAGAAAGATAAGATAATTATTAAGAAATCAGAAAACTACACAGCAACAACAACTATAATTAAACAATTTTTTTTTTTCAGATTTGTCACTTACTAAAAAATCAGAAAAATACGCTAAACAATAACTCAAATTAAACTAGAGTAGAAAAGGTTCAACTTTAAAGCACATCTTTTTACAGGGTATATAAGCAGTCAAGCAGCTAAAGATTAAGTGAATGCTTGACTGATAAAATGAATGAACGACTCTCTGTCGATTTGTCTGTCTGTCTGTCTGCCTGTCTGTCTGTCTGCGGCAAAAGGGGTGTTTACGAGCGCCTTTTGTGAACTTAGGCGACTTATTTTATAGGCGCAAATGTTATAAAAAAAAAATGACACTTCATAAAAATGAAGACAACGATAATGATTATGATTATGATGAAGATGATGATGATGATGATGATGATGATGATGATGATGATGCCTCCCTTCGTCTGATTCGTTTCGTCTGCTGTCTCTGAGTGGTTTAATAATGATTTCAAATGATTTCAATGAGGCGTCGCAGCTGGCGAATATATTCGATTTGAAGGGGGGGGGGGGAGGCTGAGGCAGCGTAAAGTGCAAAATTTGATGTTTTAAATTAAGTCATTTGCATAAGGGCAACAGCAACAGGAGAGCGGAAGGGGAGGTATAGCAAAAAAGATAAACAGAATTGAAGCTGCGACTGCAAATGAGAAAAGAACTGAAAAGTTGCCGTTATATTTGAGCAATGGGGAGAGGCTGTCTGCGCTGAGAGAGGGGAGCAGATGTATGGAGCGAGGGGAGGGGAGGGGGATAGTAGACTGCTCTGCACGCACTGCACTCATTTGTATGCAAATTTAACAAGAATGAACAAATCTAAGTAGTCTGTGTGTATTTTTTTTTTTTTTTGTTTATTCTTATCCCTCAACTTTTGCGTCCTCTTTGGTTATGACAACAATTTTTGAACAAATTGCAAAATCCTGCGTGGCATTAACTAAATTTTAAAGATTGGCTAAAATTTGGCAAATTCGATGAGGCCATCAAAAGAATTTGGAAATCGAAAATGTTTAACAATAGAAATTTACAATATGTTTGTTGTGGAATGGCAACTAATTGTGGCAAGTGGCAAGTGGCAAGTGGCAAGTGGAAATAGCAAATGTTTAACATAAATTCAAATTCTACTTTTGGGCAAATGTTTGTCAAACAAGACGAAAAAAGAGTTTAGGAAATTTGTATAAAATTATACTTGTATGCATTAAAGAAAACCTCTGCGAAATCATTAAATAAAATATATTCTTTATCAAAATTAAATCTGAATTAGATTTAATCAAATTCCTCTGTTGAATTTCAGAAAATTTATTAAAGTCTTCAAATTTGGAATATAAATTAATTTATATATTAAATGTAATTAATTTAAACGATAACAGCAAATCTACAATTATCATATCATTTATAAAAAAAACACAATTATAAAAATTAAACCTTTCAATTTATATGCAAAATACTTGAAAATATTCTTCATCTATTGTAAAAAAATTTTTAAATTTCTTAGAAAATTTGTTATTATATATTAAATTAAATATGCAACAGCTAAATTGAGGAAATCTCCAAATCTCTTTCAGTTCTCCAGCCAACTTTTTATACAAATATTTGCAATTTATGTGAAAAATACTTGAAAATATTCTTCATCTACTGTAAAAATAATTTTAAATTTCTTAGAAAATTTGTTATTATATATTAAATTAAATATGCAACAGCTAAATTGAGGAAATCTCCAAATCTCTTTCAGTTCTCCAGCCAACTTTGTGTACAAATATTTGCTTAATTCATAATTTTGATTGCTGATTTTCTCAAAACAATTCGCTTTGAAAGGCTTAAATAGAAAATTGGACTAGCTTTAATAATTAAAGTTTAATTATGTATTCATTAATTTTAGCTACTGCTGTTGCAGCTGAGAGTAATTTCATTTTTTGTTGTCTAGACACAATCTTAATCAAGTGCTGCTGCTCCAAGGATCCATATCCCTAATCCCTGTCTCCTGGTTGTGTTCCTGGTTTGCTGTTTCCAGGTTTCACTTGGCTACACACGAAATATATCAACTGAAATCGCTGCAATTTGCCAGCCTAAGCAAAATCAACAGAAATCTAACCCCAGCCATTGGCTAAGCACACACACACACAATACACACATAGTACACACACAATTCATAGCCTGTTCCCCCTGCTCTCCTCGTCTTTGTTTTTTAGATTTACTGCTTAACTTTTTTGGTTAGCTGCGGGCTCATTCCGAGGCACGTTTTGGCCAACAAAGGCAAACGCTCAACTAGGTGTATTTTATGTGTGTTGTTGTTGTTGCTGTTGTTGCTGTTGTTGTTGTTGTTGTTGCTGTTGTTCTTCTTGCCTGGCTGCCATTGCCGCATAATTAAAAAGTCAAGTGAAAAATCACATTTTAACGCAAAAAGCGAACTGAATGCGAAAATGAATGAATGAAATTCTTGCGCCTGAAAGCAGACTCAAGTAATACGTTGGCGAATTGGGGCTGAGTTGTTGGGGATTTAACTCTAGAGGCATGCCACAAATGCAAATGCGTTTATTGTGTGCGTCGGCGAGTGTGTGTGTGTTTGTGTGTATGTTTGTGTGTGTGTTTGAGTGTGTTTGTGCCGAGAGTGCCACAAACTGCAGGCGCCAGCTGCCAATGGCGTGGGCGCAACTGGGAGAGGGAGGGTGGGGGGTGCATGGGGCACGCAGCAGTAGCTGCCGCAAACACTTGAGGCATGTTGCCTGTGCCAACTGGCAGCTGGAAGCTGATGCTGCAAACTGGCAGCATTTGGCGGCCAACAAAAGAATATCAAAGCTCTCTTTTTGTGTTTTTCCCCCCCTTTTTTTTTTGGTGGGGCCAACAACAATTTGCCGCAGCCGAAAAAAGTGGCAAAAAGGGGGCGGGCAGGGGAGGGGGAGACAGAGAATTACGAGCATTACGTAATTAAATATTTAAAGGCTTCGGCTTCGTGTTTGCTCGCAGAATGCCAGCGGTAAAAAGATGCCAACCGGAAATTCCGCCGACTGCAGCAAAAAAAAAAAAAAACAACAACAAACATTTTATTATAAAACACATTTTTGTAGCTTTAAATATTATTATAACACAATTTTTGTTAATTATTAGGCTGGGCATGTGTGCTAAGAGGGAAGGTGCGCGGGCAAGGGAAATGGCTTAAATTAAATGTTTATAAATAATGCAAAAAGGGCAGGCTTAAAGTGTTTTAATTTAAGCTGAAGTTCCAATTAATGCCTTTATTTTTTACACATACTTTAAAGGAGTGAAAAATTTAAATTTAAAAATATGCCAATATTTAGGAAGTTATTTTAAGACTAATACTTAAATTATTTATTTAAAATCATGTAAAATTGCCAGCTTCAAGTCTACTTCGAGTTGGCCTGTCATTTGCAGACTTGCAGACTTCAAAACAGCTTTAAGCACAAAATACAAAATTAACGCCCAAAATATGCAAAACAAAGAAGAAGGCTTGGCGTACCCCCCCCCCCCCCCCACCATTCACACTCTTTCTCACATTGCCACTCCCTGTTTCTCTCTCTCAATTGTTGCCTCTTTTTAAGTGCTTGCAAATTTCACTTTTCCGTTTTGCTCCCCAAAACCAAAAAAAAAAAAAAAAATTAAAAAATAGGAAAACAAGGAAAATGTGTTCTGCTTCTTCTTCTTGCTGTTCTTGTTGTTGTTGTTGCAGTTAAAATATTTTCACTTTTTTAATTTCATGCAAATTTTCTGTTTTCAAGATTAATGTCTATGCCAAAACGAAAAAAGTTTTGCCTGCAAACGGAAAACAAACGAAATACGAAAACGAATTTTCTATTTTCTTATTGCTTTTGAAAGGAAGGCGCTAAACTTTCCCACAGCGGGGCGTGGCGGCCAAAAACAGCCTACCAGCAGAAGCAGAAGAAGAGGAAGCGCAAAAGGACATTCACAATAAACTCGACGCAATTTTTCTTTAGACAATTTCCAAAGGGGGTGTGTGTAGGGGGGGGGGATGGGTGTGGGGTGTGGTTGTTGCCGGCTACACTTTAAAAGTCACCATTGAAATTTAATTAATGCTTATTCGCAGCCGCATATTGCCAATTTGTGTGCTATCCCTTTGCAACCCCCCCCCCCACACACACCCCTACCTCCCCCATCGCACCCACCATTCGGTTAACTGTCCTTTGAGCTACTCGTAATTTAGCTGCTTAATCCTTAATCCTGCCGCTTATTTCTCGTGAAAAAAACTTTTTTAATTGATTTCGCTGCAGTTTTCTTGTTTTTCATTGTGTTTTTCCTTGCTTTTTTCTTAACTCTTTTTTTTTGTATTATTTTTTAATTTGCTTGAGTTTCACAGTTAGCCAGTCGAGCGCAAAATTTTTTGCAGCACGCTTTGACGCGCTTCACTTGCCACAGCTTGAGGAAGTAGGAAGTAGGAAGTAGTGGTAGCAGGGCAGGGGGTGGTAGTTGCCTTTAAGGATAGAATTGCAGCTAATAATAATAATGCTAATTTGTACCATTTATTTAATGTCAGCTGACTTTTTAATGGCCAGATTTTACTGCCAGTTGACTTGCTGCAGCTACGATTTTGGTTGTAGTTTTATAGCTAAAATAATTCAATTATTTGCAACTGAATGAAAAATTTCAAAAGTGCTTCAGCAGCTGACTTTTAATGCAATTTTCTATACATAAATAATACTGACTTTTTATTAATCAACTGCTGACTTTAACCAAAAAATTATTTTCATTTTGCGCAAAATGCTATAAAAAATAAAACACAAATTTTGTTAACCAAAAAAATTATTTTCATTTTGCGCAAAATGCTATAAAAAGCCAAAAATGTGTTTAACATCTGAATTTTTGCTTTTTCTCTGATTTAAGTCGTTAGTTTAATATTTATAAATATTGTTCACTATTTATAAATATATATAATATATTTATCTTTAATATAAATGCCTTTTCTTTGCGCAACAAGATTTGCATTTGCCTCACAGCCTGCCACAAATTGAAATTCTTTATTTCTTTCAATCCACTCGCAAGAAAAACGTAACAAAAACAGAAATCAACAGTTGAAAAACACAAATGAAATGCAACTGCAACTAAATAAAAGCCACAACCTAAACACACACACAAGGAATGACTGTGCAACAACATTCGGCAATGTGGCAAGCTGGCAATGTGGCAAGCTGGCAATGCGGCAAGTCTCGCACAGCCAGACACTTAATGATGACAGTAAAATGACTTAAATCGCTGTCAATGTTGACACTTTAACAAATTTTTTCACTTATAGCGAAAGACCAGCAACGACGATGAAGAGAGACGGAGAGAGGGGAAGAGAGAGGGAGCGAGGGAGTGAGGGAGGGGGAGCGAGCGAGACAGCGAGCCAAAGAGAGAAACATGAAAAATAATTATGCGAAATTTTTCAGCTCACTTTGTAAATTGTTGTCGTTGTTGTTGTTGTTGTTGTAATTGTTGTTGTTGTCGTTGTTGTTGTTGTTGCTGTTGTTGTTGTTGTTGTTGTTGTTGTTGTTGTTGTTGTGGAGCAAGACACAGCCAAAGTTTGTTAAAAATTTTGTTTATTACACACACCCAAAAAATAAAAAGCGACAGCGCAAAAAGTCTGCTTTTGGCTTTTTAACAATGATGATAATGATGATGATGATCATGATGATGATGTTAATGATGTTGTTGATAAACAGCGTGCTGATAATGATGTTAATGTGCATTTGTTGCTGTTGCTGTTGGCTGGCGGGCGTGTTCATTCAACCGCATATAAATCTGCAACAACAACAACAACAACAAAAACAACAACAGAAAAGCAGACATTGAAAAAATGCAACGGAAACGCAAAATGCGACGGTTAACGCAAAAAAAAAATAAACAGAAAACAGAAAACAACAACCGACGCCAGCGACAACACGCCCCCGCAACCGCGCACCCCCTCAGCCAACAGGCAGCAGGCATTCGGGCCCCTCATTCGGGGCAATCACGATGAGGGCCAACCACAGTGCACCAAAGTGGAGTCCGTTGGGCAACCAGTTGATTGGCGTCAGGCACGAGTTGCAAGCCTGAGTCTGAGGCTGATTTTGGTTTTTCGGTTAGGTAGAGGTGACTCTGGCAGTTGCCGCTGCCACTGCCGCTGCCGCTGCCTCAGCCACTGCCTCTTTTTGTTGGCCAAACTGAATGAGTGAGTGACTGACTGTGCTGACTGTGCTGCCTGGCTGACTGCCTGCCTGCCTGCCTGCTGGTGGCTGCCTGCGGTTATCGCCATGCAGGTGAGGCACGGCTCACAGCCAGACCGAGACCGAAACCGAGTAGACCCAAGCCCCGACCCAGACCCCGACCCCGAAACAAGACTCATACCCAAAAGCACAGGGCACGGCTCATTTTTGCTGTTGCTGTTGTTGTTGTTATTGTTGTTTATCTCATGATAAAGCGCGACTTGCAACGCGCTGCGTGGTAGAAGCTGACGCCACAGTCTGACTGCCACTACTGCAACACACACTGTGCAACACACACAGTGCATCACACAGTGCAACACACACTGTGCAACGCAGCTCTTCATCGGTTTTATGAGCGCACACGCTTCATAAATGTGCAAGCTGCTTGTGTGAGAGCGGGGGGGGGGGGGGGGGGGTGTACTGCAGCGGTGCATGCAGCAGCAGAGTTGAAGGTGGGGCTGACTGCCGCTGATTTACATTATTCATGAAAAAAAAGCAGAAAAAAAAAAACGAAGCGCTACACTTGATCGGGGTGTGCATATCAATTGGCCCAACAGGCGGCGGCATGAGAAATCCCTCGATTTCTATATAGAAGACTTCAACAAAAAATGAGGAAGGCATAAATCAAAAATAACTCATTTTATTTCACACACAAAGTTGTCAGATAAATGAATAGCTAATGAAATATTTACAAAAGAAAAGTAAGGAAATGGCAATTTCGAACTGCTTTCGTATTTTTGATTATATTTCTTAATTTTCCATAATTTAACATTTTAATATTACTCTTTTGCAACATTTACATTAAGAAATTGGAAAATTGTACAATAGCTTTCGATAAAAATATATTTTTTTATGGAAATATATATTTTTGAATATTCAATGTCAGCACGGAAATATATTTTACAACAGTTTTAAAGACCAATTAAATTACGCAAAAAAATCATTGTTTCTCTTAAAGAAAAATTAAACTATTTTATATCATATAAAAAAATATATAACTTTTTTTAAATACTATAATTTCAGATAAATTAAATATGAATAAATAAATTAACTGTTTAAATAAATAGAAAAATTAATCAACTGCTTAAATACATAACAATTTCAGCTAACTTCGATTTTATTTTTCTTTCAGAAAGATTAAACTATTTTAAGTCATGTAAGAAATTATTATATTCAAATCCGTAATAATTTCAGTTAAATTTGATTTTAAATCAAAATTGATCTATATTTTGCTCAACTCTCCGTTCAAGCCACAATTAAATGATTATCGATAGTTATCGCTTATCGATTAGCATGTTAATCTCTGTCTAAAACCTTTGCAACAAAATTGCTTTTTTCATCGTGATTAATTGAAATGTTGCCATTGGTTTCTGCAGCAGATTACAAATTTTGTGCAGAGCCTAATCAAAAAACCAGCCAACACATAAATCCGATAATCGTTGGCTTTATACCCCTCCCCACTCCCCACTCTCGCCTCTCGCCACTCACTCAACTTTTGACTTTATCGCTCATAATCTTGTGAAGTGCATCAGACGCATCGGAATCAGTGGCAGCAATAACATCAGTGGCAGCAACAACATCAGTGGCAGCAACATCAGCAGCAGCGCTGCTTTTGTAATTGAATTGTTGCTGTTGTTGTAATTGCTTTGCTACCGTTTTTTAATCAAGCGCGCTAAGAGCAATGACTACCAGCACGCTTCCCCCAACCTCCGCCTCCTCCCCCTCTTCCTAACCTGCTCCTCTTCTCCTGCCCCGCATCATTAAACTCCTCTTCTCGCTTACGGCCCCAGCACTTAACTCCATTAAATGTGCTGCCTGCTCTTGCCACAAACATGGGCCTGCTGCCTTGGCCACAGTCAGATTCTCAGTCCGTCTCTCTGTCCGTCTCTCTGTCCGTCTCTCTGTCCGTCCCTCTGTCCGTCTCTCTGTCCGTCTCTCTGTCCGTCTCTCTGTCCGCCTCTCTGCCCATCTCTCTGTCCATCTCTCTGTCCATCTCTCTGTCCGTCTCTCTGTCCGTCTCTCTGTCCGTCTCTCTGTCCGTCCCTCTGTCCGTCTCTCTGTCCGTCTCTCTGTCCGTCTCTCTGTCCGCCTCTCTGCCCATCTCTCTGTCCATCTCTCTGTCCGCCTCTCTGTCCGTCCCTCTGTCCGCCTCTCTGCCCATCTCTCTGTCCATCTCTCTGTCCATCTCTCTGTCCGTCTCTCTGTCCGTCTCTCTGTCTGCCTGTCCTTGTGTCCGCCTGCCAATTTTGCTGTTGCCAAACTGGTTTGTTTTTCCCTCCTACTTAAACCCTTTCGCAGAGTATTGTAATTTTGCTGCAAGGCGTGTTACAATCTGCACAACATAATTCTGATGCCACAAAGTATTTTCTTTATTGATCGGCATTAATATTTATCTCTCCTATTTCTATGCACTTTTCTCTGTTTAAAGCCTGTTAATCGGTTTATATAATAGTATTAATATATCAGTTATTATGAGCTCTTCATATTTCAAATTTTCTTTTGTTAAGCAAAACATTTTAATAAAACTGTCTAAATTTTTTAGGGTATATTTTAACTATCATATTATTTTATATCCTGTTAGATAAGTAGAAATAATCGTTATCAGAAATAATGTTAGCAAAGTCGGCATTTCAAAATAAAACTATTTTTGTTAACCAAAACATTTTGATAAAACTGTTTACATTTTTTTTACGGTTTTATTATCATATTATATATTTATATATATTTTAAAATATACATATTTTAAATCTCTTTTATTATTATAAAATTATTTTAATTCATAAATATTATTATTTTGAGTTATTATATGGCTTAATCTCAGCAACGTTTAAATTACTCTCCAAAGTTCCATTTGAACAGTTATAAATATTTTTAAATAAATATTTTGCATTTCTTATTTCTCTTCTTTTAAGTTATTGTGATTTAAGTGATCTATAAAATATACTCTTTCTTTTCTATATCTTTCGTAAGCGTATTAAATGTTCGTCTGTGCTCTAACTAACTGTTCTTTTATGTATATATTTATATATATTTTTTTTTTTAATGTTTTTGCTTTTTTGTCGTTTCCCATAACTTGACGCACAATTCTGCTGTTGGCTGGCGGCTGTTGACTGTCGGCGCGTATTAATTTCAATGTATTCCGCTAGCCATACACCCCCCACACCCCGCTCGACCACTGCATGCACACACACAACACACACTTTAGTTGCCATCCGCAATCCGTTTTTGGGCAAGTTTGCGCGTGCGCCTCGCATCTTTAATGAGCTTGAAGCGAGCTGAAATGATTCGCGTTACGCATACGCCGCGTCTGCCACAGAGAGGAGAGCAGAGAGAGGGGGGTGTAGGGTAAGATAAGAGTTGAGTTGTGTCTGTGGCACCTGTCGAGTGTCGATGCCGCATGCCGCATGCCGCGCACGTCTCTTGTAAATAATTCATGTTGACAACTATTTTAGCTTGTTTTACTCTAGTTGGTCACGGCGCAACGGGCTGAAAGCAAGCTGACTGGCAATAACAACAACAACAACAACAACAACATGAGTCAGCAGCAGACATCGATGACAAATCGAACGGCAAACTGCATGCGATTGGCGGCATATTAAATTATGATTGACACATTGACTGCCTGACTGACTGATTGCAGGCTACACACACACTCAAAAGCTGCTATCTGCTGCTGACTGTCTGCATGTGTGTGTTTGTGTTATATATATATTTGACTGTTGTGCGTCTTATCAGTGACACAAATGTTATTGACCCCTCAACATTTATTTACGTTTATCAATTGACTTTTGAAATCAGCGTGCACTTTTCGAATCAAACAATCAATTCATTCAAAACTGCTGACATCAACTTGGCTTTATCTGCAATCAAGCTAAAATATATAAAATGTCTATGAAAACTTCTACTTAACTTGTTTAACTAGCCCCCAAACTCAAGTCAAACACTTACCAATTGCAAATTTCGCTTATTTTGTTGTGCACTTTTTTTGTTATTTTTTTTTTGGATTTTTCTTACCTGCAATGAAAGCAAAAGTGTAAAGAAAACGTGTTAATTAAAAGGCGATTAACAAAGTCAATTAACGAAAAAACAACAAGCATCGACAATTAACAAGTTTATTGCCAAAATGCACAAATCATGTCTGGTTAAGTCAAGTTGGCTCAATGAGCCACATAAACAGGGCTGGCAAAATGATTTTGAAATCTTGTTTAATTAACAAAGTTTCATAAAATGTTTACTAAAAATATTTCTATAAATTTTCACTTGCTCTTGCAGCCCTGGTAACTGACTGATGATTTGCAGCATTAAACACACAACTCTGTTTACAATTAAACTTGCCCAGCAAACAAGAAAAAGAAAAACAAAATTAAATTCAAAAACAAATGGAAAAGTTTTCTAATTAAAATTGGCGCCCAACTTGGTGAATCGCATCTTTCATTTGTGTTGCCGTTGCTGCACTCAAACTATTTATGATTAAGTGCTTAGCGTGCTTATTTTCAATAAACTTGCTAATTCCACTCGCA
Source organism: Drosophila demipolita (assembly GCA_035042405.1). Lineage (NCBI taxonomy): Eukaryota > Metazoa > Arthropoda > Insecta > Diptera > Drosophilidae > Drosophila > Drosophila demipolita. The sequence continues at coordinate 7,006,690 of JAWNLI010000033.1, forward strand.
TAATTGTTTAATAATGCCTCAGCAAATGAGTCGATATATGAGAGAAGAAGAAGATGAAGCGGCAGCAGCAGCAGCAGCAGTTGAAGTTGCAGTAACAGTAACATGTGTTGTTTTTTTTTGGCCCGAAGGCACGTGCCGCACATCCTTTGCTGGAGCTGGTAAAATGAAATTAAGCGCAAAAAACACGCGCAAATCACGCGTGACACGCACACTGCAGACACGCGGCACGAGGCACGAGACACACTAGTCAAAATTGTGGCCAACAACAATAAAGTTGGTGGCTTACAGCTTTGATGATTATTATATTTATTTTTATAGTTTTATGGCGCACAGCTTAATAATACACATCATGATGATGATGATGATGATGATGATGATGATGGAGATGGCGAAGTTGAGGCTGGCAATGAATAAGCCAAGTAAAAGCTAGAAACAGCTAAGTCGTTAGCCAGCGTCTAGACGAAAACGAGTAAGAATGCTGTAGTCAAGTGAGCTCGACTACGAAATACCCTCGACAGAGTTGTAAAAAAAATTCCAATACTATTGCCAAATATTCTTTAAAAAGGTTTTGCACCCAGATTTGAGCAGACTAAGCCATTTTTCATTGCAAGCAAAGGCATTTAAAAAGAGTAAAAGAAAAAACAAATGCAAACCCGAACTGATCCCTAATTGGCTGGCTAGCAACACGTGAACATACACAAATGCATACATACATACATACATGCATACATATATATATACATACATACATACATAAATACATACATACATACATGCATACATACATGCATGCATACACGCATACATACATACATACACACATTCAGGCATTCGTACTCGCAATTGCATGTAACGGGGTTCTTCAGAATACGCACAAAAGCAAATTGACGCTAGCATCGATTATCATGCCATCTCTTTCTCACATTTTTATACATGCAGAAAATGCTTGCCGCTGCCGGCAGAAATCAGATCAATATGCGAATATATTTTGCAGCATAATTTGGGTGTTATTTATGCGATCTTTATGAAACTTAAGCAGTTGATTAATATTATGCATATGCATATTATGAGTAAATTAATTATTTTCTGCCTTTAAAAGTGTGTAATTAATTGATATCGGAAATCGAAATCCATTGACAATTGAGAAACGGAGATAAAATTTAAGGAAATCTGATCTGCGCCGAACAAAGGAGAACCTTAATATATATATATATATATATATATATATATATATATCATATCATTCATCCCTAGCTCTAATAGTCTCTGAGATCCGCTTGTTTATACAGAAAGTCGGGCAGACGTGGCTATATCGACTCGCCTTTTAATCCTGACCAAGAATATATATATATACTTTATGAGGTCAAAAATGCTTTTTTCTGCCTGTTACATACATTTACCCAAAACCAGTATACCCTTTAGACCCATTTTCAAATGGACAAAACGAAGCCAAGCAGCGAGCACGAAGAAAACATCGATGTGTAGTCTAAGGAAAAGGGGGGCGGCAGTTATTTTAGCGGTGCGGCGGGGGCTGTGGCATTAGTAAACCAAAAGTGGGTGAGAGGAGGGGGGGTGGGGGAGGTGGCAGATAAGTTTGCCACTTGCCAAAGCGAAATGAACTTAACGCCTCTTTAAACTTATGAAACATTGTATCCTGCGAGACGCCAGACAAGCGTGCAACGAAACAAGAGGGGGAGGGGGAGGGGGGGGGGCTCTCGTTGGAGTAGGGCTGAGTGGTGGCAATATTGGCGACGCCACAAAATATAAAATAACAACAAAAAGCTGCACCAATTTGCCATCTGCACATAACAAACAAGTGCGAAAGAGAAGGCAAGTTATTTAAAGCGTTGCCAGTTCGCTGGCAATGTGAGGCAGTCTGGCAACGCTGTGGCAGGAGAAAGGGGTGGGGGTGGGGGTGTGTGCTGTGCGGCACAGGCCTTATCAGGCGCAACAGCCAAAAAGAAAGTTAAGCGTGCAAAAAAAAAAATAAAGGGAAAAAAAGCGACCAAGCAAAAAAGACGAGCACAAAACCGGAAGGAAGAAAGATATACACACGGAGTACTGCGCGCACATACACACACAGGCACACACACACACACACACACAGAGAGCGAGACACACACACATAAAAGTGCCAAGCGAGTTTTACAAGGGTCGACAAATATGAGGCAAGCCAAAAGGCAACGAACACATTTCGAGGCGCTTTAATGTGCTGCCTGCCTGCCTGCGTCCTTTTTTAGTACGTTCCGCGGTGGAGGGGAGGGGAGGGGAGGAAGCGAGGGGTGCGCTATGTGACGCCCTTTAATGCTCTGCCCCCTCGCATACCCCCCGAGCAACAAAAGCAGCAGCAGCCGCCGCTGCCGCCGCTGTTAACTTAAATATTTTATGGGGTGTCAGCATTGTCGATGTTGGCGCGATTGTCTTTGCGCCCAGGACACCCTCTATCCCAACCCACTTCCCAACCCACCCCTCCTTCGCTTGTCAGCCGTCTGGCGTGTGTGTGTGTGTGTGTGTGTGTGTGTGGCTTTTTCTCTTTATCATGTGCGTGGCTTGTCTTTTGTGTTCGAGGCTAAAGTAATTTCAAATTGATAAGCATCTTGCTCCCTGACTGACTGACGACTGAATGCCTGGAATTGGTTATGGACTGGCAACAGGGGGAAAGGAAACAAGAGAGAGAGAGAGAGAGAGGCGGGGTAGAGAAAGGGCGTTTGTATTAAACTGATTTGTTCCATGTCGAATTCGAAGGCTGTCTTTGGGCCAACAGCCTCAGCCTCAGCTTCACTTTTAGCTGCTTTTTTTTTTTGCCATACGTCGCTCGCTTTTCAAAGTCAATTGAAATTAAGTAACAGATTTTTGTGACTTTAGCTGAAATGGCGTGGGGGGGGGGTGTGTGGGGAGGGGCTGGTGGTTTTGTGGGGTTGACTAGAGCAACGGCTTAGCTGTGGGGTTGATTGCGGTTATGTGGCAAGGGGCAAGAGGCATGAGGCAGGCGTGAGCCAACTCGTAATTACTCTGAAATATATATTTTGTGTAAAACGATAAGTGATTTAAACGTTTTTGCAATGCAACGCAACGTTTCCGAATGAGGCGTGACGAAGAAGAAGCGGCAATTAAATGCCAAAGTGGCAGAGAGGGATCAGGGAATTGAGGCAGGTATTCCGCAAAGGTGTTAAGAATATTTAAAAAAAAAAAAAAAATGCTTAAATGTGCAAATTAAATTAAGCGGAAGTAAGAGTTAAAAGAAAAAATAACAATAAACCGGAAGAAGCAAAACGGAAGCTGTTAATTGAAGTTATCGTTTTACTGTAAAAGCTGATAATTGAAGTTATTATTTTACAGAAGTAAAAAAAAAACTGAGCATAAAATGCGAAAATAATTTTGCAGGTTTTGCTGAGCTGATGCTAACAAAAAAAATGCAGTAAAGATGGCAAAAATATATTATTATATTAATCTCAGCAAAGTTTTGATTAATTAAACTAATCAAATTAAAAAAAATGCTAAGCTTTTCTATATTATTTTGATTAATTAAACTAATCAAATTAAAACAAAAAATGCCAAGCTTTTCCATATCTAAAACATAATTATAATTATTGTTTGTGTTTCTCATTTCCGCAATTTGCGCACTTTTGCGAAACGTTGGGCAAATTCAAATTAGAAATTCAATCAAAAATTAAGGCCAAACTGCAATGCGACTGTTGAATTAATAACTCATTCAAAATTCTATTAGTCCTTAGTCCAGCGCCAAGACCCTCTTTCAAATTGAGGCTCATTATGTTGTGGGAAAGGGTGTGGGGAGCGGGGGGCGGTGGCGCGGAGCAACGCCCAAATGCGCATAATTAATGAAAGTTTATTTGTACAGCTGCTGCTGCTGCTGACGAAGTCTCTCCGTCTCTCCGCCTCTCCGCCTCTCCGCTTCTGCCAACTAACCAAGCACTTCCCTGCTGTCACTACTGTTAGCCCACTCCAAGCCTTGAGCAAAGCCGTCAACAAAAAGCCAGGCGAAACACACAAAAGTCTTAGCGAAAAATGGTGCTAAACAAATGATATTTATGCAGCAGCAGCTTAGTGAGACCAAAAAACTTTTCACCACACAAACAGAGAAAGAGAGAATGGGAGAGTGAGAAAGTGAGAAAGGGAGAATGTGAGTGGGAGAGTGCCGTTGATGTTTGTGCAGACAAAAAGGCATTTAAATCTTATTTGGACATAATTAATGACAGTTAAAAGCAGTTGGCGGCTTTGCGTCTCCAGGCTGTTGCACATTTACATGACACTTGGCATTTGTTGGCCAAAAATCGTTGAGGGGGGGCGGGGGTTGCTTTTGCAAAAGTTTTCAACTTGAGACTGCGTTAAATTTATGACATTTACGTAGACTGCTTGCAGCAAGTAGCAAGCGGCAAGTAGCAGGCGGCAAGTAGCGCGCAAACAAACGAGTTTCAACTGGCAGCGTCGCAGCTGCCACACAGCTGCCACGCCCATTTCTTGACAAGCAAAACAGACAGAAGCAAGCAGACGCAGGGGTGGCGGCGGAGGGGGGGGGGGGTTTGCTGATTGTAGGCGCCTTTGCCGCAGAGTCACTCAAGTCGTCGCATGATTAATGCAATTGCCTTTTGTAATTGGCACATAATTTATTGCCCAGCCTTCTGATAATACGCATACGCAATGTTGCCACACAGCTGCAAGTGACGACTCAAAAGCAGCTGCAATTGCTGTTTTTGCTGCAACTCCTGCTGCTGCTGCAACTGCTGCCAATTGCAACTGCTGCTGCTGCTGCAACTTCTGCTGCTGCTGCTGCTGCAACTGCTGCTGCAACTGCTGTTGCTGCCACTGACACAACTCGGCAATTGCCACGTCTCAAGTAATGTCCTGCCGCACTTTGAAGTGCATTGCTCAAGTTGCCACCGCCAGCCGCACGTTTAATAAACTTATGCAAATTTCTTTTGACAGGACTCGTGGCTTGCACCTCGTTCCACCATTTGTCGGTCTCTGCTGATGATGTACTTGCCTCATCAAGTGGCCAACGGTGAAAGTTAACTGTGCACAAGTGTTGTGCGTGTGTGCATGTGTGTGTGTGTCTGTGTGTGTGTGAGTTTGCGTGAACACTTGACGCAAACTTTGTGAGTTTTGCGCCTGTGAAAAACTTAAGCCAGACACGAGTAAATTTGACTTTTTAAAGCCGCTTTAATAAGTTGACAAATTTATTGCGACTTGGTTCCAATTTCCATTTAAAATTGTGCAACATTTTGTTTGAGCCACATAAGTGATTTTTTCAGTTTAAATTTATTGATGCATTCAAACTAGCTTTGTGAATTATTACTTTAAATTTAGTTTTATAGCACAGTTTCAACTACACACTTCAAATTTTAAATTTTAAATTCACAAAAAAAAACATATTAACTTTAAAAATCGCTTCACTTTTTTCGAGCAAGTTCTGCGTGTAAAAAATTTAAGACTTTTCTCATTTTGGTATTTCTAAACAAGAATTTTTGATTGGATTACGAACCAAGAATCGCATTTCAAGATTTAAATATTGCAGTTTAAAAATAATGAAAACTGACTACGATTTGATGAAGTAATTGCTGAGCTATCTTTGGAGTCGATCTCCCAGTGATCTACTTTATTGTTAGATTAATTAAACTAATTAAAAATTTCAGCTCAAAATAGGGTTTAAAAATTTAAATGCAGTTCAATTGAGAAGTCTGTATTATTTTATTTAAATAAAAACAAACAGAAATTCTACGAATTTCAAATTAACTTTTAATTAAATTATTAAAATTTAAATTATTAAAATTTAATTAAAAGTTCATTTAGAATTCGGTGAATTTCTGTTTGTTTTTATTTAAATAAAATAATACAGATATTTTTAAATATAAAAAAAAAATATAACTAGCATTTCAATGAGTATTTTTGAGCTTAATTGTTAAATTCTGCTTCCTGCTTGAATAATTCTTGAACCAATAAAAATTTTTGAAACACATAAAAAGTGTTTTTATCGATAAAGTCGCCTTTAAGTTTAAAGTGTTTTTTTTTGTAAGTAACTCTTTAAGTTTCTTCTAAGCTTAAAGTGTTTATATTAAATTAATCGTTTAAGTTTCTTTAAGTTTTCTCTCAATTTTACAATTAATTAGCTTCTTATTAATTTTTCTGTATTATTTTAATTCAACTTATATATTAATTCAACTTTTTAGATAATAAAAAAAATAAGTAAACTATTCCAAATAACAATTGCAATTGGCAATTAAGAGTTTTCCATTTGTTGCTGCCCTTCTCCAATTGCTGCGGTGTGGCAAGTTGCATAGTTTAACCCATGCCACTTGCACTCTTCACAATCCCCATCCCCTCCCCCACTCCCCTCGCTGGTGTAACACACAATTGTAAATGCTCTTCGATTGTTGGAGTGTTGCAGATGGATGCCTTGCTTTCCCCTTTCTCGCCCGCCATGACCTCATCCAAGACTCGCTGGCGGCAGTGGCAGCTGCAGCGGTGGTGGCAAGAGCAGCCAAACAGCAGCGCAGAGAACAGAATTCAATTGTGGTTGCTGCTGTGGCTGTTGCAATTGTAATGCGATACCTGTGAATCTGGTGTGGGTATATGAAAAGGGGGGGACGGGACAGGTGCGGTGCAGGGGATTTGGATTGAGTTTTGAGCTCTGGAAGGGATTTGAGATTGGAAAGGGATTTGGAAAGGGCTTTTGGGATGCGGGGGATAGGGTTGAATAGGTTGAAAGACTGCCTTCAATTCCGCCACTTGGTTGGGCCACTCAAATGCAACATGGCCAATTAATTACGCAACAACGTGAACAGCCAGCCAGAACGGGTCGGTTCGGGCCAGGCCAGAAGAGAGCAGAACAGGCAGGCAGTCAGTCAGTCAGTTGAACCACTATGTCCGCAACATTTAAGAGTCTAACACACACACACATACACATACACCCCTACACACACACACACACACTCAGAACCCACACCTGGACAATGGGTCGCATACGTAATGCGATTTAAAGTGTCCCTCGGCTTGCGCTGCCCAGTAAAATTTACGTTCTTTATTTATTTTTTTTTTTATTGAAATTTGCATAAATTATGCGTGCTTCGTAGGCAAAGGGAGTGGGGGGGGAGGGGGCGCCACTTGGCCACACAAATTGAAGTGCTTACATTGAAAAGCGCGCATCATTAAAATTAAATTAAAAATGTTTGCGTTTGCCTGCAGCATTTCCCGGGGCTGCGCTGGGATGGGCTGCTCTGGGCTGCTCTGGGCTGTGCCTGGGTCTGGGCCTGGGCCACTATTTGCCCATCTGGTTTGCATAATTAGTTTGCCCAATTGCATTTCACTGCTGTTGCTGCCGCTGCTTCTGCTTTTATTCAAATTTCAATGTGCGCTTTTGCATTTTGCAGTCTGCATTTTAATGTCTTTGCCCCACTTCCGGTTTGGCGGGCTGCGTGTTAATCAGTATCTACTTCCGTTCTCCCAATTCGCTGCTGCTGCTGCTGGCTGACCTCGAGTTTTATGCCATCATTTTCAGTGTGTTGACATCTCGTGCGAAATTCGCCGCTGCAAAGTCACACACAAATGCAAACACACACAGACACACACACAGACACTCCCCGACACACACCCCGACACACACACACACACACACACAGCCAGCTGTTAACGCCCCCAAATTAGGTTGCCAACATTATTTTGACTCTTGCACATTTTGCCTTCGCTCGAACAAAAAACACACTTCCCAAACGAAAATAAATCTTAACTATGAAAAGCAGTTTGTAAATTTGACAAAATCTATAATAAAACGAAAATAAATCTTAACTATGGAAAGCAATTTGTAAATTTCTAAAAACCCATCAATAATTATGCGCACAGCTTTTTTTTTATTGTATTTATTTATAAATCAGTCGATTTAAAATAAAAAAGGTTTTTCAAAATAAATTAAAAAATTTGGCAAGAAATGCTAAAAATACAGCCGACTAATTTGAGTAATGATTTAAAATATGTGCTTCAAATTAGCTGCCAATTTGCCTTATGAAAACGATTTATATAATTTTTTTAATATATCCCAAATATATATTTTTGTCTAAAACTGCTGTACAACTGCTGATTTTAATTGACTATTGCAGCTTTTTGAAGTTGAAGTTTGAAGTCTGACAAATGTTGAAAAAGAAAATTATATATGTAAGGTAGATATCATTATTTATATATCTATCTCTACCCTAACTCTATTTTAATATATGTTCAAGTGCTGATTTTAGTTGAGTATTGCAAATTTTGAAATCTGTCAAATTTTTATATGTAAGATTATATACATAAAAAATACATCTTTATTTATATCTATCTCTATCCTAACTCTATCTTAATATATAAATCTAGCATTTTAAATATTTTATCTAAATTTGTAGAGTATTCCAAGTCTTCATAGCTTGTCCAGCTGGTTTTCTTTCTTGACTTGTTCATAGTTGGTTTTCTTGTCATATTTTTGTGCACTTTGCTTGACTTTTGAGTAACTCAATTTGGCGTGCAATGTTTGTAATTTTTTTTTTTTTTGTTTTTTGGCCATTTGCCAGGCGAGAAAAGAACTTTTGGCGACGCTGTCAACTGTTTCACTCCAAACTGTGTCTATGGCTATGGCGATTGTGGCAAGTCTGGAGGAGCAGCGCCGAGCATTTCCACAAAAATCTCTCACTAATTGTTCGCTTGTCGGGCCATTTATCTATCTGGCAACGTGTGCACTTTTAATTTGAGCATTTTCCTATATTTATAACGTTATTCACTTCATTGCACTTCATTCAGAGAAGAGCCTTTCATGCTTCTTCTTGCCTCCTGCCACACAGTTTGTGTCTGTCTGTCTGAGCCGCAGATTCCCTACGGCTTCTCCTATACGGTTTCGCTTTGAGGCTTTGTCCGCCGATTTTGTTCGTTATTTTTTTATTTTGATTTTTTTTTATGCTCTTCTTCCTGTTGTTGTGTGTTGTGTGTGTGCCTTGTTGTTGGGTTTAGTTGGCTCCATTGCTGTATCATGTCACTAAATCAGCACAAATTGTTCTACTGATTTATAAATTTTGGCCAAATGCCAGCGATATAATCTTATTGCTTGTAGTTTTGGTCACAGCCACCCAAATAATACTGTCAGCCCCAAAATAAAAGAAACAAAAAAGAAAAAAATATAAAAATAAAAAGGAAAAGGAAAAAGGAGAAGAGAGAAGGAGGAAAAGGGATAAGGAAAAGTCTCTCATTGATGTCTCTCTCAGGCGCTGTTGCCATTTGCCTTTATATAAATGCTTGCAAATATGTCAACGAGCTGCGCTTTGGGGCTGCTCGAGGCAAGTAATCCACAGCTTTTAAGTTGCTCAGGTTGTGTGTGTGTATGTGTGTTTGCATGTGTGTGTGTGTGTAAGTGTGGCAAAAGTTTCTGTGCACAAAACGTAAGAAAAAGTTAAATAGTTGCATTGTCTTATAGTGATACAAAATCTATGCCAAATTATTGAAAGTACTTTCAAATAAAAATATATATTAAATTAAATAACATATATAAAAATATATATAAAAATATATATAAAAACATCTAAAAAAATATATATAAAAATATATATAAAAATAGTCAATTTTATATTATTTTTAGATAACAGATTTAAATTATAAATATAATTTAAAAATTAATTAGAAGAAACAATTCTATTTACCAACAAGTTTAGGCTTAAAATATGTTTTTAATTAAATTATAATAACTATCTATAATTTTTAAGCATTTAATAATTATATTTTATAATTAATAAATATATATTATTTTTTAAATAAACTTTAAAAAGATATACAATATACTTAATTAGCTGCTGTACTTCTGCAATAATAATTCAATCTACCAACAAGTTTATACTCAAAAGTTACTTTTAATTAAATAATAATAATTATATATTATTTTTAAGCATTTGAATTAAGTTATAAATTAACATAAATACCATAAGTTGAATAAGTTTCTGCACTTCTTAGAGTAATAATGAATTCTGTTTTATCAACCAACAATTTCTGCTTTCAGCTAAAATATGAAAACCTGCTTAAATTTGTGTGTGTGTTTTAGCCAACTTTATGGTGATACACATGAAATTAAGTTAAGGTCTTCACAATGCAATCACAATCTATTTTTGTATACAAAATGTACTCTCGGCGTTGGCTTAACAAACAGCATTTTGCAACAATTATGGTTGCGCAACAGCAGCAGCAACTTCTAAATGTACTTTCCAAAAATTTGTTGTACGACCTTCAACAAAGCGAACAACAACTGGCAAAACCAGCCAAAAAACTAAACTACAAACAACAACAAAGGCGACACAAAAATTGCATAGGAAATACAACAGAAAATTGTACAAAGAAAAAAAAAAAATCACACATAAAATATATATAAAAACAAGCAAATAAAAATATAAAAATAAAATAAACTGTTTTTGGGCAGACAAAGTTAGAAGGTTGTGCGGCCAACGGGCAAACTGGCAAATGAAGTCAACTAAAAAAAAACAGGCAACAACAAAATAAAAAACTGATGGCATATTTAAGCAACTATTTCTTTAGTTAGAGTCCCCCCCCCCAAAAAAAAAAACCCCACAACTTTAGATGGATGGAGTTGTTTTGCCTTAGTTCTAAAGAACTAAACTTTATAATTTAAATGCTGCAGCTGCACAGCTTTGCATGTTTATGGTAATTATACCCTATTCAAAATGGCCAAAAGAGTGTACATATAATTCTAAATCAGCATCAGTTTAGATGAAAGACTATACAAGCAACAGACTTTATATTGGATATATAAGTTATCGTTTATTAAGAACAGACCAAGTTCAATTTACTTTTCCGATGACTTTGGCTGTTTCTAGAAATCGATAGAAATCGATTAAAAATATACATACATCTGCTTGTAGTATATAAACAAGATAAACCTATATATATATATATATATAATACAAGCAGATATATATAAATAAGTACACAGTATCTGCCAGTCGAGCACTCCCGATTTGTTAGACTTATCGATTGGTGTGCATCAAAGGCCTTGTCTTGGTTTTAAGTCTACTTTTTTTTTATTTTCCGATTTGGCTTTTTTTGGGTGGGGCCTGACAAGCTGTTTAAGATGCTGTTGCATTGATAAGTGGGCCAAAGTGAAGTGCAGACATGCGGGTCAATTGTATCTTTCAATTGAATACCCCATTTAATGGCCACATAATATCCATCAATCTGCCGTTGTTTCGAGTCACGCACCAAAAATATTTCTGCTTTTTTTTTTGTATTTTTATTTTCATAATTCTTTTTGGCTGCTGTTTTTCACTCGTTTTTTTTTTTTTGTTGAGTGGCAAAGTTTGCCAATATTTTCCGAGCGTTCCACACAATTGAAGTGACAAGCTGCTGCTGCTCCTGCTCGCCTGCTGGGTTTGGTTGGGTGGGTTTGTTGGGCGATGTTGTTGCCTGGCTCCCGCATTTTTCCACATGGTCTGGTCTGCGCCGGGAACGCGACGTATTCAAAGTAGCGTGCGACAGTCTGTTGCCTGTCTCCCTCTCAAGGGAGTGGGATATTTGTCAGAGATTGCATAAAGCATATACATATATAAATATATATATATATATATGTGTGGCAATGCCTGTCACCGGAAACCAATCAGCAATATAATCGACTAAAGCTTTACTTCTCAAGGGCGGTTGCGAAGGGCGCTGCCTGAATTGAACCTCGAGAGGATTGGGGATGGACATGTGTATAAATACTACAACAACATTTTGAACGAAAGCAGTGCTTTAAGTTATAGAATTGCAACAGTTGTTGGAAAGTGTCTTGATTCTTGATACACAAAAATTGGAATTTTTATTTATTCTGATAGGGGCCATATGAGTAAATAATTTAAAATACAATTCAAATGTATCGATTCATGATGAGCAAAAAAATGGACAAATACTGGCAATGTGTGAAAATATTGAATTTAAGGAAAGGTTTTTTTTATTAAGAATTGCAAGCTAAGGCGTGGACAGCAAATTTGGCAATTACTTTATTCAGCTATTTATTGAATATACACTTTTTGAGGGTACTTTTAATATGTCGTGAAATATATAACAAATGCATTTGAATAAGAAAACTCCGTCTTTATAAGGTATATACAATTATTCTTCATCGGCCTCAAATCCAATAGGTTTTATGTAAGATAGTTTCTCAGTTTTAAAGCGAATAAATATATTCATTCTTTCAACTGCACAAATAGGTTGAAACCCAGACCAGTTCCCATAGAAACAAGTTAGATAATTTTATAGTAAAAATCGGTTAATCTACAAGAAAAGTAAGAAAAGAGTATTTAATTTTCGAATTGCAAAATGTAATAGTTTTTCTTCTGGTTTGTTGCAGCTGGCTAAGCTATTTCACATCTTGATTATTTCTGTGCGAATTTCAATATAAAAATCGAACACACCTTTAGCAGATTTAAGCGCATTAAATTGGCCATAATTCACTGAGCTGCCCACAGACTCAAAGGCGCTAGCTTTCAATTGATCTTGGCCAACAGATTTGTGTTTTTGTTGGCGAATTTTGTTGCTTGCATTTGGCAAGCTTTGCCTCAAGGTTAGCCACATTAAATTCATATTATTATTTTGTTATGTTGCTTTCCTTAAAAATTTTTTTTTTTTGCACAGCTAATTTTGCTGTTTTTGCGATTTTAACGAGCCACAAAATGAAATCATAAGAATGCAAAGGTTGAGTTTTTATAAATTTTTTATGTCTAGTTGCAAGCGTTTTTTTTTTATTCTCTTTGAGGCATTGTTGTTGTTGCCGTCATTATCTAATTATTATATATATTTATATATATACATATATAGATGCAAAAGTCAAGGTAACTGCACAATTATTCATTTCATTGTGTGTGCGAAAAATAAAAGCAGAGGAAATAAATAGCGAACAAAGCAAAAAAAAAAACGTTTAACTCAGCAACCAACCAACTTTAATAATAAATTACTGTATATATACAATTTTTTTCTTGTGTAATTAACGAGCGTGAAAATATTCAGTAAAAAAAAATAGAAGTAGTTAGTTTTAAGTTAACGAAGATTTAATACTCTAGCAATTGTTAACAGCATGGTTATTTTTGTTTTTATATTCTAAATGATAATAATTTATAATCATTAATGTTTTCAAAAATGAAAAAAAATAAGACTTTCAGCCAATTACCATATCTAAGGCATGACAAATTCATAAACTAAAATTTTATGCATGACTAACCCATTGCGAATTCATGACAAAATCATTATATTTTATGCTAATCAACTTATGCAAAATTATTTTAATTAATCAACTGCCAATGGGAGAATAAGAATGAGAAGTACAATAATTTGTCTACCCACCCCCACTCCCCACTACGGCTTCGTTTTCCTCTTCCTCTTCTCAGCTGAATATAACTGCTAATTAAGTATAATATTCATAAACGAAAGTGCATTCATACATTCAAACATACACAACACAAATGTGGGTCCCATCGAGAAGCCAACAATAACCGTATTTTCCTATCTGTCTCACTGGTATGGCAGCGGGGGGAGAGCGGGAGACGGAGAAGTTCCTCAGCACTCTCAAGTGAGTCAAGCCGTCGGTTTATGAGCAGCATTTAAGCTGCGATAAATGGCATAATGTGCCCTCATAAACCGTGTGACGAATAACAGCGAAACGCAACGACCAAAAACCAACTGTAATGTGGAGTGCCTAAATGGGAGTATGAGATGTGAAGGAATGGATGTGGGGAAGGGAGAGGGGGAGGGGTTCTATAAAATGGACAGGCAGCCACTCGACGCAATTGAAATGTCGCGTCGCCATACCCGTGTCCGTGTCATAATAGGCGCAAAAAACTGCACGACAGCGAAATGCGACAGACGAAAAATCAGCTGTAAATATATCTGTGCTGTGTGCGGAGTGAACAAGTTGAGTACACATCATAAGTACCGTGTACGATGAGTACGAATATGAGCACAAATATGGGTACGAATATGAGTATGTTTATGAGTGCCAATTAGAGATGAGTGCGTGCATTGATTACTCAAGGCTGGATGCAGTAATTGCAGTTGCTACTTAATGCATTTTCTTATTATCTTATGTATATTTCAATGAGCAAAACTATCAATCTTAGTCGAGTGGAAAAGGTCTACTGTATTTCTTATTTTTACTTGTATGTCTTATTATTTGTATTTAACTATATTAAAGTTTATATTGATAAATAAAACTAGTTCTCCGTCTTATATAAAAACTATGGTTTAATTAAATTATTGAAAAGATATTTATAACATTATAGTTTATGAAGAGAGGCTATAAATAATATGCAGTTTAATCTAGATTTACTTAAGATACAACAACTGTTTTTAAAACTGCTTCAATTTATTTAAATAAAAAAATAAGTATGTTATAAAAGCTGTTCTTCAAAGGACATGTTTAATAAAGCTCTAAAAATAATCTTTGTATAAGTCCGCTTTACACTTATTTCACATTAATCCTAACCTATTCAATGTCAATTGTCGCGACTGAAACTTTTTTCACACACACACGCACACATCTCTAGGACACAAAACGCATTCGTGTTGTGGAAGCAAAGCCTGCTTCTCTGTAAGCGTATGGAAAATGTGTGGATGTGGATTTGTCAACGGCAGTAAACAACAACAGCAACAACAACAACAACAGCAACAATTACTTAATGCCCATTGTATTGCATTTCAAGTTGGCAAATGGAACAAATGTAAAAAAAAAAATAAAGCAAGAAATTCAGAGGGGGAAAAGGGAGCAAAGCACAAAGCAAACAAAGCAAACGAAAAAGAATGAAAGAAACAAAAATTTCCGCACTGTTGGCAGCTAAAGTGCAAGAAACAAGGGAAGGGGTGACCAAGGAGTTGTGATTGGTTGGGCTGGGAACGGGTATGGGGTATGGGGTATGGGGTACTGTGGGTCGAATTATTGGATGAACCGAGTGTAACAGTTAATAAGCGTTGCACAGGCACAGCAAGTGGCAATGATGATTAAACGCACGAAGGGTGTTGAATCCACAGAAACGAGCAGAGAATAAAAGGGCTGACTCATATCACACACATAACATACAACACACACACCAACACACGCAGACTCACATAAAGGTATATCAAATACAATTCCAAGGAAAATGCACTCGCTCCTTTAAACAATCAATCAAAGTCGAAGCGACTTGCGTGTTTCATATGAGCCACATCCGAAAGATAAATGACAACCGAAATCGAAGCAAATAAACCCAGCTCAGAATAATTAATAATGATAGCCATAGCAGACTATTTTAAATTAATTATGCATTCGATTTGGGAAAGGCAAATATAAATGTGAAATTAATATAATAACAAATTTGTGAAACTTTATTTAAGATATCAAAAGCTATACAATTTCTAAGCAATCAACAATTTTCTCTTACACATAAAATTCTTCAGATATTTTTCATATGTACAAAATAGATATAAATTTAAATACTAAGATAACATTCATTTAAACGAAAATAAATATAAACTTAAACTTTACATAAAAATTCACCCAACTATAATCTTAATTATAGATCGCTGGGCTAATTAAAGCCGCCAACTCAAACTATAACACTTAGTTAATGATCGACCCTAAGATCAACTCCCCTGCTGTGTTGATTCTAATTCGAGCCAAATTCATATAAACTAATCACTGGCATATTTATGGATATTATTATGCTGCTGCTGCTGCTGCTGGGATCAACAATGTCTTCAATTCTATATAGTAGATAATGATCATGGATTTTACGATGCTGTGCGTTAAATTTTAACTGCACTTTAATTATGCGATACTTTGCCTAGGCTTGTTATTGAGGCTAAAAATATCAAAATGCATTTGAAAATCATTTGCATTTTTGTATGGCGCACAAGACAAAGCCCTAAAATGGCTATAAAATCAATTTAATGTGCATGGCGAACAGCGCCGGCTATAAAAACGACTGTCGTCGCACCCATTCCCCAAACAATGGAAACAAAAAAAAACAAAAACAAAAATTATGAACCGAAATGAGAAAAACTAAAGTTTAATGAACATTTTATGCGGCACACAGCATGGGACAGTTATACATATATATATATAAATATGTATACAAAGTATATTCATATTTATAGCTTGATTTATTTTATTTTATTTTCAGCACATTAAACTCAGCTGGGGCACCACACAAAGCTGGAGGTGTGTCCACGCACAGATCTGTGGAGGTGGAGTTGCAGCTCAACTTGGAGATGGAGATGAAGATGGAGATGGAGACAAAGGCGAAGGCGAAGGCGTAGCTGTTGCGAGAATAATCAGCGGAAGTAACACTGACCAGCTTAAAGATACACATGCAAAGTTTATATCTTTTATACCAGCTTAGCGCTGACGTAATTGCAATGCCAAGTAGCAAACACCAACAAAAAAAAAAAACAGTTTACAACAATCATGCAACATGTTCCCAAAAAAAAAAAAAAAAAAACTGAAACCCACAACACATGCACATAAAAAAAAATAAACTTGGGTAAAGTATGATATACACAAATTATTAAATTCTATACAATTTGGCAGCAACTTTTTTGTTTGCAACAACTTTTGCGTGTGTGCCATGTGATACCCTATGAAAAATAAGACTAGCTGGCAGGGTATGCTAGTCTTAATCAAACTTATGAAAACTCAAATATTGCACTTTAGCTTCTCACAAATCATCTTTTTAAGCACTTTTCTAATGGCTTCAATAAATATTATGAATTGATTTCCTATTGTTTTCTATATGAACGAATAATATAACCTAATAATATTAACTAATAATTTATTAATATTACTTTATATTTCTTATTACACTCCTAATTCCATCTCAGATATTTCACTTAACTTCCACAAAGTGTATTTTTGCACAGGATATTTCCATGTTCGTGTGAGAAACATTGAAATGTTTGCATTTTTTTTTTGTTGTTGTTGTTGTGTTCGTTGCATGCAGCTGGCTTTTGCCCCAAAGAAGCCAAGTTGCCAATATGTTGCACAAAAATGATTATTATTTATAAGCAAGCATTTGCGCTGCGTGCATTTTGAAGTTGCCAAAATGGCAAACTGTGCCAGAACTGAATTTATTGCAGATGAAAAGTTTCATTGCCAATTTTCTCTAAACACACACCCAGATGTGTGTGTGTGTGTGTGTGTGCATTTTGGGTAAATGAAAAATACTGCTTAAACAACTTATCGGAAGTGCTTAGAACTTGTTAGCTACTTGCCAAAGATTGCGCAACCAAAAATGTTCCATCAAATGGAAACCCGAGAAAAACTTTCACTTGCCAAACTTTTTAATGAAATATTTTAGTTTAGTTTCACAGCTGATAATTGCTTTAAAGTGTGGCCAGCTGATAAGTTTTAAACAATCCCAAATCAGAGCCAGTTGAAAGAGCTATGAAAACTCCATGCTTCAGCATTATATTCATAAAAACAAAAAAATAGCAACAATAAAAAGCTGAAGTTGAAGGTCCAATTAAAAGGTGGAGCAGATAAATTCCATTTGCTTATCTTTTAGGTTCAGCTCTGAACCAGGCAAACGCTAATCTCTCTCCATAGATTGTGTCCCGGCCAAACTTCTTAATCACATTGAGGGGCAACCACAATTTTGTTTTCTTTTTGTTGGGGCTGGGCTCCAAATGCGTCGTCCGCATTGGCCGCAAACACAAATACCTGCAATCAACGCCATCTAGATAAAAACAAATATAAACAAATAACGGCTACATTTTTTATACCAGCTTGCTGGTTTCTACTTCGACTCTTTTCTGCTTCTTTGCACATTTTTACATAAAATTCCAACAATTCTTGGACACTTGCAGAGGACAGGACAAGGCAAGTCCAGTCCAATCCAGGCAAGGCCAGGCCAGGCAAGGCAAGGAGTTGTGGCAAGTCCGCAGAGTGGCCATTTTATTTATTGTTATTTCATTTGGACCGCAAATTAAAAGCTATGAATACCAGCGCCAAGTGGAGCAGCATCCAAAAGAAAAACACGCCAGCAGACAGACAAAAAGACAGACAAATCGCCAACAGTAAAAACAAAAAAAAAAATCATTAAAATATAAATAAAATAGCAAAAAATATAAAGAAAATATTGCATGAAAAGCACATATAAAGTAAAACATGCTGGAAAACGGAAATGAAAGCTTATTAAAGACAAAAACACACGCACACAACGACAACATCCAGAAGGGAAAACCGAAAATGGGGTCGGAAAAGTGCAGAGAAGAGGACGAGAGCAGGGCGGGGGGAGGGTGGGTTGAGGCTGCTTCAGATCAGAGCTTAGCAAACGAAAGCAGAGAGCTAAAAAACAAACATTAAATCAAACAAACAGCAAAAGTGAAATGGCGAGAGAAATAAGTATAAAAATGTGTAAGGAAAATTGTGAAAAAATCAGCAAAAAACATAAAAAAAAAATATAAAAAAATAAAAAGAAAAATGCAAAAGGAGCAGAAGGGGAGCAGAAGGGGAGCAGCAGCGAGAGCGAAAGGCAAATAGCGGCGAGGGAAAGCGCCTTTTTTTTTTTTAGAGCATAAAGCAAACGCCAGACTAAAGTAAATATCAGAACACCTAACCCCCTCTAGGTGAGTGTGTGTGTGTGAGGGAGGGGAAGGGGGGAGTTGGGCAGCACCGCACAAGACAAATGTGGGCGCCACCGCGACGTCGACGTCCTTGTTGCTGTTATTGTTTTTGTTGTTGTTGTTGCTCCTGTCGCTGCCGGCATCCTTTTTGCAATATTAAACGTAGCAATGACACCCATGGGTGCTGCCACGCCTCCATAGCTTTGGCGTGCCGCCATGGGTTAAGCTACTCTACCTCTGTGTGTGTGTGTGTGTGTGTGTGTGTGTTTGCACTATGCTAGACAACTAAATATATACACCTAGTTATTTGTGGGGCGTCGTTGTCGTTGCTGTTGCCGTTGTCGTTGTCGTTGTCGTCATCATCATCCTCGTCGGCTGCCGACAAAGTGAAATATCAAGGGAATTAAAGACATTGTGCGGATTTTGCAATGAATGCCTCGCTGGGCATGAATGAGCCCAGGCCGACTCCATGGATGAGCAAATGAATGAATGAATGAATGAATGTACGAACGAGTGTACGAATGCATGAGTATTTGAGTGTGTGTGTGTGTGCGTGGCATGAATGACTGACTGATTGTTGATGCTAGACTGTCGTTTGCAGCAGATCCCCGGCCTGGTCTGCCCGTTCGGGGAGCTTGTTGATTGAAGCCCTTCAATTGCTTTTTTCGCCGTCATTTTTTTTTTATTTTTTTTTTTTTGCAGTTTAAAGTCATTGGCTAAAGCCTCTTAGTCGGCAACAGCGAATAGTTGAACGCGCACACAACTGTACACAGTGGCATATCAAAATAATTTTGGTGTAATACCGAATGCATTAAGGGCAGCTTAAGGACTTTAAGCCAGCTTAGCACAACTGAATTGAATGTGAGTTTAAAATGCAAATCAATTTGTATTTCATTGAGAGACTGGTCCAAAAGAGTTTAAGTTTAAAGTGAGCTGAAAGCTCCATTAGATTAAGGCTATATTAATTTAAGCTCCACTTAAATGCATTTAAAGCTATAATTTGTCAGTTATGGACTTGAATATATGTCAAAAAATTCAATTTAGGTTTGATAAACTAAGTTCAAATTGGTTATACCAGGAGTAAAGTCAAAACGAAGATTTTAAGCATATTTTTATTAAATTTAGTTAAGTAATTGTAAGACATAAGCCAAAACGAAGCTTTGAAGCTTATTTTTATTGAAATAAGTAAAGTAATTCTTTGATTTAAACTAAAACAAGGCTTAAAGGCTTATTTTCTGTTCTTTTTCTCTTCTCCAAGAAAAAACTCTTAAAGTTTTAAGCTTTTTGTCTACTTTAAACACAGCATTTAATTTTTACATTTTACGGCTTTAATTCGTAAGTAAGTAGTTTCACTCAATCCTTTAAAAAAAAACCCCTTCTTACCAATTTCGAAGCATTAAGATACATATATATATTACACGTAAAGGCTTACGTTAATGAACTTTTGTGCCCCGCACGTTGACGGCTTAAAGCCGCCTTAATCTCTGTGAACATTTTCATTTCGTGTTAACTGCTTAAATGTGCTCAGCGCAGTAGTGTTGAGCAAATGTTACTTGAGACTTTAAGTTACATGTTTAATTGCTGTAAATTTTGTGTGCTTAGTTAAATGCCACTGATAAGCATCTACAAATCTCTCTGTCTCTGTCTCTGTCTCTGTCTCTGTCCCTCTTAAGTAAGATATATAATACATTGCACAAATGTTCGTTTCATCTATAAATCCACAAACGCATACAAACAAACACACATTACTCAAAACGGCATAGAGCACCTCGCTGGATGACACCTTCCTTCCCCTAAAACCTAATCCGTTTGCAAAGTGCTTCTTCTGTTTTGTGTAATATGAGCGAATAAAATGTATAACCCCAAGGCACAAAGCACACGTTCTCTACTCCTCTCCTCTCCTCACTCAACGACGTCGACAGGGACAAGGATAAGCCAAGGGATATACACTCGCAGAATAGATATCTTCATGTAGATGAGCAGCTCGTATTTTCATTCATGCACACACACACATGTGTGTGTGTGTGTATTTTGTACGTGTGCCTTACCCGTGCCAGCTCTCCTTGCAGCTTTCGTCACACCCTCTTTGCTAACCCATTCTTTCATTTCTCATTCCATTCCATTTACAGCTTACTTACAACAATGCCAACACACACACACACACACAGGAGTAAATTGTCATGTGCCAGGCCGCAAAAGAAAGTGCAAGAGAAAGAAAGCAAAAGCAATGGCAAAGGCAAAGGCAAAAGCAACGGCCAAGGCAAAGGCAATGGAAAAGGCAACGGTAAAGGCAAAGCATGCTGGCAACTTTAACTGCGACACCGCCTCAAAGATGCAAAGCTCTCATTTCTATTGTGCTAGTTGCTCAAAGGCATTTTCGGTATACCCTTTAAAAATTATAGCACAAGAAGCGAACCCCTTTCTGAGTTCGATAAGCTGACTTAATAAAGTTTTTTATTTGCCTATTTCATTGCTTCCTAAAAATGAAAACCTTAAAATCAATATTTTATAACGATTAAATCTCGGGGATTATAAGAATTTAATACACACAACATGATATGTTGATTCATATCAAGATCATTCCACATTTATTAGAACTCACCCTGAAGTAATTGTCAACCCTATTATGTCGTGTGTAACTCTATTCATTATAAGAGTTAGGAATATTATATTTAATATCAAGAGCATCGCATGGCAAACGCACATCAACCCTTACAAATTATTAGGAAAATCTAGAATATTTCGAGCTCTTTCGTAACAATTCGAATCAACATATTAGGGTATTTTCAAGTCGTTAACTTTTGTTTAAAGCATTCCTGCCTCTTAGCAACACTTTTATATTCCCTTTTGTCTGATTACGAGGCGCACTTTGAAATTGAAGCGATTATGTAAGTATGTGTGTATGTGGTGAAATGGGTGCCAAAAAGAAAGAAAAAGAATAGGATGCCAGAAATGGGCGCATCAAGTGCCGCTTTCAAGTCAAATGAATGTCCCATGTTGGGCCCAGCCTAACTGTAAAACTCCCCCACACAGCGTAACTATCAAGCATTTGATGGGCATGTCTAAATGAGATGAGGAGTACTAGTTGTGGAAGGGGTAAACATTTAGCTAGATGATTGCGGATGAGCATGGGGAGTGGGAATGGGGGAGTGGGGGCGCAGCAGTTCAAGTGGTAACGCTGTAAGCACTAATCTCAGCAAATGGTAAACGACCGTTGAAGTGCTTATCAAATGTCACAACGTGCAACTCTATCTATCTATCTCCCTCTCGCTCTCTCTCGCTGTCTATGTTCAGAAAATGCCTACGAGTAGAAATTGTTTAAGCGTTATCAGGCAACGGTAATCTTATCAGGCAACAACTGCAACACTTGGCGCTGACAAATGTTAGAAGTGCATTTGCTTTAACCCCCAACACACAATTTATATACCGCACCCCTCCCCCCCCCAGCACTCTGCAAAACAATACTAGACAGTGTTTGAAAACAAAAGAGGACATTGACTGCAGTTTACAGAGCTTGACAACCCAACAAACCCAACACTACCAAAAAAAAGAAAACCCCAGAGAGCGCAGCAGCGGTAATGTGACATAGTCAATAAAACAAATATGACAGTCAGCCAATGGGTGATGAGGTGGAGCTGATAGTGGGGGGGGGCAACAGCAATGAACAACGTAAGTGTAATGATAATAAAACTTTATGACAAGCAGCGCACACACAAGAGCTGGTGTAAGGCTAATGTCAACGTGCTGTTATGGTCAGAAAGGGTTGGGGAGGGGGGGGGGCGGTAGGTGTTTATGCGTGTGTATGCATGTATGCGTGTGTGCGTGTGCGTGTGTGTGGGAGTAGGGATAAAGATGAAGCCGGCTGCAAGTGAAAAGGTTAAAGAGGAAGCAGACAAGCGCGGTTTCAAGTGCGAAAAGCGCTTTCATGCTTCACTGAACTTCCAGCGACGCAGTGAAGCAAGAACTTTTAGCAGGTCTCGCTTGTCTCGCAAAGTGCAAAAATGTTATTATGTTATAAGGTATAAGGATAGCACACAAGCCAACCCCCCCACCCCCCCTGCCACCATGCCACCTTGCTCATTAACCCACAACTTCATCAAGTCAACCAAGCGAAATGTTGACGGTTTTAAATTTGTGGATTACAAATTGCTTGAAGGCTCAGCCTTGCTTGGAAATATTTTGGCTTAAAAGCTTGCAAAAGTTTTCTAGGATTTAAGAGAAAAAAATTTAAAACCATGAAATCTTAATGGAAATTTGTTTTTGAAAAGAGTTGCAGATTAACTCTAAATGAAGAAGATTCAAAAGCAGTAATAAATGGATTCCATTAGAAGATTTACGTATTAGAAGACATAAATATATATAACAAAGATTCTTTTAAAAATAACACACTTTTAATTCTATAATGTCATTAACAAAAAATTTAATTCACTAAAATTTGGAGTGGATTTAATACAAAGAGTTACAGATTAACCTACCGAGGAACCTAGCTGAGAGCAGCTGAAAGATATATGTTTTATTGACGTTCAGATATTTGCTATATTAAGTAACTAAATACTAGAAATATCTGGCACAAATTGACTGACAGTCTAAGCCCCTTGTTATTCTACTTAAATATACTTTTTATATATATATATATAAACATATATTTTTCTGTTTACCCTATGCTCGAGCTGGTCGCATTTGGTTACCGTTAATGGCTTTTAAAGCCAACCCCGAAGAGGCTTTTGTCGGACGTGTGTTCCCAATACTCAAAGGCAAACATCGGATGACGGGTGCACCCTTCCCCCCAGCACCCTCCGTTCGACGCACTCAAACAGAATTGTCAGCGAGCTGTTATCGCCCAGTCGGCGGCAGAAACTTATCGAATTTCCATTAATATGCGCAACGCAAAGTAAAAATGAGCAAAAGTGGGAGAAATTTAATAATAAATATATATTAAAATTACATCAAATTTAAAATACACAAAATAAAGGAAAAACCTTCAGAAAAGACCAAAAATGAAATATGAGTTGAAGTTTTTGGGGGGTTTGCATTAAGCCCAGTTGACGTGAGTTGGTCAGCTGATAAGTGCACCAAACAATGGATTCCACTGTTCCCCACCTGCTATCAGTTGAGACACTTAACAGTTATCAGCCTGCCATTGGCTAACTGTATTTACAGTAATGTGTGTCATTTGACTTATGTTTTTGCTTGATTTCCCATTTCGTGTAGAAGCAGAATTTAATTGAAATAATATATAATAATTTGCAAATCTTGAGACTTAATCGTCGACATTGGCAACATTTATAATTAGCTTTTGCTTAGAATTTCTTCAGACGGTTGGGGGGGGGGGGGGGGAATGGCAAATTGCGTGTTGCGTTGAATTTCGAATTGCCAACATAAACAAAGGCAACAACAACACGTGGGGAATGTGGCCAACTGAATAATTTATTACATACATACACAGATAAATATATGTATTGTTGTATAGTCAGCATTTAACGGTTCATTGCACAAACTAATAATTACATAATGAAGCTAAACATAAGTCTAACTTGACCAGGAACAGCAGAAACAGGCAGCACAAACAGGCAGCAGAAACAGGCAGCAGAAACAGGCAGCAGAAACAGGCAGCAGGCAGCACGAGTCCTGCAAAACTTCTTGGCGAGTCTCAACCACAACAAGCAAGTTGCAAAGAAGGCACAACACACCATGTGTGTGTGCGTGTGTGTGTGTGCGTGTGTGTGTGTGTGAGGCCACACAACTTGCTAGCAAGAACTGCGTATCGAGTTAAAGTCGTTGCGAGTTTAATTGTTTAGAAACATATTAAGTGAAGGTAAATACAAAGTTTTGATTAGGAAGCACAAAAACTGAGCCAATTTTGTTATAATTTTATCAAATTGTGTGCTTGGAAACTGGAGCACATCTAACATGGTTAAAACTGTATGGATTCTCAATAAACAATCAATAAACACTTTTTTTGGCCTGTTGTTAAATTTCGCATTGAAAACATCGATTTTTGCATGAAATTATTTTCCTTATCGTTTTGCTTAAAATAATTTTTTTCTCTCTGTCTAAATTGCTTAAAAACTACTCTAAAAATGTTTTCCATTCTCTATCTCTCTTGGTCTATCTCGAGATCTCTCTCTCTCTATCTCTCTTTCTATCTCTCTCTCTCTGTCTCTCTCTCTCTCTGTCTCTCTCTCTCTCTCTCCACGAAATTCCCGTTGCTAACTGACTTCCCTTCAGGCACAGCCTCGGGCGTCCAGCTCAAAAGTACACACACACACACACACACAACACACACACTCCCATACACATATTTTGTGTATAGATCCAAAGCACATTATTCGATTGTTAAGTGTTTGCACAAAGCGTTGACCCAACCCTATTTTATTAGTCAGCTCCAACCCTTAACCTTAACTAATATTTAAACTTCAAGCAACGCACAACAAATACACACAACAAACACAACACACACAGCACACACACACAGCACACACACAGCACACACACAGCACACATAATTCTATTGGAAATTGGCCAAAATGCAGCGAAACTGGCCTGCATTATGAATTCATATTCAATTACGCGTGCTGGCCAACAATAACAACCACAACAGCAGCAACAGCAGCAACAGCAACAACAGCAGCGACAACAGCAGCAACAGCAACAACAACAATAAACACAACAACAACTCTAAAGTGTTTTCAGGTTCAAAGTTCGTCTACGAATTGCAGCCCAAAAATTTGTTTGCTTTCTGCAAGGGGGGGGGGGGCTGGGGGAGTGCGTTGCATAGTAAGGGGGGTTTTGGGGCTACTACTAGGGGTCGCTCTCGGCCGAGAGTGCATGGAGTAATGATAAATGAAATATTTATATAGCTAAAATACGTAATTAACTCAAATTATAATGGGGCGGCATTTGAGCGCGCCATGCAACAACAGCAGCAACAACAACAGCAACAACAACAACAACAGCAGCAGCAACAACAACAACAGCAGCAACAACAACAACAGCAACAACAACAACAACAATAGGCGTTAATATGCGCCAGCGCCAGTGCCACGAGAAACCACAAAATGTGGACAGAACAGAACAGAACAGAAGAGAACAGAAGAGGAGCGGAACAGTTGGCGGCTTCATGCATAGGGATGTGGCAGCAACATACACACACAAGGCACACACACAGCACACACACAGCACACACACAAGGCACACACACAAGGCACACACACACAACACACTCAACCAGCATGTTGAAATGCATGCTGAGTGTGATTACAACAACGACGACAACAACAGCAGCAACAACAGCAACAACAGCAACAACGACGACAACAACAACAACAACAACAACTGCAACCGATAGCGACGACGACCCGCACACATCATGTCTGCCCCCTCATTTGTAGCACTACTCCCTTCCCCCCCTACCCCATCGCCCCTTCTCCACACACCCCTCTGCTCTCCTCTGCTATGCCAGTGCCCTTTGGGTGCGCCCCAGTTTGGTTGCGTTGCGTTGGTCATTATTTACTCATCGATTGCCAAGGAATGCGGTGCATCATGCGGCGCAATGCCTGCTTTTGGTTAGTGCCTCTATCTAAGACCCACTCCATAATCCCCACTTCCCTCTCCACTCTTCCTCCTCTCTCTCTGCTCTGCACTACCATTGGGGCGTCTCTGCTGTGTCTGCCTTTGGTAGCTTTGGCTGGCAAAATGACTGCTAATAAATTCAGCAAAGCCAGCAGCAGGTTGCTAGCCGTAAGGTTCGTTTCGGGAACTGTTTCACACACACACACACACACACACACCCCTCTTAACCCTCTCTCATATGTGTGTGTGTGTGTGTGTGTGTAGCAACAATAACAAATCGTGTTGTTAACTGGCACCGTCCTCGTCATTCGCCAAACGCACGAATGCATTCAGACGAAAGGCAGTTGTGTGTGTGGGGAGTGAGCGGGACGTGCGGGGTTCGGTCTTGGCCAGTGGTCACACATAGCCTACCCCTCTCTCTCGCCATCTTCCCACTCCTCTCCCCTAGACTTGTACTTTGTATGCATGCTTCGTTGACTGGGCCTTGGCAAGTCTTAGGCCTGCTTTTGTTCAACCTGAAGCTGAAGCTGAATCTGGACTTGGCTCTGGACTTGGGTCTGGGTCTGGGTTTGAGCTCATGCTTATTATGGGGGAACTGGGCTTGGGCTTGGTATTGGTATTTGTCTTGGGCCTTGTCATTGACCTCCACAAGCACACAAGCAACACACACAACACACACACACTCACACACACACACAGACATTGTAACTGCAACTAGCGTGCTCCGCTTGAAACCCCCCCACCCCCTACACGACCCTCTCCTCAAGCTGCTTAGGCTTTTGGTGTCGCCTCGGCTCTTTAAATGGTCATAGACAATGTTGTCTGTGCTTAAATGTGTTCTTTTCTTTAAATACACTGTAAAAAAAGGGCTTGAAACAAGGCATAGTATATTTATGGTATATATATTTTAATTTTAATTTAGTATTTATTTCGTATTTTATATATTCTGTATATTTGGTAATAATTTAGTATTTATTTCGTATTTTATATATTCTGCATTTTTGGTATTAATTTAGTATTTATTTCGTATTTTATATATTCTGTATTTTTGGTATTTATTTAGTATTTATGAAGAAAATTTATTTTTTTTTTATAGTTATTGAATTTTTTTTCTTTCTATGAATTTATTAAATATATATTTATCCGATAAATATAAATTTTTTAAGTTTGCAGCTACAATTTTGCATAGTAATAATTAAATTAAGACTGTAATATAGCAATAATAATTAATTGTGTAACTGATAACTGATATAAATTAATTATGCCAAGAACCCTTTTAATTAATTAATTTGTACTCATTATTTCTGATTGATGTTTCAATTGTTTACTGTGGATTACCAAGTAAATTCTTTGAATAAAAATCAATAAATAAAGTTAAGTTAAAATTCTAAAATTCCAAAATTCCAAAAATCTATATTTTCTGGGCTTTAAAATCTCTTATTCCACAATTAAAATAAGCTAAATTTCTTCAAGTGAATTACTCATTTCAATAATGTTGCCCAAAAATCAAAGTTTTCTTCAACTTTTGCTATGAAGCAGAGTATTTTTGAGTCTGCCAATTTTGGTCTAAACATTTTTGCTGCTTGCTGTTGTTTTTAGCTGCATTGGCCATAAAACAGAGCCAAACTAAGCTGTGGTAGCTGGAAGCAGGCAGCAGACAGCAGCTGAACAGGCCAATACCCCAAGGATGAAGTGTTGATTATGCGTGTTGCAGTTGACGGCAGTCAGTTGTTGTTGTTGTTGTTGTTGTTGTTCTTGTTGTTCTTGTTGTGCTGTGCATCAATGCAGCACTTTTGAAGGCAAGTGCAAGAGCCGCTTAGAGCCAGCAAGTTGTTCCCAGTTAAGCCAGAGAATATTGTCAGCTGATCCCAGCTAGTTAAGTGAGGCAACTGTGTGTGGTATGTGTGTGTGATGTGTGTGTGTGATGTGTGCGTTTGTGATGTGTGTGTGTGTGGTGTGTGATGTATGTGATGTGCATGTTTTGGTGTGTGGTATGCATTGCTGCATGTTGCCGACACTCTTTTGTTGAGGCAGCTTGTTGATTGCTGGCAAATTATGCTGCCAACTAACGCAAAACAAGTCAACAGAGAAAAGGCTAGAAATTATTGGCCAGGCTTAAAAGATTGCGTTTTGCCAGAGAATTATGCAGTTTTCGTATTAATATGTTGAGCATATAATTGAAGCATAAATAAAGCAACAACAATTTGTAAAGAGGATTTATTTTGGATGGGAAAGCACTAATCATATGCGGAATATATATTGAAATTAATTAAATTGTAGCAAATATAGCAAAAAATAAATATGAATTTTTAGTTATTGAAAATTTTTTAATTTGAAATGTGCATTCAATTTATTTTGTGCTAGTTCGCTCTCTCTCTCAACTTATACTTCATATATATAGTGTATATATCTTTGATAGTTGAGACTTTTAATCGATTACATGCCCTTTACAAACCCCTCAGTCTGTGTTCCCTCTCTGAAATACATTTGTCCAGCTGTTTGTCATTCTGTCAGGGCGGCAATAACTAAATTAGGGAAACAACATTTCCTTGAGAACTTCATTAAACTTAGCCCCCGGGCAGATCAGACCCCTATATATATTTATCTATATATGTGTGTATTCCTTGCTGTTGTGAAACATTTCACACGCTGCTGAAAACAGTTGGCAACTGTGGACCTGGTCATTAACACACACACACACACACACACAGAACTGGCCAAACGAGTACCCGGCAAAGTTCCATAATGTGAAATGTAAATAATGCGGTTGCATTTCAGTGTTACCTGTTGCAAGTTGCTGGTTAGAGGAAACACTTCCCCCCCTCCTTTCCCGATAGATAAGTGAACTCATTGCATCTATCAGATAATTGTGTGCATCTTGGCTTGCAAATTAGAGCACATTAACGCATTCAGGCTGAAATAAGCCGCATTGTTTGACCACGCCTGCCACTTACCTGTAACGAAAGAGAGAAAGAGAGAATTAGTGAGTGAGTGAGTGAGTGAGTGAGATAGCAGATATGAAAAGGAACTACTGATAATTATGTAGATTAGCCAAAGGAAGTTCGTGTTTGTTCAAGAAATTAGCAAGCCGTTTGTATCGCTTGCAACTCCAATCTAAATATATATATATCTATATCTATATATATATATATATATGTATCTGTATAGGTATTTCCCTCGGTCTATTGTGAGTGCTGATGATGATGATGATGACTAATTGGTGGGCCTTTTGTGACTGCAAATGTTTTGTCTTGTTTGACTTTGGAGCCAGGCCAAGTTAGTTGAACGAACTTCAACAGTTGCAAGAAATTGCACAGGATGTGTTGAAGGACTTCCAACAACAAAGTTGAGTTTCAAGTGGACAAATCTCTGGTTGAGCACTGTTTACCAAAGGTATTCAGTTTATTGTCTAATGAATATCTGAACTGAAGCTGAGCTAGGCAAAATCTTTGTGATTTTAGCGCAATGTCAGCTTTTCATTCTGTGAAAAATTCAAAAAAAATAAAGTCAGCTTTTGAACACTCTTCTAATAGCTTTTCCTGATATCTGGTTTTAATTTCTATATCAAGGCAAAATATCACAGAATTTTGCATTTAATATAAGCAAGTTTAGCAATAAATTTAAAAGCGAAACTTTTATTAAAAAATTTTAATTGCTTTGACGTTGAAATATAACTAAAATTAAATAAAGAAAATTATATTCAAATGCATTTAAGAAATAAATAAAAAAAACTTTTACAACTTAAAGAATGAACAAGAATTTGGTATATTTGAAAAATGTATTTCAAATATAACAGATTTTTTTGCCATACAATTTGCCATCTAAAAAAAATAAATAAAACTTTTCTTACTCATCTATAAAAATATATATATTTAAAAATAACATATTTAAAAATAATATATATAAAAATAATATATATAATAATATATATTTAAAAATAATATATATAAAAATAATATATACAAAATTAATATATATAAAAATAATATATATAAGAATAATATATGTAAAATTAATATATATATATTTAAATAAAAATAATTAAAATATCAAACATGAAACTGACAACTGTAAAAACCCCTTTAATAACCACAACAACTACAACAACGATGATAATGAAAAAACTTTATATCTTTTAAACTGCAAATCTTGGCTTTTCAACCATGAATGCTTCGGGCTTAAAAGAACACATTAGGCTTAAACAGCAGGCGGCGGCTTTTGGTTACTTAATATCCGCGTTTGAGATCTGCTGGCAAGCTTCAAATCTAAACTGTGAAGGAAATTAAAAAAAAAAAAACATCCGAATTTCTATGCGATTTCAGGGGGAATTAACTGAACGAGAAATTGGTTGCAAGTTTAATGTTTCTGCAACGTTTTTGGTTAGTTGTCTTTAAATAGCTAGGCGACCACAAATCTAAATTACGAGGACCATGCACTAAATCAAATGCGGTGATGTTCCAAGAGGGCAGCCAACTTGAAAGGGAAACCCAACAGCGACCACAAACGAACAACAACAACAACAACAATGAGACTAGTGTAGTAATAGATGTGGTGGGAGAAGGGGTGGGGGTGGGGGTGGGGGTGGTTGGTGTGCTGCTGCTGAGGCAAGGTATAAATTAAGAGCGGCATGCGGCATGCGGCAAACGAATTTTTCGTCTTGTAACCCTAGAAGTGTGGCCAAACCAGGCGACGTCGGCCGGCGACCAACATCGACCGCATTATAGCGCCCAAGGGGCATGAATTGGTCAGGGCGAGGGACGGGAACGGGGAAAGAAACTGAAACGTAGACGTCGACGTGAAAATGAACATTGTGCTTCGCCTCGTTGACTTGAGCTGCGTTTTGTTAGCCAAGTTTTATTATGCCCAATGCCCAATACCCATTAAAAGTTGTGCAAATGTATGCAAGAAAAGGCGACATCTTTGAAACTGTGAAGTAAACAGCAATTACAGCAAAAAGCACGAAATTAGTATATGATTAACATATATATAGACAGATTTCTTAATGTTGAAACTTTGCAAGTGAGGTTATTTCAACAACTGCTTGCTAAACCAAAAATCGATAAATATCGTTTTTATATCACAAAAAGAAATTATAAATTATAATTGCCAAAGATTTTAGTCTGGAATTGTAAATATAAGCAGCACTTTTTTTTAAAGTTTTTATATCACTTTAATAACGTAATAAAATTCTTTAATATAATCAGAGAAAAAATGAACTTGTTACAAACAAAAATCGAAAATGCTTCAAAGACAAAAACAACAAGCCAAATTCAATATTTTCATAAATAAATTAATTATTGTTTATTTATCCAATAGAAAATACAAACTATAATAATATCATCCTTATAAGCACTCTTTTTTTATATTATTTATCTTTAATAATATTTGTATAACTAAACCAAAAAAATCAATAAATATTGTTTGTTTATCACATAGAAAATATAAATGAAAATAGCCAAAGATTTTAGTATGGAATAAAAAAATGTTTTCATGTTTATAAGCAAAACTTTTTTATATTTTATATTAAAAAACTCTTTACAAATTAATTGAAAGTTCTTTAAAGCCAAATTTTACGTGTTTCACAAATTTCAGCTTCTTTTTAAGCTTCTTCTTTAGCTTCTTCTTTAGCTTCTTTTTTAGCTTCTTTTTTGGCTTCTTCTTTAGCTTCTTCTTTAGCTTCTTTTTAAGCTTCTTCTTTAGCTTCTTCTTTAGCTTCTTCTTTAGCTTCTTTATAAGCTTCTTCTTTAGCTTCTTCATCGACTCTCTTCTACTCTAAATTTTCTTTCTTTCTTCTATCTAACTTCTACTCTACAGACTTGTACAGGGCATCTGGCAAGTCCATCAGTGCCGACTAAAGCAGTCCCTCTTTGCCTGCATTCTTGTTTTTTGTAATTAGCCATAATTCACTTGCCTAGGCCAAGACAAAATGAAGCATAAAATATTTACGCGTTGCCCCGTCGACGACCACCGGAAATATGCAATTTGACGCAATTTGCATGCAGCACAAACAGCAGCAACAACAACGACAACAACAGCAACAACAACAACAGCAGCAACAACAGCAAAAACAGCTGCAGCATTATGCCCCTTACTCTAGTGGCAAGTCCAAGTTGGGACTCTACTCAACTGGACGCAGACAGTGTCTCTTTCTCTCCTTCTCTGTTTCTGTGTGTGTTGTGTCTGTGTCTGTGTGTGTGTGTGTGTGTGTGTGTGGCACGTGGTCGGTTGCATTAGGTGATGCAATCATTTCCGCTTTGCAGATTGCAAAATGCGCATGCCAGAAATCAATTTCCGTTTTCAAGTCATCTGCTTTGTTGAGTCAAGCAAATGGTCAGAGCCAAACTGGAGTAGGATCTGTCCATCAATATGTACTTAGTCAGTCTGTCAGTCAATCTGTCTGTCCATCTATATATGCATGATGATATCATGATGTTATGCATTAATTACACAGCCCAACAATGTGGTCCGTCTTCGATTTGAATTCTGATAATGTTTTCTAAACTGAAAAACCAACTTGGCCCTGTCTGCACTGGCTGAGAGCTTAAACAAAATGCGGCACCTTAAAAAAAAAACCAAATATGTTGTCTTAAGGTAAGAAAAAAAAATATAAGTGAATAATTTAAATAATTTAATTAATTTAAATATTTTAAGGCAAAATTACATTTAGAATTCTTGCAGTGCAAAACGCGTGTAAAAATAAGGCATTTGAATGGAAAATGCAGATTTGACAAAGTTTCAATTGTGGCAAGTTTGAAACCGTTTTGGTTTTTTTCAAGCGTTCAAAATATGTGTTTTCAGATGTGAATCGAACATTGTTTTCGGAACCAAACTAATCAGAAAAAGCCATGGCTTTTGAAAGTTTGTTGAATTTGGATACAGTCATGGCAATTAGAAGATTAGAACTGTTCCCACTTGGTTTTTTTTTTTGGGTTTTAAATGATAAAGTATTTTGACACAGAATTGTGTTTTCAGATTTAAATTTAGCTTTGATATAGAAATCAGACTTTGGAAAATTGGCTTTTATTGGCTTTTGAAAATCTGTTGAAGTTAGAAGTGCCCATTTGGAGTTGGACTACAATTTATGTTTGAAATGTACCCTTTTATATTATTCATATCTTCTTTCGAAATTTAATTTATAAATGAAATTTGACTCAGAAATGTTTTTCTAACTTTAAACATAGTTTTCAAATAGATGTCAAATTATTCATAAAAAGCCTTTGCTTTTGAAAATCGCTTCAGTTTTGATAAAGTTATCGCCACTTAAAGTGCTAAAGCTTAAGCCACGAATTTTCGCTGAGTGTAGACACAAACACGCACACTGAGGGGGGTGAGAGACTTGCCCCGGCGGCAAGATGCTTATCGCGAGTCGCGTTTAAAGCGACTTCTCCCGCAGCGACTTTAACTGTTGTTGTTCCTGTTGTTGTTGCTGTTGTTTTTGTGTGTGGCAGCAACATTTTCTTTTCATTAATTCATAAAGCATATTTTTATTGAGTGGCAACACATGAGAAGCGTAAGCGGGGGTGCGCGTTGGCGGGGAAGGGGGCTACATTGTGGGGGGGCATTAAAAAGTTGTAGTAATGGAAATTGTTTTCTGAAAATTGCAAAACTGCCGGCAATGGGCAGCTTGTTAAACAAGGGGGGGCAACTCTTGAGAGAGTGAGGGGAGAGAGGAAGTGGTAGAAGCGTTTGTAAAATGTGCGAGAATGTGCACCAAAGTTGTAAGTGGGTTTGCGGCACGCTTCGTTTGCCACACGGAATTTCAAATAGCATAAAAGTTAAGCTAATAATTTGAATCGCTCTGCGCCACAAAAGATTTCCATTTTAGCTGATAAGAAAAAGCCATATAAACTTAAATATAATAATTAGTTCAACCAGGCTAAAAAGAAAAGCATAACAAAAAAATTTTATTTTTAAGCATTTTTTAAGTTGCAGAACAGAATCTTTTTTTTTCTAGTAATTAAAAAAGTTTCAACTAAAATGTTTCAGCTAAAATGCTTTCCCAAATATAAATTACCTTAATTTAAAATAATTTCTTAAATATAATATTACTTAATTTATTATTTAAAATATCAGTTGAAATATTATACATATAATATAACTTAATTTAATATGTAAAATATCAGTTGAAAAATATTAATATAACTTAATTTAATATGTAAAATATCAGTTGAAATATTTTACATATTAAATTAAGTAATATTATATTATATAAAAGAAGCCGCTAAAAGATTACTTAACTATTATTCCAAGATTGTCTTGATTTGTTTATTACAATTTTAATAAGTCTCATTTGATTCTTGGCTTTTATTGGCTAATTTGTTGTGTATAATTCAGCAATTTGCACAATCTGCAATCATTTCAAGTATTTTGCCAACATTATATTTTCTTTATTGCTGTTGTTAGCCTGTTGAAACGAGGCTTTGATCTCTTTGGCGGCATCGATTAGATTTCTAGCAAAAAAAAAACACGCAAAAGGCTTCAACACTCAATCTGCTGTCGGCTGTTGCAGGCAGGCTGCGGCTGCTGTTGCAGACTGTTGCAGACAGTTGTTGCACTTCACTAGACGACTTCAGTTTAGAGTCGCCACAACAGTGCACACTTATCGCATTTCTAATCATTATGCAACTAGCTCTCAATGGTTGTAAAGTGTTGAACGTTCATTTCCGATTCACTTTGTGCAACGGACACAACAACGGCAACAAATCAAAGAGCTGAAAAGCCGCAGACACACACACACACACACACAGAACTGACCAAAGAGAGAGACAGACAGAGAAGCAGACATTGATTATTTAGTGTAAAGTGCAACAATTTTGGCTTAAGTTGTTGCAACAACAATCTTTGCCAACTTTAGCCAGACTAATTAGAATGTGATTATAATTAGACAAAATGCGTCAAAGCTGCCTCATCGTTGCAGACTGATCTGCTGGCTGCTGGGTGCTCAACTTAATAAGGAAATCAATTAATAACAAACGATGCAGCAAAAGTAACAGCAACAGCAACAACAACTGCAACAACAGCAACAACTTCCAGTCTGTCTAATAGATTTTAAATTAAAGTTTGCCGCTGTCGACACAAGAGTTCGAGTTGTAGTCGTAGTTGGAGTCTGGGGCACGGTGCACGGGGCATGACAAGAACGACATTGACTTGCACAACAAGTTGACTTCAAACTGCAAAAGATACAAAGATACACAGAATGTAGACGACGACGACGACGATGAAAATGATGATGATGATGACGATGATGATGACGATGACGACAATGATGACTACATGGCAATGCACTCGACGATGACAACAACAACAACAACAAGAATTTCAACAACAACAACTAAAGAAAAAAAACTTCCGTAAACAACAAAGTTGTTCGCAGCCCAAGCCACAGCCAAAGGCAAAGTCGAAGCTTCTCTCGGCCAGACAACATTTCGAAGACGATTTTAAAATTAGAAAAGCAACAGCAGAAAAAAAAAACCTTAGTTTTACCCCCAAAAAGTAAAGAAAAAAATACAGGCAAGCATGCCTAAGGGAGACTGAAAGATACCCTGTAAGTCTTTTTTTAAAATTGTTTACCACAGAAAATTATTTTTTATTTAGCGAAGTGGTTTCTTTTTGACACTTTTATAACAAAAATGTGAATAATTTAAAGTTGAGTATGAACTTTAACTACAATACTGATGAAAATTAACATGAAATAAATTTAATAATAATAATAAATATATAATAATAATAATAAATATGTAATAATAATAAAAATAGAATAATTAAAATATATAAAAATAATAAATATAGAATAATAATAAATACATATAATAATAATAAATATATAATAATAATAAATATATAATAATAAATATATAATAATAATAAATATATAATAATAAATACATATAATAATAATAAATAATAATAATAAATACATATAATAAACATTATATAAGTGTAACGATTTATCTGATATTATTTTAGATTTTTTCATAATAATAAACTTTAAGCAAACTCAAATTTTCTTTAATTTTTCTCACAAAATCTTTTTTTTTCGACTCTATTATTATTATAATAATAAAATAAAAACGTTGTGAGAATAGTTGTTTTGTCAAATACGTCTTGGAATCTGTTGAAATTTTTATTATATTCTAGAAAACAAATCTCAATTATTTTATTATAGCTTATGCAGATTATTTTGAGCATGTCATTTTTTATTATATTCTGGTAAATAATCCCCAATAAAGATATCAACAAGATTTATATAGTTAATTCTGATTATTTTAAGCTCTTCCTAACTTTATTCCAGTTCTCTTTTGCCGTTAACAAATACTTATGCAAATCTTTAAGGGCTTACAAAAATAGGTCTTTCTTAAATGCCCATTTGTTGTTGGGCATAAACAGGGTATACAAAAAATACAAAATACCAAATGGAAAATGAAAATAAAATTGTCTAACGCAGCAGCATTTGTGTGTAAATGTGTGTGTGTATTCGAGTGTGTGCGTGTGTACTTTGTATATTTGTGGATATAACAAGCAGCATTTGACTGGGGAATACGCGGCATATAATCTAAGCACAACGATAGACCAACGAGGGGAGGGGAGGCTACACATAGATTTAAAGATAGAGAGAGAGAGAGAGATAGAGAGGAGGTGAGAGAGAGGTTAGGGGGGTTGGCACAACGAGGTGAGTTGCCGCCTGGGGCCAATGCAAGCGAGCAGAGGCAATCAAACAACTGAAGCATGACAACTTGCTGCCCCAGGAGCAAGCAGCAATGGCAAAGAAAATCATTTTTAGCTGCTGCTCAACGCTGAGGAGAGGATGGATGCCAAAGTGGCAAGGCGGTGGGAGGGGGGGGGAGTAGAGAATTGCTTGCTTGCTGGCTGGCTGGCTGGCTGGCTGACTGGCTTGTTGCTGCCCCAAAACCCACACGCGCCGCTTGACGAACGATGAGCGACAAACGAGCAACAAGCAACAAGCGGCAAGCGGCAAGCGACAAGCAACGGGAAACGGGGCACATGACAACAAAATTAAATAAACAAAATTATGAACCAACAACGCGCCCTGCAACAACGTATGTGGGCTATCCTCCCGTTGATAAGTGTGTTTCCAGAAGCGCAGGAGTAGGGGAAAAAGGGGGCGGCTGTGGCGGTGGCAGATACAAATCAAAATAAACATTGTGCTTGTGCTTGATTGGGGCATGCAACAGCAAAACGAAACGATGGACGAATGCCTGTATTTGTTAGATAAACAATGAAGGAAGTTTTTAATGTTTGTCTACGCCAAATGCCGCGGGGCACAGTCAAAAGATGCCTAGCCTAAGCCTACAATTGATGCGACTTCAGAGAGGGGAGAAGGGAGCAGGAAGAGGCAGGGGCAGTGGCAGTGCCAGTGCCAGTGACAGGGGCATGTGGCATGTGGCAGGGTCATGTGGCACAAACAAGTGCATTGAGCTGTTAAGTGAAAAGCAGCGCAAAAGTCCGATAAGTAAACACACATAAAAACCAACGCAGCAAAAAGGATCCCAACAAAAATCGTTGACCCAAGTAGCATTTTCATACATTGTTTTCACATCAACCCACTAATTTTGCCAAGTGCAGTTTTAAGCTGCTTCATAACAAACACACTTCTAGCCAATTAAAATTGCTAAACTGAACTGGGAAGCGGAGAAATCAATTGCATTCCATTAATATTTAAATTCGATTATTGCGTGCAAGAAAACAACTGATTTAGTCTAAGAAAATGATTAAATTTGATGGTTTTACATTAAGCTTAATAAACTTGTGTTTTAAGTGAAAACCCATTGCCTAATTTTAAGCCGTCCACGAATCGAAATTGTTGTGTTTTTTCTGTCCAAGCAGCAATTCAAGATAAAAAACTAAAAGTGGCTTAATCAAGTTGTGCAGAAGCAAGCCTTATGTGCCTCTCAAAATATCTATTTCCATCTTAAAAATTATAAATATTAATATTAAATATTAATGTTAAATATTAAAAACTATAATATAAAATTTACAAATTTGCAAAATAATATCCCATAAGCCAAAACCAAATCAAATTTATTTCAATTTACTGATAACTCTGCCAAAAAAATATCGTTCAACAAAAAAAAAACGCAAACAATTTCTGCAAATATTGAATAGCTAAGACTTTAAAAAATAGATAAATACTTTGATTTATAAAATCTACAATTTGAGCTCTCATAGAGTAATCTTAATATTTAATTAAATTCGTTCATCAACAATAAGAAATGTCACAATTTTAAAGATATATCTTTCCTATACAATTTTCAATTGTTAATAATCTGCACACATTTTATAAAGCAACATCGAAGAAAATTGTCTTGTCTAAATTTACCCAAACGAATAACATTTATTCATTTATTAAAATAGGTAAATAAATTAATATATGAAAGCTTCAATTTGAGTATTCCCAACTAGAATAATCTTAATTATTGATTAATTTATTTATTGTTCTTGTTGGATAAGTAAGTCTCATTGGAGCAAATGCAGTAAATTGGCTAAATGGCATTAGGAAACACAAATTAAATACATAAATCAGTTGTGAATTCGACCAACACTTGATGCAAATCATGGACAAATCTGCCTCAAGTTGCATCATTGAGCGAAAGAGAAGGAGAGGGGGGATGAGTGAGTGAGTGAGTGAGATGGAAGAATTGATAACTATTTGTTAGAA
Source organism: Drosophila demipolita (assembly GCA_035042405.1). Classification (NCBI taxonomy): domain Eukaryota; kingdom Metazoa; phylum Arthropoda; class Insecta; order Diptera; family Drosophilidae; genus Drosophila; species Drosophila demipolita. The sequence continues at coordinate 7,045,535 of JAWNLI010000033.1, forward strand.
TATTGTGCATTTGGTTGTTTGTTTGCATAATAATTGAAAATAAGACTTTGGCCATAAACGAGACTCGTTTGTTGTTGATGGTTCCTCAAGCGTTTGATACACTTAATATTATTGCAATGGAATCCAATGAGCAGCAAAGCAAATCAGCATAACAGTGGCAAAGACTGTGGCAAAGACTGTGTGGCAAAAGGCATCTCTAACGGATGCAACTCACACAGCAGCTATATAAATATTTATAAAGATACTTGGCTAAAAGCATTCGTGTTTGCTGTTTGCCTGTTATGTAATACCTTTCCTGCACTGCACAGAAAAAAATAATTATATTTACAAATTTTTGTATTATAACTTACATACGTAATCGCAGTGCATTTTTAGTAATTAAAACCTTATTATTTCATTTAGATGGCAGATTTTGTACACGCCCGGCAGAAAATAAATTACACTCAAGTCTCATCAAGTTCATTGAACTCTGCCGCTGATTAATGAAACAAGCAACAAAAAAAAAAACACACATAGCTGACAAATGACTTAACGAATTTGCCATGCCCTTGTTGTAAGAACTATATAAATCATAAAAAACTGCATAAGAATTTTAAATAAATATTATATAAAAATTATATTGGTTTTACGAAAATATAAATCATAAAATAATGCCTAAGAATTACTTGAAAGTTCCTATTATTTAATTTATTTAATTTAAAAAATCATTGATTGTTTTCAGTTAGTTCAGATGCCTTCAACAACGCCTGCCACAAAGTGTTGCAAACTTAATGACAAACTCAAAATGCTCAGCTTAAAGTCGCGCAAACAGCAACAGATTTTTTTTTTGCAGTAGCTCAACAACTGTGAAAAGTGTTGTTTTAGGGGGGCGAGGGGGGGAGGAGATAGGGGGCCTGAGCCGATTCATGGGTCTATATAAAAATTAAATATGTGCACTCACACAAAAGTTGCCAACTGATTAGCATTTTGCAAAAAAAAATGTGCTGCTGCCGCGCCATCGTCGCATTGTATTAAACAGAATTTTTTTTAAGCAAATAAAAAGCAAAAAAAAACGTAATGAATTAAAAAAAAAGCACGCGCGTCAGGCGAAATGCAATTTAAATTTCAATGCGCTGCCTTTTAGCAAACAGCAACAAAAATATGGCAAAAAAACGAAAGAAAAAAAAAAGTATATTAAAAAATTCAAATTGTGCACACATGGCAAATGCCCAGCTTGTGACTGAGTGGCGGAGGGGCAGCAGGGGTGGGGGAAGTGTGGCAGTCCAGTGTTGGGCCAGTGATTCCCGGCAATTGCATGCAATTGCTGCCACTTTTTTGTTGTTGCTGCCCAATAGCCAAACATCCCAACTTAAACCCAAGTTTCGTTGCACGCACTGCCAACAAGAATTTCCTTCTTTTTGTTACTGCTGCATTTAAATTACTGTTTTTTTTATGCTGCTGCTGCTGCTGCTGCTGCTGCTGCTGCTTACTGGCCTGGCCAAATGTCAAAAGTTGGTAGTTGCTTGGCCTCGTACGTAACTCATTAAACGCCACGCAGCACCGACAGCAAAAAACAGCAACAAAAAATGTATCTGCATCTGCGCTGCAAGTCTGCCTTTTAAAAATCTACTCCGCATAGCAGATAATCGCTGCAACCAACTCTCTCTAATTTAATGAGGCACGAAATCCTTTAAGCCGGTCACCAAAAAGCCAAAAAGCACAAAATAAAAGTATTAAGTGTCGCTCTAAGGAAGAGTGTGTGTGTAGTATGTGTGTGTGTGTAATGTGTGAGTCGTTTGGCAATATGACTTTATAAGAGGAAAGAATGAAAGATAAGAGTGATAAGTTAATAATAATAATTATATATATTATATAATAATATAATATAATATAATATAAAACATAATAATATTATAATAATTATAATAATTTATTATTATTATTATTATTATTATCATTATTATCATTATTATCATTATCATTATTATTATTATTATTATTATTATTATTATTATTATCATTCTTATTATTATTATTATTATTATTATTATTATTATTATTATCATTCTTATCATTCTTATCATTCT